>CM060957.1:24271145-25473645 GCA_030765055.1 Mantis religiosa
ATCTTAAGTCCCGTGCTTTACTGCACTCTAGCGGATAAAGCGTAAGTTATGCGCCACCTTCTCTCATAAGAAGCCGTGTATAAGCAGACATCCTGGCCCTTAACACAGGCGCTTATGAGCGTAGACGGTGCCATTCTGGAATCGGCACCAAACCAAGGAAAACAACCAGGACAGAGCGCTTGCGTTTAACGCGCCTATTCACACGAGGGAGCAGACATTCAGAAACAATTTTTTTTTTTGCTCAATTCCTATACACTTCTCTTTCTTTCGTTTTTCATACAGATGGTGCCATGGCACAGCGGCACTACCCTAGAAGCCGTCCGTGATAAATAGTAGAAGAATGTACTCCATATTGAAACAGTATTCATCAAAAGTTAATCATTTCGCTTACTTTATCTGCATTATATGATCCATGTATATCCTTTTCATTTTTGTCTGTTTACAATACTGTGAGTTGGAAAACATGCAAAAAAATGGAAGTTCAAGCAAAAGAGAAGATGCGTTCCGTTAACTTTAAATCTCGCATAAACCTTCTTATTTCTTGTTGTTGTTGTTGTTGTTGTTGTTGTTGTTGTTGTTGTTGTTGACAACGTACCTTTACTCATCCTCATCATTTTGATGGTCCTTCTCAAAATAGTCTCCCCTGAATGCGATGCACTTGTCCCAGCGTTTCTGCCAGTCTTCAAAGACTGGCTGGAAACCATTTTGAGAGATCCTTCAAAATCGTCTCCGCAGCCTTCACCACTGCTTCTGATGATGGATAATGCCTCCCACGAAGACCTTTCTTCAAGTTAGGGGCAAAAATGTCACATGGGGCTAAATCCGGACTATAGGGAGGATGAGGGATGTACTTCACGTTGATTTTTGCAAGATATTCAGCAACAACATTGGCAATATGCAGCCGCGCATTATCGTGGTGCAGCATCCAGCCTGCTTCACGGAAATGTGGCATCCAATGAAATGTTCATTTTTTTGTTTGTAATTTACGTGCTCCAACGTTAAGTCATATCGGACGATGAGTGGAATGGGTGAAATGATGCTCATATGAGCCCAAGGTCAATAGAGCTTAGAGTTACCCAACATACCTCTTTCAGGATAAGGGAAAACCCCTGGAAAATCCTTATCCAGGTAACTCACCCTATCCAAGATTTGAACTCGGGACCTCTTGAACGTGAGGCAGACACGCTACCATCTACGCTACCGAGGCGGGCAATGAAATGTTCAGTATTTCAGAAAGTGATCTTAAGGTAATTCGTTGATTCTGTCTCTCATGGCAGCAGCAGTGTTGATGTTTTCTTCCGTAAGAGCAGTAACTGGAGCACCGGATCCACCTTCCTTTGAAATTGATTGTTTCCCCTCTTTAAAAATTTTAAACCACCTTCGAGCTGTGCTGTAGGGAAGAACAGACTCTCCATGGGCCTCCTGTAACATTGTATATGCCTCAACTGAAGATTTGTTTTGTATATGCCTCAACTGAAGATTTGTTGAGACGAAAGCAGAATTTCAAAGCCGCGTGTTACCTGCATTACAGCGGTAGGGGATACTAAACATGTTTGAACTTACCTGGTTCTCACAGACGGTAAACAGGCGTACCAACAATGAAACTACTACGGCGTGTTTGTTTTACATTAAGCTAACAGAATATAATATGATTGGATTTTAGTGCGAAAAATTAAACCGTAAACATATTATGATCATTCTTTATTTAACAGCCCTCGTTGCGAGGATGAATAAAGTAAGTAAGTACCAGAAATGAGTATTATCTTGAAGTAGATAGAGCAATAAGGTTTGTAGCAATGTTTTCTGCAATAGAAGCTTAGGTTAATGTTCATCAGATGTTTTTCTCCTTCTAAGTCATGTTGTCAGCGCTGATGCTTAAAAGGAAAAAGTTACCATCACGTCGCGTTGAAGCAAAATAGTTAAAAGTGGTTCAGCTTCAAAAACATAACTTGTGTATAGGAGGGCATTCTTTGCAAGGTTTGGATGCGTGCATTTTTATCTGAACACCAAACAGGTTCCACGGTCAAAAACCTTTTTGACAGCCAGTCGAAGTCCTACGCTACCGAACGGTGCGGTAGAGTGGTAGAAAACAAGGCCAAGTTGTTCTGAGGCCGGTTTGTACCGTTGTCTTCCACACAGAAAGCTATTTCATGTACTTAGCTAATGTGCTCTCTATTTCTGTTACCTTACAACTTACTGCCAGGAATATTAAAGCACTGCACGAAAATCTTTGACAGAGAAAATGAATTTATTGTCTTTGTTGTCTATCTGAACATCTCAGAAACAGTAAATCATTATTCATTTTTTTTATCCCTTGGCCATACAAAGACAACGGAATTTCAGATCCGTCGCATAGGAACCACTTTGAAAACATTTGAATGTCGTTTTAGACTACTTTGCGAACCCTGTTTTAAAATTAAATGAAAAGATGTTCAAATGTACATATAGCTTAGAGTTACCAGACATTCATCTTTCAGCATAAGAGAAAACCTCCAACGTTAAGTCATATCAGACGATGAATGAAATTATGTTCAAATGAGTACAGGGTACATAGAGCTTAGAGTTACCAGACATTCGTCTTCCAGGATAAGAGAAAACCTCCAACGTTAAGTCATATCAGACGATGAATGAAATGATGTTCAAATGAATACAGGGTACATAGAGCTTAGAGTTATCAGACATTCATCTTTCAGGATAAGAGGAAACCTCCAACGTTAAGTCATATCGGACGATAAATGAAATGATGTTCAAATGAGTACAGGGTACATAGAGCTTAGATTTACCAGACATTCATCTTTCAGGATAAGAGAAAACATCCAACGTTAAGTCATATCCGACGATGAATGAAATGATGTTCAAATGAGTACGGGGTACATAGAGCTTAGAGTTACCAGACATTGATCTTTCAGGATAAGAGAAAACATCCAACGATAAGTCATATCGGACGATGAATGAAATGATGATCAAATGAGTACAGGGTACATAGACTTAGAGTTACCAGATATTCATCTTTCAGGATAAGAGAAAACCTCCAACGTTAAGTCATATCGGACGATGAATGAAATGATGATCAAATGAGTAAAGGGTACATAGAGCTTAGATTTACCAGATATTCATCTGTCAGGATAAGAGAAAACCTCCAACGTTAAGTCATATTGGACGATGAATGAAATGATGTTATATGAGTACAGAGTACATAGAGCTTAGAGTTACCAGACATTCATCTTTCAGGATAAGGGAAAACCTCCAACGTTAAGTCATATCGCACGATGTATGTCAAATGAGTTCAGGGTACATAGAGCTTAGATTTACCAGACATTCATCTTTCAGGATAAGGGAAAACCTCCAACGTTAAGTCATATCGCACGATGAATGTCAAACGAGTTCAGGGTACATAGAGCTTAGATTTACCAGACATTCATCTTCCAGGATAAAAACCTCCAGCGTTAAGTCATATCGCACGATGAATGTCAAATGAGTACAATGCACATAGAGCTTAGAGTTACCAGACATTCATCTTTCAGGATAAGAGAAAACCTCCAGCCTCCATATCGGACGATGAATGAAATGATGTTCTAATGAGTACAGGGTACATAGAGTTTAGAGTTATCAGACATTTAACTTTCAGTATAGGAAAAAACCTCCAGTGTTAAGTCATATCGGACGATGAATGAAATGATGTTCTAATGAGTACAGAGTACATAGAGCTTAGAGTTACAAGACATTCATCTTTCAGGGTAAGAGAAAACGTCCAACGTTAAGTCATATCGAACGAAGAATGAAATGATGCTCAAATGAGTACAGGGTACATAGAGCTTAGATTTACCAGACATTCATCTTTCAGGATAAGGGAAAACCTCCAACGTTAAGTCATATCGGACGATGAATGAAATGATGTTCAAATGAGTGCAGGGTACATAGAGCTTAGAGTTACCAGACATTCATCTTTCAGGATAAGGGAAAACCTCCAACGTTAAGTCATATCGGACGATGAATAAAATGATGTTCAAATGAGTACAGGGTACATAGAGCTCAGAGTAACCAGACATTCATCTTTCAGGATAAGAGTAAACCTCCAACGTTAAGTCATATCGGACGATGAATGAAATGATGCTCAAATGAGTACAGAGTACATAGAGCTTAGATTTACCAGACATTCATCTTTCAGGATAAGAGAAAACCTCCAACGTTAAGTCATATCGGACGATGAATGAAATGATGCTCAAATGAGTACAGAGTACATAGAGCTTAGATTTACCAGACATTCATCTTTCAGGATAAGAGAAAACCTCCAACGTTAAGTCATATCGGACGATGAATGAAATGATGTTCAAATGAGTACAGAGCACATAGAGCTTAAGAGTTATCAGACATTCATCTTTCAGAATAAGAGGAAACCTCCAACGTTAAGTCATATCGGACGTTGAATGAAATGATGTACAAATGAGCACAAGTTACATAGAGCTTAGAGTTACCAGACATTCATCTTTCAGGATAAGAGAAAACAGCATTTTATGTTGCTTTTTATAATTAATTAAAATTTATTTCAAAACTTATTTTTAGTAGAGGATAAAGCGATGTTATGGGGTTTGCAGAAGGGATGTTCGTTCGCAGAAATGACTAGTTGTTAGGGAACCGTTGAGAAACCCAAGGCAGATCCAGTAAGCGTCATATAATATCAGTTGACAAATCAGAGAGCTGTATGCCCGTAATCTAACTTCATTTCAGTAATGCTCGAACTGGATATTGGACTATAGGGAATGTCATATCGTGACGTTGGTATTGTATGACATCTGGGAACTGTAGTATTCACAAATAATCCAGCTGGTGCTCGGTTATTCAAGCTTTCACAATGATTGTTTTTGTATCTCCAGGGGAAATACATCCCGAAACAGTTTTTATAATAAAATATATAGCACAAGCGTTCCACAATAAAATGTTCATATACGATTATATAATTGAAAACAAAAAAGTAACAAATGATCTTGGTTCATTTATAATACAAGAACAGAAATTAAACTAACCAGTCGGAGCCCAGTGTTCTTGTCTTATTGCATTCCCCGTAAGTGGGCTGTGACGAGCCCACTATGACATTGATGTTCTGATGGACTTCGGTGTTTCTAAGCAACGATAAATCTGCAAGAAACAATCAAGTTTGGAGATATTATTGAATAATTTCTTTTTTCATGCCTTTACAACATTTTTCACGCACTGGAACATACCTTACTTGGTGTTTCTACAGCAGCTGGTGCCCTTCAAAGTGAACGCTACCCGCGATACTAAATCCCGCTACCGTACCCGATATGATTTATCGTCTCGCAAATAGACTTTAAAGCATGGCCAACAAAAATTTGGAGAATCGGCTGACCGCATTCGGACCTGCTCTTTAAAATTAACCAGCAAGGAACAAGAAGAAGAAGCACTGATCCAGAACGTGAATAATGTACGACCAGCTGGAATGGACGATTCAACTGTCTGCTGGAGGCAAAAAGTTTAACTCCCTAGCACGCCACCTACTTGAGGGTTTAACGAACTCTACCGATATGGTACAGCGTTCAAACCGGATCCGTTCTTATGCAAATATACTCTCGACGTAGTTTCAAAACCCTGCGAAGTGTGATTCATGTAATGTCCAGTTATGCTCACATCCTCTCTCCAGCCATTCTTTAAGAAAATATCGTTTAGAACAACTTATTTCTCTATCTACTTCAAGATAAACATTATCTTATTGTAGTTACAAGGGAATACAGTAGACTTTAAGTGATAGTCAAATGTTTTATATACATGACTTTCTCTACTCTTGCACAAACACTTATTTCTCTATCTACTTCAAGATAAACATTATCTTATTGTAGTTACAAGGGAATACAGTAGACTTTAAGCGATATTCAAATATTTTATATACATGACTTTCTCTACTCATGTACAAACACTTACTGCTCTATCTACTTCAAGATAAACATTATCTTATTGTAGTTACAAGGGAATACAGTAGACTTTAAGTGATAGTCAAATGTTTTATATACATGACTTTCTCTACTCTTGTACAAACACTTACTGCTCTATCTACTTCAAGATAAACATTATCTTATTGTGATTAAAAGGGAATACAGTAGACTTTAAGTGATAGTCAAATGTTTTATATACATGACTTTCTCTACTCTTGTACAAACACTTACTGCTCTATTTACTTCAAGATGAACATTATCTTATTGTAGTTACAAGGGAATACCGTAAACTTTAAGCGATAGTCAAATGTTTTATATACATGACTTTCTCTACTCGTGTACACTTACTGCTCTATCTACTTCAAGATAAACATTATTTTACTGTAGTTACAAGGGAATACAGTAGACTTTAAGTGATAGTCAAATGTTTTATATACATGACTTTCTCTACTGCTGTACAAACACTTATTGCTCTATCTACAAGATAAACATTATCTTATTGTAGTTACAAGGGAATACAGTAGACTTTAAGTGATAGTCAAATGTTTTATATACATGACTTTTTCTACTCTTGTACAAACACTTATTGCTCTATCTACTTCAAGATAAACATTATCTTATTGTAGTTACAAGGGAATACAGTAGACTTTAAGTGATAGTCAAATGTTTTATATACATGACTTTCTCTACTCTTGTACAAACACGTATTGCTCTATCTCAGTAAGATAAACGTTGTCTTACTGTACAGGTACCACTATCCTGGCAATTTCTCGGGCTCTGTAATGTTCTACTTGCGATAAAAAATATCTTGAGATTTTAAAATAAAATAGCAGTATCGAAAACATACCGAGCGAGTTTTCTGAAGTATTGTTCGATATCCAAGAATATCTGAGGTTTTGCAAATTTTCGAAATTATTTCCAAATTTTTTAAAGTCTCCATTACGATGGAGAATCCCAAAAGATTTGTTTTTGATGATCTCTGGGCACTAAATGTTTGATCACAATGCAACAATTAGTAGATAAGGTAAACTTTATTATGCTTGTGCACGGCTGTCGATACACAACAAAAGAACTTCTGTTGCCATAGCTGACAACTTTGTACTAAGCACCTCATTTGTTGTGTAACCCCAGGCATTATTGCTCTTCCCTTTGTGATTCAAACGCTCGTTTCGAGTCTAAACAGAATCATATTCAAAGGGAAAACAGAGGACCGTGTGTCGAACTGTATTTTCGCATCAAAACTGAATTTTCAATCTACTCTACTGAAAATTATGTACTTCCTTTGAATCAAGAAACTGAAAGGATTGTTTTGTGTGATCCCAAAAATAAATTATTTATTTGAGAGTTTAAAAGTAAAGAACAGTACATAAAACATAATTATTTGTAAAAAAAATCACAGAATTGAATTTAACTTACTCCTAAATAAAGAGAAATTTAATAGAGAAAATGCCCTTTTTAGTACTATAAAAATTTTATACATAGAAAGTTTGAGCAATTCAAATATAAATAATCGTAAGTTATGCTTCTACCCTTAAAAAGGACCATTATTTTTAACAAATTTCTTAGCATCCTTATTTCGTTGTTCATCTGTTGACAGTCACCAAAGTTTCAGCCAGTTTCGACGCTCAGTTGTTATGTAACAGTGGTTTGAGTGAGTTGATGTGAGTGTTTTTGTGAAAATGGACAAAAACGAGTGTCGAGCTGTCATTAAATATTTGTTTTTGAAAGGCAATACGCCTACGCAGACCAAAGATAATTTGGATTCTGTGTATGGGAGCTCTGCACCATCGTTTACCACAGTGAAATTTGGGGCAGCTGAATTTAAACGTGGCCGTAAGAGCTTGGGAGACGATGAACGTTCGGGACATCCAAAGACTGCAACTATCTACGAAAATATCTCCAAAGTTCACCAAATGGTGCTAGATGACCGCCGAATTAAAGTGAGAGAGATAGTAGAGGCTATGAACATATCAAAAGAACGTGTTTGTCATATATTAAATGAACATTTAAACATGAGAAGGCTGTCCGCGCGTTGGGTGCCGCGTTTGCTCACGTTACACGAAAAACGTGTTTGAATGAACATTTCCAACGCTCTGTTAGCGCATTTTAGGCGCAATAAATCCGAGATTTGGCGCCGATTAATTATTGCAGATGAAACTTGGATACACCATTATACCCCTAAACAAAAATAGTCCAAACAGTGGACCGCAAAGGGGGAACGGGCTCCAGAAGAAAACAAATTTTTTTAAGGCTGGGAAAGTGATGGCGACTGCTTTTTTTTTGGGGGGGGGGAGGGATCCTCGTGGAGTAATTTTAACCCATTATTTTCAAAGAGGAAAAACCATTACAGGAGCATAGCTACTACGCATCATAACTTGACAAGCTGAAGGTAGAACTTGCTGAAAAACGGCCACATTTGCAGAAAAATAAAATCCTGTATCACCAAGACAACGCATCGTCTCACACCTCAGCGGTTGCAATGCCGAAAATACACGAATTACGGTTTGAACTGCTTGACTCACCAGATCTAGCCCCAAGCGACTTCTTTTTGTTCCTTCATATGAAAATTGCGCTCGGAGGACAGAGATTTCTGTCAAATGAAGAGGCAATCACCTTCGTGAACAATTATTTTTCAGAGAAAAACGCCGAGTACTATTTGGACGGGTTACAGAGATGGGAGCATCGCTGGGAGAAGTGTGTAGAGTTACAAGGAGACTATGTTGAAAAACGCCGAGTACTATTTGGACGGGTTACAGAGATGGGAACATCGCTGGGAGAAGTGTGTAGAGTTACAAAGAGACTATGTTGAAAAACGCCGAGTACTATTTGGACGGGTTACAGAGATGGGAGCATCGCTGGGAGAAGTGTGTAGAGTTACAAGGAGACTATGTTGAAAAACGCCGAGTACTATTTGGACGTGTTACAGAGATGGGAGCATCGTTGGGAGAAGTGTGTAGAGTTACAAGGAGACTATGTTGAAAAACGCCGAGTACTATTTGGACGTGTTACAGAGATGGGAGCATCGCTGGGAGAAGTGTGTAGAGTTACAAGGAGACTATGTTGAAAAACGCCGAGTACTATTTGGACGTGTTACAGAGATGGGAGCATCGTTGGGAGAAGTGTGTAGAGTTACAAGGAGACTATGTTGAAAAACGCTGAGTACTATTTGGACGGGTTACAGAGATGGGAGCATCGTTGGGAGAAGTGTGTAGAGTTACAAGGAGACTATGTTGAAAAACGCCGAGTACTATTTGGACGGGTTACAGAGATGGGAACATCGCTGGGAGAAGTGTATAGAGTTACAAGGAGACTATGTTGTAAAACGCCGAGTACTATTTGGACGGTTTACAGAGATGGGAGCATAGCTGGGAGAAGTGTGTAGAGTTACAAGGAGACTATGTTGAAAAACGCCGAGTGCTATTTGGACGGGTTATAGAGATGGGAGCATAGCTGGGAGAAGTGTGTAGAGTTACAAGGAGACTATGTTGAAAAACGCCGAGTACTATTTGGACGGATTACAGAGATGGGAACATCGCTGGGAGAAGTGTGTAGAGTTACAAGGAGACTATGTTGAAAAACGCCGAGTACTATTTGGACGGATTACAGAGATGGGAACATCACTGGGAGAAGTGTGTAGAGTTACAAGGAGACTATGTTGAAAAACGCCGAGTACTATTTGGACGGATTACAGAGATGGGAACATCGCTGGGAGAAGTGTGTAGAGTTACAAGGAGACTATGATGAAAAACGCCGAGTACTATTTGGACGGATTACAGAGATGGGAACATCGCTGGGAGAAGTGTGTAGAGTTACAAGGAGACTATGTTGAAAAACGCCGAGTACTATTTGGACGGATTACAGAGATGGGAACATCACTGGGAGAAGTGTGTAGAGTTACAAGGAGACTATGTTGAAAAACGCCGAGTACTATTTGGACGGATTACAGAGATGGGAACATCGCTGGGAGAAGTGTGTAGAGTTACAAGGAGACTATGTTGAAAAACGCCGAGTACTATTTGGACGGATTACAGAGATGGGAACATCGCTGGGAGAAGTGTGTAGAGTTACAAGGAGACTATGTTGAAAACGCCGAGTACTATTTGGACGGGTTACAGAGATGGGAGTATCGCTGGGAGAAGTGTATAGAGTTACAAGGAGACTATGTTGAAAAACGCCGAGTACTATTTGGACGGGTTACAGAGATGGGAGCATCGCTGGGAGAAGTGTGTAGAGTTACAAGGAGACTATGTTGAAAAACGCTGAGTACTATTTGGACGGGTTACAGAGATGGGAGCATCGCTGGGAGAAGTGTGTAGAGTTACAAGGAGACTATGTTGAAAAACGCCGAGTACTATTGTGTCGGGTTACAGAGATGGGAGCATCGCTGGGAGAAGTATGTAGAGTTACAAGGAGACTATGTTGAAAAACGCCGAGTACTATTGGGACGGGTTACAGAGATGGGAGCATCGCTGGGAGAAGTGTGTAGAGTTACAAGGAGACTATGTTGAAAAACGCCGAGTACTATTGTGTCGGGTTACAGAGATGGGAGCATCGCTGGGAGAAGTATGTAGAGTTACAAGGAGACTATGTTGAAAAACGCCGAGTACTATTGGGACGGGTTACAGAGATGGGAGCATCGCTGGGAGAAGTGTGTAGAGTTACAAGGAGACTATGTTGAAAAACGCCGAGTACTATTGGGTCGGGTTACAGAGGTGGGAGCATCGCTGGGAGAAGTGTGTAGAGTTACAAGGAGACTATGTTGAAAAACGCCGAGTACTATTTGGTCGGGTTACAGAGATGGGAACATCGCTGGGAGAAGTGTGTAGAGTTACAAGGAGACTATGTTGAAAAATAAAAATTCTGAAAGAAAAATATCTTGTATCTTTATTAGATCGGAAGCTTTTTAGACCACATATGTAGAAACCAGAATGAAGAAACATTATATTAATATATAATTCTCATTACAAAACACAATTTTAAGCCCTATTTCTTTGTAGACGCGAGAAGAAAGTGGCCTTAAGATCTTTCAATGCATTGAAAATGTTATTCTCTTTGCAATAGCCGTACGTCTATTGTTTTGAATAGTCATGACTGAAACAGTAGAAATGCGTCAAAAACATCGGAGTTTACTTTACCCGTTTTTCTGTTGTTTCAGGTAAGAACGTCAGCTGTATGGTGTTGGTTTATAGGCTAGTACATTTACGACTCGATGAAATAAGGTAAGAAAATGCATGTTGAGATATCATTGCATGTTTCAGAGATTTTTAACTTTAAAAAAGTGAATTTTTAGAGAAGTTAACTCATAAACGCTAATTGGTTAAGCTAAAATTAGTTCAAATTCTTTCTAGAAAATCTCATCAGCAGAAACTACTCCTTTTTTGTGTTTTTTTTTTCGAAAATTTTGAATTTTCTCAGATCCAAATTTAATAAGTTTTATTAAATGTAGGATAATTTATTGAAAAATTATATGCATTTGTTGTATTTACTAAGAATTGAATAGCTATGGACAGAAAATAGAAAAAAATCTTTCTTCTCTCGCGTCATCCTTCCTCCGTGATGCCCCACTGGGGGCATAGGTAGCATAGACCAAGTTTGGGCCTCCCTACCGAATCCCCTCCGTAGTGTACTCCAGTATAATCCAAGGATATTGAAAAGCGAGAAATTCGGAACAGTTTTAACGAAAAAAAGTTTATTAATAGATAAAAGAGCAAAAACATTGTGTTTAACAAAGAATGGCTTTAATTTTATGTATCAATAACCGCTTTAGTTGCAGCATTGCCAACATAAAAGTTCGTTTTCACGGAGCATCGAGTTTACACTGATAGCAATAGTAGCGAAATTTTAAACTGGATGAACACAAAACAAATAAACCCCGAGATGGTTGATCATTACAGGAAATAGGCAGGGCGGTCCATCGCTGTAACAGTGTTACCAACCTAAATATATCTAGGTTTTACGGCAATCCAATATGTGTCGGCGTTTAATGAAGCCCGGATTTACATAATTGGCGGCGTCAGATGCGGGCCGCCGCGTGTTTGGAACGGCCGCTGTAGTGTAGGGTCCGCCAGGATTTCCGATACTGCCCCTTCCATCTTCCTTATCTGCCTCGCGTGCTACAAAAAGGAAACATTTTCACACAAAACGAACTGAAAGTTCCGCATTGCGTGGAAAAGAATTAGTTGAATTAGATGCGCCGCCGATTCTATAAACAAATGAAGTTTAATACAATTTTGAGTCGAACTAATACTCAATGCTCCAGTTATTGCTAGTATTTACCTAGAACGCGTTTCGTTAGGACTTCCTAACATCATCAGCTGTTGTCGACTAATGGATGCCGGTTCAGTGAACTCCTCGGAGGTGATAGGTGCGTCTCTGTCGGTATCTTGATGAACTTGAAATTGGGGTTCTCTTCAAAGGTAGTATCGAAATTAAACAATTTATTTTCATATTTCTTTATAAAGATTTTTTCCCACGTGGTTAATGCAGCTGGACCTTGGACACTTTTTAGTAAATGAATTTCTCATTCTATGTCGTGATTTTCCTTCCAAAAATGGTACGCTACCGCCGATTTATCTATTTCTTTATTCCTGATGTTCCTAAAGTGCTCTTTAAGCCTAATGTTCACGTTCCTTTTTGTTTTTCCAATGTAGAATTTGTCACAGTCCTTGCAGTTTATCCGGTACACTCCTGATTTTTTGCCTGTGGGTATCTCCTTTGTATTATGTGGTTTCAAAAGGTGTTGTACACTAAAAATTGTTCTGTGGGGCCAAAGTAATATTGTGTTCTTTGAAGACTCTTTGGAAAAGGTGTGTAGCTCTGGGATGATACGTAAATTTTCTGTATGAGGTTTCAATGGTAATTGGGGAGAGAGTAGTTACTTGTTTGCATCTTAGTTGTCTTTTGAATTTATCTATTTTCTTGTTGACCAATTCAGCACTGTATCCATTGTATTCTGCAATGTGAATGATATTTTTGAAATCACATAATACAAAGGAGATACCCACGGGCAAAAAATCAGGAGTGTACCGGATAAATTGCAAGGACTGTGACAAATTCTACATTGGAAAAATAAAAAGGAACGTGAACATTAGGCTTAAAGAGCACTTTAGGAACATCAGGAATAAAGAAATATATAAATAGGCGGTAGCGTACCATTTTTGGAAGGAAAATCACGACATAGAACGAGAAATTCACTTACTAAAAAGTATCCAAGGTCCAGCTGCATTAACCACGTGGGAAAAAAATCTTTATAAAGAAATATGAAAGTAAATTGTTTAATTTCGATACTACCTTTGAAGAAAACCCAAATTTCAAGTTCATCAAGATACCGACAGAGACGCACCTATCACCTCCGAGGAGTTCACTGAACCGGCATCCATTAGTCAACAGCTGATGATGTCAGGAAGATCCTAACGAAACGCATTCTAGGTAAATACTAGCAATAAATGGAGCAATGAGTATTAGTTCGACTCAAAATTGTATTAATTTTATGCTTAATTGTATCATAGTCCTTAAACAACGGAAATGAAGTTTGTTTATACCAGCTGAGTTAGCTGTCCCTAATTCTCGAGTTTTATGCAATCCTCATTTTATACTCCAACATGAAAACATCGACCCCATTACTACGTTCTACCCGCGTATTTAACATAGATGTTAAACACTCAATGAAATTAGTACTAATATAGATGTTATCACATCGCCTGTAGTATATTCGTAATTAGACAGTTGACGTTCGCACGTCTGTAAATGTTCACTGGAACAAGTGAATACTATATGTTACACGGAATGTTTATCTCATACGTGACTAGGTAGATCAGTTAGAACTAACACAGAATTACAATCTCATTTGTCTACTGTGACGGTGGTTCGAATCCTTGCATCGGTATACTAGTTGTTTTTTTTTACCACGTAATACTCACAATTTACAACTATTATTCTGAAATTTCTTATTATTTTTATTTTTAATTGTTTAATTTATATTTTATGGTAGTATTTGATGTTTCTTTATTGGTGAACTACAAGTAGGTAGTTCAATTTCTTCTCGGGCAGTCAGCCAGGTGAAAAGATGATTAGATATCAACGTTTCGGGAGTGTGCATCTCTCCAATCATCAGGATATTTATAAAATGTTATAACCACAAATGTAACACTGGATATAACACAACTATAAACATAGACAAAACACTAGCAAAATTCACATTACTGAACAAAAGACTGTTTTCAGTAAATTAAATGCCAGGTCAGGAGATGACGTGAGTATAGAAAATTGTGTCAAAGAAACGTAACTACTTAACTTGATTATCAAGCTGTATTGATCTTTGCTTCTTAAATCGACGGATTTCCATTTTAAGGCCGGTTTCCAAGAGGAGCTGAACTGAAATCCAGCATCATGGTTAAGCGTGCTCCTTCCAAGGAATTCGCCAAAGCCTCCTTAATTCTCCGCTCCCAGTAACTGTTGCATTTTGCCAAGATTGTCGTCTCCCGAAAGTTGGCTCTATGGTCGTTATCAAAACAATGCTCTGCCAGCCCAGACTTCTCAGGTTGCATTAAACGAATGCTCCGTTCATGTTCGATTATTCTAGTAGCGATGGTCCTGGACTAAGGTTCACATGCCGTTTGATGGGTGGCCTACCTTGCAAACGAATAAGGCGCGGCTGACTCACCTGGTATTTGTGAGTCGATTGCTGTATATTTTGTTCAACTTTCTTTAATAGATTGTTAATTATTATCACTTAAATATTTTGTATTCACTCAAAAATTAATAATTACTAAGCTATAATATCCATTTGATGAAGAATCCCCAGCTAAAGTGACAAGTGTCAGTCGCTACGCTGGACCGCTGTGGGCTATGCTACGGAGATCCAAACTTCATCTATTGTAGCTATGCCCCAAATTTGGGCACCCTTGGGAGGAAGGATGAGAGGAGAGGGAACGGGGCGAAGGAGAGGGGCCGAAGTGAAGAACAGCGTGTTATCGTTCATTATCTCCATTTTCGTGGTGTGACACCTATTGAAATTCATCGCCAGTTGAGAGAGGCATGTAGTGATGGTACCATGGATGTGTCTAATGTACGTTCCTGGGTGCGACAGTTCAATGAAGGCAGAACATCGTGTGACAACAAACCAAGACAGTCACGGCCTCGCACCAGCCGGTCTGACGACATGATCCAGCGAGTGGATAGCGTTGTATTGGAAGATCGCCGATTGAGCGTTGCAGACATCGCCTCCAAAATTGGCATTTCCGTGGGATCTGTGTACACAATCCTGCATGAAGATCTAAAAAGTGTCTTCCAGGTACGTGCCACGAATGCTGACGGATGATCACAGGGTTTTGCACGTGGCAAATTGTCAGGCGATGTGGATGCATTATGACGGCATAAATGTAACTTTCTTTCAATCTATTGTGACAATGGTTGAGACGTGGATGCGCTTTTTCAACCCTGAAACGAAGCGCCAGTCAGCTCAATGGAAGCACACAGACTCACCGCCACCAAAAAAAAAAAAAAAAAAAAAAAAAAAAAAAAAAAAAAAAAAAAAAAAAATCGGCTGAGCGCCAGTAGTGACGAAATGAGGTGGCCATCTTCTGAGACAGCAGTGGAGTAATCCTTACTAATTGTATTCCAAAGGGCGCTACGGTGACAGCTGCACTCTACACAAGTGTCTTGAAGGATAAAATCCTCCCAGCATTGCGTGAAAAACGGACGGAAAATGTTGGACATGTGCTCTTTCATCAAGACAACGCACCAGCACATCGGGCGAATGCAACGCAGGAGTTTCTTCGTGACAACAACTTTGACGTGATTGCTCATGCTCCCTACTCACCTGACCTGGCTCCTAGCGACTTTTGGTATTTCCCACGATGAAAGACACTCTCTGTGGTCGTGTCGCTATTGCCTCAGCGATTTTCCAGTGGACAAAACACACTGCTAAAGAAGCGTTCGCAGCGGCCATGGAATCATGACGACGTTATGAAAAACGTCTACCTACTGAAGCAAAAATAAGTTGGGGACCAAAGTTCCACGTTGGCGACGATTTGAAGCAAATGAATTTATGGCGAGCAAATAGTTCCACTTTAACGGGACAGTTTGAAACAAATAGTCAGGGTAAAGCAAAGAGGTTAATCTCAGGGTATGCGTGGGTATGTATGAGAAGGATAGTTTTAATGACACTGGAATGCTTGTTTCAAACTGATTTAATGACTGCTTCTTTTATTATTACATTAAACTTGAAGTTGCCGACCAAGGGTTACCAATATATCAATGTTTAAAGTTACTGAAGGCGGAATGCTTATTACTCGATAATACTTAATTAGTTACGTATAAGCTGACAAATATATTCTCTCATCAATTTTGGTCCGTCCTCGACCAAGACAGAAAATGTTGACCGCCCTAATCGGCTCCACGCCTCGGACTGACTTTCCTCACAGGTGCACGTGGGGTGTGTGTCACTTTCACTTTCTGGAAGCCCATTATTCAAACAAAGATTCCCTTTGTGACTATTTTGTCATGCCATTAAGAAGGGTCCGAAGAATAGCCCATTCAACAGTCAAGAGCTACCATTTAGAAATCTGGTAAGGACACTGTTTCTTACATTTCTTTTGTTATAACAACTCAACCAACGGCACCTCTTCGTGCCGTAACAAACATACAAGACTCCTTTGAAATCCAGCATGGTTCTTTACTTATTGCAATCCTTTAATTTCGGTATCACTACTCCTGGCTAAGGTCCGATCTAGCCGACCAGATTGGTCACTGAGGTTGAGGCATAGGCAAATCCCCTGGGTTCCCTCTGCCAAATACCTTGGCGTCCTCCTCGATCGCGGCCTCACTTACGCCTCTCACGTCCGGGTCAAAGCCGGACAAGGACGTACAGCACTTAGGCAGTTGTACCCCATCTTTAAATTCACAATTCCAAC
The DNA here is from genome assembly GCA_030765055.1 of Mantis religiosa. Lineage (NCBI taxonomy): Eukaryota > Metazoa > Arthropoda > Insecta > Mantodea > Mantidae > Mantis > Mantis religiosa. Next base: position 24,288,007 of record CM060957.1, read on the forward strand.
ACACCTTAAACTACGCCTGTATCGGGCGATTATCCCGACCCTAATTCTGTACGCCTGCGAAGTCTGGGGGTCAGCGGCTCCCATCACTATTCGCAGGCTACAGCGCGTCCAGAACAGGGCGCTGCGAATGATCTACGATACTGGACGTAGATTCCCGTCCCATATCCTCCACACCTACTCCAGAGTCCCATACATTGTAAACGTGGTGCGGGAGAGATTCTGTACCATCTATAATAAGCTAGGCTTCCACCCTAATAACCTGGTGAATACCCTAGGCCGGTATGACCATAGGGTTCCTCGCCGCAGACCAAGTTACCAGCTGCCCAAAGACGCTTTGGACAACTAAACTAAGCAGGGCTACTTTCCCCTGACTTTGTACCCCCAAGTCCAGAAATGGGCTTGGTAAAACCCATACCTCAACATTAGTTCCTTTCTCCCTAGCCTTTTGTTGTGTGCAATTTACGTTCTCCAACCTTAACTCATATCGGACGATGATATGAAATGAGCTGCATATATGAAATGACGCTCAAATGAGTACGAGGTCCATGGAGCTCATAGTTACCTGACATTCGTTTTTCAGGATAAGGGAAAACCCCGGAAAATTCTGATCCAGGTAACTCACCCTGACCGAGATTCGAAGCCTGTCAAGCGGGCTGTGCTCAGATGCCCCTCAGGCAGGCAAAAGGGCGCACATCCCGACCGCCCCCCGGGGGGCACTTTGCGTTCCACACATGGCTAGATATACCGCTGCCCACATAAAACCGCACTACGCGGCTAGGTGCTGGGCAGCAAACACTCCGTCCAGGTAAACCTGGGTGACTCGCATCTTCTGCTGGTCTGCTGCAGACTACGTTGAGAAGTGACACTTGTTTCACATTTTTCTTGTGATTACTTTGTGAGAAAAAAATAGGTGTTATAATTTAAACGCACCTCGTATTATTTATTTATTTATTTATTATTATTATTATTATTATTATTATTATTATTATTATTATTATTATTATTATTATTATTATTATTATTATTATTATTATTATTATTATTATTATTATTATTATTATTATTATTATTATTATTATTATTATTATTATTATTATTATTATTATTATTATTATTATTATTATTATTATTATTATTATTATTATTATTATTATTATTAGTATTATTATTATTATTATTATTATTATTATTATTATTATTATTATTATTTATTACTATTATTATTACTATTATTAAACATGCCTCAGTTTAGCACAAAGAGACAGTAAAGGTCAGGTCTACACCCAAAAGAGGCACTGATAACCGTCTGGAGATTTTGTGAAAAGAGCCGGTTAATTAGAAGCCACGGGAAAACGTGACGATCCTGTAAATGTTGCTAAGAAGTCTTTGGACTGGAAAATGTAAAAAGGAAGCGAGAAACGTTAAAACATAACCTCAACCACCTGCTGATCGCGTACGTTTAGAGACGGTTTAGGTAAACTTGCGAGGAAAGACGTAACCATAGCAACCTGTGGTTCAGGTTTCGTTTGATCTTCCTGACTTGGCCCCTACCTCCATAGCCTTATACGCTGATGATACTGTTTTATATCATTCCGGCACAGATATCCCTGCAACTATCCACACGTTACAAACCTCTCTTGACTGCCTCGTTAAATGGTTTGATACTTGGTGCATACGTCTTAACACTCAAAAGACCGCACCTAAGATTTTTAGCTTACGTCGCATCTCCAATTCTTCCGAATTGCACATTAAGCATGAATCAATTCCCTGGCTACCTCCTACCACCTCCGTCAAATACCTTGGAGTAATGCTGGACACTAAACTTACTTAACGAGCCCATATTGATTGACTTATCTCGTTGGCATCAGGACGACTTTCAAAACTCGGTCTGCTACTTCATAGACACACTCCTCTTGGGATTGAATGCTCTCTGCTTCTCTACAAATCTCTTGTACGGCCACTTATCACATATGCATCCCAAGTATGGGCTACTGCTAGCAACACTCATCTCCGTAGGCTACAGGTTCTGCAAAATCGATTTCTGCGCATTGCCACGAATGACCCTTGGTACGTGAGAAATCAACAACTGCATAAAGAACTTGGTCTCCTTCCTCTTCACCAGTACATACGTCAGATCGCCTCTCGCTGCTACTCAAACTTGCCAGATGTTCCTGGAACTGTGATGTACGACATCGGCGTACGAACCCGCCAGCCCACACGCCTGAAGAGATAGTATCTCCTCCTTAGTGACTCTGATTGAAAAACTATGAATATTGTTCTTATCTCTTTGATTACTTGTTTTTATCAGTCTTTTTTTTCTCTCTCTCTCTCTTTCTCTCTCTCTCTCTCTCTCTCTCTTGTATGTCATCCTCGTTTCAGAGTGTTCAGTAGATAATAGGAGCCAACTTGGTTTTACTTACATGTTATTATATAGTTCATAAAGATTCAATTAGTTAACAAGGATCCGTAAAACATGTACTGCTGATCGATCATTAAAAAAAAAAAAAAAAAAAAAAAAAAAAAAAAAAATCAAGTACAATCCTGACAAAACAAGTTGACGTAACTACCTTGAGATTTTTCACTCGAAAATGCGCGTTTTTTTGTGATTCCTGCACAAGTGATTGATAACACATTTGTGTATGTATTTTATAATCCCATTATGGACGTATGTAGCGATACTCCGGATTTATTTACGTGAGTTTATGCTGCAGCAAAATTAATGAAGTGCATCAGAAGCACATGGCCGCTTTTATTATTATAGCTCTGGTCGCAATCAAAACCTAATGATGTGAAACATATCGCATTTTGTATAATTGACTGCTGTGGAATGCTGCACAAGTACAGATAAACGTAAAATTTCCAAAAATGGGAATGCAGTAGTTTTAAGTGATCGTCACATGCTTTAAAACTCGTTGCCATGCGACGCCTTTGTAATTCCGTTCCTAGAGATAAGAAAAGTGAATAACGGCATCACATTTGAGAAAAATGTAAGCATTGGAGTTTTCAGGAAAATAACAAGGAATATATCGGAAGTGGTTCATTCTACAAAAAAATGTATTTGAAATAAATTGTTTTGAAGAGATCTGCATTTTTTGGAAGGATTAGAAATAAAAAAGAATGAAATTGTGAAGCAAGGAAGTTAGTGAAGATCAGTAGAAAAAGTAAGGCAGTCATTTTGAACTCGAGGATGTACCTAGGTACAAACTTAGGGAAAACAGGACGCCTGGCGTTGTTATGGAAACGGATCAGACGGGAAAATAGACGGTGTGGCATCACACATCTTTGTAATATCAAAAATAGCGCCAATAATCATTAATAAAATCAAATTGTTGTGCTTTGATTATTATACAGTGCGATCCATATACACCTGAACCATTTCAATATGCCATAACCTTTGAACCAATAATAGGAAACACGTGCAACTTTGGGAGAATATAATACATAATTGGGAGATTACATTACACTATTTACATCTCAGAGAAAATGTTGGAAGTGTCCTGCATCAGCATCTATACATGTTTCTACTCGTCTCACCATATTCTCTGAAGTTTTACGGAGATGATATCAAATTGAGAGAAGGTTATTTCCAGCAAGACTGTTGGCAGCATCGCTTTCAGTGGAGAAACAAGCATAGTTTGGCTGCACTGAATTCTTCAGTATGGCTACATTACGCAGTAAATAAACAAACTAATAACGTTGAAAGAATGCCCTCCAACACGAAATTGCACTAAAAGTTAAGAGATTATATTAAAAATCATGGATGTATATAAAAACATCAAAAAGTGTGAAGGAATTAGAAAAAATTTGCCGCGTCGCATATCGGAAAGAAGAGCCAAAATGTCATACTCACATTATTTACTTACCCGCTCTCCTTTATTTTTATACACCTTTCGCAAACTATTTTTAAGAGTATTGTATCACATCCAGAAATTTCTTAAAATATCACATTTTTAACAAATGTTCGTGATATATAAAATGTACATCTTGAAGTTTCCGAGAATCCACGCCGTGGCTCAGTGGTTAGACTGCTTGGCTGTCACCAAGGTGGCCCGGGTTCGATCTCAGGTGACCGCAAAGTGAGATTTGTGATGGACAACACGGCGCTGGGGCGGGTTTTCTCCGGGACCTCCGGTTTCCCCCGCCATCTCATTCCACCGGTGCTCCATCTTCATCTCATGTATCATCAGTGTCATCACCTGCGGTGCCATATGTAGTAAAAACGGACGTTAAACACTACACATTTTCAGAAGTTCTCTTCGTTCTAAATCATTTTGTATAAGTGGTAAACTACAAGAGATACACAAAATTATACTACACAGAAATGTATGTCATGTTTTTTTTTTTTTTTTTTTTTTTTTTTTTTTTTTTTTTTCAGGAATTTCTTGTTATTTCCCTAAATTTTCCAGCACATATTTTTCTCAAATGCGATGTCGTTATTCGCTTTTTTTATCCTTAGACCGTAGAAAGTTCACGGAAATTAAGAGGCGTCGCACAGCAACAGTTTTAAAACATGTGACGATCACTTAAACCTAGTGTACTCCAATTTTTGCAAATCTTAGGTCTATCCGTACTTGTGCAGTATTCTATAGCAGTCAATTACACAAAATGTGATATGTTTCGCGTCATTAGGTTTTGATTCTGACCAGAGCGGCCATGTGTTTGTGATGCACTTCATTAATTTTGCCGCAACATTAAACGCACGTAAATAAATGTGGAGTATCGCAATATATGACAATAATAGGATTATAAAGTACATATACAAATATATGAATAATCACTTTGGGAGAATTCGCATAAACATGCATTTTCGAGTGAAAATTTTCCATGTAGGTATATATGAACCTGATGTGTCAAGTCGATTATTGGTAACAAAGTCGAACACAGTACGACATTTTCGTTAATTGAATCTGAACTGCAGGTTGGTATGGTGAAAGTCTGCTGTATAATCTTGTAACCAAGATCAAATAATGTTTATTTTGAAATAGATAGAGGAATGGTATTTTTATACAGGGAAACTCATGTTTATGTAATTTCCTTTAAGTTGAATTCGAAATTACATTAAATTAAAAAAAGGAAATTAAAACAGCTATTTCGGTAACGTGCAGTTGTTTGGAAAGCAGGACGATATGCATCGAGAGATCGATAGATCGACACCAGCTTGTTCCAGTAATTCTCTCTTATTTTACAGTTCATTTGTTCCCGAAATGGTTTTGTAAGTAATCGGAATGGCTTATATTCGTGCAAATGAATGTTTGTTGGCGAACTGAATGCCAGCTCCGGGGTGGGAAACGCAACCCCTAACTAACGGCTTTACATTCAGCAATACCGGCACCGAGAAATTATGAAATCTGCTCTGCCACGGTGATTTTAAAAAATCTCTCCTTTGCATTCACATGACTTTCTCTTCCCACGTACAAACTCTTATTATTTATCTACTTCAAGATAAACATTATCTTATTGTAGTTACAAAGGAATACAGTAGACTTTATAAGTGATATTCAAATGTTTTATATACCTGACTTTCTCTACTCTTGTACAAACACTTATTGCTCTATCTACTTCAAGATAAACATTATCTTATTGTAGTTACAAGGGAATACAGTAGACTTTAAGTGATAGTCAAATGTTTTATATACATGACTTTCTCTACTCTTGTACAAACACTTATTGCTCTATCTACTTCAAGATAAACATTATCTTGTTGTAGTTACAAGGGAATACAGTAGACTTTAAGTGATAGTCAAATGTTTTATATATATGACTTTCTCTACTCTTGTACAAACACTTATTGCTCTATCTACCTCAAGATAAACATTATCTTATTGTAGTTACAAGGGAATACTGTAGACTTTAAGTGATAGTCAAATGTTTTATATACATGACTTTCTCTACTCTTGTACAAACACTTATTGCTTTATCTAATTCAAGATAAACATTATCTTATTGTAGTTACAAGGGAATACAGTAGACTTTAAGTGATAGTCAAATGTTTTATATACATGACTTTCTCTACTCTTGTACAAACACTTATTGCTCTATCTACTTCAAGATAAACGTTATCTTATTGTAGTTACAAGGGAATACTGTAGACTTTAAGTGATAGTCAAATGTTTTATATACATGACTTTCTCTACTCTTGTACAAACACTTATTGCTTTATCTAATTCAAGATAAACATTATCTTATTGTAGTTACAAGGGAATACAGTAGACTTTAAGTGACAGTCAAATGTCTTATATACACGACTTTCTCTACTCTTGTACAAAAATGAATAAGAAAAAATGAATTAACACTAATATTACACCACCTATCAGGAAAAAAAAAAAAAAAAACCCTTCGAAAAAACTGCATTTTGGTACATGTATTTCGATTTCCGTTTTCTTTCCCCAAGTTAGTCAAGTGTTTCAAAGGAAAGCAGCCGTTGCTAAGGGAAGCCTGTCATAAATCGCCGCTACTTTCAGACGCAGTGAAAACGAACCGAGTGTTATAAATTCTCGCTTCCTTATTTACGCGTGCAGTTTACGACAGGGGTTGTTGCAGCAGGCGTAAAATGTCCGACACGTTTCTTACGTAATCCACTGACGTAAACACTCCGTGGAAAAACCAGGTAACTTCTCCAGGATCAGTCTTAAGGTAAGCAATTCTCAGAAATACACACGAGGAAATTGCTGCACAAAGTTTTTAATTTGATACCTGAATCTTATTATCCTATGCAATTTTAAAAGTAATATCTTTTACCTTATTACGTACTTGGAGATGGAATTGATACCGAGAAAACAGCTTCACTCAAAAAGAAAATCTAATCTAAACTGCAATTTACTTCCAATTTTTTTTAAAATGTATATTTTTTTTAATAATGTGCCACAGACAAATTTTATTTCTTAAAATCTGTAATGTATGTTATGAACTTTTAGAGTGTTTTCAGAACACTAAATTCTAGACAACATCTAGTGAAGAAGGGTGCAATAAAGCGCTGCAAGCGCCACTTCATTCCCCAAGAATTTCACTAGAAAAAGAAGAAAATCAAGAAAATTCATGCCTAACAATATTTTATTTGCTATGGATAAATTTTCAAAATTTATTCGCATATATCTGACAATCTGACAGAGTGACCAGTGCCACGAGCTCATTCAATACTGTATTTACTCATTCCTAACTTTGAATACCATACTTCGCAAGTTTCCGGAATCAATCGGTACTTTTCGGTACTTTAAGGAAGCACTGACATATTTTGTCACCTGAAGTCTCTGTAGCGTGTGAAGAAAAGTTTACATTTTTGTTTTATGTGGTGCTTTTAAATAAAATTTCAATAACATTAGCACTGGAATTTTACTTAGATTGATATTTGGTGGTAATAAATAGGAAATTTTTGTGCAGTTTTAAGTTCTTTGAGTCATTATTCACTCTTGTTTTAACGAAAATAATTATTTAGAGCTTCCCTTGCTTTGAAAGTCACGCCTCGGTACTGACCTACGCGTGGCTGTACAACAGAAAGAGTACTGAAGAGTAGCCTTAGTTCTTTGAGTCATTATTCTCTCTTATTTTAATGAAAATTATTATTTGGAGCTTCCCTCGTTTTGAAAATCACGCCTCGCTACTGGACCTACGTGTGACTGTACAATAGAAAGAGTACTAAAGAGTAGCGTTAGTTCTTTGACTCATTATTCAACTCTTATTTTAATGAAAATTATTATTTGTAGCTTCCCTCGCTTTGAAAGTCACGCCCCGCTACTGGACCTACGTGTGACTGTACAATAGAAAGAGTACTAAAGGGTAGCCTTAGCTCTTTCTGTCATTATTCTCTCTTATTTTAATGAAAATTATTATGTGGAGCTTCCCTCGCTTTGAAAGACGCGCTTCGACACTGGGCCTACGCGTGACTGTACAATAGAAAGAGTACTAAAGAGTAGTCTTAGTTCTTTGAGTCATTATTCTCTCTTATTTTAATGCAAATTATTATTTAGAGCTTCCCTCGCTTTGAAAGTCACGCCTCGTCACTGGACCTACGTGTGACTGTACAATAGAAAGAGTACTGAAGAGTAGCCTTAGTTCTCTGAGTCATTATTCTCTCTTACATTAATGAAAATTATTATTTGGAGCTTCCCTCGGTTTGAAAGTCACGCTTCGTCACTGGACCTACGTGTGACTGTACAATAGAAAGAGTACTGAAGAGTGGCCTTAGTTCGTTGAGTCATTATTCTCTCTTACATTAATGAAAATTTTTATTTGGAGCTTCCCTCGGTTTGAAAGTCACGCCTCGTCACTGGACCTACGTGTGACTGTACAATTGAAAGAGTACTGAAGAGTAGCGTTAGTTCTTTGAGTCATTATTCTCTCTTACTTTAATGTAAATTATTATTTGGAGCTTCCCTCGCTTTGAAAGTCACGCCTCGCTACTGGACCCACGTGTGACTGTACAATAGAAGGAGTACTGAAGAGTAACCTTAGGTCTTTGAATCGTTATTCTCTCTTACTTTAATGAAAATTATTATTTGAAGCTTCCCTCGCTTTGAAAGTCACGCCTCGCTACTGGACCTACGCGTGACTGTACAATAGAAAGAGTACTGAAGAGTAGTCTTAGTTCTTTGAATCATTGTTTTCTTTTCTCTTAATGGAAATTATTATGTGAAGGTTCCCTGTCTTTGAAAGACACGGCTCGACAGTGATAGCTTGTGTGTAAATGGTAAAGTGTAATTTTGTTAGTCTACTGTACTTATTAGAAAATTAATACTAAGACAATGTTTATACTTTTTACTTTTACCAGTAAAAATTGGCTCTATCTACCGTGCACATGCACACTTGCAGCTGTTTCTTTAACAAGCAGCGCTCAAGTTGTGCGCTGAACTATTCCCTGAACGTCTTCCGGAATGGAATTACATCTCCAACAATTTCCCAAGGCCCTCCTCGAGAATTCCTCGCTTTACTTCCGGACCAATATTCCACCTTTGATCGCCGGTCATCGCAGTTTCTCTTAACCTTCCGACTCGCCGTCTTGTACTAGAGCATCAAAACAGTTCCGAGGAAGCGCTACATGAGAACACCTTCAAATTTGAAGTTTTTCTTACTTTACCAGGAACCTACACTAAGAACTAATGCGTGATTCTCTACCCTCTGTGATGTATCGGATAACAGTGTAATTCAATTAATTAATTTGTGTCAATAAAGGAGCAAATTCTCTAATAACTGTTTGAAAACTAATTTCACATCCATTAACGCAACAGAACTTAAAAACTTAACAATAATGCATGCACACAGTTGCAATGGATAGTCAGTATGACTGATACAAGCACTGCGTGGCAAGAAGAATGCAAGGAATGAGTGGCTTCCGTTTTGTCACCCTGGAAGTATGCAAGATGTCTTTGTTTTAAGGCGATCTTTACGACACACTTGCCATAAAAAGCCAATTATGAGTCGTTTTTTACGAGAAAGATACCTGCTTGTCATCTTAGAATTGCGTAACGACACCTGCCTGACATAGCACGAAGTTCTTACTAGGCAAGAGAAAAAGAAAAATTGAACGTCGGATTAATCGATAGTCAAAGAGATTGTAATATAGTATGCGTTCGTAAAGAATGATGTGCTTTTGTCTCGCAAATTTTAACTTTATTCTTTTGTTTGACCTGCTATATTGACTATGATAGAGATAATTCGACTCTTGGCAGAGATTATTTATGTCTAGCCTACTTTTCAGTACAACATAACGATGTGTTTCTTCTTATGGTGCCGGGTAAACATATTCTAAGGCATATCTTGTTAAAACAAAAGTTCCAACGTAACTTTCTCTGGCAGTAGCATTTCTTATGGATTATTATTTACACAAAATTATCTGGGAATGAATGCGCTTCTAGAGTACCCACAGGAAACTAAATATTTGCAAAATATATAAAAGAAATAACATTTTAATTAAAAATTGGACTGTCCATTTTCACATAAATAAACTTATGTGTTAAGTTAATTCAGTTTTTATCTATGGACAAAAAATGATTTTTTTATATAGAATCTCGAAGCTTTGAAGTTATTTTACGTACCGTAAATCCATGATATGAGACCACCGATTTTACTTCCCTTCTCATGCTAAGGATTTTTAAGCCCAAAATTAACGTTTGTATAAACAATTTTTTCTTAACATGAAGTAGTGCGTGCAGGCTAGTTCACCTTTTGCTACAATGAAAGGCAAGGCAACTAGATGGTCATAACGCAACAAACAGGTTTTTCGCGGGATGGTATCGCCTGCAGGTGTCACGAAGTTAACAAACGAGGTGCGTTTACAGTGAAGACTTCTTTTGTTCCTTGGAGTTTTGATTGCAAACAGCTTCACTGATTAATTCTACGTATTGTATCGGAACGAAATGAATATAACTTAGGAAGCTTCGTCTGGTCCCTTCATGACTATCACTACTGTACAAACACATATTGCTCTACAAGGGAATACAGTAGGCTTTAAGTGATTGTCTAATGTTTTAGTCGTTTTGTGATGTTCTAGGTCAAGGGAGCTTTTCCAAATTCTTCGCGTTACATGGTTTTAAGTACCTGAAGGTAATTCAATTTTTTTTTTCATGCTCATGTTGAAGAAACTCCATTAATTATTCTTGAAACCGGTCTTAAAAAACTATAGCGAGAAGTGCTTTAAGTTATCAGATTATAGAAAATTTGTTTAGAATGAACATATTTTCACTTGTTTACAGACGGAAAAAGGGAAAGGACACCGTCTCATTCCTATTTTGGGACATACCTTATAACTATAATTATACGGGACAACAGCAATTCCTTCACCCCCAGTTAACACTTTCCAGTTCCATCATTAACCTATGAGTCATTCACAACCACCACACTGTGACAAATTCAATAACTAACTAAATGAATAAGATTTCTCTTTAGAGGTTTTCTCTTATCCTGAAAGATAAATGTCTGGTAACTCTAAACTCTATGTGCCCTGTACCCATTTGAACATCATTTCATTCATCGTACGATATGACTTAAAGTTGGAAGTTTTCTCTTATCCTGAAAGATGAATGTAAGGTAACTCTAAGCTCTATGTACCCTGCACTCATTTGAACATCATTTCATTCATCGTCCGATATGACTTAACTTTGGAGGTTTTCCTTTATCCTGAGAGAAGAATGTCTGATAACTCTAAGCTCTATGTGCCTTGTACTCATTTGCACATCATTTCATTCATCGTCCGATATGACTTAACGTTGGAGGTTTTCTCTTATCTTGAAAGATGAATGTCTGGTAACTCTAAGATCTATGTACCCTGTACTCATTTGAACATCATTTCATTTATCGTCCGATATGACTTAACGTTGGAGGTTTTCTCTTATCTTGAAAGATGAATGTCTGGTAACTCTAAGATCTATGTACCCTGTATTCATTTGAACATCATTTCATTCATCGTCCGATATGACTTAACGTTGGAGGTTTTCTCTTATCTTGAAAGATGAATGTCTGGTAACTCTAAGCTCTATGTACCCTGTACTCATTTGAACATCATTTCATTCATCGTCCGATATGACTTAACGTTGGAGGTTTTCTCTTATCTTGAAAGATGAATGTCTGGTAACTCTAAGCTCTATGTACCCTGTACTCATTTGAACATCATTTCATTCATCGTCCGATATGACTTAACTTTGGAGGTCCTCTCTTATCCTGAAAGATGAATGTCTGATAACTCTAAGCTCTATGTGCCTTGTACTCATTTGCACATCATTTCATTCATCGTCCGATATGACTTAACGTTGGAGGTTTTCTCTTATCCTGAGAGAAAAATGTCTGATAACTCTAAGCTCTATGTGCCTTGTACTCATTGGAACATCATTTCATTCATCGTCCGATATGACTTAACGTTGGAGGTTTTCTCTTATCCTGAAAGATGAATGTCTGGTAACTCTAAGCTCTATGTACCCTGTACTCATTTGAACATCATTTCATTCATCGTCCGATATGACTTAACGTTGGAGGTCTTCTCTTATCTTGAAAGATGAATGTCTGGTAACTCTAAGCTCTATGTACCCTGTACTCATTTGAACATCATTTCATTCATCGTCCGATGTGACTTAACCTTGGAGGTTTTCTCTTATCTTGAAAGATGAATGTCTGGTAACTCTAAGCTCTATGTACCCTGTACTCATTTGAACATCATTTCATTCATCGTCCGATATGACTTAACGTTGGAGGTCTTCTCTTATCTTGAAAGATGAATGTCTGGTAACTCTAAGCTCTATGTACCCTGTACTCATTTGAACATCATTTCATTCATCGTCCGATATGACTTAACGTTGGAGGTTTTCTCTTATCCTGAAAGATGAATGTCTGGTAACTCTAAGCTCTATGTACCCTGTACTCATTTGAACATCATTTCATTCATCGTCCGATATGACTTAACGTTGGAGGTTTTCTCTTATCCTGAAAGATGAATGTCTGGTAACTCTAAGCTCTATGTACCCTGTACTCATTTGAACATCATTTCATTCATCGTCCGACATGAATTAACGTTGGAGGTTTTCTCTTATCCTGAAAGATGAATGTCTGGTAACTCTAAGCTCTATGTACCCTGTACTCATTTGAACATCATTTCATTCATCGTCCGATATGACTTAACGTTGGAGGTTTTCTCTTATCCTGAAAGATGAATGTCTGGTAACTCTAAGCTCTATGTACCCTGTACTCATTTGAACATCATTTCATTCATCGTCCGATATGACTTAGCGTTGGAGGTCTTCTCTTATCCTGAAAGACGAATGTCTGGTAACTCTAAGCTCTATGTACCCTGTACTCATTTGAACATCATTTCATTCATCGTCCGATATGACTTAACGTTGGAGGTTTTCTCTTATCCTGAAAGATGAATGTCTGGTAACTCTAAGCTCTATGTACCCTGTACTCATTTGAACATCATTTCATTCATCGTCCGATATGACTTAACGTTGGAGGTTTTCTCTTATCCTGAAAGACGAATGTCTGGTAACTCTAAGCTCTATGTACCCTGTACTCATTTGAACATCATTTCATTCATCGTCCGATATGACTTAGCGTTGGAGGTCTTCTCTTATCCTGAAAGATGAATGTCTGGTAACTCTAAGCTCTATGTACCCTGTACTCATTTGAACATCATTACATTCATCGTCCGATATGAGTTAACGTTGGAGGTTTTCTCTTATCCTGAAAGATGAAGGTCTGGTAACTCTAAGTTCTATGTACCCTGTACTCATTTGAACATCATTCCATTCATCGTCCGATATGACTTAACGTTGGAGGTTTTCCTTATGCTTATTATTCAGTGGAACAGCTAAATCCTTTATCTCAGGAAAAAACCTTAAGTTATCGCAAATTTCTACTGCTAACTGCTTCTAAAAAGAATTGCGCGTACTTGGGATTCAAAGCACGTTTAAATCCTCCAGTTATTTCCCACTCCTTTGTTAAACCCATTGTCTTTGCGCCCTCTAAGTTTTAAACGAATTGTAAAATGACTTCTGCGAACTAAGCATGCCTCTGTCACTTATTAGTTTGTCTCCTACGTAGTTAAAGTGAGCAGACGGAGTATCGTATTCCATACAAGGAATCTTTATCCTCAGATGTCCTCTTGACTCTGAATGACTTTTGCAGTAAAGCGTAAGAAACAAACTATAATTGCACCAAAACGCAGACCATGTGAAGTTCATTTTTGTGTGCAGTTAATCATTTCCCAGAAATTGTAGTTTTTAGTTCTGCAGTGCTTACATTTGCCTCTAACAATACAGATTTTTTATGCATGGTTTTGTAACGGGGAATATAACTTCAAACTCGTCACCTAGCAACCAACTTTAAAACATTTGACTATCAGTTAAAGTTTCCTTGTAACTGCAATAAGATAATGTTTATCTTGAAGTAGATAGAGCAATAAGTGTTTGTACAAGAGTAGAGAAAGTCATGTATATAAAACATTTGACTATCACTTAAAGTCTACTGTATTCCCTTGTAACTACATTAAGACAATGTTTATCTTGAAGTAGATAGAGCAATAAGTGTTTGTACAAGAGTAGAGAAAGTCATGTATATAAAACATTTGACTATCACTTAAAGTCTACTGTATTCCCTTGTAACTACATTAAGACAATGTTTATCTTGAAGTAGATAGAGCAATAAGTGTTTGTACAAGAGTAGAGAAAGTCATGTATATAAAACATTTGACTATCACTTAAAGTCTACTGTATTCCCTTGTAACTACATTAAGACAATGTTTATCTTGAAGTAGATAGAGCAATAAGTGTTTGTACAAGAGTAGAGAAAGTCATGTATATAAAACATTTGACTATCACTTAAAGTCTACTGTATTCCCTCGTAACTACAATAAGATAATGTTTATCTTGAAGTAGATAGAGCAATAAGTGTTAGTACAAGAGTAGAGAAAGTCATGTATATAAAACATTTGACTATCACTTAAAGTCTACTGTATTCCCTTGTAACTACAATAAGATAATGTTTATCTTGAAGTAGATAGAGCAATAAGTGTTAGTACAAGAGTAGAGAAAGTCATGTATATAAAACATTTGACTATCACTTAAAGTCTACTGTATTCCCTTGTAACTACAATAAGATAATGTTTATCTTGAAGTAGATAGAGCAATAAGTGTTTGTACAAGAGTAGAGAAAGTCATGTATATAAAACATTTGACTATCACTTAAAGTCTACTGTATTCCCTTGTAACTACAATAAGATAATGTTTATCTTGAAGTAGATAGAGCAATAAGTGTTAGTACAAGAGTAGTGAAAGTCATGTATATAAAACATTTGACTATCACTTAAAGCCTGCTGTATTCCCTTGTAACTACAATAAGATAATGTTTATCTTGAACTAGATAGAGCAATAAGTGTTTGTACAAGAGTAGAGAAAGTCATGTATATAAAACTTTTGACTATCACTTAAAGTCTACTGTATTCCCTTGTAACTACAATAAGATAATGTTTATCTTGAACTAGATAGAGCAATAAGTGTTTGTACAAGAGTAGAGAAAGTTATGTGAGAACAGACTAATTGTTTATTAGTCGGAATGTTTAATGATTTGGGTGAGTAAAACTTCGCCTAGATAAAACTCTGTCAAATTTGATCTCCTACTTCGGACAATCAGAGCAGGCTGTGAAAGCAGGTCGCACATTTCGGCTTTCCGTACGTTAAGTGGGAATTCCAGGAGCAGGATAAAATGATTTACTGGAATTACAAATAAATTGAACATTTTTATGGTACGTTACACTTAATCACGTTTAGAGGCCGAATGCCTTCAGCTTCCTGGATTCTTGGTTTCCAAACTTTCTCGGCAAATTTACAGATCCCGCGTGTTTTTTCATTTTAATAGTTATGCGGATGCATTCACAAATTTACAAAATTACTGTAGCAATAGTTCAAGCTGTATGTTTGTCAATTAGAAAGTTATTTTCCCATATTACTGAAAATTAGAGCTGAGAATGAAAATCTGATGTGGAAAGGAGTGCGATTTCTGTATCTTGTAAACCTTTACTCCAACTGTCATAAGAAACATCAAGCAAAAGCACTTCCACCAGTGACTTGACGATCTGGCATTAATCTGTTGCTTTATATAGAAGAACGATGCAGCAAAGCCCAATAAAACTATCCCTCCGCTATCTATAAACGAAAAATTGAAACATTGCAATTTTGTCTCAGTAGATGGCAGCACCAGTATATTTGTCTAGTTTGTTCGTTGAAATCAACAAATTTAGTCAAACAGCAAAGAAAATGATAAACAAAAGAAATACATTACTTTATAAATAATAAATATATTGAGACTTACTGGTTTTGTTTTTAAAACATCTACCGTTTTGTTGTGAATACGCTGGAATAATAAGTTTTTATGACAAAAGGCCTCTAATAGCAGTTATAAGTCAGATGCTATGGAATTCTAAATTATTGGGAATTTGGACTCTGCTTCTAGACGTCGTGGAGTACACATCGCCTGCGAGAGTTGCCAGCGTCCAACATTCGAAGGAGGACTTCGAGCTTCTGCCTTCGTGAAGAGCCTTTCTAGCCTCTTGGAGGCGAGAAGGAGGTACCTGAGTCTGCTAGAGCTTCAACTGCTTAACAAAGTGCCTGGGTAGAACAGTAAGACCGCAGCCAACAGTCCTTGCGACTGGTTTTTTCGGCGCCCTTTAAGGGTAGGTCCGCTACTGTTCGTGCTTCTCAGCGCCCTAGACTTGTTCTTTTATACTCTTATTCTTCTTTTTTCCTCTTATCACTCATTAGTATCACGCAGAAAGGGGCCACAGTACCCTTTTTGTTTACTTCATCACACTCTCTCCTCATTGGTCACTCCATTGCCCTCCCTAAACCTTATTGGTCACTTCATTGCCCTTCCTAATTGGTCGTTATATTGGATGTTCCCATTGGTCAATCCACACATCTGATCATGTCGGCTGCTAACATCCCAAATCCCACCAACATGAAGGCATCTACACACCCTTCTGCAGATCACGCAACCTGCGCAACCACTGCTTCTAACCCCCTTGCAACAGAGGCACCTGCAACCTATGTGGAACAAGCCTCTGAAAATTATTACCTGCTAGGCGGTGATATTTCAACCTTCATGGGGACAGCTTTGATCGTACAACCCAGCTACCCACTATCCAGAGGCGATATCCGGATCCTCAAAACGGAAAGACAGGCTAGGACAAAATACCTGAATCAGGCAGATGCCGAAATGTCTTCCGTCCCCAACTCTGAAGAGGTCTGCGTCACGGCTGCAGCCTTCAGAATCTATTCCTTCCACCGCCAGAGAATTGATGTCATCACCAGTTACCTTTCACATCATGAAGAGCAATATAACTCCTGGCAAATACCTACGCAGAAAAGAACTGCCAAGGAAACTAACCACAGCGCATTAGCGCCACCACCAACGACATCAAACAGTTTTGCAGCTCTCTCTGAAGCAAAAACACCAGAGGACTTCCCACCATTACCAGCCGTAAACCAAAAGAGGCGTAAATGCTCTACACCTCCCCCACCCCCTGCTGAACTCATGGAACAGGAAGTAGCAGAGGTAGCAGCCCCATTACACCTCAACCAGGCACAAGCTACCACACAACCACAAGGAGTAACCAAATCTAATAAGACTACTCCCATCTTCTTAAGAGATCCGTGCCAAGCCCGAGAACTGACAAAGGCATTACACGATGGTTTCCCAGAATTAAAATTCACCATAAAAAACATGAGTGGGTCTATCGCCTTCCTTCCCGAAACGCCTACCGATCACAGAACCATACGAAAATTCCTCACCGATCACACAGTACAATACCTCACCACCTTATTACCCGAGGAGAAGCTAATGTACGTAACATTGAAGGACCTACCCATGTACGTTACAGAGGCAGAAGTCCAAGACCTCCTACAAAAGATGGAGTACCCAGTTGAGCGTGTTGGACAACTCCGATCAAACCGCTCCCCGACGCAGCAGAAGCTGCCACATTTCCGAGTAGCCCTTCGGAAGGAGCCGCGCTCAAGCGATATTTACAAGGTAACCCACATGTTCGACGCCATTATAAGGGTTGAACCATATCGACCGCCTGCACGACCATTACAGTGTACGAACTGCCAACAGTTCACCCACAGTGCAGCGGGATGCAGGCTTATACCGGTATGCTCCTACTGTGGTGACTCAGGCCACAAGCGCCCAGAATGCAAGAGGCTAGGTCTTGCTGGATCTAAACCAACATGCAGTAACTGCGGAGGAGAGCACTCCTGCCGCTACGCGAAGTGCCCTATCTGGCAGGAGGCCAGAATAGAAATGGAGCTCAACAAGGCTGGACAACGCACCCGTTTTGACGCTGCTCCGAAGATACCAAACCCACAAGGCATACCCAGGGAAGCATTCAAAGGTACTCGCTACCCTGGTCTCCCTCCAATTACTAGACCACAATTCCCAAACTACGCAGCTGCCGCATCTGCAACACGAAGTCAAAACCCACTGCAACCTCATCAATCAGAGCCGCAAGCAACTGCGCAATCACAAACCACACCAGCTCCACCAAAGCCACCAACGCCACCACAACGTCCACCTGTTAACGGACCATCAGAAACAGCTCCATCTGCACTGGCCAATAAACCTACGTGCCCATCAAGACAGACTAACGCCGACACCAGAACGCCCATGCAGCAGCGGCTACTGGCTCGCCCCACCACAAACCACAACCTTCCACAGACTTCCAAACCATCCCTTCCTGATGAGCAGTTTTTAAGCCTCATGTCCAGGATTCCACTCGCCCTGCAAGCTGACTTTGCAGCTGCCTTAGCTGATGCACTAGCCATCCGCCCTCCTTCTATTCCTTCACAAACAATATTGGTGCACACCGTCTTTGTATTTATGGGCAACAATGGCGGACGTCAATAATATAATAAGCAACCACACCAGCCTACGCATTTGTTCCTGGAATGCCAATGGACTACGACAAAAGTTACGTGAAGCCACAAACTTCATCGCTGTCAACAAAATCAACATCTTCCTTGTCCAAGAAACACACTTAGCTCCACGCTATAGGGCTACCATTCCAGGAATGATTTGCTATCGAACTGATCGTCCAGATGGCTATGGCGGGACTGCAGTTTATATCCAAAGGCACATCCCCCATCATCGCCTACACCTGCCTGTTTCAGACGGCCTTGAAGGTACAGGAATCCAAGTCGCTACCGACAGAGGACCACTTAATATCTACTCGGTCTACATCCCACCAAGTAGACCAATTTCACAGAGAGACCTGAACCTTATTTTCAATGGTTCTCCCACTGTAGCCATGGGTGACTACAACTCAAAGAGCACGCTTTGGAATTCCACCATCACCAACAGTCGCGGACGCCTACTGGAGCGCTACATAGAACGTAAGAACCTGGCCGTCCTTGCTCCCAACTCCCCCACCATAACTCATGGTGATAGTAGTCCCCCTGATTGGTTGGACATAGCACTCCTATGCAACATTCGCAGTCACCCAACTATATTCTCTCTTCCCGAACTCTCTTCCGATCACTTTCCTGTTCTCTTGCTATATAAGGCAAAACTCACACCCAAGTCATTACCTTCTCACGTAAATCCCAGACAGACCAACTGGAGCAAATTTTCAAACATCATGGCCGACAAACCCGCCGAAATTCACCCTTGTACAACAATAGCAGAAGCTGATAACCTGGAGCAGTTCATCACTAGCAACATGGCCGAGGCCATGCGTGAAGCAACTCCTGCCCGTAAATCCCCATATAGTCCCCTCAAACCCATCCCAAAACATTTGCGCCAACTCATCTCGGCCAAAAACACAGCACGGCGAAAATTCCAAAATACCCGCCAGCCACAAGACAAGAGGGAATGGAATCGCCTCCAGGCTGCAGTGAAGATGGAACTTGCAGACCACTTCAATAATGAATGGGAAAGGAAACTATGTACCCTCGACACCACAGACTGTTCTCTCTGGAGAATGTCCAAGGCTATGCTACGCATACCCATCTCAGATCCGCCACTTATGAATGGAAATAGAGTGGCACAATCTTCCAGGGAAAAAGTTGAACTCACAGCAGAATACTTAGCTGCTACCTTCCATCCAGCTGAATCCCCTGACCACGAGCAAGTAGCGGAAATTGAAGGAGTGGTACAGCAATTTCTTGCCTCTCCCTACAACTCAGCCGAAGTGCTGCTCACAAACACCGCTGAGGTCAGTGGTCTGATAGCTTCAGTCCGACCCTACAAAGCTGCTGGTTGCGACTCCATACCAAACGCTGCTTTCAAGGCACTCCCGCAGAACTGGATAGCCTTGCTTGTTCATCTGTTCAACAGCCTGCTCCTTCTTTCCTACTTTCCTGCAAAATGGAAACATGCCAAAATCATTACTATCCCCAAACCTGGCAAGGACTCCAAACAAATTTCAAACCATCGTCCCATTAGTCTGCTACCAGCCATAAGTAAATTATTTGAGAAAGTACTGCAACATCGCCTCCAAAACCTACTGGACGAGCTACACATCATTCGCCCAGAGCAATTTGGCTTTCGCCGCTCCCACTCCACATCACACCAACTTCTACGTCTGGTTGATGAAGTTACTCGAGCCTTCAATAACAGGCAGTATGTTGCAGCTCTATTTTTGGACATCACAAAGGCCTTCGATTCAGTTTGGCATCAAGGCCTTCTTCATCGATTAATCAGCTACAACTTTCCTCCCTACATAATACACATTGTCAACCATTACCTTACCCATCGCACCTTCTCCGTTGTCAGAGATGACATTTCTTCCCGACCCTACCTAATCAATGCAGGGGTACCCCAAGGTAGTGTACTTGGACCCCTTCTATTCTTAACTTATATCAACACCCTTCCCACTATCTGGAGCTGCAACCTATACCTGTTCGCTGATGACACAGCAATCACCACAGCCTCTTGTAAACACCTCACGGCTGTACAACGTCTTCAGCGCTATGCTGACATGCTTTCCGCCTGGTTCCTCACCTGGCGCCTATGCATAAATGCTACAAAAACACAGGCAGTAACCTTCACCCGTCGCCAAGTTCACGACGTCCCAGAGCTCCACATAGCAGGAGAAGACATCCCCTGGAGAAATCAGGCCCAATACCTTGGAGTCCAGCTCGACATGCGTCTCACCTGGAAAACACATATTACATCTGTAGCCTCAAAAATTACCAAACGTATGGGTATCCTATACCCATTATACAACCAAAAGTCACCCATGAGCCTCAGAAACAAACTTCTCATATACCAGCAAATTCTGAGACCAGCTATCACCTACGCATGTCAAGTCTGGGGTGCTGCAGCATCATCAAACTTCAACAAACTCCAGGTCCTGCAGAACCGATTTCTCCGCATTGCTACAGGAGCCGATTGGTACATCCCCAACACCAATATTCATAACGACCTTTCATTTCCCACTCTCACCAGCTACATCAAGACTCTTTCATACAAATTCTACTCCAACCTACCATCCAGCTTCAACCATCTCATCAGG
This sequence comes from Mantis religiosa, assembly GCA_030765055.1. Classification (NCBI taxonomy): domain Eukaryota; kingdom Metazoa; phylum Arthropoda; class Insecta; order Mantodea; family Mantidae; genus Mantis; species Mantis religiosa. The sequence goes on from CM060957.1 coordinate 24,308,990, forward strand.
GGTCTCGGGGAATATGATTTAGACCCCGGGGCTACCTACAAACACCCACGAGCCACCCTAGGCCTACCATAATACTAACACCCATCATACACCATCTTTATCCAAATATCTTCTAATCTCATTCATCATCATCATAAAAAAAAAAAAAAAAAAAAAAAAAAAACCCTAGGACAAACATCCAACCATTTAACCACCGCCCGATGAATAAAACTCCATCATAATGCCAGTAAGGGACAGTGTCCCGGTATGGCAACAAGTCGAAGGCCCCTGCTCCAAGCAGCAGGACACACCTTCAGCGACACCACTGTGCTGTGCTGTGCTAAATTATTGCTGTATCCCAGTACTGAATTATCCAGAAAAGAACTTTTCGAAAAATTGGCTTGTGAATGTTGCTACAGAATTATCAATTTGCATCGAATCGCATTGCCAGTTTTCTATAATTCTAGTATAATAGTGCGTGTTGAACAATATTTCATCTTTTTTGTGCATTTGACTGTGTTATTCACGCAAATTAGTGTTATTTTGTGCAAATGACCTTTGTTGGCTCAGTGCCGTATTTTAAGTGAATCTAAGTGAAACTTAAGGATTCCCATTAATTAATATATCGTGTGAAGTGTGACTGGTGTGCCTTTGTGCAGGAAGGGCCAGCATGCACGCATACACACCTACAGTAGGATATTGTATTGGGCCAAATTATTGGACGGTATTTACTGCCAGTTTTGTGCTCTCTTTCGTACATCATGTCCACATGTAACATGGCCTTCACAACAACCTCCCCTTCAGACGAAGATGTTCGCACGGCAGCTTTGTCCTATTACATTAACGGTGGTAACAGCAGCTGTTTCATGGATGAGGCACTTATAGCTGATACAAAGTTTCCCCTGCATCCTGATCATGTAACCATTCTTCAACTGGAGATGGTAGCCCAGTTGCAGTATGTTCAGTTTGCTGAGCAACGTATCCCTCAACTCCTTGCAGCGGGATCCGAGGGCAACAACTCCCAAGTTGCATCAGAAGAGTTTCATAAAATGGTTCTGCACCGTGCTCGAATGGAGGTCATCCGTACCTACCTCACCAAGCACGAACATTCAACAACATCTGAATGTGGCCGCGCCGTGGCTCAGTGGTTAGACCGCTTGGCTCTCACCAAGGCGGCCCGGGTTCGCTCCCAGGCGACAGCAAAGTGAGAATTGTGCTGGACAACACGGCGCTGGGGCAGGTTTTCTCCGGGACCTCCGGTTTCCCCCGCCATCTCATTCCTCCGGTGCTCCATCTTCAACTCATGTATCATCAGTGTCACCGCCTGCGGTGCCGTATGTAGTAAAAGCGGGCGTTAAACACTACACATTTCATTTCACATCTGAATGGCAACAGGTCCCCACAAAGAGGAGACACCAACCACCTCAATGCAACAACATCACTGAGCACACACCTACGTCAAATAAATTCTCTCCCTTGCAACTGCAGCCTCCTCCTCAGTCGTAGAAGTCCATCCTAGCACCGCTCCAGTTAAACGTCCCCGCAGTGCTACAAAGACCTTGCCTACTTCAATGACAAACTCTGAGTCTGCTCCATTAGACACCCCTATCCCCAGGGTGGCGAAACCCCTCCCCTCTTCCTTCGTCAGCCAGAAGACGGCAGAAAACTGCACACCTTCGCTGGGTACGACAAAGCTATTACCTTCTGTAATATGCGCAACACAGTTGCCATCATACCTGAAGATCCCACAGCTGGTTAGAGGATAATAAAATCCCGTTTATCGCTACTCTCCTGTCTGAAGAAAAGCGGCTTCAAGTAACCATCTCCCTCAATATATCAATGAGGATGAGGTCAAGGACGAACTCCTTGTTCGACGACTTCCCATAATCAGTGACAACCGGCTCCGCACTATCCGCGGACCCACTCCAGGCCCTCTTCCACACTTCAGAGTAGCCTTAGAGAAATCCAGCGAGGCCGCAAATATCTACAAGGTGAACAAGATGTTCTCTGCTGCCGTCACCGTCGAGGCATACAAACCGCCTTTCGGACCTCAGCAGTGTTTAAACTGCCAGCAGTTTTTCCATGGGGCGGAAGCCTGCAGACTACCATCTGTTTGTTCTCACTGTGGGCAAACAGGCCATCTTCGCAATGCTTGTAGCAAGCTCACCATTACTAAACCCAGCTGTGCTAACTGCGGAGCTGAACACTCATGTCGATGCGCCAAATGCCCTGTTTGGCAGGAAGCACGACATGAACTGGAAAGCACCAAGAAGGGAGCCCGAAGGATTCCAGTTCATGCTCCTCCCCGTGTATCCAACCCCCATGGGCTACCTAAGGAGGCTTTCTACGTTGCTTGTTTCCCAGGTCTCCCAGCTAGATCCCCAGTGCAATTCCCCTCCTACGCAGCAGCCGTAAGGAACGCTTCTGTGTCACCCCCTACCCAACTGCAAGAATGTCAGCTCTCTTCTATTCACCGTACAATACCTCCACCAATCTCATCTCCTGTTTCTACACCTCCCAGTTCTCCTCAACTACAATTATCAAACACTATTCAACATCGTCTCAAACAGGCAATGCCTGAACAGCTCCCACCAAGAAGGCCGGCATCCTCTAAACCTGCCCTCCACCTCAATTGTCATCTACTAACGATCATTCAAATCGACAGAGGATTGCGGACATTGCAGCCTTCAGCGAGGTAACCGATCGCATTCCTCCGCACTTGCAGATTAAATTTGCAGCTGCTCTGATGGAGGCACTGCTCACAAGATCTCCACAAACGTCACCAGAAATGGTACTTATTGAAACAGTCTTCACCTTCTGCATTTCCAATGGCTAGTAGACACAAAGAATACACAACATTTCCTGGACTCAAGATCTGCTTCTGGAATGCCAATGGTCTCCGCAGACAATTGGCGGAAGTTTCAAACTTTTTGTCCATGCAGAAGGTGAATATCTTAATGGTGCAGGAAACCCATTTATCACCTCATTTAAAATGTAGCATCGCAGGAATGTGTTCCTATCGCACTGATCGAGCCGACGCCAGAGGAGGTACTGCCATATACATTGACCGTGCCATTCAACACCATCAAATATTTATCCCTGCAACCAATAATCTGGAGATCACCGACATCCAAGTCGACACCAGCAATGACCCTCTGCACTTATACTCAGTATACGCGCCACCAACTCGTCCCCTACTTCCTTCTGAATTGGATCATCTCTTCAGCTCCCCAGTTGCCACGATTGCGGAGACTTCAATGCCAAGCACTGCAACTGGAACTCCTCCATTACCAACCACCGTGGGCGCACACTCCACAACTTCTTAGCCTCTAGGGCTATCTCCGCTAGGGCTCCAAACCAACCTACAATTCACTATGGAGACAGGAGACCACCTGACAGACTTGATCTCGCCCTGGTCCGTAATGTGCGGCAGCACCTTAGCCTCTTCACAGTTCCTGCTCTATCTTCAGATCATTACCCCATCCTCCTATCCTTCCCTGGTAAGCCCAACTACAAAGCTCCTCGAGGATTCCCACTCCCACGAAAGACAAAATTGGGAGGAGTTTTCGATGCGATTGGAACAAATCCAGCCCCCCGCAGCAGCCATGTCAAACTCCAGAAGAGATAGACACCACTGTTGATCTTCTCACCTCCCAACTGACTATTGCTCTTCCCCAAAATCAAAACTTAGCAGACTGAATATCGATCCTTTACCTCAGGCTATCTGATCTGGCTTGAGACCGAAGGTCTGGTATTCAGATCTTCAATGTCCAGTCGTGTGTGTGTCTAAATTATTAATTAATGGAATACACCGATGGACGGACAATAACAATACTATTTGTTTGACAAAGAAACACTTTTTCTTTGCAACTTTTTACCAGTTGTCAACAAACGCGGCACAGACCTTCTGAAAGCCCAAAACATTATTTAAAATATGTGTACGTTCTTTTGATATGTTTATAGCCTCTGCTATCTCAAAAAACTCTAATCTGGGGTCTTCCAGTACTAAACGATGCATTTTTTCAATGATCTCTGGAGTTGTGACTTCCACAGGACGTCCAGAGCGAGGCTCATCACTAGTGCTCGTACGTCACATGTTAAACTCTACAACCAACCTTTTAATCATTGTATATGAAGGGACAGAGCGAGGCTCATCACTGGTGCTCGTACGTCCCATTTTAAACTCTACAACCAACCTTTTAATCATTGTATATGAAGGGACAGAGCGAGGCTCATCACTAGTGCTCGTACGTCCCATTTTAAACTCTACAACCAACCTTTTAATTATTGTATATGAAGGGACAGAGCGAGGTTCATCACTGGTGCTCGTACGTCCCATTTTAAACTCTACAACCAACCTTTTAATCATTGTATATGAAGGGACAGAGCGAGGCTCATCACTAGTGCTCGTACGTCCCATTTTAAACTCTACAACCAACCTTTTAATTATTGTATATGAAGGGACAGAGCGAGGCTCATCACTAGTGCTCGTACGTCCCATTTTAAACTCTACAACCAACCTTTTAATTATTGTATATGAAGGGACAGAGCGAGGCTCATCACTAGTGCTCGTACGTGCCATTTTAAACTCTACAACCAACCTTTTAATTATTGTATATGAAGGGACAGAGCGAGGCTCATCACTAGTGCTCGTACGTCCCATTTTAAACTCTAAAACCAACCTTTTAATTATTGTATATGAAGGGACAGAGCGAGGCTCATCACTAGTGCTCGTACGTGCCATTTTAAACTCTACAACCAACCTTTTAATTATTGTATATGAAGGGACAGAGCGAGGCTCATCACTAGTGCTCGTACGTGCCATTTTAAACTCTACAACCAACCTTTTAATCATTGTATATGAAGGGACAGAGCGAGGCTCATCACTAGTGCTCGTACGTCCCATTTTAAACTCTACAACCAACCTTTTAATTATTGTATATGAAGGGACAGAGCGAGGCTCATCACTAGTGCTCGTACGTCCCATTTTAAACTCTACAACCAACCTTTTAATTATTGTATATGAAGGGACAGAGCGAGGCTCATCACTAGTGCTCGTACGTCCCATTTTAAACTATACAACCAACCTTTTAATTATTGTATATGAAGAGACAGAGAGAGGCTCATCACTGGTGCTCGTACGTCCCATTTTAAACTCTACAACCAACCTTTTAATCATTGTATATGAAGGGACAGAGCGAGGCTCATCACTAGTGCTCGTACGTCCCATTTTAAACTCTAAAACCAAACTTTTAATTATTGTATATGAAGGGACAGAGCGAGGCTCATCACTAGTGCTCGTACGTGCCATTTTAAACTCTACAACCAACCTTTTAATTATTATATATGAAGAGACAGAGAGAGGCTCATCACTGGTGCTCGTACGTCCCATTTTAAACTCTACAACCAACCTTTTAATTATTGTATATGAAGGGACAGAGCGAGGCTCATCACTGGTGCTCGTACGTCCCATTTTAAACTCTACAACCAACCTTTTAATCATTGTATATGAAGGGACAGAGCGAGGCTCATCACTAGTGCTCGTACGTCCCATTTTAAACTCTAAAACCAAACTTTTAATTATTGTATATGAAGGGACAGAGCGAGGCTCATCACTAGTGCTCGTACGTGCCATTTTAAACTCTACAACCAACCTTTTAATTATTGTATATGAAGAGACAGAGAGAGGCTCATCACTGGTGCTCGTACGTCCCATTTTGAACTCTACAACCAACCTTTTAATTATTGTATATGAAGGGACAGAGCGAGGCTCATCACTAGTGCTCGTACGTGCCATTTTAAACTCTACAACCAACCTTTTAATCATTGTATATGAAGGGACAGAGCGAGGCTCATCACTAGTGCTCGTACGTGTCATTTTAAACTCTACAACCAACCTTTTAATTATTGTATATGAAGGGACAGAGCGAGGCTCATCACTAGTGCTCGTACGTGCCATTTTAAACTCTACAACCAACCTTTTAATCATTGTATATGAAGGGACAGAGCGAGGCTCATCACTAGTGCTCGTACGTCCCATTTTAAACTCTACAACCAACCTTTTAATTATTGTATATGAAGGGACAGAGCGAGGCTCATCACTAGTGCTCGTACGTCCCATTTTAAACTCTACAACCAACCTTTTAATTATTGTATATGAAGGGACAGAGAGAGGCTCATCACTAGTGCTCGTACGTCCCATTTTAAACTCTACAACCAACCTTTTAATCATTGTATATGAAGGGACAGAGCGAGGCTCATCACTAGTACTCGTACGTCCCATTTTAAACTCTACAACCAACCTTTTAATTATTGTATATGAAGGGACAGAGCGAGGCTCATCACTAGTACTCGTACGTCCCATTTTAAACTCTAAAACCCACCTTTTAATTATTGTATATGAAGGGACAGAGCGAGGCTCATCACTAGTGCTCGTACGTCCCATTTTAAACTCTAAAACCAACCTTTTAATTATTGTATATGAAGGGACAGAGCGAGGCTCATCACTAGTGATCGTACGTCCCATTTTAAACTCTACAACCAACCTTTTAATCATTGTATATGAAGGGACAGAGCAAGGCTCATCACTAGTGCTCGTACGTCCCATTTTAAACTCTACAACCAACCTTTTAATTATTGTATATGAAGGGACAGAGTGAGGCTCATCACTAGTACTCGTACGTCCCATTTTAAACTCTAAAACCAACCTTTTAATCGTTGTATATGAAGGGACAGAGCAAGGCTCATCACTAGTGATCGTACGTCTCATTTTAAACTCTACAACCAACCTTCTAATTATTGTATATGAAGGGACAGAGCAAGGCTCATCACTAGTGCTCGTACGTCCCATTTTAAACTCTACAACCAACCTTTTAATTATTGTATATGAAGGGACAGAGCGAGGCTCATCACTAGTACTCGTACGTCCCATTTTAAACTCTAAAACCAACCTTTTAATCGTTGTATATGAAGGGACAGAGCAAGGCTCATCACTAGTGATCGTACGTCTCATTTTAAACTCTACAACCAACCTTTTAATTATTGTATATGAAGGGACAGAGCAAGGCTCATCACTAGTGATCGTACGTCCCATTTTAAACTCTACAACCAACCTTTTAATCGTTGTATATGAAGGGACAGAGCGAGGCTCATCACTAGTACTCGTACGTCCCATTTTAAACTCTAAAACCAACCTTTTAATCGTTGTATATGAAGGGACAGAGCAAGGCTCATCACTAGTGCTCGTACGTCCCATTTTAAACTCTACAACCAACCTTTTAATTATTGTATATGAAGGGACAGAGCAAGGCTCATCACTAGTGATCGTACGTCCCATTTTAAACTCTACAACCAACCTTTTAATTATTGTATATGAAGGGACAGAGCAAGGCTCATCACTAGTGCTCGTACGTGCCATTTTAAACTCTACAACCAACCTTTTAATTATTGTATATGAAGGGACAGAGCAAGGCTCATCACTAGTGCTCGTACGTCCCATTTTAAACTCTACAACCAACCTTTTAATTATTGTATATGAAGGGACAGAGCAAGGCTCATCACTAGTGATCGTACGTCCCATTTTAAACTCTACAACCAACCTTTTAATCGTTGTATATGAAGGGACAGAGCAAGGCTCATCACTAGTGCTCGTACGTCCCATTTTAAACTCTACAACCAACCTTTTAATTATTGTATATGAAGGGACAGAGCGAGGCTCATCACTAGTGCTCGTACGTCCCATTTTAAACTCTACAACCAACCTTTTAATTATTGTATATGAAGGGACAGAGCGAGGCTCATCACTAGTGCTCGTACGTCCCATTTTAAACTCTACAACCAACCTTTTAATTATTGTATATGAAGGGACAGAGCGAGGCTCATCACTAGTGCTCGTACGTCCCATTTTAAACTCTACAACCAACCTTTTAATTATTGTATATGAAGGGACAGAGCGGGGCTCATCACTAGTGCTCGTACGTTCCATTTTAATCTCTACAACCAACCTTTTAATTATTGTATATCAAGGGACAGAGTGGGGCTCATCACTAGTGCTCGTACGTTCCATTTTAAACTCTACAACCAACCTTTTAATCATTGTATATGAAGGGACAGAGCGGGGCTCATCACTAGTGCTCGTACGTCCCATTTTAAACTCTACAACCAACCTTTTAATTATTGTATATGAAGGGACAGAGCGAGGCTCATCACTAGTACTCGTACGTCCCATCTTAAACTCTACAACCAAACTTTTAATCATTGTATATGAAGGGACAGAGCGGGGCTCATCACTAGTACTCGTACGTTCCATTTTAAACTCTACAACCAACCTTTTAATTATTGTATATGAAGGGACAGAGCGAGGCTCATCACTAGTACTCGTACGTTCCATTTTAAACTCTACAGCCAACCTTTTAATCATTGTATATGAAGGGACAGAGCGGGGCTCATCACTAGTGCTCGTACGTCACATTTTAAACTCTACAACCAACCTTTTAATTATTGTATATGAAGGGACAGAGCGAGGCTCATCACTAGTACTCGTACGTCCCATTTTAAACTCTACAACCAAACTTTTAATTATTGTATATGAAGGGGCAGTGTCTTTGAATGATCTCTGGAGTTGTGACTTCCACAAGGCGTCCAGAGCGAGGCTAGTCACTAGTGCTCGTACGTCCAAAGACCCTGGCCTCCTTCAACCAGGGAGTTACCGAGCTGTCCCAAAAGGGCACCCGGCGCCTTCGTGGGCCTTTTCGTAGGGCAACACCTAGAGACTAACAATCATCCCCCCATCTGGTCCTATGGACTCAAGATGGGATGAAAGTGGATACGCCACTTACGCGCGCCAGCTCTAAAAGGCGAAGGCTACCGATATGACCTCGCTGGGTCCGCCTGGTGATCTAGAACACCTTCTACTAGGTATACTGGATAGTTCGCGAGAATATATGGCTTCCCTCAACCCCGTCAGCAAACGTAACCGATCTCCCACGGGTATCGGGAACCACTGCTCCCCCGAGTCCAATCCAATCCGAACAACTCCCAATCAGGGAGGGGCTCGAATGTTTGGCCCGAGGTTCCTCTAGTAACGTCAGAAGTACCACGAGTGCTAGGGGTCCGCAGCGCACGCACCACGGCAGCTGAAGTAAACGGAGCCCCTCCCCTACGGGGTCAAAAACTAAACAAGCTATTGACCTGTGACTGTGGATACGAGCTATCCGTCAAACTGGCCCAGTGTCGCCATCTCTATGTGACGCCCAGGTCTTATCAGCCGACCCTGGCATTTCAACTTAACCTAACTTTTCATTATGATTTTCCTGTGAAACAAATATTCCTTATAAACGTAATCTGGGAGTGCAATGTTACTCAAAACGCATTTTAAAACTAAGGCGAACGACTTACGTGATACAGCTATTATTTTTGGCTCGGTAATGAGCAAAAGTTATACGCGTTACGTCATTCACGATCTAAACGAACGTTCACAACATGCGCTAATGGAGAGCACCTCAAACCTAAACAGTTGAAGCTGTCACGGCGGAGTGATATAGAGGGCAGTTCAATAAAGAATGATCACAACTTTTTTGATAACGTACCTTTACTCATCCTCATAATGTTGATGGTCCTTCTCAAAATAGTCTCCCCTGAATGTGATGCACTTGTCCCAGCGTTTCTGCCAGTCTTCAAAGACATGCTGGAAACCATTTTTGAGAGATCCTTCAAAATCGCCTCCGCAGCCTTCACCACTGCTTCTGATGACGGATAATGCCTCCCACGAAGGCGTTTCTGCAAGTTAGGGAATAGAAAAAAGTCACATGGGGCTAAATCTGGACTATAGGGAAAGTGAGGGATGCACTTCACGTTGATTTTTGCAAGGTATTCAGCAACAACTTTGGCAATATGCGGCCGCGCATTATCATGGTGCAGCATCCAGCCTGCTTCACGGAAATGTGGTCTATTGCGCCTGATATGGACTTGCAATGTTTTCAGGACATCCCTGTAGTATTGTCCAGTTACTGATGCGTGTGCAAGTACAACATGCTGATAAACCATTCCATGAATATCAAAGAATGAGATGACCATAACTTTCCCAGCAGAAGAAACCACCTTTGCTTTTTGGGGATTGGTGATGAAGGAGATTTCCACACTGAGCTTTGCTGTTTGCTCTCAGGATCAAAATGATGTAGCCAAGTTTCATCAGCAGTGATTACGTTTGTAAAAATCTCTGGATATTCCTCTAACATCAACTTAACTGCATGCAGACCTGCATGGGAATGTCCTTTTGTTCAAGAATCAACAGTCTTGGAACTCATCGCACACAAACACGTCTCATGTGTAATGTTTCTGTCACCAACGTGTGGGTGGCACCCAATGAAATGTTCAGTATTTCAGAAAGTGATCTTAAGGTAATTCGTCGATCCTCTCTCACAATTGCAGCAGCAGTGTTGATGTTTTCTTCTGTAAGAGCAGTAACTGGAGTACCGGGTTCACCTTCATTTGAAATTTATTGTCTCCCCTCTTTAAACATTTTAAACCACCTTCGAGCTGTGCTGTAGGGCAGAACAGACTCTACATAGGCCTCCTGTAACATTGTATAGGCCTCAACTGAAGATTTTTTGAGACGAAAGCAGAATTTCAAAGCCGCATATTGTTCCTCGCGCGCTACCTCCATTGCAGCGGTAGGCGATACTGAATATGTCGGAACTTGACTGGTTTTCACAGGCGGTAACCAGGAGTACCAACAATGAAACTACTACTGGGTGTTCGTTTCACATTAAGCTAACAGAATATAATAAGATTGAATTTTAGTGCGATAAATTATGACCGCAAAAAATTATGATTATTCTTTATTAAACAGCCCTCGTACATTTTTCCGCTTTGTTTACGTCACCCCATAAACTAAGGATGGCGCCCGTATAGTTACTAAGATTCTTCAATTGTTCTGTAGGGATAAAGAACTATGCCATGAGAACCATTAATTTTGTTCTCTGAGCTTATATTTCGTAAAATTGATGTGGCATTTTTTTATCTTTCTTACGCATATTTCATGTTCCCGATTTGCTTTTGAGGTGTAACAGTACACCTCAGATTATTTCTATTCATGGAAGGAAATAATACAAGTTTATTTCTAGCAATTTGCTTACATTTTACAATACACTTTACTCAAACATGCAGCCGACATTCATTTATCTCTTGGAAATGCAAAGAGAAAAGATCTTCACATAGCATCGAGCTTGAAAACATTTGACTGTCACTTGAAAATTAGTTCTGTAACTAATACTCTTCCATGTCGTAATGTCATTTGTTCGTGCTACGGTTATAATTTAGGAGGCAGTGTTTAGTTGCAGTAATGTTCCACGCTGATGCATGCGACAGTCAATTGACTCCCAAGGTCATAGGACACGGCTTTCAGAATGCCTCGTTACCTGGCAATTGTGTCGGTTTACCATTTCAATGCGACACGGACCGACTGCAAGGCATAATCAACCAGAGAATTCCTTAATTTTGGCAGAGAGGAAGCGAACTAAAGTTCTGATGTGATGTATTCAGAGCAGAGAGAAGTTATTGCATTAACCTAAAAGATGCCCCAGAAATACACGTTTGGAACTCCCCTGTGGGGTATGCTTCTATATTTAGATAGGGAGGGCAGCTTTAGCAATTCACAGATGCCTTCGTGCTGGGCAACTGTAGTACAGTAGCGCATGTTTTCTTCAGCGCTGGATTTACGGTATGGTGCGGGCAGAGGGAAAGGTGCGAGAGCTAACGCTCTTTTGTTTCTGCAGTGTGGTCAACCTTGAAAAACACAGTTCAGCAAAATAGCGTGTAACTTAAGCGAAGATATCACAAGTAACGTTGCATCCTCTGAAAACATTCCCTAGTTTTGCCCACGCCAGCTCAATTGCATTCAGATCACAGTTATACGGAGGTAAACGAATAATAATGTGTCCCCTTTCGAGAGCCATAACATCCACAAATGTTCATACAAATATAAATCATTTTCAAGTAAATGCTGATGTACCACACTCGTAACAAGGATAAACTGGCAATTCGAGTGCACCAAACGAGCCTTTATGAAGGAAGCTTTAACTACAAAGGGATAATGTTATATAATAAACTTCCAAATTCATTTAAACATGCTGCATCATTAAAACACTTTAAGAATAAGGTTAAGAAATGTTTGCATGCACACTGTTTTTATACGGTTAATGAATTTTTAGAACTATAACCATGTAAATGAGTACTGGGAGCATAGTATATTCACAAACCTGTAATATTTATATTATGACATTTCTTGTAGTAAATTAGTCTATGCAAATACCACATGAAACCATAGAAAAGCTGCTCCCTGTGTATATTGTATGTAATCAATTTGACTTTATGTATATACTGTATTTATACATTTTGGTGTGTCTCATAACATGTATATGTTGCCAAGGACGAACTAAAATTCTAATTCTAACATACGATTGTTGTAAACTGGTTAGCTAATTAACCTCGAAATTAATCAAAACGAAATATGGCGGACATGATAAAGCTTAACGTATTAGCCACTAGATGTCGGTGTCTAGCGCATTTCAAGTTTCAAAGTTGTCATCTATGTTTACGGAGTAAAACGGAACTTACCGAATGCGGACTTGGGACCCGATCGCTCTTCTTATGGCGCGCATGTAGTACTATGCCGTCCCACCATCCTGTACCCCATAATCCGCTATTACGTGATTAAGGCCCTCCTAGGACAGGTACACGCATAACACACCACGGGCTGTTCTTCAGCCTGCCAACTCTACTCCTACCTGTCTATGTTATTACTCCCGTAGGGGAAGGGATCCGTCCCTTTCAGCTGCCAAAGTGAGGGCGTTGCGGACCCTTAGCACTCGTGGTACCTCTGACGTTACTAGAGGAACCTCGGGCCGAACAGCCGAGCCCCTCCTTCGGGAGTTGTTCGGATTGGGATGGACTCGAGGGGGCAGTGTGTTCCCGATACCCGTGGGAGATTGGGTACGTCTTCGGACGGGGTTGAGGGAAGCCATTAAGTTTCCGGGTACTAGCCTGCTTAGCTAGTAGAAGGTGTGCTAGATCACCAGGCGGCCCCACCGAGGTCATATCGGTAGTCTTCACCTTGAGTGTTGACGCGCGTAAGTGGCGTATCCACTTCCATCCCGTCTTGTGTCCCTAGGACCAGATGGGGGGCTTGTTAGGAAACTAGGTCTTGCCCTAATGGAAACCCCCACGGAGGATGCCGGGCGCCCTATAAGGGACAGCTTCGAAAAACTCCCTGGTTGAAAGAGGCCCGGGTCTTGTTCCTACGGGTTCAAGGCTAATGGGAGTAGAACCTGTGGACTCAACTGTCTATGTTATTACTAGCACTCTCCTAGCTCCTTCCTCCCTCAGGTTTCAGAAATGCGACTTAACTACCACTACGTGAATTTAAAGATACCCTACATTCGTCTTCCAGGAAACTCTCAAATAAAATCCTAAACTAAGTAACCGATATTCGACCTCTAGAATGTGAGGCGACAGGCAACCTGATTCTGCTTGAAGCAGATAAGGACAGGACGCCATTATTCACCCCAAGTTTGCCTTTAATTACAAACCCTGCGTTGTAGTTACAAGGGAATACAGTAGACTTTAAGTGACAGTCAAATGTTTTATTTACACGACTTCCTCTACTCTTGTACGAACACTTATTGCTCTATCTACTTCAAGGTAAACATTATCTTATTGTAGTTACAAGGGAATACAGTAGACTTTAAGTGATAGTCAAATGTTTTATATACATGACTTTCTCTACTCTTGTACAAACACTTACTGCTCTATCTACTTCAAGATAAACATTATCTTATTGTAGTTACAGGGGAATACAGTAGACTTTAAGTGATAGTCAAATGTTTTATATACATGACTTTCTCTACTCTTGTACAAATACTTACTGCTCTATCTACTTCAAGATAAACATTATCTTATTGTAGTTACAAGGGAATACAGTAGACTTTAAGTGATAGTCAAATGTTTTATATACATGACTTTCTCTACTCTTGTACAAACACTTATTGCTCTATATACTTCAAGATAAACATTATCTTATTGTAGTTACAAGGGAATACAGTAGACTTTAAGTGATAGTCAAAAGTTTTATATACATGACTTTCTCTACTCTTGTACAAACACTTACTGCTCTATCTACTTCAAGATAAACATTATCTTATTGTAGTTACAAGGGAATATAGTAGACTTTAAGTGATAGTCAAATGTTTTATAAACATGACTTTCTCTACTCTTGTACAAACACTTATTACTCTATCTACTTCAAGATAAACATTATCTTATTGTAATTACAAGGGAATACAGTAGACTTTAAGTGATAGTCAAATGTTTTATATACATGACTTTCTCTACTCTTGTACAAATACTTCGAGTATGTGTTCAGGAATCGATAATGACGATATTAACTGAAAACGCATGAACACGTTGGGGTGTGTCTCTCCCCAGTTGCGGGGGGAATCACCCACTTTGTTACAACAAAAGACTGAGTCACAGAGCTACCAACCTGCCTGGAAAACATTAACATCCATTTCGTGTTCCGCTGTTACTAACACTTGGATGCATCTCGATGGGGGATTTGTGATTTAATCGGCTTAAAGAGACGACGTGCTGTCTAAAATAAATGTTACACCAGCCGGAAGCTTGCTGCCAAGTGAATCGAGGGTCATACGTCACCAAGAATGTTTGAAAATCTTTGTTTTTGAGAGAAACCTCAGACTGGATGACTTTTGTATAATAGTAAACATATATCTCTAATAGGTTTTTAGTGGAATGAATGGATCATTCACATTTCTGTGTGCCTCACTGGTAAAGGCAGGCTGCTTCAGGGTAAGCCAATGAATTAATCAGGTTGTATGCTTGGTTGTAAAAGGACTTTTGTTCGGTAGAGAATGCCCAGAGGAAATCTGCAGGGTCTATGCTTCGGGAATTTCTTCCTTAGACGTCATATACCAAGTATTAGATTTTATACAAAAATTACAATTTTACTTACAATACCAAATTTAAAGACCTATCGACGAAAAATAGAATGTATATCTTATATTTTCTGGATGCTTTTTGGTGTTTTGGAAAATGTATTAGGTTTCTTTGGTTAGGCAATGCTATTTAGAGGGTGTCATGGCTAAGTGTTAGGTACATTGCGAGTATGTATCTGTCTTCAATTGTTAATAAACAATCACGAAATGGAGATAACAAAGTTTGAACTTATAGTACTTCTAAAACATTAGTGGAAATAAGATTATAAAAAGAAAAGAATTATATTACAATGAATACGTGCACATTGTGGAATTGCTGGAAATGAATCAGCTGATTTTCTTGCGAAAAAAGGTGCAAATTCAATTCAGAACAAAAGTAAAAACTTACGTTTTAGATCCATAAAAAGATTAATTAAAAGCAAATATAAAAACAAACAAATCCAATCAATATCTAACAACGCCAAAGATAAAAAATGGATCATTTTAATTAAAAATCCAGAAATTATTCCAGAAATCCCACGTAAAAGCTGCAGTAGCAAATTTTAGATTACTTACGGAACAAGATTATTTGGCCAAACACTTACACAGAATAGGAATTTATACAAGTCCAAATTATCCTCTGTGCAACAAAGAAGAGTAAATGACTGAAGAACATCTTGTAACCTGTGAAGCCCTACCTGCCGGATCCACTACATAGAAATATTGGAGAGCAAGAGAGCTAATGGCTTCATTGCCAAAGTCTAGCATTTGACAACAAAGAAGAGGAAATGACTGAAGAACGTCTTCTAACCTGTGAAGCCCTACCTGCCGGACCCACTACACAGAAATATTGGAGAGCAAGAGAGCTAATGGCTTCATTGCCAAAACCTAGCATTTGACAACAAAGAATAGGAAATGACTGAAGAACATCTTTTAACCTGTGAAGTCCTACCTGCCGGACCTACTACACAGAAATATTGGAGAGCAAGAGAGCTAATGGCTTCATTGCCAAAGCCTAGCATTTGACAACAACGAAGAGGAAATGACTGAAGAACGTCTTCTAACCTGTGAAGTCCTACCTGCCGGACCCACTACACAGAAATATTGGAGAGCAAGAGAGCTAATGGCTTCATTGCCAAAGCCTAGCATTTGACAACAACGAAGAGGAAATGACTGAAGAACGTCTTCTAACCTGTGAAGCCCTACCTGCCGGACCCACTACACAGAAATGATGGAGAGCAAGAGAGCTAATGGCTTTATTGCCAAAGCCTAGCATTTGACAACAAAGAAGAGGAAATGACTGAAGAACATCTTTTAACCTGTGGAGCCCTACCTGCTGGATCCACTACATAGAAATATTGGAGAGCAAGAGAGCTAATGGCTTTATTGCCAAAGCCTAGCATTTGACAACAAAGAAGAGGAAATGACTGAAGAACATCTTTTAACCTGTGAAATCCTACCTGCTGGACCCACTACACAGAAATATTGAAGAGCAAGAGAGCTAATGGCTTTATTGCCAAAGCTTAACATTTGACAACAAAGAAGAGAAAATGACGAAGAACATCTTCTAACCTGTGAAGTCCTACCTGCCGGACCCACTACACAGAAATATTGAAGAGCAAGAGAGCTAATGGCTTTATTGCCAAAGTCTAGCATTTGACAACAAAGAAGAGGAAATGACTGAAGAACATCTTCTAACCTGTGAAGTCCTACCTGCCGGACCCATTACACAGAAATATTGGAGAGAAAGAGAGCTAATGGCTTCATTGAGAAAGCCTAGTATTTGACAGCAAAGAAGAGGAAATGACTGAAGAACATCTTCTAACCTGTGAAGTCCTACCTGCAGGACCCACTACACAGAAATATTGGAGAGCAAGAGAGCTAATGGCTTCATTGCCAAAGCCTAGCTTTTGACAACAAAGAAGAGGAAATGACTGAAGAACATCTTCTAACCTGTGAAGTCCTACCTGCTGGACCCACTACACAGAAATAATGGAGGGTAAGAGAGCTAATGGCTTCATTGCCAAAGCCTAGCTTTTGACAACAAAGAAGAGGAAATGACTGAAGAACATCTTCTAACCTGTGAAGTCCTACCTGCTGGACCCACTACACAGAAATATTGGAGAGCAAGAGAGCTAATGGCTTCATTGCCAAAGCCTAGCATTTGACAAAAAGAAGAGGAAATGACTGAAGAACATCTTCTAACCTGTGAAGTCCTATCTGCCGGACCCGCTACACAGAAAAATTGGAGAGCAAGAGAGCTAATGGCTTCATTGTCAAAGTCTAGCATTTGACAAAAAGAAGAGGAAATGACTGAAGAACATCTTCTAACCTGTGAAGTCCTACCTGCTGGACCCACTACACAGAAAAATTGGAGAGCAAGAGAGCTAATGGCTTCATTGCCAAAGTCTAGCATTTGACAAAAAGAAGAGGAAATGACTGAAGAACATCTTCTATTCTGTGAAGCCCTACCTGCCGGACCCACTACACAGAAAAATTGGAGAGCAAGAGAGCTAATGGCTTCATTGCCAAAGTCTAGCATTTGACAAAAAGAAGAGGAAATGACTGAAGAACATCTTCTAACCTGTGAAGTCCTACCTGCCGGACCCACTACACAGAAAAATTGGAGAGCAAGAGAGCTAATGGCTTCATTGCCAAAGTCTAGCATTTGACAAAAAGAAGAGGAAATGACTGAAGAACATCTTCTATTCTGTGAAGCACTACCTGCCGGACCCAATGCACAGAAAAATTGGAGAGCAAGAGAGCTAATGGCTTCATTGCGAAAGACAACATTTTAGAACAGCAACAGATTATAAAGTCGCTGCCGCAGCTTGAAGAATATGTGAAGAGGAAGGAGACACCCATGGGGAATTGGGTACCTCCGGCCAGGCTACGACCGCCCGAAGGGGGTAGAGGGTTGCCTAGGAAGTCCCAGGTACCAGCCTGCAGAGCTAGTACGTGTGCTAGATCACCAGGTGGCCCCACCGAGTTTTTCGGTAGTCTTCTTTGTAGCTGAAACAAATGAAGACAGCAATTGGCACCCTCGCTGCGAAGACGCAAGCTGCAAACAACAACTTGGCCGCAAAGTTGGAGATGACAAATCACAATCTGTCCGCGAAGATAGCCGAACTGACCACGGAAATGAAGGCCGAAGTTTCTGAAACTAGGGCTGCAAACGAGGCCCTCGCCGAAAATTTGACTTTAAAATTACGTTTTTTTTTCATAACATTAGTTATGAGACAGTATATATATTTGCTTTGTAATGTTAGTTAATGCTGTAAAAGTGTTTAATCAAGGCAAATTATCTGTTGTGTATTTATTTAACAACTTATTATCAGAAAATATGAATCTTTTTTTCTTAAATTTGGATTAAGCAGCTCATTTCTTCTCGTCCAGAGACAATCTGCATTCCCAAACACATGTTTGGGAGAGCATTTCTTGATTCGACACAAATCGGAATGACGTTATTTTAAGATTTATGAACTTGTCCTAACATTCTCTCCCTGTATTTGTCTTCCCTACGTTTCTAATCTCAAGATTTCGGAAGGCGACGTTGTCGATTGCAGCGCTCATCTTCTACATTTGTCACCACATATTTCACCAGGATCGCTGCGATCGCTCCACTGCGATTTGTCTTTTGAAGGAGATCAGAGGAAATCGAAGGGTAAGTGTTCCGGTACAGTGCGAGCAAAACTTGTGGAACTGTGACAGACCTAAATACTTATTAATTACAGTGTTGACAGAGCTAAATATTTAGTAATGAATAAACATTTGAAAGTAGTTATTTATGGGAATGCCCATATTTATTAGCGAGTGAAAATTCTAACGCCTTGGTATGATAACAAACCTGGCTAGTTTCATATCTAATTTTATTCGTTACCTAAGAAAAAAATCTAATTGAATCATGAATCAGTCACACGTAGATCCAATGACGAGATGTGACTTTCAAAGCGAGGGAAGCTCCAAATAATAATTTTCATTAAAATAACAGAGAATAATGACTCAAAGAACTAAGGCTACTCTTCAGTACTCTTTCTATTGTACAGTCACACGTAGATCCAGTGAGGAGGCGTGACTTTCAAAGCGAGGGAAGCTCCAAATAATAATTTTCATTAAAATAAGAGAGAATAATGACTCAAAGAACTAAGGCTAATCTTCAGTACTCTTTCTTTTGTACAGTCACACGTAGGTACAGTAGCGAGGCGTGACTTTCAAAGCGAGGGAAGCTCCAAATAATAATTTTCATTAAAATAAGAGAGAATAATGACTCAAAGTACTAAGGCTACTCTTCAGTACTCTTTCTATTGTAAAGTCACACGCAGGTCCAGTGGCGAGATGTGACCTTCAAGGCGAGGGAAGCTCCAAATAATAATTTTCATTAAAATAAGAGAGAATAGCGACTCAAAGAACTAAGGCTACTCTTCAGTGCTCTTTCTATTGTACAGTCACACGTAGGTCCAGTGGCGAGATGTGACGTTCAAAGTGAGGGAAGCTCCAAATAATAATTTTCATTACAATAAGAGAGAATATCCACTAAAAGAACTAAGGCTACTCTTTAGTACTCTTTCTATTGTACTTCAGTCCTTCTTGCATTGTAAGACTGCTCACAGTACAAGCTTCCCCTCTCCACTCAAACGTTCCCTAGCCCACACCGCGTGAACTGTTAGCCCAAAATGGAGAAAACATGCAATTCACACACTTTTTCTAATAACCTAAATGTTCACAAGTTTTTCCTGTCTTTGGCTATGGTAAACATCTGACCATCAATTAGACCGAAGGTATAAAGAATTAACAAGTAGACAGAAAAATGGATTTAGAAAGATGAACTGAAAAAGCCTTATGAGTGGAGTACATCAGATGAGAGGCACCCTGCAGGTGAGGAAGCGACATCCGGCCGCCATGTATGGAGTCGCAACTCACTTGTTTTTGTTTGTAATGGCAGCAACCATTTGTTCCAAGGTCATCAACTTGTATCACAATAAAATGTTCCTGGTGCAGCCAGGTACTACCACATCATCACCCGGAAAAAGAAGACTATCAGCTGACGCAAGTGACCATCCGATTATAAACTAACCTTACCATGAGCTGGAGACTATAAACATAACTGAGAACTGGATGACAATGTAATATTAACTTACTTTCAAGAAAATACCTCCATCACAAACTACCCTTTATATGGAAAATGTTTAAACTAACTTCATGATGAGCTAGAGACTTGAAACTTTAAACATAACTCAGAACTGGATGACAATGTAATATTAACTTACTTTCAAGAAAATACCTCCATCACAAACTACCCTTTATATGGAAAATGTTTAAACTAACTTCATGATGAGCTAGAGACTTGAAACTTTAAACATAGCTCAGAACTGGATGACAATGTAATATTAACTTACTTTTAAGAAAATACCTCCATCACAAGCTACCCTTTATATGGAAAATGTTTAAACTAACTTCATGATGAGCTAGAGACTTGAAACTTTAAACATAACTCAGAACTGGATGACAATGTAATATTAACTTACTTTCAAGAAAATACCTCCAAGACAAACAACCCTTTATATGGAAAATGTTTAAACTAACTTCACGATGAGCTAGAGACTTGAAACTTTAAACGTAACTCAGAACTGGATGACAATGTAATATTAACTTACTTTCAAGGAAATACCTCCACCACAAACTACCTTTTATATGGAAAATGTTTAAACTAACTTCATGATGAGCTAGAGACTTG
The DNA here is from genome assembly GCA_030765055.1 of Mantis religiosa. Classification (NCBI taxonomy): domain Eukaryota; kingdom Metazoa; phylum Arthropoda; class Insecta; order Mantodea; family Mantidae; genus Mantis; species Mantis religiosa. The sequence continues at coordinate 24,329,690 of CM060957.1, forward strand.
AAACTTTAAACATAACTCAGAACTGGATGACAATGTAATATTAACTTACTTTCAAGAAAATACCTCCATCACAAACTACCCTTTATATGGAAAATGTTTAAACTAACTTCATGATGAGCTAGAGACTTGAAACTTTAAACATAACTCAGAACTGGATGACAATGTAATATTAACTTACTTTCAAGAAAATACCTCCACCACAAACTACCCTTTATATGGAAAATGTTTAAACTAACTTCATGATGAGCTAGAGACTTGAAACTTTAAACATAACTCAGAACTGGATGACAATGTAATATTAACTTACTTTCAAGAAAATACCTCCATCACAAACTACCCTTTATATGGAAAATATTTAAACTAACTTCTTGATGAGCTAGAGACTTGAAACTTTAAACATAACTCAGAACTGGATGACAATGTAATATTAACTTACTTTCAAGAAAATTCCTCCATCACAAACTACCCTTTATATGGAAAATATTTAAACTAACTTCATGATGAGCTAGAGACTTGAAACTTCAAACATAACTCAGAACTGGATGACAATGTAATATTAACTTACTTTCAAGAAAATGCCTCAACCACAAAGTACCTTTTGTATTAAAAAACTCGGGTTTTCTCGGATGCCAGGCAGAGAGGCTTCCAGTACGCTACAGAGGTTGGCTGTAATGGATGAATAGCTTAGTGTCTTTTGTAAAAATGCTCTGTTTGGATTCGGTAAGTCTCAAAGCATTTATTTTCAGAGAAAACTAGACAGCGGGGAAAGAGAGTTACATGAATTTCGCATCTATTTGTCTGTGAAAGAATTTTGCTTCAGATGGAAATGCACCTTGGTTGTTTGAGAGTAAAGGGGTACGTTTTTCTCCAGGATATGTTTTCACCACGAAATAAAATCGGAATAAAGGGCTTGTACGAGAGAGCGGCACCGAGACATAGTAGCTTTGCCAAGAATCGACTTTTCCTTTTAGGTCGATTGGCGGTATCACACACAGCGCTAATGTAATGAAGCTTTGCAGCGTCTCTCCCATTACGTGGCCTAACCAGAAAAGCAGGCATAGGTTTGCTTCCTGGGCGCTTAAGCGGAACACCTGTCGCTTTTTATCTCTCTCGCTTCAAAGCGATCTGCAAATCCGGGTTAAGAAATGCACGATATTTTTAAAAGCATTTCGCATTATTATTTTTTAAATAGCATTATCAAAACTTCGTTCATTGTGCTTTGACGGTGGCGTCTGTAAAGCGTAACGTTAAGGGTAGACACAGCGATGGATTAGAGAGAGAGGGTATTCGGCACTGCGCCAGACTTTATCTATTAGATATTATCATAGATATTTTGGTGTTTTGGGAAGTTTATTAGGTTTCTTTTTTTTTTTGGCAATGGTTCGAGGGTGGGTCAAAAATAATGCTTCCTATTTTTTTTCTCTTTTAATTGCCAAGAAAATTGAATCCAATTTACATAGCTTGAAAACTACAACACTGTCCATTAATTTGTCACTATTCAATATAATCTCCGTCCTTTTCCACAGTTTTGGTCCACCTTTTAACTAGGGCATGTATTCCAGTGTGGTTAAACACACGGTCTTGCTTCCTAAGCCATTGACGCACGGACGTTTTCACAGCCTCCTCATCTTCAAAATGAATCTCACAATGAGCTTACTTTAGTGGCCCGAACAGATGGAAGTCTGATGGTGCCAGGTCAGGGCTGTAAGACTTGCCATCCCAATTTCTCAATTTCTGTAGTGGTGTAACGGCTGGTGTGTGGTCTTACATTGTTATGTAAAAGAAGAACATCCGCCATAGTTTTGTTGGACGAACTCGGCGAAGACGTGCTTTCAGCTTTCTGAGAGTTCTGACGTATTGGACAGAATTTATTGTGCATCCCTGTACCAAAAAATCAATGATAAGCACACCCTCTGTATCCAGAAACAATGTCGCCATAACTTTCCCTGCCGACCGCTGAGTTTTGAATTTTTTTTTCTTCGGTGACGTTGTGTGATGCCATTCCATTGACTGCCTCTTTGAGTCGGTTTCAAAAAGTGAACCCACGTTTCGTCTCCAGTAACAATTTTTTCCAGAAACTCCTCTCCCTCCAAATTGAAGTGCTGCAAGTGTTCGGAGGCTATTGTTTTCCTTGTTTCTTTGTTTTGGGCGGTTAACATTCTTGGTACCCAACGTGAACAAACTTTTGAGTAACCCAGTAGTTGAATAATCGTCATAATACTGCCTTTACTGAGGGAGGTAATGCGACACAATTCACCTGTTGTATGGAATGTTGCATGGAGTCACTGCAGTCACCGGCCTGCCGCTTCGCTTTTCATCTGCCAATGGTGTTTGCCCTTCAGCTTCGTTACAGCGACGAACCCATCGTCTAACAGTGCACCACCGTTGCATCACCATACACATTTTTTAGCCTTTCGTGAATGCGAATTGGCGTTTCACCTTCCGCAGTCAAAAATTCAATCACAGAACGCTGTCTAATACGAATGTCGATGTCAGCCATTTTGCAAGAGGATGCAGTGCTGCCACCTGTTGAGTTAGGAAGTTACTACTGCAGGGGATTGGAGAAGGAGGTTTGAGGAATTGCGCCAAATTCAAAGTTTTCACATAACTTACTTATTTAAGGGGAAAAATAGGAGGCTTAACTTTTTGACCCACCCTCGTATTTACAGGATGCCATCAGATCATCATGTTTTTCAATCCATGGCCATTTCCTACTTGGAAGAAATTTTGACATTGAAGCAGTACAGGTGAGTGTCACCGAAAATTCTTCACATCAAAAAGCAGACTGGTTTCATCATGGGATAATAAATCTCGTTAAACGATGACTCAACACCATAGAATCTAATGGTTTATACCTTTAAAATGAGATAATTGCTTGTCATAACTCATGTACCTATGCGTAAATCAGAGAGATTTCTAATAGTCAAGTTTATTGAATGTATTTGTATTGTCAACGAATCGGTAGATAACTCTAGCAAAGATAGACGCACGCGTTTTTTGGGAATATTTGACATAGATAAAGGTAGTTTGTGCGTATGTTCTAGATTACGAGACATTAGTTCTGCTATGGCCATCATGAACTTGTTTCCATGGCCCACTATGCAGCAGCGTTGTGTAACAACTGCGGAGTTAATAACTGACCCACAAGGACATTACGTGAACAGGGCATTCAACTCAAAGCAATAACTTCACTCAAGCCGACGTCATGTTGTGATTTTGGCTCACCTTAGTTGAAGCCGTCTTTGGTGGAGATTTTGCCTCCAGATATGTTACAACTAGGGGTGGGTATCGGAGCCTCGATAATATGTTGGTGATTCTGCAATTTATATCTTGTGTTAAGATCACAACATATTACTGCCGCAAGTAGAACATTACAAAGCCCGAGAAATTTCCAGAAATGTACACTAACATTATACAAGAAAATAATCGTTTGTCAGATTCACTGTCAGTTAAGTAAGTAAGTAATCTTTATTTCCATTTCAATTACAAATTACACTGGGCAACAATGAAAATGTTTCGGGCTTAAAAATTGTGAATTTACATGTATTTCCATCTGCTGAATTAAAAAATCACCATAAAAATGATAGATTATCTTTTGATTTGGAGATAGAGTGACATTTCATTTTTTAGAGTGAAGATTTTGAATTTGAGGGGATTTTTTTTGTAGTTGGCACACCTGTCAAATAACAAAACACAATCAGAGAGATATTTTGGAAATTAAGTGTTGCAAAAGTTAAGGAAGGCATTTTTGTTTGGTCACAAATAAGAGAACTTGTAAAGCATCCTGCATTTGACCAAATTTTGGAGTAGAAAGAAAAGGAGGCTTGGGAGGCCTTCAAGGGTGTTGTTCATATATTTTTAGGGAACAAAAGAGATGACAACTACAAGCATTTGGTGACAGTGCTCCTGCAAAAATACCGTAACCTTGGATGCAACATGTCCCTTAAGATCCATTTTCTCCACTCCCATCTAGACTTTTTCCCTCCTAGTTGTGGAGCTGTTAGTGATGAACATGGGGAGAGATTCCATCAGGACATTTCTGTTATGGAACAAAGATATCAGGGCCGTTGGAATGAAGTAATGCTTGGTCTTTGTATAGGGATTCTGCGGAACTCCATCACAAGAGGCAAGCTAAAAGACGACGAAGTCATGATTCTCTTGAGACACGACTATCTACGAAGTATTTTTCCAGCAATTTAGAACTCTTAGCATGTTAAAAAATTAAATGCACTTTCATTGTTGTTAGCATGTATATAATTAAAATGTATCGTTTTCTCTGAATCCTTTAATATGTAATACTTCCACCTTGTGTACATCATAGAAACTAGAGCTAATAAAAATTTGTCATTGTCACATTTGTTTTTCTCAACCCAAAATTAGTAGAAATTGCTTCATGAAGTGCTCGAAACACTCAAAAAATATTTGTTGTTGCCCAGTGTTATTATACATTTCAATACTTATTACTACACTGAGTTGCTAGTTACCCTTGGGCCCAATGGACTCAAAGTCTGAGGTTGTAGAGCTAATGTGTCCCTACTGGCAACTTATCTAAAATAATTTCATCTTTATTTTCGTCATATTTACGTATCTTTGGCTCTTACTTTGGTCAAAAGATTCCCAATTTCAATTAAATGTTTGCTAGTTTTTACACTCATTAACTTCATTGCTTGAATTTCTTCTGGTAGCCTTGCCCATTACCTATCTTCTGCCTAAGCAACCTAGTTTCTTAACATTCTAAAAGCAAATGCCATTATTTATCCCTTTGGTGACACAATGGGCATTTCTCCAGATCCCTCCCTCTTCCCAAACCCTTCAGTTTTCATATTTAGATCACCAGGAAAACATTGAGCAGCTAAAAAAGCATACTACCAACTTAGACAATTTTCTAAACTGTGTTTGACGTAGAACAATTTATGATTTATATGACAAGGGTGAATATCCAAATGCCAAAAGGCTGACCAATTTAATGAGGGGAAAAATGGATTATACGGATTCTGTATCTTCTATGCACAATATTTTGAAATATCTTGGGTTCAAATATAGGAGAATCGATGATTTCTGCTTAAGGGTATGTATGTTTGAAATTTCATGAAAATAGTGAAAATAACGACTTTTTTATTTTAATTCTATAAAATAATTTAGACATTCCCGAATGTGAAAAATGCATAATTTGCCTCCGGACGCCATTTTTAAATGCTTATTTAAATGTCGGTGGCCTTTAAACTCTGTCAGAGTCACGCCCTCTTTTGCCTACATCCACATTCTTTGTCTGTTTTCCGTTCTTAAATTTTCAATTCAAGAAAAGAAAAATAAGGCTTTCAGACAAAATAGTTCCTAAAATGTTGCCAATATATCAGAGGCTGGCTTCTACAACATTACTAGAGATGTGCAAAACAGGAAAAGCACAGAATGCCAATGAATCTTTGCATCATGTCATATGGAATAAGTGCCCAAAGGAAGTTTTCATATCAAAACAAAAATTGGATCTTGCTGTTATTAAAAGCATCAGTGAGTTTAACATGGGTAGTCTTAAGTCATTGGAGCTGCAGCAAAATATCAGAGGTGAAAGTGTAGTAGACTCAGCAAGGAAAACTTCAGTGCAGCGAGATCAGACTCGTATCCTGCAAAGCAAGAAGCTAAGTTGTGCAGAAGAAAAGCAACATCTAAAGAAGAAAAAGGTGGAAAAAGCTGCAACAGAGGAGAGGAAAAAGAAATCTGAGGGTCCAACCTATCAGCCTGGTGGATTTTAATGTGAGTTATGCAATCAAATCTTTAATCGCTGTTCTCTCAATGTTCATATTTTCAGCAGTTTTCTTCCTGTAAAATGCTCCTTGCGATGCAGTTTTTGTACTACATTCATGAAATTCCCTACACAGGTTCAGAATAAAACGAGGAATGGAAATTGCCCTAGGTTTTATTGTGAAATGCATATAAGCATATATTTTTAATTTTCAAACACAAAACTTACAGTTTTTTAGACAAAAAAAAGAATATTTGTAAATTAAAAAATTTATGTGACCTAAACTAAAGGAGACACAGAAAAACCCAGAGCAATTTGAAAAAGTATGTGTATTATGAACATAGGGTTAAAATATTAGACCAAAATTCAAAATATTTTGTCGCAAGGGACTTTTTTAGTGACGTAACAAAAACATACAAAATTTATCATAATTTCTAAACTGCTGGAGAAAAATGGTTTAAATTTAGGTTGTTACATGTTTACATTATACTACACCTATGGTGTAAATTTGAAAAAGCTAGCATTATTAGCTCAGAATTTGAAAATTTCAGTCATACATACCCTTGAAAGAAGCGATATTGTTGCTGCAAGACTAAAATTTCTGCGCAAGATGCATGAAATTAGTACATGAAATTCATGGTGTAAAAATGCTTCATAAATACACATTCATATCTTCCGTATTTATTAAGTATTTTAATGAAACAAAAATTGGTTTAAAGTCCATTACAGACAGTATACAAATATGGCATCATTAAAATAGAAACTATATTCACAAATCGTTGAAATGACACTGTTTTGTTTCACTGTAGCAAACACCTTATTTCGTAGAACGCTTCTAACTTGAGACATTTTGTTTTGTGTGCATATGAAGGCTAGCTACTTAACTGAACAATTCTCCAGTTCGAGGTTTTAAGGTTCAGATTATGCGATAATCATTGTATATGTTTTCACACATATGCTGAAATATTAAGTGAACTTCTGTGTCAGTATTGTATCATATACATTTCAGCATCTCTAGGAAACTTGCTAGGTGGATTCGGTGAGAGAGATATATCTTCCATCTCTGTCGCCTGCTAGCTGTGAAACTGGCAACGCCAAGGCAGCAGGATAGCCGTATTGGCTCAATGTTCATTCTTATTTTGTAGCTGCTCTAGTGGCTTTTACAATCGCTGAAATGATTTCGGTGTATTTCATTAACACCCTGTATACACACCTTGTTTGTCATTTACTGACAATTCACTTGTTTATACAATATTAACATTATAGCAGTTTTTAAAGCATTCTTCTTTACTTTCTAAACTCCCAACAATACTATAAAATTCACAAACAATATTTTTTGGCGCCAAATAAAAAACAACTTCTTCATAGTTTGAGTTGCAGGGATTTTTATGCATTTCCGGTGTATAATTTTAGGAAGCAATAGAACACTTCCTCCACAGAGAAAGTAGAAGGAATGCGCAGATCGGTTTGCAAGTGTACAAGAAGAACAAGAGCAAAAAGGGTGAGTTGCGACCGCAAGGAGGACGTGGAGAAATCTGAAGCATAAAACATGGCCATTTCTCTTTGTCACTTTCACCTCCATACGGTCACCTCCAGAAGATGGCAATTTGGTCAAAGCCCGAGGCGCACGTTCGTCTACAATAACGGAAAAACAAATGCAAGTGCGCCACTGTTTTGTCGAAAATGCATAACGTAAACAAAACACTACTACACTTCCACACTTCATCGTTGACTTCTAAGGTTAACAATGCATTAAATAACCAGGATTGAACAGAAAGGGCATACAGACTGGAGAATTATATGGAAGAATCTCTTCAATGAAGTTGTGCCTATTGATTGGCAAGAGACGGCATACGAAATATTTAACGAGACCATACCAACAGCTGAAAAATTATGGCGATACGGGCACGTAACATCTAACATATGCCAAATTTATTCACAAATGGATACCTTGGAACATAGGATTGCCTCTTGCAAACGGGTTTATCATATATGGATGGTGCTCAGAGACTTTATTGCAAAAACGGTGCTCACCGGAGGTTCCAGCACGTCTTAAGAGACTACAGCGGCTGGAATTCAGTTTTAAAAAGATGTCACTTCAAAGATTTGTTGTTGTAATTTACGTCCTCCAACGTTAAGTCATATCGGATTGTTGAAATGATGCTCAAATGTGTCCAGGGTCCACGGAACTTAGAACTACCTGGCATTCGTCTTTAAGTATAAAGGAAAACCCCGGAATAAACCTTATCCAGGTAGCTCACCCTGACAGAGATTCGAATTCGGGACGTCTTGAACATGAGGCAGACACGCTACCATCTACGCTACCGAGGCGGGCACACTCCAAAGATGTGCGATCTGGTTGGTAATGGGAACATTAGATGGGATAATCCAGAAGAGTACTGGAAATGTGGCTTTACAGAGAGAATTATTATTATTACTATTATTATTATTATTATTATTATTATTATTATTATTATTATTATTATTATTATTATTATTATTATTATTATTATTATTATTATTATTATTATTATTATTATTATTATTATTATTATTATTATTATTATTATTATTATTATTATTATTATTATTATTATTATTATTATTATTATTATTATTATTATTATTATTATTATTATTATTATTATTATTATTATTATTATTATTATTATTATTATTATTATTATTATTATTATTATTATTATTATTATTATTATTATTATTATTATTATTATTATAATATATAAGGGCGCTCAGCTACGGCGGTCATCAGCGCCCTTTAAAAAACTTGTCATGGCTAAAACCAGATATAAAACTTTCTAAAAACTATACAAGTGTAACAAAACCTATTAAAATTACACGTACATATACAAAATCAATCAAACCCTACTAAAAATTTCGTTCACTATATCCTAAACTCTAAACTGGACAAGAATCTAAAAACTTTCTGCACGGGTCTCCACGCACGGCCTACACGTGGGTGGGACTGTTGACCGTCTCCCTCAACCACGAAGAGGAGCCCACACGAGGGAGACTGTTGGCTCGGGACCCCGGGTGCGCCAAACCCGTACCTACCGAGGTAGACCCCTGGGGGGTACAGAGAGAATGGTTTGACTTCATTGAGAAAGGAACACTGGAAGCTAATCGCTTCTAGCCCGAGCAGTTTCATGCAGGCTTACATCTCCCGATTTTAACTGCCTTACACTGGTAATTGAAGTGAAAAATAATTTATTAATCAAGGCTTCGCTGGTGATCAGCCGTGTTAAATTAATAATCGCCGAGCTTTCGGCCATTGCAAACTTTGTGGCTTTCTTCAGGATATTTTAATTTTACGTCCTCCAATGGTAAGTCGTATCGGACGGTGAATGGCATGGTTGAAATGATGCTCATGTGTGTCTAGGGTCCATGGAGCTCAGTTACCCGACATTCGTCTTTAAGGATGAGGGAAAACCCCGGAAAAAGCCTTATCCAGGTAGCCCACCCTGACCGATATTCGAATTCGAGACCTCTTGAAACGTGAGGCAGACATGCTACCATCTACGCTACCGAGGCGGGCCTACATTAAATAAGTGACAAAATACCTGACCATAACCTAAATAATAAGTTCCATTTATACCCCGCCTTTAACTGCAATGGTCATATCGGCGGCCGTTCTCCTTTGGAACATACTGAAGGTTATCTTTGGTTTTTAATCATTAGATCACATTCACACTCTCATTCATACTTCCAGATTCTGTGGAAGATGGGGAATTATCTTGGTCGGAGAAAAATCCCCACCCCCACCGCCGGGGGTCGAACGGCAGGCAGGTGCTCCACCGACTGAGCTACGGGCCTCAATGCCACGATAGTGTATTGTTTTATTGGAACGAAGAAGTTAACTATCCTAGACAGTTGACTGTGTAATACGATTGTGTTTTGTCTAAGTAATCGAGCTTCTTTTACGGAAAGGAGATATGCCATTGCTCCATTTATGGCATTTTGTTATTTTTTAACTTCGTTTAAGATAGATTTATAAAGAATGTGCATTGAAATTGCTCCAGAAACTTGTACAATAAGAAAATAGACTTTCTTACATCCATAAACCTCCTTGTTATGACATTTGCTTATCAGCGGGTGAAGACTAGACATTCATTTTTTATTTACGTTCTCCAACGTTAAGGCATACCGGACAATGAATGAAATGGGTGAAATGATGCTTAAGTGAGTCCAGGAAAGTGGAGAGTGGTACCAGGAAATCTGTGTGGACGCTGAAGCAATTCATATGTGGAAAATGTGTATGAGATACATAAAGATATGAATATACAAGTGTAGAAATGTGTTATTTTGTTCTCATGATTACATTATGTACTCAAATTGAATGTTCCATTCCGATTCGTCCGCTATGGCAATCCTATTGAGGGCGATTAGGATTTGTTTCCGCTTGGAATAAAAATGAAAACGGAAGTATACACAAAATTCTTCATGGCATTTGACGTAATCTAGAATGTGCAGGCTTTAATATAAAGTAAAAGCTTTAATACGAGGCGTGTGCGTAAAATAAGGCTTCCAAGGCGCTGCAGCTGTGAGGAACGCTATTACCCGAGATCCGGCAACACTGGCGTGGAGCTTGGTTTCACCCCTTCAAATCCCCAGCACAACAAACCCGTTGCAACCATTAGTCTTGGCTGGGCAGCCGTTTGCGATGGAGCTTCCTATCACTTCCGTCGCCAAGTGCGAGTTGCGTGCAGTGATCCGTTTTTTTTGAGTGCCAAGAGCACCACCCCTACTGAAATTCGTCGTCAGTTATGCGAAGTCTATGGGCCACAGTTTGAGTCCAGAGGTTCTACTCCCATTAGTCTTGAGCCCGTAGGAACAAGACCCGGGCCTCTTTCAACCAGAGAGTATCCGGGCTGTTCCAGAGGGTGCCCGGCGTCCTCCGTGGGGCTTTCCATAGGACAAGACCTGGGTAACAAACAAGGGGGCCCCCCCCCATCTGGTCCTAGGACACAAGACGTGATGGAAGTGGATACGCCACTTACGCGCGCCAACACCAAAGGTGAAGACTACCGATATGACCTCGGTGGGATCGCCTGGCGATCTAGCACACCTTCTACTAGCTGAGCAGGCTAGTACCCGGGAGAATTAATGGCTTCCCTTCACCCCTTCCTTAGACGTACCCGATTCCCACGGGTATCGGAACTACTGCCTCCTCGAGACCATCCCAATCCGAACAACTCCCGAAGGAGGGGCTCAGATGTTCGGCCCGAGGTTCCTCTAGTAACGTCAGAGGTACCACGAGTGCTAGGGTCCCCAGCGCCCGCACCACGGCAGCTGAAGGGGACGGATCCCCTCCCCTAGGGAAGTCTATGGGCCACAGTGTATGGACGTCAAAAAAGTGCGGAAGTGGGTCAGAGAGTTCAAAGACGGACGTACAGACGTCCATGACGAACAGCGTTCTGGTCGGCCTTCGGTTTCAGCCGAAACAATTGCAAAAGTGGAGCAAGAAATGCTTAAAGATCAGCGTGAGACAGTTCACGAGCTGTACGAACTTATCCCTGAAGTCAGTAAGACTACGATTGACAAGATTTTGACCGAACATTTGCATTATCGCAAGGTGTGTCCGAGGTGGGTCCCCAAAATGCTCACCGAAGAGCATAAACGGCAACGTGTTGAAGCGGCCCACCGATTCCTGGAGCGCTATACAGAACAGGGCGAGGAATTGTTGGATTCAATTGTCACTGGCGATGAAACCTGTGTGCACTACACAACACCAGAAACTAAAGAACGTTCTCGTCAATGGCGGCATTCGTATTCGCCGAAGCCGCGAAAGTTCAGACATTTTCTGCCTGTAAGGTGATAGCCAGTATGTTCTGGGGTAGAGAAGCTGTATTGTTGTGCGAGTTTACGCCTATCGGCACAACAATAAACGCTGCTAGCTACTGTGAGACTTTAAAACAATTGCGACGTGCCATACAAAATCGATCGAAAGAGGGGAATGCTGACGAAGGGAGTGACTGCCCATACTGCACATGCAGCGGCTGATCTCCTAGACCAGTTCGGATGAGACATCCTCACCCATCCTCCTACAGTCCAGACTTAGCACCTAGTGATTATCATCTGTTTCCTGAGTTGTAGCCACACCTGGGTGGAACACATTTCCAGACCGACGATGATTTAAAAAACGAGGTTGAGCGCTACCTGCGCAACTTGGCGGGAGAGTGCTATGGCAAGGATATACAAAAACTGCCACAGCGCATGCAAAAATGCATCGATCGCAGTGCTGATTACGTTGAAAAATAGTTGTAAGTTCAAGCTTTCCATCAATGTAACGTTCATTGACAGTAAACATGTTTTCTATATTAAATAAAATTGGAGACCTTATTTTACGAACAACGCCTCGTATTTACGTGACGTCACCCGCACTTACCTTAACTGGTATACTGTAAGAAATAAACAAAATCTTATTGCACAAAAATGTAAATCCTTAAAACATACAATTTACGTCAAACACGTTTTTGTGTAGAATGAATCATTTCCGAGATATGCAGTATTATCTGTTCGAATTTTAGTTCTTATACTTTTTCTTAAGGGTATGTATGACTGAAATTTTCAAATTCTGAACTAATAATGCTAGCTTTTTCAAATTTACACCATAGGTGTAGTATAATGTAAACATGTTACAACCTAAATTTAAACCATTTTTCTCCAGCAGTTTAGAAATTATGATAAATTTTGTATGTTTTTTGTTACGTCACTAAAAAAGTCCCTTGCGACAAAATATTTTTAATTTTGGTCTAATATTTTAACCCTATGTTCATAATACACATACTTTTTGAAATTGATCTGGGTTTTTCTGTGTCTCCTTTAGTTTAGGTCACAAACATTTTTTAATTTACAAATATTCTTTTTTGTCTAAAAAACTGTAAGTTTTGTGTTTGAAAATTAAAAATATATGCTTATATACATTTCACAATAAAACCTAGGGCAATTTCCATTCCTCATGATATTCTGAACCTGTGTAGGAAATTTCATGAATGTAGTACAAAAACTGCATCGCAAGGAGCATTTTACAGGAAGAAAAATGCTGAAAATATGAACATTGAGAAAACAGCGATTAAAGATTTGATTGCATAACTCACATTAAAATCCACCAGGCTGATAGGTTGGACCCTCAGATTTCTTTTTCTTCTCCTCTGTTGCTGCTTTTTCCACCTTTTTCTTCTTTAGATGTTGCTTTTCCTCTGCACAACTTCGCTTCTTGCTTTGCAGGATACGAGTCTGATCTCGCTGCACTGAAGTTTTCCTTGCTGAGTCTACTACACTTTCACCTCTGATATTTTGCTGCAGCTCCAATGACTTAAGACTACCCATGTTAAACTCACTGATGCTTTTAATAACAGCAAGATCCAATTTTTGTTTTGATATGAAAACTTCCTTTGGGCACTTATTCCATATGTCATGTTGCAAAGATTCATTGGCATTCTGTGTTTTTCCTGTTTTGCACCTCTCTAGTAATGTTGTAGAAGCCAGCCTCTGATATATTGGCAACATTTTAGGAACTATTTTGTCTGAAAGCCTTATTTTTCTTTTCTTGAATTGAAAATTTAAGAACGGAAAACAGACAAAGAATGTGGATGTAGGCAACAGAGGGCGTGACTCTGACAGAGTTTACAGGCCACCGACATTTAAATAAGCATTTAAAAATGGCGTCCGGAGGCAAATTATGCATTTTTCACATTCGGGAATGTCTAAATTATTTTATAGAATTAAAATAAAAAAAGTCGTTATTTTCACGATTTTCATGAAATTTCAGTAGTACATACCCTTAAATGGGAAGTCGTTGCTCATTTTTTATCTCTTGCACATACAAAGAAAATGGAAGTTCATACTCGTCACCTAGCAACCGGGTTCAGAACATTTGACTGTCACTTAGTCTACTGTATTCCGTTCTTATTTTTGATGCTGCTGGTTGAATGAACTCATCACAAGTGGATGATGGATGGTAACATTCCCTGGGAAGGGCGGTTTGGTTGCTATGGATACAGGGGAAAGGTTTCATCAGCTCTGGCTGACCGCAGGATGCGGTCTGGCCAGCAGGTGCTAATTATAGCCAGAGCTCCTCAGGTATCGGCCTCGGGTTCAGCTCCGGTTAGGCGAACATTGAACCATTACCTTCAGCAAATCTACATTATGATTTTCTCTAGTTTCCGTGTTGATAGAAGCAGTGGCAGTTTGAACGGGTAATGGTTAACATCGAATAGTTTGGAAACGGTTAATTCTACACAAAACTTATTTGACAAATTAAGTATTTTAACAAAATGCACATATTTGTATAGTAATATTTTGTTTTACTCTTATAGTTTAACGGTTATACAAAAGCCATTCAGAACAAAGAGAACTTCTGGGAACATTCCTACAAAATTCAGATATCTTAAAAATATCGCATTTTAATTAAAATGATTCCCGACATTCTTCAGAAATTGAAAATGTCCCAAAAAGTCTTATGTAAAGGGCAACTCATTGAAAGGAGCGGGGGGCGGGGAGGGGCTTGAAAATTTTCAAGTCGTACGCTTTGAAGACCTTGGTCGACTTTTCACACACACACACACACACACACACACACACACACACACACACACACACACACACACACACACACACACACACACACACACACACACACACACACACTTGCGATGGCTCCTTTGATTTTATCTTCTTTTGTTTTCCCACAGCAGATGGCATGGAAACCAATTCTCTTAAATTGCTTTCCACCTAACAGTTTTCCTCCGTGATTTCGCAAGGACTCCAGAAAGAAACCACTTCAGCCTGCCTCTGTGGCGTGGTGACAGCGTGTTTATCTCACATTCAAGAGTTCCCGAATTCGACGCTCCGTCAGTGTGACTTATCTGGATAAGGTATTTTTGCGAGGTTTGCCCTTATTCTGAAATTGAATATCTCGTAACTAAGCTCTGTGTACTCTGTACTTATTTGAACATCATTTCATTCATCGGCCGGTATGACAACGTTGGAGGTTCTCCCTTATCCTGAAAGGTGAATGTCTGGTAACTCTAAGCTCTATGCACCCTGTACTCACTTGAACATCATTTCATTCATCGTCCGATATGACTTAACGTTGGAGTTTTTCTCTTATCCTGAAAGGTGAATGTCTGGTAACTCTAAGCTCTATGTACCCTGTACTCATTTGAACATCCTTTCATTCATTGTCCGATATGACTTAACGTTGGAGGTTTTCTCTTATCCTGAAAGATGAATTTCTGGTAGCTCTAAGCTCTATGTACCCTGTACTCATTTGAACATCATTTCATTCATCGTCCGATATGACTTAACGTTGGAGGTTTTCTCTTATCCTGAAAGATGAATGTCTGGTAACTCTAAGCTCTATGTACCCTGTACTCATTTGAACATGATTTCATTCATTGTCCGATATGACTTAACGTTGGAGGTTTTCTCTTATCCTGAAAGATGAATGTCTGGTAACTCTAAGCTCTATGTACCCTGTACTCATTTGAACATGATTTCATTCATTGTCCGATATGACTTAACGTTGGAGGTTTTCTCTTATCCTGAAAGATGAATGTCTGGTAACTCTAAGCTCTATGTACCCTGTACTCATTTGAACATCATTTCATTCATTGTCCGATATGACTTAACGTTGGAGGTTTTCTCTTATCCTGAAAGATGAATGTCTGGTAACTCTAAGCTCTATGTACCCTGTACTCATTTGAACATGATTTCATTCATTGTCCGATATGACTTAACGTTGGAGGTTTTCTCTTATCCTGAAAGATGAATTTCCGGTAACTGTAAGCTCTATGTACCCTGTACTCATTTGAACATCATTTCATTCATCGGCCGGTATGACTTAACGTTGGAGGTTTCCCTTATCCTGAAAGATGAATGTCTGGTAACTCTAAGCTCTATGTACCCTGTACTCATTTGAACATGATTTCATTCATTGTCCGATATGACTTAACGTTGGAGGTTTTCTCTTATCCTGAAAGATGAATTTCTGGTAGCTCTAAGCTCTATGTACCCTGTACTCATTTGAACATCATTTCATTCATTGTCCGATATGACTTAACGTTGGAGGTTTTCTCTTATCCTGAAAGACGAATTTCTGGTAGCTCTAAGCTCTATGTACCCTGTACTCTTTTGAACATCATTTCATTCATCGGCCGGTATGACAACGTTGGAGGTTTTCTCTTATCCTGAAATATGAATGTCTGGTAACTCTAAGCTCTATGTACCCTGTACTCATTTGAACATGATTTCATTCATCGTCCGATATGACTTAACGTTGAAGGTTTTCCCTTATCCTGAAAGATGAATGTCTGGTAACTCTAAGCTCTATGTACCCTGTACTCATTTGAACATGATTTCATTCATCGTCCGATATGACTTAACGTTGGAGGTTTTCTCTTATCCTGAAAGATGAATGTATGGTAACTCTAAGCTCCATGTACTCTGTACTCATTTGAACATCATTTCATTTATCGTTCGATGTTACTACGTTGGAGAACGTGAAATAAAGAAAAAAAACCACACACACACACACACACACACACACACACACACACACACACACACACACACACACACACACACACACACACACACACACACACACACACACACACACACCCGCAGCGGCGGCTAAAAAGAGTAATTTCCTGAGTTAATATAAGATATTAAAATAAGTAAATTGGCTATTTATATTTGGATGCCCTGATTCTCAGAGTTTCACAGTTTATTGGGCGTGAAATATGCCTAATTTTGCTTTTTATCAGGCTCTAGGTTCTTTTGGGTGCAGGAATCTTTGACATGGAACCACGAGGTTCACTTGGCTACGAATTAAGCCGTGCTACGCATATTTTTTGAAGCCATGACCTGGAAATAAAACAAAAGTTTGTAATATGAAGGTTTGAAACTTCATTACACGTATAAAATTCCTATAAAAATTATTCAGAGGTTTGTTTCATTAAGAAGTATTTTATAAATGGCCAACAAATGTAACACAGGAGTGACTGTCGCTTGTTTAACTGTGTGTTTTGTATGCTGCAGTGCCCTCTATGTGTATTCCTTGCAATAAACGTAACTATCTTTTGTTTTCATAACCTGTAGTGTGCGGCAGCTGTTTGTATTCTGAACTATTTTCTACTCCGTGGCATTGTCAAATGAAAGCTGATAAAGTGTTCCTTTGTATTTTCTGAAGTATTAAGAGTTTCGTAAATACTTTTTAATCTTATAGTAATTTATAAAGTGATATTAAAACTGTTTTATGTCGCACGATGTCAGAAAGAACCGGGTTTATTAATAATGAAAGAGTTATCGAAATAGTTGAATGCTTTGCTGACTATTTATGTTGCTCATAGAGTAGCGTCTGTGGAAAGACGATACTTGGGCCGAGCTTCTTGAGTCATGGGTGTTTTTTTCGACGTTTCGGTGGTCGTTAGGGGAAGGATAATTACACTCCAAAGTTTCTTTTCCTGTATTTCATCTCATTTGTAATTCCGGTTCATCTTTCATCGTATCTCAGGGTTCTAAGTGTTGCTCCGTGTTGTGGAGCCGAGGTCCCTGCCCTTTGCAGATGTCCCTCCTCAGTTTGGACCAGCACTAGTGTCCCCTGACCGCACCAGTCCTTCCCTGGAGACCCATAGACACAAAACCTCTTCTCTAGGCCATAGTGACTGTGAGCCTCGTCATTACGTACACACCATACTTTCCTTTTTCTCTCATCTCGCCAGTTCATGCCTCCCGCTACATTGTTGAAATAATTGCCAACAGCAAAAGCAAAATTCCGATATTATTGGATCATCGCCCAGGATACGAAATTACTATAAAGTATGTGTCTGCCGCATCACAAAATTAATTTATTGGCTCAGCGTTACCTTCACCGAATATAATCAGTTCAATTTATTATTAATGATATTGCATTTAATATTCTCTGTTTACTTTATGTGCAGCCACGTAATTACAGGAATACTCCACCCAAAAGTTAAATATTAATCATGTTGTCCAGCAACGTAAAGCTTATGCAATCGTAAATAATGTGTGATATTTTATAAACACTTGTACTGGCATCTGCTGTTGGATATATGTACTTTGAAATAGTTGTCTGTTGTGCCCTCAGATGGCGAGGGCTGTTCAATAAAGAAGGATCATACCTTTATACGGTCATAATTTTTCCCCCTAAAATTCAATCTTATATTCTGCTAGTTTAATGTGAAAAAAAAAAACGCCGTAGTAGTTTCATTGTTGGTACTCCTGATTACCGCCTGTGAGAACCAGGCAAATTCAGACATGTTCAGTATCGCCTACCGCTGCAATTGAGGTAACAGTTGATGTTAGAGGAAGATCCGGAGTTTCTTTCAAACGTAATCACTGCGGATGAAACTTGGCTACATCATTTTGATCCTGAGAGCAAACAGCAAAGCTTAGTATGGAAATCTCCTTCATCACCAACCCCCAGAAAGCAAAAGTGGTTGCTTCTGCTGGAAAGTTATGGTCATCTCATTCTTTGATATTCATTGAATGTTTTATCAGCATGTTGTACCTGCACACACATCAGTAACTGGACAATACTACAGGGATGTCCTGAAAATATGGCAAGTCCATGTCAGGTGCAAAAGGCCACATTTCCGTGAAGCAGGCTGGATGCTGCACCACGATAATGTGCGGCCGCATATTGCCAATGTTGTTGCTGAATATCTTACAAAAATCAACGTGAAGTGCATCCCTCACCCTCGCTATAGTCCGGCTTTAGCCCCATGTGACTTTTTCTACTTCCTAACTTGAAGAAACCCCTTCGTGAAAGGCATTATCCATCATCAGAAGCAGTGGTGAAGGCTGCGGAGGCGATTTTGAAGGATCTCTCAAAAATGGTTTCCAGTATGTCTTTGAAGACTGGCAGAAACACTGGGACAAGTGCATCGCATTCAGGGGAGACTATTTTGAGAAGGGCCATCAAAATTATGAGGATGAGTAAAGGTACTTTGTAAAAAAAAAAAAAATGTGATTGTTCTTTATTGAAGTCCTCGTACATAACGGACGCTACATTTCTATTCTTTATTCAAGAACAGGTCAACTAAACACTTGTGATGCCATCTGTTGTCAGTTGTGCTTTGAAATAGTTCAATGTTGTGCCAATAAGATAGCAGAGGAGAATACAGTAGCACCTAAGTGATCATCAAATGTTTTAAACAGCCAGTTGTTATGTAAGATTACATAGTTCTAATGTGAATCTTCCCAGGAGATAACGAGCTTATTTTTGATTGGTCGTAAATATAAGTTAAATATATGGTACCAAAACTGTAAGTGCCTTTTTTACACTTCTATGTACATATCACAGAAAAGAATAAATAAGCTTTACTTTTCCACATTTATGCTTTGGGAATAAAATCTGAAAGTCTATAAGGTGCGAAGGTAGAAACGCTGTCTTGTATTCGTCAAGGCTGAAACAATCACTTTAAAAATAACAAATGAATGCTTTGAATACTACAAAACAAAGCATGGTTAATTGGTAAATACTCCACAACGGAGCCCAAGAAGTTTCCCATGTAACTAATGATAGACGCCGAGGTTTCTGAGAATATCGCCTGTTAAAACGTTTATTATAGCTACACATGGAAGATCTGTCGCCTCCAGTAAGTACGTACTCCATTCCACGTATTCGATATTGAGGAATCGTTGTAAATGAAGTGCGAATTCCGTAATAAAACAATTTGGAATGGAAACAAATGAAGTTTGTGTATATTAGACAGTTACTGTCTAGTGTTTAGTTACTTTACTTCAAAGTTTTGAATACTAATGATATTTTCTTTTCCAAAAGCGGCCATGCTGATATACTTCAATGGCGTGTGACTGTACAATAGAAAGAGTTTTAAAGACTAGCCTTAGTTCTTTGAGTCGATATTCTCTCTTATTTTAATGAAAATATTTATTTGGAGCTTCCCTCGCTTTGAAAGTCACACCTCGCTACTGGACCTACGTGTGACTGTACAATAGAAAGAGTACTAAGGACTAGCCTTAGTTCTTTGAGTCTTATTCTCTCTTATTTTAATGACAATTATTATTTGGAGCTTCCCTCGCTTTGAAAGCCACGCCTCGCTACTGGACCTACGTGTGACTGTACAATAGAAAGAGTAATGGAGAGCAGCCTTAGTTCTTTGAGTCGTTATTCTCTCTTATTTTAATGACAATTATTATTTGGAGCTTCCGTCGCTTTAAAAGTCACGCCTCGTCACTGGACCTACGCGTGATTGTACAATAGAAAGAGTATTGGAGAGCAGCCTTAGTTCTTTGAGTCATTATTCTCTCTTATTTTGATGACAATTATTATTTGGAGCTTCCGTCGCTTTAAAAGTCACGCCTCGCTACTGGACCTACGTGTGAATGTACAATAGAAAGAGTACTGAAGGGTAGCCTTAGTTCTTTGAGTCATTATTCTCTCTTATTTTAATAAAAATTATTATTTGGAGCTTCCCTTGCTTTAAATGTCACGCCTCGCCACTGGACCTACGTGTGACCGTACAATAGAAAGAGTACTGAAGGGTAGCCTTAGCTCTTTGAGTCATTATTCTCTCTTATTTTAATGAAAATTATTATTTGGAGCTTCCCTCGCTTTAAATGTCACGCCTCGCCACTGGACCTACGTGTGACTGAACAATAGAAAGAGTTCTAAGGAGTAGCCTTAGTTCTTTGAGTCATTATTATTTGGAGCTTCCATCCCTTTGGAAGTCACACCTCGCTACTGAACCTACGTGTGACTGAACAATAGAAAGAGTTCTAAGGAGTAGCCTAAGTTATTTGAGTCATTATTCTCTCTTATTTTAATGAAAATTATTATTTGGAGCTTCCCTCCCTTTGGAAGTAACGCCTCGCTACTCGACCTACGTGTGACTGAACAATAGAAGGAGTTCTAAGGAGTAGCCTTAGTTCTTTGAGTCATTATTCTCTCTTATTTTAATGAAAATTATTATTTGGAGCTTCCCTCGCTTTGAAAGTCATGTCTCGCCACTGGTTTTAATATATACCTGCACACATAATTTTAAGCTTAAAAGTGTATATTTAATACTTATAAATGTATTATACACATAAATTATTTCTCTGGATGAACGCAATATCCAATCAAATACAACACAAAAAATTCTATCTCATATGGTTTTGTTTTTACTTGCCGCTCTGGTGACCATGACATCTCGCTTCATTGTTGTCGGTATTTCGCTTCGTGTCGATCATCTTGACGCCTTAAGGCGTTGGCGATTGCGTCATCTTTGCGTAGAGCTCGGGAGAATTGAGCGTGGGCAATACAGTGTCAAGAGTTGGCAACACACATCGCCTCTGAATGCAAAGTAGTTGCAAACGAAGCTTATTTCGAATTCAGAGAAGGCCTTTGTTTTCCCTGACTCGTCTGAGTGTATCACAACTGCTTAAGAGCAGGTCAGCATCTTTCAGCCCGTTTGTGTTTTGTTTTCATTACAGACTTAGCCGTTTTTCTTTCTTTCTCCAACACATTAATTCCAATAAAAACGGAAGACCACTATAATACCGCCATGAATTTTCCAAACTACTCTTTACATGAAAAAAAAATCTGAAAACTGCTTAAAAATTTAAAATACCATGACAAAGTGAGAACGCTAGGTTGTACCAAAGTCACTAAAAGCGGTGCCACATTCTCTTTATTTCACTTACGTCAACTGGATCCTTATACTCAAGTGTAGAAGGATGCAACTCTTCCATTCTTGGATAATCTTGTTTCAAAAAACAGCAACGGTACACTGGGGCGTGCTGTATACCGCAAGCCTACACACATCGATTTCTATCTGAACGCTTATAGTTTTCATCATAAGTCTCAGCGACTGGGAGTTCTCAATACACTGACCCACAGAGCCTTGTCTATCTCTGATCCCAGCCACTTAAAACAAGAATTGCAGCACTTGAGACTCACTTTCCGTCAAAGCGGCTACTCCGAATATGACGTTGAAGCTTCGATCACCAAAGCTAGGAAAGGGAAATCTGTAATACAGCAAGCGTCAGATAAGCCTACCGCTGCAGCCTGCATCCCGTTTACCGGCAATCTATCCGGCAGAATCAGTAGCCTCGATCACCAAAGCTAGGAAAGGGAAACCTGTAATACAGCAAGCGTCAGATAAGCCTACCGCTGCAGCCTGCATCCCGTTTACCGGCAATCTATCCGGCAGAATCAGTAGCCCCGATCACCAAAGCTAGAAAAGGGAAACCTGTAATACAGCAAGCGTCAGATAAGCCTACCGCTGCAGCCTGCATCCCGTTTACCGGCAATCTATCCGGCAGAATCAGTAGCCTCGATCACCAAAGCTAGGAAAGGGAAACCTGTAATACAGCAAGCGTCAGATAAGCCTACCGCTGCAGCCTGCATCCCGTTTACCGGCAATCTATCCGGCAGAATCAGTAGCCCCGATCACCAAAGCTAGAAAAGGGAAACCTGTAATACAGCAAGCGTCAGATAAGCCTACCGCTGCAGCCTGCATCCCGTTTACCGGCAATCTATCCGGCAGAATCAGTAGCCTCGATCACCAAAGCTAGGAAAGGGAAACCTGTAGTACAGCAAGCGTCAGATAGGCCTACCACTACAGCCTGCATCCCGTTTACCGGCAATCTATCCGGCAGAATCAGTAGCCTCGATCACCAAAGCCAGGAAAGGGAAACCTGTAATACAGCAAGCGTCAGATAGGCCTACCACTACAGCCTGCATCCCGTTTACCGGCAATCTATCCGGCAGAATCAGTAGCCTCGATCACCAAAGCCAGGAAAGGGAAACCTGTAATACAGCAAGCGTCAGATAAGCCTACCGCTACAGCCTGCATCCCGTTTACCGGCAATCTATCCGGCAGAATCAGTAGCCTCGATCACCAAAGCCAGGAAAGGGAAACCTGTAATACAACAAGCATCAGATAAGCCTACCGCTACAATCTGCATCCCGTTTACCGGCAATCTATCCGGCAGTATCAGCAGAATTCTCGCCAAACAGAACATCAGGACCACCCACACGCCACCTCCAAAGATTAAACATCTGTTGACCAGTGGAAGACAAACTGGACTTGCAAGTTCCGGTAGTGTACCGCATGACACGGTATATAGGATAAACCGGAAGGACCATCGCTACTAGAATAAACGAACTTGAACGGAGCATTCGTTTAATGCAACCTGAGAAGTCTGGACTGGCAGAGCATTGTTTTGATAACGACCATAGAGCCAACTTTCGGGAGACAACCATCTTGGCAATATGCAACAGTTACTGGAACCGGAGAGTTAAGGAGGCATTGGCCATTTCCTCCGAGAGGAGCATGTTTAGTCGTGATGCTGGATTTCAATTCAGCTCCTCTTGGAAACCAGCCTTAAAAGTGCAAATCCGTCGACTTAAGAAGCACAGATAAATACAGCTTGATAATCAAGTTAGTGGTTACGTTTCTTTGACCCAATTAATTTTCTGTACTCACGCCATCTCCTGACCTGGAATTTAATTTACTGAAAACAGTCTTTTATTCAGTATTGTGAATTTTGATAGTGTTTTGTCTTTGTCTATATTTGTGTTATATCCATTGTTTCATTTGTGGTTATAACATTTAATAAATATCCTGATGATGGGAGAGATGTACACACCCGATACGTCGATTCCTAATCGTCTTTTCACCTGGCTTGCTTCCCGAGAAGAATTTGAGTGCATTCGTCGCCAAGAAAGCTTCAGGTCTTATTTTATGTTTCCTAAGTTCCTGACGCTCACAGAACGGATCAACTAGCGTGCTCTCTTATATAGACTGGTCACAGTAGAATGAAGTAGATTCTACAAGCCCTTCCAAAATCCAGAGTTTTTGAACCTTGGCTGACGGTAGTGGAACAAAAGACGAGATGTTTCCCAGTATTAGACGACAGAGGCCGCCTGGCTTTGGAGACGGCGTGACAAACATTCGAATAACTACTTTGTTCCCATATTACCTTGTACACTTGCTTCTATTTACGCCATCCCTACAATTACAGTGCATTTTTCGAACCCCCTTAGTGGACACGTACATAGCAGGATGCGGCAATTAGGGGCCCGAGAATTTAGGTGAAAATGTGCTTTTTCTTTTTGAATCACATATTTCAGAAATATTCTGAAGACACCAGCTAAAAGTTTAGGTCAAAGATTGCTCTCAATCTGGCATTTTTAAAACCCCAGTGACGCTTCTTCACGAACAACTTCACAGAAACTAAAAAAAATATTTCAATATAAGTAATAACATCAATTTAAATCAAATACTTCAATTTATTTTCGCTCTACAAGAGCGTCAAAAAATGACACGATGCATGCGAGAAAATCTGACAGCATTAATGGAGACAAGTGTACATCCAATAACGTATTGTTTATCGAGTAGAGAAAGTCATGTGAGTGTAGGAAGGTGGTACTTGTTTGGGTTATTGACCCCAAGTATTTTCACTTGTTGATGACATAATGAGGTAAGATGATGTTCTGAACGAGGCGGGTCCAGTTTATCTCGGTTCTCACGCAGAAGTTCGTGCGTTTAGAAAGTCGGGTTGTTTTCTGACGCACGAACCTCGTGTTGTTGTACTACTTTCACGATATCTCCCAGCTACAACATCGTAAATTCACGAGAGGGTAATTTTAATAACAACTAATCAACTAAAAGATCATTTTGTGGTAGAAAAGTAATAACGACTGCAGTGATTTCTCACCTGCTCCGACTTCTTTAATTAGAGTTACTCTTCACTCTGCGAAGTGTGGATGTGAGTATGAAAGCAACCCAGGAACCGAAAGGGAACCGAAAAGACCTATAGCGTAAAAAGCTCAGCCACGGGAATCAAAACCATGACTTCCCGAGTCTAAATCTGCAGTAACCTAACCTAAAGGTTCTATCAACCGATATTATCATAACTAAGGAGTGAATTTATAGGCACTAAAATGTGTGAAATGTGCAGAAAAAAGGTACTAAACATGGACAAAATAGGCCCTTAAATGGACACTAAAAATTTGCTAAGTTAACACTTATAAATACACAATTTTAGTAAAATGGCTCCTAAAATGTAATATAAATGCAGTATAACAAAATAACAACCATCACAACATATGCTGCAACAAATTCGCTAAACATATACTATTTTGCGGTTCCTTAGGCGAAATAGTTCTACATTTATTCCGAAATTCATAAATGGCTCCACAGTAATTTAAAATAACAGATATTGTCGTATAATTAAAATACATATAAATCCACTTCATTAAGTGAGAACCACAATGTGCAGAAAGATGTGGAGTCATTTATTTTTGTTTTAGATCAAGAATGGAATAATACCAAGTTTTATCTTTCTAATTACAATAGTTGCTGAGAAATTAACAGTTTATATCTAAATTACAGGCGATTTTCAAAATGTCCCACATATTGTAATTTTAAAAACTAATACTTGGGCTATAAGTTTCTGCACCCATTTTAAACTATTAATGACCTGTACCTATGTGAAATATTTGTCTTCGCCATATCAACGAAGGGAAAAAATAATCATGCCTATTTAACAATTTTTATTTTCCTAAGCGTTTTCAGTAAGAAATAATTGTAATCCTTTTCAATACAAATAACAAAAATACAACAAATGTAAATGGGTACACATAATATGCAGTTGCTCTTAGAGGAATGTTTAGAATTTCATACAGATTAATAGAAAACTGCATCCTGTGGAACATTTTGAAGTTAGGAAAATGTAGAAAATATGGAATCTGAGAAATCTGAGGTTAAAATTACGTAATAGCAGCCACGATACAGGTGTAGGGTTATTTAAATAGTCATGTGACGTTTTCTGTAGTGCCGCTAGAAAAAATACTTTATAATATTGAAGTATGTCTATATTAATTTTAACATACACACAAAAAAAATTGGTATTATTGTAAGTTTTGAGCCAATTTACCAAATGTGTCCCTGATAAACCCTTTTGTATATGCAATGTGCAGCAGTAAGAATTTCTCTACTCCGAAAACTTCACGTTGGAACCAACAAGTACAAAAGCTTGTCACAAATTACAAGCAGAAGAAATTGGCTAAAAAGGCAGTTTTAGGCACTAATAAGCAGAATAGGCACAAACGTATGAAATAGGCACTTATAAGCAATATAAAACTAAGATATTAGGCTAATTATTGTAGGAAACGTGCTTATAACTTAAAAGCCTACGTTTCTGAACAAAGGCAAATAGGGCAAAATCCGACCCCTAACCATCATACACTGTAAATAGCCATTGTGTCTTCACAATACCATGTAACATTTTTTTACAAATGGTGAATAAATGAACTGAACTGAAATACATAAAGCATAGCATATGAAGCGTTCCTGTAATGTTTACAGAGAATTCGATGTGCCAGTGTAGATTCCTTTACTCGACATCCATATTCCTACAAGATTCAGTTTCCATAGAATATCTATGCTCAGAATAAAAACAAATGCAAGACGTTTTGGGGCAAAACAGAAGAGAGTGTACCTCTTCTGATGAGGCAACGTATAAGTTAAGCTCATTGATAATTTTATTTCAAAATTGTCGCAGGTATTTTTGTGAAAATGACAAATAAGAAAGACTGTGCATCTAAAGGGTAGTTTGACGTGGGGATTTTCTTGTAAGGTATCGGACTTAGATACAAAGTTTAATAGTTTCTTGATATTTAGTTTTGGGTTATGCATACATACGTGCAAACGTTTGTGTTTCTTAAATGCTTTTTTAGGATTTCAGGGAACGTGAAAATGTTTATTTACAGTGAAATTAGAGTTTCGAATATGTAAATTAGAGTAAAATTGCAAGTAGATAAAATAAAAAATAAAAAAACAATAAAATTGCAGGGTCAGCATTGAAATGTCGAAAAATGAAAAAATCATTGTTATTCCAAATCTATAAAGGTAAAACTTAATGTTAATATAACATTAAAATCATAAACAAAATCTAAAAGGAAAGAAAACACCTGTGTGATGAAATTCCGGTATACCGGCAGCGCTGATATGATTTTGGTAATTGACAGCATCGTTAACAAAGTATTTATTTTGAAATAGGAGGACTGTTCAATAACAATGATGTAAATAATGATCATTTACTGTGGTAAATGATGGTTCAGAGTCCCCATACACAGAATCCAACTCATCTTTGATTTGCGTAGGCGTATTGCCTTAAAAAACAAATATTTAATGACAGTTCTATACTCGATTTTGTTCATTTTCATAAAAACACTCTCGTCAACTCACTCAAACGATGTTACGTAACAACTGAGCGTCCAAAATGGCTGAAACTTTGGTGAGTAGCTGTCAACAGATGAACAACGGAATTCACTAGCTTTTATTTAAGAGTACTGTCATCATTTGAGGTCAGAAACTTTTCAGACAATCCTGTAATTACCCTCATATGTAGCACAGAAAGAAAAATGCAAATGCATCAAGAAAGCTCGATTGTCGAAGTTTTATCTCGAAGTATTAGACGTATATCGATACCAGAGAGTATCGATTGAAGTACCATCCCTAATCGCGTCTATATATCTTAGAAAACATTTCAACATTATATTTATTCCTCGTGGCGCGGCGGGATTGGCAAAACGGGGCTCGCAGATAAGAAGCAATAAAGCCAAACGAATTTATTGCAGTTATATTTCGTATCGGTCCCCCAGTGACTGCAAAAAATGTAAAATAACCTTCATATAAGTTACACGTAGCGCGTTACAATGGAAGTCACGCACCGCGCTGCCAACCATGCAAACATTAAACTTCATGGCGTCTCATTAATTAATGTTAGTCCTGCAAACAGCATGGTACTCTAACAGAATATTGACAACAGTCACATGGCCTTCTCTGCTCTTCTTACACTCATTTCTGTAAGCGCGAAACAATATTTTGAAACATTTTCACGTAAGTATGGACGTTTTTACCTTATATTGAAACCTGGGCAGTCTAGAATACTTCTGGAGCAATTTAAATGTACAATTGTTATACATCTATCATAAACCAAGTTAAAAAAAATAGCAAAATGTCAAAAATTGAGCTATGTACGACGGGGTGTGGTAAAGTTTTAATTATCACCCTTTGATAAATGTGATCGAGAGATTGTGTTTGTATATGCTTGTTAGTACTTCTCTACGTAATCACCATCAATATTTACACATTTCCCAGCGTTTCTTGACCTTCCGAATGCCTTGATTGTAGAAGTCTGCAGAATTCGCTTTAAACCACTCTTCCACTTTATTAATGACATCATTTGTGTTGCAAATCGGCGACCACGCAACGGATTCTGCATTTCCGGGAACAAGAAAGTCACTTGGTGCGAGATCGGGCAAATAAGGCGGATGCTGTAAGGTGCCAAGCCACATTCGCTTGTTTTGTCAACTGCAACTTGAGATGAATGAGCTGGTGCATTGTCAAACAGAAGACGAACAACTTTGGAGAGCATACCGCGTCGTTTCTTAATCAGAGCATCTCGTAGCTTTTCCAGAAGATTGCAGTAATAACTGCCAGTGATGGTTTGACCCTTGGCAAGATAATCTGTAAGGATGACTCCACGACAGTCCCAGAAAACTGAA
This sequence comes from Mantis religiosa, assembly GCA_030765055.1. Classification (NCBI taxonomy): domain Eukaryota; kingdom Metazoa; phylum Arthropoda; class Insecta; order Mantodea; family Mantidae; genus Mantis; species Mantis religiosa. The sequence goes on from CM060957.1 coordinate 24,358,000, forward strand.
AGTATGACCTTCCCAGCTGACTTTTGTACCTTTGTCTTTTTGGGAGGGGGGAATCGGCATGTTTCCATTCCATGCTCATGGTTTATGTCTCTGTATCACACTGATATATCCAGGATTCATCCATGGTTACCAGACGATGAAAAAAATCATCTTCATCCTGTTCCAACAGCATCAGCATCTGTCATGGAAGGTCACGCCGTGTTTGCTTTTGGAAAGGGGTTAGCAAACGTGGAGCCCACCGTGCAGACAGCTTAGACATGTGCAGTTCGTACACACACTACCATAACTAAGATGTGTCTCATTCATGATCATTTGGATGGTTGTTCGTCTGTCTTCCAGTATTAAACACTCCACTTTCTTCACTGTGACAGCTGACGGTCTACCAGCTCTTGGCTCATCTGCCAGGGACATGTGACCAGTTTGAAAATTCCTTTCCCACCTCACAATAGTGTAATCATTCCCTAAACAGCCATCATTTTGTAATGGATTTCCCGGACAGTTTTGCCCTTCAAATGCAGAAACTTGATCACACTACGAGCCTCAATTTGCTCCATGTTACACCTCAGTCACTTCTGGCACTCACTGTGAAACAACAAAAGGACTCAAATCACTGAAACTACCAACATTATACCCCGAGGGATCAATGATGACACTGAAGAATTTGCATTACTTTAACAATAAAACTACCGGGTGATAGTTAAATCTTTACGTCACCCTCTCGTACTTACCTCCTTTAAATAAAAGAAGCTCGATTTTTCACTTTTACTGAAGAAACACAATCGTATTACAGGTAGTTAACTTCTTCGTTCCAAAAACAATACACTACCGTCACCTAGGGAACAGGTTTTGGAAAACTAATCCGAGTGGCCCCCAACAGTCTATTACAGTAAACTGACAGTCAAATGTTTTAAACGGCTGGTTGCTATGGCTTGGATATCCCGTTCTCTTTGTATGACCAAGAGATAAAAAGTGAATAACGATTTCCTATCTGAGAGAAGTATTGGAAACTTCAAATAACAGGGGATATCTCGGAAATGCTTTTTGATAAAATTCACTGTTTTAACAAGGTTTACATTGCGAAAGCTTGACAAATTCCTGCACGCCCTTAGCCGTCGTGGAAGGTGTGAGACGTAGATGCGTTTATTAAAAATTACTCGATTTTCTTGCGAAATTACTTTGGGGGTGAAGAAGGTTATTCATGCAAATGAGATAAGGGCCGTGTACAATACAGAGACTAGCTAATGGATCTGAAGAGCCGAGGCGGGAGGTTTTCTTTAGAGTTAAATACTCGGCTAAATCTTGGGATAAAGCTGTGGTTATGCCGGTGTCTAATCTCGGTTCTCTTTCCTTCACTCCCTTCGGAATACGGTCTCCCCCCAAAAAACGAGGTTCTAATTTTACCATTACTTTTATTTTTGAGATATTGGGGACCGCAATGAGAATATAGCACGCGACGAGTGGAGTTAACCACCTCTTTGTTATTCCTTTGAATATCCAAGTACTTCAATTGTTTTTGTCGTGAGAAAAAAAGTCTGACAGTGCTTAAGCTTGTAGTAATGCCAGAAGCACTTTCGGAATCGCGGAGAATTTTTCGGGTATGTAAATTTAATAGTGCATTTGTTAGGACTATTTCACAGATAAAATGACGCGATCTGCACAAAAATCACTTTTGTTATAATAAAATTATAAAACATTGGATTAGCCCGCCTCGGTAGCGTGGTGGTAGCGTGTCTGCCTCACGTTCAAGACCCGCGTTCGAATCTCGGTCAGGATGAGTTACCTGGATAAGGTTTTTCTCCGGTCTTTTCCCTTATAAAAGACGAATTTCAGATAACTCTAAGCTCTATGGACCCTGGACTCATTTGAACATCATTTCACCCAATTCGTTCACCGGCCGATATGGCTTAACATTGGAGGACGTAAATTAAACACACACACACACACACACACACACACACACACACACACACACACACACACACACACACACACACACACATTGCAAACCGAAACAAGCTAGAATCGTAAGATCACTATTCCTTTGTCTATGACTATCAGAATGCTCTGCTTTATGTTATGGCTTTCTTTACAGAATAAAAAAGACCGATAAATGTTGAGGTTTTTTCATTTACTGGATTATTATGAATATTATTTAAAACCACAATAATTATTAAATATTAAGTTCATTTATTCTTTCGCGTTATACGATCTTGGCCACTGCAATAAACTGTGTGGACTGATGTGTTAATCTAGCCTGCCAGGGAGTTTCCAATTGGTAAAGTGTGGAGACCCTGACTTCTGCACTATCGTGGTTCCTTCTCCACTCACCTCACCCTTCCTTCCGGGGGTGCTGCACTTGGACGCATAGGCATAGTTAACATAGACCAAGTTTGGACCTCCACGCCGAACAATCCCTTCCCTATAGTAGTCCAGTCCAACTGTTACATTTTTTATGTAGGAGAATTCAAATCAAAGCACGATACCCAGATTTTCCCGAAACGTCACGTTTTGAGAGTTTCGAAACTTAAAATTCCATTTTTAGGAACGTCTCTGTATATAGCTAACTGAAAAAAAAAAAAAGGAAACCACTTAAAAACCAAACTTGGAATTTAAATGCAGTCTATTTGGAGCACAAGTGACGAAAAGGATTATTATAGCCCAAACTTTACACTGTATGGAAATTTTTCTCAAATGAGAAGTCCTTGTTAATTTTTTATCTCTTGGACATACAAGAGAATGTAATTTCCAAGATATCACATAACCAAAACATTTGACTATCACCTAGTCTTCTGTATTCCCTTGTAACTACAAGGGTAGAGAAGGTCATGTATATAAAACATTTGACTATCACTTAAAGTCCCTTGTAACCACAGTAAGATAATGTTTATTTTGAAGTAGAGGAATTAAGAGTAGAGAAAGTCATATGAATTATTTTTTGGTTTTATTTTAATGTGCTGTTGCTGAACTGTGAAAGTTAGTTTTATTAATGTTTATATATTTCTTTGTTTCAGGTATGTAAGTTCGTCGCTGTTTGTTGGGCAACGGAGAATTTCTGTGAACGTTTGTAAGCTGATGTTACGGTAACTGCATGTTAGAAATAAAAATAATGAATGACTACATTAGATTAATGTTTTGTTTAGTAAATCTTTATATAAGACGGGGGATTTTCAATATTTATGCAGATAATTTACTGATGGTTTGTTTCGCCCAATTAACTGAGTACAGGTATCTTTATTTCACTTAGTCTCCAGTTTTCGTTGCACGGAGAAGACTTAGCTAATACAAATCCGACCTCACTTGCAACTAGGAGACCGTTTTCTGCACCTTTGATACCTTTGTAACCGCAAATATGTAACTAATTAATTTATATACGTCACTTTTGTAATTTCCTGTCATTTCTGTCGCGAAAGTAGGCTGATACAGCTCTCTCATCGTTTGTAATGCACGGCCAATCGCTGCAGTACAATTGCATTGCATAGCTTCGCCATGACGGCAACGTGCTTGTTCAAATAACGATTACCAAAAGAAAAAGAAGCGCATCGAAATAATTGCAACTCGTCGGCTAACGATTCTTCAAATTGGAATATTATCCGCTTTTGTCGGACGTTGGACAAGAGTGGACACTAATGAAAAGCAAACTCCACGGCCCCCTGAAGTACCGTTCAGATGATGTTCCGAGAAACAAGAGACAATCGAATATCGCCATTCTCTTGTCATCCTTGCGAACTTAATTCCATTACCGGAGGGTTGTACGCACTCTCTCGGCAGTATCAAACGTTTTACAGGCCCTTTGATCAGTGTCCCTGCGCTGTGATTAAATTGAAGTGAGGGGATTTTTCATTTTAAAACGCGGACTGTCTCAAAGGGCGCCATTATGGGGGGGGGGATTAAGTGCCGTTTTTAACTGAAATAGAGTAACAAGTGCCTCAAACTATGCCTCGACAATATTACGTGACGTTACAGGATTACACGGAAACCTGGTAATTAATAGAACATAAGTACGTTAAATATTTTGCGTTCAGGAAGTAGAGGGTTGTATTCTTGTATCATATGAAGAACCTAAAAAAAGAGTTTTAGAATATGAAAAATATTAAGGTAGTCTTAAGCTGTTTATATTATTTACTATGGCATCTTTCGAATTTGTGAGGGACTTTATCTTAGGTAGGTTATAACATATTGTGACTTTTTTACGTCACATACACAATCTACCAAGGTCGATGATCACAACAAACGTTCTGATTACTTCTGTTTACAACACTCTTGTTGCACAACATCTGTTCACGACTGTTTACGAGTGACTCTTGGCCAGTCGTCGCTCCCTTAAATAGCCAGTCTTCAAAAGACGTGCTGGAAACCATTTTTGAGAGATCCTTCAAAATCGCTTCCGCAGCCTTCACCACTGCTTCTGATGATGGATAATGCCTCCCAAGAAGGCGTTTCTTCAAGTTAGGGAATAGAAAAAGTTACATGGGGCTAAATCCGGACTATAGGGAGGGTGAGGGATGCACTTCACGTTGATTTTTGCAAGATATTCAGCAACAACATTGGCAATATGTGGCCGCGCATTATCGTGGTGCAGCATCCAGCCTGCTTCACGGAAATGTGGTCTTTTGCGCCTAATCCTTGTTTCACATAAGCTTGCCCCGTATCTCTTAACGGTCACGTGACCTTATCACATCTCATTGGCTGCTGCTGTGGTGCAGACTGTTGTGCGGTAAAAATTAGTTCGTTATTTAACATGGTGATATGTCTTTATAGGTTGGAAGAGAATTGGCAAATTTATATTTTCGTAACTGTTTTAATTAAATATATTACGCAACAGAGTTGATTTATCTGAAATGCATGTTAATTCTTAAACGAAGTAAAGAGGAGGTTCCTTTACTCTCAAGCACATGACACGATAGCCTGTGATTTAGCGGTAGTGATGACATATTTGTTTATATGACTTTTATCACTGATCTTGTTTTGAACTGGATTAGTCATATATCGCCATTCGAAGGTGTCTTGTGCCGAGTGCGAGAGCTAAATTATTTTATTGATCGTTTATTGCGCGTGTACTTATTATATGTATAATGGCAGAGTCTAGCGTGAGGTTTTCGCTGAAGCATCGCAAGGGAAATCTTTACAAAGCGGCGAACAAATAATTGTGTTACATGTGTTTAATGCACTCACAGAGAAGAATCCGTCTTTGTCAGTGAGAGAAGTCGAACAGCTGTGCCCTGAACTTACAGGTGTGTTAGATGCGTAGGAACATCGCGACATGAACAGAAAAACTTATCACTCTAGGAGCGATATTGCTGTGTGGCGAAGACGTTATTTAAGGACAATCAGACTGTGCCGGGATACAAGTAGCAAAATATACTACCTTGACGAGACTTGGGTGAATGAAGGACACACGACAAGTATGGCGTGACACTACTTTTAAGACTGAAAGACAAGCATTTTTGCAAGGTGTGTATGCTGGTTTAAAAAATCCCAGTGGAAAAGGCCGAAGGCCTTTCATTATAAACTTGTTTCAGTTTCATTGCTCATTCATTCAGTTTCAACTTGCTCAGTTTCATTATAAACTTCATTATTTTTGCATGCCTTCATATTCTTATTTCTATCTTCCTGGCAATTATTATGACGTTTACTGCAGGTTTCAATGTGACGGGAAGGCACCGCCTGTGGCTTATGGCGCGAAAGCATTAGCCAATTAGGATGAGGGGGAAGGTAGTTGCACGCGGAGTGATACATGTCAGTGGGGCAAGGTTATATGAAACAGAGGATAATATGGACTTGCAATGTTTTCAGGACATCCCTGTAGTATTGTCCAGTTACTGATGTGTGTGCAGGTACAACATCCTGATAAACCATTCCATGAATATCAAAAAATGTGGTGAAGATAACTTTCCCAGCAGAAGCAACCACTTTTGCTTTTTTGGGGGTTGGTGATGGAGGAGATTTCCACACTAAGCTTTGCTGTATGCTCTCTGGATCAAACTGATGTAGCCAAGTTCCATCAGCAGTGACTACGTTTGAAAGAAACACCGGATCTTCCTCTAACATCAACTTTAATTGCATGTTACCTCCATTGCAGCGGTAGGCGATACTCAACATGTCTGAACTTGCCTGGTTCTCACAGGCGAGAACCAGGAGTACCAGCAATGAAACTACTACGGCATGTTTGTTTCACATTAAGCTAACAGAATAAAATAAGAATGAATTTTAGTGCGAAAAGTTATGATCATTCTTTGTTGAACAGCCCTCGTGTTTTCTTGCATGGAAAGCTGACGAGATAGCGAGCTGTGTGAATGCGTAGAGTGATCTACTTTCAGATTACGTCGAGTGTACGCTATAAATTCATCGTCAAGGCTGAGCACTGTTAACTCTGTTAGCGCAGAATTGTATTAAGAATATCTGTTAAGGTCAGGAGCAAAACATCGCAACAATGTCCACGACCGACATGTGTCCATTCACTTGTTTTACTCCAAGTAAACATCTGCCACATTTTAATTAATTGTTGCAAACATAGTACGCAGACTTAGGAAACGAGAGGGTCAGAACTAGAGTTGGGATTTTTGCATATTTGCGTGTTTTGCTGCTTGATAGTTAAACATATGCAAGTAAGTAATAAATTATACCACATTGTAAGGAGTTTATCACGGAAGCACTTAATAACGTTTTTAGAGCACATTTAGCAGATTTTTAGCCAATACACGCATGTATATATTTATACTTTAAAATATAGAGTTACTCCAAAAAGTATTTGTCTAATGCACGAGTTTATGTTTAAGGACAGTGGAAAATCATAGCATAAGTATAGCAGGAAGACTTCTATTTATTGACTGGTGAAAAAGAGAATACAATAAAGAAACATGTGAGAAGGGACCCAAAAGAAACCGGATGGCTGTCATGAAAATGTTATTGATGAACCTTTTTACAAAATTACTTCAGTCACCTTCAAAATACTCTCCATTACATGCGATTCACTTGTCAAGCCTCTTTTCCCACTGTTGGAAGCATGTTTGGAACTCTTCAAGTTTGATATTGTCCAGTACCCTTTGCGAAGCTTTTTTTACCGCCTCCACATCGTCATAACGCTCCCCTTTTAGCATTTTTTCATTCGTGGAAATAGGAAAACGTCACACGGAACTGCGTCCGGCGAATACGGAGCGTGGGGTGTGTATGTATAGTGTATTGTTTAACGCCCGCTTTTACTACATACGGCTCCGCAGACGGTGACACTGATGATACATGAGATGAAGATGGGGCACCGGTGGAATGAGATGGCGGGGGAAACCGGAGGTCCCGGAGAAAACCCGCCCCAGCGGCATGTTGTGCACCACAAATCTCACTTTGCGGTCGCCTGGGATCAAACCCGGGCCGCCTTGGTGAGAGCCAAGCAGTCTAACCATTGAGCCACGGCGCGGCCGGAGCGTGGGGAACGACAGACCACCTCTGAGATGCCAAATAGTGGGGCACTCGTAAGTCCGTGTGTGCTGGAGCATTGTCGTGTTGCAGAAACCAGTTACCTGTTCGCCAAAGTTCCGGACGTTTCCTCCTCACATCCTCTCGCAGATGCCTTACAACATCCAAGTAAACGTGCTGGTTAACAGTCTGGCCAGGGGGGTACGAATTCCCGATACACAATGCCACGAACATCAAAAAAGACAATGATCATCGTCTTCACATTTCACCTCACTTGGCCGCGCCGTGGCTCAGTGGTTAGACCGCTTGGCTCTCACCAAGGCGGCCCGGGTTCGATCCCAGGCGACCGCAAAGTGAGATTTGTGGTGGACAACATGCCGCTGGGGCGGGTTTTCTCCGGGATCTCCGGTTTCCCCCGCCATCTCATTCCACCGGTGCCCCATCTTCATCTCATGTATCATCAGTGTCATCGCCTGCGGTGCCGTATGTAGTAAAAGCAGGCGTTAAACACTACACATTGACCTCACTTGCCTTGCTTTTTTTTGGTCTGGGAGAGTTGACGCTTGCTTGGTTTCTGGGTCATACCCGTAACACCAACTCTCATCCCCTGTAATTACTTTGTTCAAGAAGTTTGGATCACGTGCAATCTCTGTTTTCAAGTGCTGACACACATTCATGCGGATGGTTTTGTGCTCCTGTGTGAGAAGGCGCAGAACAAATTTAGCAGCAACATGTCTCATGTGCAAATCCTCCCTCAAAATCCGCTGTCACGACCTCCAAGTGATTCCTGTCGCTGCTGAAATTTGGTCGATCGTTTGGTGACGATCCTCGTTGATCTTTTGGCGGACCTTTTCAATGTTTTCCTCATTTCGTAATGTTGAAGGGCCTCCAGAACGAGCTTGGTCTTCAACATACATCTCACCACGTTTAAAGCGCCCAAACCACTCGAAAACCTGTGTGCGGCTCATAGCGTCCTCCAGGAAGGCTTCCTGAAGCATTTGGTGTGTCTCCGTTGCAGTTTTTTTAAAGCAGGAAATAAAATTTCACACACACTCTTTGCTCTTTTTAAGTTGCCATAATGACTTCGCAGAGGTAACCCGCCAACAGTCAAAGAAACACAATACCACACTTGCACGTTCAGCTCTACACTGACGCCGTCTGCACAGCTGTTTCATGAAGGTCTCTACTAACACCATCTAGCGTGAGAACCCTGGACTACGTTTACGAGTGGCAGCGCCCTCGGAATCCGGTTTCTTTTGGGTCCTCCCATGTATAGTATTGTCACCCTGGTGGTAGACTCGCGAAGCGATAAAAAAATGATGGCCGATCGTTACCGGAAATGAGAGACAGTTGAATGTAGAGGAGAGAAAATAAACAGTTTGAGGTTAGCTAGCAAACTGTAATGTTGAACAGTGTATTTCGAGGAGAATAAAGTGTAGTTTTTGTGTTTCGTAACTTCGTTTATTATTTCACGAACCCACAAAGTCACACTGGTGTCAGGAAGCGGGATAACAACATCACCGAACATTATGGCCAAGGTAGCATCTATCCCGACGTCGAGAACGAGGAGTGTCCACTATGCCGGAGACAGAAGACCAGCTGTGGGACGCCGGCGAACACCTAGTGGCCTGTGTTGGGGGTGTGGACAGCCCGGGCACCTGCAGAGAGACTGCCCACATCAGGAAGAGCAGCCGGAAGAACGAGTAAGGCCCGTCGTGGAGAGGGGCACGTCGGCGCCATCACCACCATCCCCTCGAGTGACACTGCGCGCCGTCAGCCGGCGGATGGATGACAACCTCATCGCGGAGTAAGAGGAAAGCCGTGCCGCGTGCTGGTGGACACCGGGGCGGCCGTGACCATCATCAGACCTGACGTGGCGAAGGGTTTGCCGACGAGGAAACCGAGCCGACCATACCAGCTTGTCACGGCATCGGGCGACACCATGCCTGTGGAGAAGGAGGCCCTGCTGGAGCTGAACTTGGGACGGAGTTCCGTGCGTCTGTGGGTGTTCGTCGCGAAGGTGGCTGAGGAGGTGATTCTGGGACTGTATGCCCTCAGGAGCCATGAAGCGACGGTCGACGTCGGCAAGAAGGTCCTGTGGCTTAACGGAGAAGAGGTTATACTCCGTCAACCAGAAGAGCGCCTTGGAATTGGCAGGGTCGTCTTGAGCGAAGACGTGGGTGCCCCGAGGAAAGATGTTGGTGGTACACCTGGATCGCCTGGCCCGCTACGAAGGCGCTGTTCGGGACGACCAGCCTTGAGGAGGGAGCAGTGTCACCCTGGTGGTAGACTCGCGAAGCCGATAAAAAAATGATGGCCGATCGTTACCGGAAATGAGAGACAGTTGAATGTAGAGGAGAGAAAATAAACAGTTTGAGGTTAGCTAGCAAACTGTAATGTTGAACAGTGTATTTCGAGGAGAATAAAGTGTAGTTTTTGTGTTTCGTAACTTCGTTTATTATTTCACGAACCCACAAAGTCACAGTATCGATTCGCATAAACATAGTTAAACATACAAAAGTAAAGATATGTAATATGGGATGCATAATAAGTATTCGTCTGCATACTGGAAATGGTGTAGAATGTTAGGGTTAGTACTTAGTAGGCCCTCCATTCCTGTTTATAACTCTTACATTCTCCTTGGCCTGGATTTCACCAAAGATTGTGTTGTTTCCACTGTAATTTTACGCCATTCCTCTAGTAGAGCGTTCTTTAGCTCCTTTATATTAGATATCTGATGATTCCCAATACTTTTGTCCAGTATACTTCACAAATTCTCTATTTGATTCATGTTTGGGGATTGCGGTGGTGTCGGCATCCATCGTGGAGTATTATACAACAACCATAGCCTTACATAGAGCTTTGCATTTTGGATTATCATCTTGTGTGGAAATATAATCCACAGAAAGACCCGTATTATTTACACTTCTGGACAGATGTGTTTTAGGATAAAACCTGAAGCTTTCCTGGCATCGCTCCCATCATGAGGATATTTATTAAATGTTATAACCACAAATGAAACACTGGATATAACACAACTATAAACAAAGACAAAACACTATCAAAATTCATATTGCTGAACAAAAGACTGTTTTCAGTAAATTAAATCCCAGGTTAGGAGATGGCGTGAGTATAGACAGTTAATTGTGTCAAAGAAACGTAAATACTTAACTTGATTACCAAGCTGTATTGATCTTTGCTTCTTAAATCGACGGATTTGCATTTTCAAGGCCGGTTTCCAAGAGGAGCTGAACTGAAATCCAGCATCACGACTAAGCGTGCTCCTTTCAGAGTTAAGGCCAAAGCCGCCGTAACTCTCCGCTCCCAGTAACTGTTGCATTTTGCCAAGATGGTCGTCTCCCAAAATTGGGCTCTATGGTCGTTATCAAAACAATGCTTTGCTAGCCCAGACTTCGGAGGTTGCATTAAACGAATGCTCCGTTCATGTTCGTTTATTCAGGTAGCGATGGTCCTTCCGGTTTGTCCTATATTCGGTGTCCCACATTCACAGGGAATGCTGTACACTCCCATCTCTATGGTCGTTATCAAAACAATGCTCTGCCAGTCCAGACTTCTCAGGTTGTACTAAACAAATGCTCCGTTCATGTTCGTTTATTCAGGTAGCGATGGTCCTTCCGGTTTGTCCTATATACGGTGTCCCACATTCACAGGGAATGCTGTACACTCCCATCTCTATGGTCGTTATCAAAACAATGCTCTGCCAGTCCAGACTTCTCAGGTTGTACTAAACAAATGCTCCGTTCATGTTCGTTTATTCTTGTAGCGATGATCCTTCCGGTTTGTCCTATATACGGTGTCCCACATTCACAGGGAATGCTGTACACTCCCAGCTCTATGGTCGTTATCAAAACAATGCTCTGCCAGCCCAGACTTCTCAGGCTGCATTAAACGAATGCTCTGTTCATGTTCGATTATTCAGGTAGCGATGTTCCTTCCGGTTTGTCCTATATACGATGTCCCACATTCATAGGAAATGCGGTACACTCCCAGCTCTATGGTCGTTATCAAAACAATGCTCTGCCAGCCCAGACTTCTCAGGTTGCATTAAACGAATGCTCTGTTCATGTTCGATTATTCTGGTAGCGATGTTCCTTCCGGTTTGTCCTATATACGGTGTCCCACATTCACAGAGAATGCGGTACACTCCCAGCTATATGGTCGTTATCAAAACAATGCTCTGCCAGTCCAGACTTCTCAGGTTGCATTAAACGAATGCTCTGTTCATGTTCGATTATTCAGGTAGCGATGTTCCTTCCGGTTTGTCCTATATACGATGTCCCACATTCATAGGAAATGCGGTACACTCCCATCTCTATGGTCGTTATCAAAACAATGCTCTGCCAGTCCAGACTTCTCAGATTGCATTAAACGAATGCTCTGTTCATGTTCGATTATTCTGGTAGCGATGTTCCTTCCGGTTTGTCCTATATACGGTGTCCCACATTCACAGAGAATGCGGTACACTCCCAGCTATATGGTCGTTATCAAAACAATGCTCTGCCAGTCCAGACTTCTCAGGTTGTATTAAACGAATGCTCCGTTCATGTTCGTTTATTCTGGTAGCGATGGTCCTTCCGGTTTGTCCTAAATACGGTGTCCCACATTCATAGGAAATGCGGTACACTCCCAGCTCTATGGTCGTTATCAAAACAATGCTCTGTCAGTCCAGACTTCTCAGGTTGCATTAAACGAATGCTCCGTTCATGTTCGTTTATTCTAGTAGCGATGGTCCTTCCGGTTTGTCCTATATACGGTGTCCCACATTCACAGAGAATGCGGTACACTCCCAGCTATATGGTCGTTATCAAAACAATGCTCTGTCAGTCCAGACTTCTCAGGTTGCATTAAACGAATGCTCCGTTCATGTTCGTTTATTCTGGTAGCGATGGTCCTTCCGGTTTGTCCTAAATACGGTGTCCCACATTCATAGGAAATGCGGTACACTCCCAGCTCTATGGTCGTTATCAAAACAATGCTCTGCCAGCCCAGACTTCTCAGGTTGTATTAAACGAATGCTCCGTTCATGTTCGTTTATTCTAGTAGCGATGGTCCTTCCGGTTTGTCCTATATACGGTGTCCCACATTCATAGGAAATGCGGTACACTCCCAGCTCTATGGTCGTTATCAAAACAATGCTCTGTCAGTCCAGACTTCTCAGGTTGTATTAAACGAATGCTCCGTTCATGTTCGTTTATTCTGGTAGCGATGGTCCTTCCGGTTTGTCCTATATACGGTGTCCCACATTCATAGGAAATGCGGTACACTCCCAGCTCTATGGTCGTTATCAAAACAATGCTCTGTCAGTCCAGACTTCTCAGGTTGTATTAAACGAATGCTCCGTTCATGTTCGTTTATTCTGGTAGCGATGGTCCTTCCGGTTTGTCCTATATTCGGTGTCCCACATATACAGGGAATGCGATACACTCCCGGAACTTGGAAGTCCAGTTTGTCTTTCACCGGTCTCAACAGATGTTTTATCTTCAGAGGTGGCTTGTGGATGGTCCTGATGTATTTGGCCAGAATTCTGCTGATTCTGCCGGACAGATTGCTGGTAAACGGGATTAAGGCTGTAGCCTTTATACGGTGTCATGCGGTACACTCCCGGAACTTGGAAGTCCAGTTAGTCTTTTTTTACTGGTTTCATGCCCGCCTCGGTAGTTTAGATGGTAGCGTGTCTGCGTCACGTTCAAGAGGTCCCGAGTTCGAACCTCGGTCAGGGTGAGTTACCTGGATAAGGTTCTTTCCGGGTTTTTCCCTTATCCTGATAGACGAATGTCGGGTAACTCTAAGCTCCAGGGACCCCGGACTCATTTGAGCATCATTTCACCCATTTCATTCGTCGTTCGATATGACTTGACGTTGAAGGACGTAAATTGGGGGGGGGGGGACTGGTCTCAACAGATGTTTAATCTTCGTAGGTGGCTTGTGGATGGTCCTATTCACCTGGCTTGCTGCCCTAGAAGAAACTGAGCGTGTTTTTAAAATGTGTAGTGTTTAACGCCCGCTTTTATTACATACGGCACCGCAGACGATGACACTGATGATACATGAGATGAAGATGGAGCACTGGTGGAATGAGAATGCGGGGGAAACCGGAGGTCCCGGAGAAAACCCGCCCCAGCACCGTGTTGTCCACCAAAAATCTCACTTTGCGGTCGCCTGTGATCGAACCCAGGCCGCCTTGGTGAGAGCCAAGCTGTCTAACCACTGAGCGTGTTTTTAGGATGTTTATATAAACCTTATGGTTCATAACCCATCAATAAAACACAACTCCTCAACGCCATTTGCACTCACGCAGCCCTAGACAAGTAATGAACCGCCTCCATGTTTAACTGAAGCTGTTATATTTTTCTCCCAAAGCTCACAATTCTTATTTCTCCACATTATTACTCGCCCTTTTGACTTAAAGAGCTCAAATTGACTCTCGTCAGTAAATACAACCTTCTTCCAGAAATCAAACCCATCGTATTGATGTTCTTTTGTCAAAAGCAAAAGCAACTTGCTTCTTTCTGTTGATTTTACTGATGTATGGTTTTCTACGGGCTGTTCGGCCTCCATACTCAGCTACATAAAGCACGTTTCTTATAGTATGTGCTCCCTACCTCCATAGCCTTATACGCTGATGATACTGTTTTATATCATTCCGGCACAGATCTCCCTACAACTATTCACACGCTACAAACCTCTCTTGACTGCCTTGTTGAATGGTTCGATACTTGGCGCATACGTCTAAACACTCAAAAGACCGCAGCTAAGATTTTTAGCTTATGTCGCATCTCCAACTCTCCCGAATTGCGTATTAAGCATGAATCAATTCCCTGGCTACCTCCTACCACCTCCGTCAAATACCTTGGAGTAATGCTGGACACTAGACTTACTTGGCGAGCCCATATTGATCGACTTATCTCGTTGGCATCAGGACGACTTTAAAAACTCGGTCCGCTACTTCACAGACACACTCCTCTTGGGATTGAATGCTCTCTGCTTCTCTACAAATCTCTTGGCCGGCCATTTATCGCATATGCTTCCCAGGTATGGGGTTCGGCTAGCAACACTCATCTCCGAAGGCTACAGGTCCTGCAAAATCGATTTATGCGCATCGCCACGGATGCCCCTTGGTATGTAAGAAATCAACAACTGAATAAAGAACTTGGTCTCCTTCCTCTTCACCAGTACATACGTCAGATCGCCTCTCGCTTCTTCTCAAACCTGCCAGATGTTCCAGGAGCTGTGATGTACGACATCGGCGTCCGAACCCGCCAGCCCACGCGCCTGAAAAGACGACTCTCACAGGATCTCCTCCTTAGTGACTCTGATTGAAAAAACTATGGATATTGTTTCACAATGACTGTTGCTCTTATCTCTTTGATTACTTGTTTGTTTTAATTAACTTATTTTTCTCTTGTTTCACAGTGTTAAGAAGATAATAGGAGCAACTTGGTTTTCCTTACATGTTATTATATAGTTCATGGAGATTGAATTAGCCAAGAAGGATCTGTAAAGCATGTACTGCTGATCGATCATTGAATAAAATAAAAAAAATTATAGTATGTGCTGAAACAGACTTTCCTGTGTGTGTTTGAACAGCAATAGCAAGTTTTGGAGCAAGTAACTGTCCTTTCTCCATCTCGGATGGAACTGCAGGACGACCGCTTCTTGATTGATTTTCGTTAAGTTTTGTTCTGATCAAACCTGTATATTATAGTCTTCATTGTACTGGTTGGTCTTCCTATGGTTTCTCCAATTTCATGAAAAGATTTTTCCTTTTTTAAATAACCTGATGCAAATTTCCCTCTTTCCTTTTGTAGGTTCACGACGTTTTCGACCCATATTACTTAAATAGCAGTCAACTGCTTTGAAAAGAGAGATGGAACTGTCAGGATGAAACACAACTGCATAAGAAAAGGGAAAGGGGTGGGGGAGTTTGTCGGCGAGGTACCATACCTGGGATCTTGGTTACTAGACGAAAATTTGTTTGACATCAAATGAGACATGATTTTAAATAACATAGAGTTGTTAACTAATTAGGCAATATATGAACCCAAATTGTGTTTTATTTTTAAATCTAGATCTCAACCGATGTTTGATATTTATTATTCGTTTTTATCTATATTTTTCTGATTGTGTTTCTTATATTCTATGTGCTACGATTAGACCAATACTTTTTGGAGTTGTATGTAAATCCAAGCTGTAGTCATCACTTAACAACCAGCTGTTTAAAACATTTGACTATCACTTATGCCCGATTTCACCAACAGATGTTAAATTCGACGTTAACAAATGTAACGTAACAATTGTCACAGCGCTAAAACTAATGTTAAATTTCTTGCATTTCACCAGCCTGTTTTCTTAAAATGTTAACAAACACGTGTTAACGCCAAGAAACTTGTAAATATCACAGCTATAGAAGGTTATGGATGATTTTCTGAACGTACTCCGATGCGGTTTTGTTTTCATTTTCGTCTGCACAAATGGCGGATGAACAAAATCATAAATAAAGCCGTGAGACAAATTTCTCATCGATGGAGAAAGAATTGTTAATTGAAATGGTAACGAAGTGTAAGGATATCGTGGAAAATAAGTGGACGGATGCGGTGAATGTAAAAGAGAAAGATGTCGCGGGGAAAATATTGGAAATGAATTTAATTCAAATGCATGTGTCACTACAACAAGCACCAAACAACTTGTCAGTATTACGTAAATTTAAAACGAGGTGCGAAGGGCAAGTGCCTTAAACGTTTCAAGACGGGAGGTGAACAATGTATTATCCACATAATTCAGTGAATTATAAAATCGCAAGGTTATTGATACTTGAAGCAAAGGCGAGATCGCCATATTCCTTTCGATGCATGTTCGAACCTCTCTTGTACTTCCGCAGTAACCTTCATAGCAACTTGGTTCGACAGTCTATACCTCCGTAAAACAATTTTCTTCGGATAGTTCCTCAAAATTATTTCTCCTCATAGGCCGTACTCTATTATAAATGCCATTTAGACAGTCTTAAATATAGCAAATCGACATCAACAGCTGAGTTCATGCTCGCCATCTTGACTATTTATAATTGTTAATGACTTAACATTAGAAATTCGGCGTGTTAGTATAACATGAGATTTAACACGTGTTACGCTAACACTTGTTGGTGAAATGCAATTTTTGTTTTAACTATTGCTAAACTCGTGTTCAGTCTTAACAGTTATTGGTGAAATCGGGCATTAGTCTTCTATATTCACTTGTAGCTACAACGTCACGTTTGGCAACTGCTGTAATATAACTCAGAAATATTTTGGATTTGTAAGGAAGTAGGCAAATGGTTTACCTGGAGCATCCATAATTTGAGGGCAGGTAAGGAAACAAGGTAGTTCCGCTTCCGTAAGCACATTACATTACACTTAGGGCATTAAGCATCAGGTAGAAAAGGACCTTCCGGTCAAGGACAGTCAGCAATGACGTCCTTCACTTAAACCATGTTTTGCTTGCAGAGCACAACATCGGACCTATCTGCTGGCCTCAGCACCTACTTGTTGTGAAACAACTCTTCAATTGTTTACACTTTGTGCCTACACTCCATGGTGCAGCCATATCGAGGTATCACTGCAAGTACATGTTCTGACAGTCAACAAATCCACTCTCACATACATTTCTCTGTCATTCTTTACTTACATGGAGAAAAGAAGGAATTTAATACTAATAGACATCTTTTCGAGCATGGGCAGATCAACAGAACGGGATGGTGTGTAGCCCACATTCTGGAGGTACGGGTTCCATACCCGCGGCCTCCCTACCTGACTTATTGGGCTTCAGAAATTATTTGTGGTGAAATCAGATACGAAATGTTTGGTCGAAATACAATACTTACCCCACACAATTTAACTTATCTCTTGGCAGTACCTACAAAGAGGACGGTATTTCGAAGTCAATCGCCATGGCAGCCAAGTTTAAAACAGTTGACTATCACTAAAATCTACTGTTCCCTGGAACACCTGTCGCCACAAGGTTCTCGAGTCCTTTCACAGGTGGAGTTTATGTAGCAACAAGGAGCTCCATATGTTAACTTTTCTCGCAGGTAGTGGCGTCGTATTTTATGTGCCCAGATCCAGAATGTCTTACATTGTAAACTAGCTTTCCACATACGCACAATTTTATTCCTCCCCAATGCATCTCAGCTATAGAACACTATGACCGAGTTTTTCAAAAGTTTTTGTTTGCTTCAAAGTTATTTGCATGAAAATTAGCATACATAGGTGGTCTGAAAACTTTCCGACCTGATAAAGATACAAGACATTTTCTCAGAAATTTTATTTTTTTATTGTTCAACATAGTCTCCTTGTAACTCTACACACTTCTCCCAGCGATGCTCCCATCTCTGTAACCCGACCAGATAGTACTCGGCGTTTTTCAACATAGTCTCCTTGTAACTCTACACACTTCTCCCAGCGATACTCCCATCTCTGTAACCCGACCAAATAGTACTCGGCGTTTTTCAACATAGTCTCCTTGTAACTCTACACACTTCTCCCAGCGGTGCTCCCATCTCTGTAACCCGACCAAATAGTACTCGTCGTTTTTCAACATAGTCTCCTTGTAACTCTACACACTTCTCCCAGCGATGCTCTCATCTCTGTAACCCGTCCAAAGAGTACTCGTCGTTTTTCAACATAGTCTCCTTGTAACTCTACACACTTCTCCTAGCGATGCTCCCATCTCTGTAACCCGACCAAATAGTACTCGTCGTTTTTCAACATAGTCTCCTTGTAACTCTACACACTTCTCCCAGCGATGCTTCCATCTCTGTAACCCGTCCAAATAGTACTCGACGTTTTTCAACATAGTATCATTGTAACTCTACACACTTCTCCCGGCGATGCTCCCATCTCTGTAACACGCCCAAATAGTACTCGGCGTTTTTCAACATAGTCTCATTGTAACTCTACACACTTCTCCCAGCGATGCTCTCATCTCTGTAACCCGTCCAAATAGTACTCGGCGTTTTTCAACATAGTCTGTAACTCTACACACTTCTCCCAGCGATGTTCCCATCTCTGTAACCCATCCAAATAGTACTCGGCGTTTTTCAACATAGTCTCCTTGTAACTCTACACACTTCTCCCAGCGATGCTCCCATCTCTGTAACCCGCCCAAATAGTACTCGGCGTTTTTCAACATAGTCTCATTGTAACTCTACACACTTCTCCCAGCGATGCTCTCATCTCTGTAACCCGTCCAAATAGTACTCGGCGTTTTTCAACATAGTCTGTAACTCTACACACTTCTCCCAGCGATGCTCTCATCTCTGTAACCCGTCCAAATAGTGCTCGGCGTTTTTCAACATAGTCTCCTTGTAACTCTACACACTTCTCCCAGCGATGCTCCCATCTCTGTAACCCGTCCAAATAGTACTCGGCGTTTTTCAACATAGTCTCCTTGTAACTCTACACACTTCTCCCAGCGATGCTCCCATCTCTGTAACCCGTCCAAATAGTACTCGGCGGTTTTCTCTGCAGAATAATTGTTTACGAAGGTGATTGCCTCTTCATTTGACGAAAATCTCTGTCCTACGAGTGCAGTTTTCGGATGTAGGAACAAAAAGAAGTCGCTTGGGGCTAGATCTGGTGAGTGAAACAGTTCAAACAGTAATTCGTGGGTTTTCGCCACTGCAATCGCTGAGGTGTGAGACGGTGTATTGTCTTGATGAAATAGGATTTTCTTTTTCTGTGAATGTGGCCGTTTTACCGCAAGTTCTGCCTTCAGCTTGTCAAAAAATGATACGTAGTATGCTCCTGTAATGGGTTTTCCTTTTTGAAGATAATCGATTAAAATAACTCCATGACTATGCCAAAAAGCAGTCCCTATCACTTTCCCATCCGAAGAAACAATTTTTTTTTGGGGGGGGGGACGGTTCCCCCTTTGCAGTCCACTCTTTGGAATGTATTTCCATTTCGGGCATATAATGGTGTATCCAAGTTTGAACTACAGTAATTAATCGGCGCCAAAGCTCAGATTTATTGCGCCTAAACTGCGCCAACAGAGCGTTGGAAATGTTCATTCGAACACTTTTTTTTTCTTTTTTTCGAGCGCCTCGGTATCGAGGTGGTAGCATGTCTGCCTCACGTTCAGGAGATCCCGAGCTCGAATCTCGGTCAGGGTGATTTACCTGGATAAAGCTTTTTCCTGGGTTTTCCCTTATCCTGAAAGACGAATGTCGTGTAACTCTAAGCTCCATGGACCTTGGGCTCATTTGAGCATTATTTCACCTATTCCATTCATCGATATGAATTAACGTTGGAGGACGTAAATTACATAAAAAACACGTTTTTGGTCCAACGTGAGCAAACGCGGCACCCAACGCGCGGACAGCTTTCTCATGTCTAAATGTTGATTTAATATCTGACAAACAGGTTCTTTAGACATGTTCATAGCCTCTGCTATCTCTGTCGCTTTAATTCGGCGGTCGTCTAGCACTATATGGTGAACCTTGGCGATGTTTTCGTCGGTAGTTGCAGTTTTTGGACGTCCTGAACGTTCATCGTCTCCCAAGCTCTTACGGCCACGTTTAAATTCAGCTGCCCAAAATTTCACTGTGGTAAATGATGTTGCAGAGTTCCCCCACACAGAATCCAACTCATCTTTGATTTGCGTAAGCGTATTGCCTTTGAAAAACAAATATTCAATGACAGTCGATGCTCAATTTTGTTCATTTTCATAAAAGCACTCACATCAACTCACTCAAACGAGTATTACAAAACAACCGAGGGTCCAAAATGGCTGATACTTTAGTGAGTAACTGTCAACAGATGAACAGTGAAATTCACTAGCTTTTGTTTACAACTTTTCGGACCTACCTCGCTCGTTATGAGTAAATAAATGACGGTGCAAATATTTAAACAATTTATCAGATTATGCAATGTAATTGAAAAACGAAAATTATAATTTTTCCTAATATTAAACCCGCTCGGTAACTGTACCATATCGCACCATGGAAAAAACTGTTAAATAACAAGGGTTAATACACCGCGCTTTTTAAAACGGCTGCTACAGCAATCACTGCGAGGAGTTTTGTTATTCATAAGAAGGAGGACAGTTGATCTGTCGACACGGCCCCCTGAAACATCTATTCTCGGCCCCTATATATTGCTACATACAATCCCTTAATTCAATGACGGCCGGCTGTAGTGAGTTCTCCCTTCCTTCCTGGCTGTCCGCTGAAGTACAGTCGCTGCCGCAAAAACTGGTCCCCGAACAGAGTCGCTTAGCTCTGTGCAACTTTCCCAATTAGTAGATAGGTTAGGGAGGAGCTGGCGCTTCGCTAAATGGGGCGCTTTAGAGAAATTTGTCTGCATTTAGCGCATTTTATAGATTTGACCTGCGTCAATATGTTTTATACGCTCTACCACCCCTTTTCAACACTTATTCCCTCCCCTGCTTCTTATCCTAAACACCGTCGAAAATAAGGCCATTCTAAATTATTATGTATTATTATTAATTATAATAATTATTATTATTTCTCCCTTTTATGATGTAAAATGAATTCTATAACCTGACTGCTGAAAAGTTTAGAAACTATTGAACGATGTTTTTTTTTTTTTTTTTTTTTGTCTATTTACGTCCTCCAACGTTAAGTCATATTGGAGGATGATGAAATGATGTTCAAATAAGTACAGGATACATAGAGCTTAGAGTTACCAGACATTCTTCTTTCAGGATAAGGGAAAACCTCCAACGTTAAGTCATATCCGACGATGAACGAAAAGATGTTCAAATGAGTACAGGGTACATGGAGCTTAGAGTTACCAGACATTCATCTTTCAGGATACGAGAAAACCTCCAACGTTAAGTCATATCGGACGATGAATGAAATGATGTTCAACTGAGTACAGGGTACATGGAGCTTAGAGTTACCAGACATTCATCTTTCAGCATAAGAGAAAACCTCCAACGTTAAGTCATATAGTACGATGAATGAAATGATGTTCAAATGAGTACAGTGTACATAGAGCTTAGAGTTACCAGAGATTCATCTTTTAGGATAAGAGAAAACCTCCAACATTAAGTCATATCGGACGATGAACGAAAAGATGTTCAAATGAGTACAGTGTACATAGAGCTTAGAGTTACCAGAGATTCATCTTTTAGGATAAGAGAAAGCCTCCAACGTTAAGTCATATCGTACGATGAATGAAATGATGTTCAAATGAGTACAGGATACATAGAGCATACAGTTGCCAGAGATTCATCTTTAAGCATAAGAGAAAACCTCCAACGTTAAGTCATATCGGACGATGAATGAAATGATGTTCAAATGAGTACAGGGTACATATAGCTTAGAGTTATCAGACATTCATCTATCAGGAAAAGAGACAACCTCCAATGTTAAGTTATATCGGACGATGAATGAAATGACGTTCAAATGAGTACAGGGTACATAGAGCTTAGAGTTACCAGAGATTCATCTTTCAGGATAAGAGAAACCCTCCAACGTTAAGTCATATCGGACGATGAATGAAATGATGTTCAAATGAGTACAGGGTACATAGAGCTTAGAGTTACCAGACATTCATCTATCAGGAAAAGAGACAACCTCCAATGTTAAGTTATATCGGACGATGAATGAAATGACGTTCAAATGAGTACAGGGTACATAGAGCTTAGAGTTACCAGAGATTCATCTTTCAGGATAAGAGAAACCCTCCAACGTTAAGTCATAACGGACGATGAATGAAATGATGTTCAAATGAGTACAGGGTACATAGAGCTTAGAGTTACCAGAGATTCATCTTTCAGGATAAGGGAAAACCTCCAACGTTAAGTCATATCGGACGATGAATGAAATGATGTTCAAATGAGTACAGGTTACATAGAGCTTAGAGTTACCAGACACTCATCTTTCAGGATAAGAGAAAGTCTCCAACGATAAGTCATATCGGACGATGAATGAAATGGTGTTCAAATGAGTACAGTGTACATAGAGCTTACAGTTATCATACATTCATCTTAGAGGATAAGAGAAAACCTCCAACCTTAAGTCATATCGGACGATAAATGAAATGATGTTCAAATGAGTACAGGGTACATAGAGCTTAGAGTTACCAGAGATTCATCTTTCAGGATAAGAGAAAACCTCCGAGGTTAAGTCATCCCAGTGTCACCCCAGCTGGGTGTGGGTTATGCCCCTCAGATTGATGTGCTTCATAGGCACGCCCCTCTGTACGTAGGGCCCCTCGGGGTATAATTCCACCACACCCTTTAAAGCTTTGATCATTAAATTGCGACAGTTATTCTCTACGAATTCCCAGAGAGACTGAGTTTTCCTTCTCTGTTAAAAATGCAATTTATTTTACTGTTTTTCTGAAATCAGTACATTTTTGAAACCAGCCACTTCTTCCGCAAATGCATTTTTAAGCTGATCTTCGCATTGGTTTGACATTAAAATCGATTTTAAGATGTAAAAATTAATTTCTGAATGAAGATAGAACACTTTTTATATCAAATAAACAAGCAATTGGCTGCAGTATACAACTGCCTCTATATCAAGTACAATTTTGGGCATAAATGTCAATACTTCATCCTTTCCAAGTAAAACTGACGTTCAACTGTTTCTATGCAAACAGTACGGACACCAGCATGTACCTTTCACTTGTTAAACAGTTGACTGCTGTATCCATAAGGATAGAAGTTTTCTGTAAAGTTTTATATGTACTGAACTGAAGTAACAAAAATAAAGGATTATATTGTAATTGACTGTGATAGTACATAAAAGGAAAGAAGGAAGCTAGACTTGGCGGTGAAAGCCTGCGGTACTTGAAATAACGGTTTATCTCACACCCGGAATTTGCGTGCCAAGGAGAACTGTTAGTCAGAACTGAGCAAACTTACTTCACAGCCTCATCAGCGTTTCTGTAATAATTTGATATCACCGGAACCTGAAGCCTG
Organism: Mantis religiosa; assembly: GCA_030765055.1. Classification (NCBI taxonomy): domain Eukaryota; kingdom Metazoa; phylum Arthropoda; class Insecta; order Mantodea; family Mantidae; genus Mantis; species Mantis religiosa. The sequence goes on from CM060957.1 coordinate 24,381,358, forward strand.
TTTAATCGAATATTACACTCACATACCTTTCTCTACTCTTGTACAAACACCTACTGCTCTATTAACTACAAGATAAACATTACCTTATTGTAGTTACAAGGGAATACAGTAGACTTTAAGTGATAGTCAAATGTTTTATATGCATGACTTTCTCTACTCTTGTACAAACACTTACTGCTCTATTGAATTCAAGATACACATTATCTTATTGTAGTTACAAGGGAATACAGTAGACTTTAAGTGATAGCCAAATGCTTTATATAAATTACTTTCTCTACTCTTGTACAAACACTTATTGCTCTATCTACTTCAAGATAAACATTATCTTATTGTATTTACAAGGGAATACAGTTGACTTTCTCTACTCTTGTACAAACACTTATTGCTCTATCTACTTCAAGATAAACATTATCTTATTGTAGTTACAAGGGAATACAGTAGACTTAAAGTGATAGTCAAATGCTTTATATAAATTACTTTCTCTACTCTTGTAAAAGCACTTATTGCTCTATCTACTTCAAGATAAACATTATCTTATTGTATTTACAAGGGAATACAGTTGACTTTCTCTACTCTTGTACAAACACTTATTGCTCTATCTACTTCAAGATAAACATTATCCTATTGTAGTTACAAGGGAATACAGTAGACTTTAAGTGATAGTCAAATGCTTTATATAAATTACTTTCTCTACTCTTGTACAAACACTTATTGCTGTATCTACTTCAAGATAAACATTATCTTATTGTATTTACAAGGGAATACAGTTGACTTTCTCTACTCTTGTACAAACACTTATTGCTCTATCTACTTCAAGATAAACATTATCTTATTGTAGTTACAAGGGAATACAGTAGACTTTAAGTGATAGTCAAATGCTTTATATAAATTACTTTCTCTACTCTTGTACAAACACTTATTGCTCTATCTACTTCAAGATAAGCATTATCTTATTGTATTTACAAGGGAATACAGTTGACTTTCTCTACTCTTGTACAAACACTTATTGCTCTATCTACTTCAAGATAAACATTATCCTATTGTAGTTACAAGGGAATACAGTAGACTTTAAGTGATAGTCAAATGCTTTATATAAATTACTTTCTCTACTCTTGTACAAACACTTATTGCTGTATCTACTTCAAGATAAACATTATCTTATTGTATTTACAAGGGAATACAGTTGACTTTCTCTACTCTTGTACAAACACTTATTGCTCTATCTACTTCAAGATAAACATTATCTTATTGTAGTTACAAGGGAATACAGTAGACTTTAAGTGATAGTCAAATGTTTTATATACATGACTTTCTCTACTCTTGTACAAACACTTATTGCTCTATCTACTTCAAGATAAACATTATCTTATTGTATTTACAAGGGAATACAGTTGACTTTCTCTACTCTTGTACAAACACTTATTGCTGTATCTACTTCAAGATAAACATTATCTTATTGTAGTTACAAGGGAATACAGTAGGCTTTAAGTGATAGTCAAATGTTTTATATACATGACTTTCTCTGCTCTTGTATAAATACTTATTGCTCTATCTACTTCAAGATAAACATTATCTTATTGTAGTTACAAGGGAATACAGTAGACTTTAAGTGATAGTCAAATGTTTTATATACATGACTTTCTCTACTCTTGTACAAAGGATTATTGCTCTATCTACTTCAAAATAAACATTATCTTATTGTAGTTACAAGGGAATACAGTAGACCTTAAGTGATAGTCAAATGTTTTATATATATGACTTTCTCTGCTCTTGTATAAATACTTATTGCTCTATCTACTTCAAAATAAACATTATCCTATTGTAGTTACGAGGGAATACAGTAGACTTTAAGTGATAGTCAAATGTTTTATATACATGACTTTCTCTACTCTTGTACAAAGACTTATTGCTCTATCTACTTCAAGATAAACATTATCTTATTGTAGTTACAAGGGAATACAGTAGACTTTAAGTACTACTCAAATGTTTTATATACACGACTTTCTCTGCTCTTGTACAAACACTTATTGCTCTATCTACTTCAAGATAAACATTATCTTATTGTAGTTACAAGGGAATACAGTAGACTTTAAGTAATAGTCAAATGTTTTAATGGGTGGGGTGTTCACTATCGAGGTTTCAGTATTGAGAAGTGGTTCCTTCATATCAGTTTGAACTATAATGCGAATCGCGGACGTTGCCATGGCGTCTGTTATATATAAATAGTGTTCGATAAATGGCTAAACAACCACGTAACAATTGCATGTGTCATATTGCAGTGTAAGCAGGTAGTGTTAGAATTTTGCGTGGAGAAAAGCAGTTCAAACTATTGCTAATTTAGTAACCAGGTGACTATTTTCTGATTAAATTCTCTTTCCACTGGTTAATTATGGATAAAGTTTGTGTGATACAGTGTTTTTGAATGGTATTGGTAGCGTTTATTTAGAAGAAAGAAAATATGACATTTTATTTTCAAATTTCCCTAAATCGAGAATAATTCTATTCCAATAAAAAAATTCCTAAAATTCTATTTTTTCATTTTTTTTATTTTTTTTTTTTAAATGCCATGGAAATGTGTGTTTAACGAGGGAAGTCATAAGGTTACTTCAAAGGATGTCACACGAAATGTTTTCAACGAAAATTTCTTCACCCCAAGCTAGCGTTGGATTGGAGTTTCATAAACGGGGAATGCGGCATTGTGCCTCGCCAGATCTATGTTGATCCCGATGAGAGATGGCGTGAAATGATAATAAAGATGAAATTGTGGGGCAGGAAAATAGGGGGATGTGATTAACCTACCCAAAAGTCGAACTGGTGACCCCAGAAACTCCCGAAAAACCAAGTGTCAGATAGCTCGCTCATGACAGTCGAACCGATTCTTCCCGAATGCGGGCTGAAGATGAAAACAGTTGAGCTATTCCCTTCGGTGGGCCTTGTATGATTAGTAAACTGCAAGGAACAAAATCTTAAGAGACAGAAAACGTAGATCTTGAAACACACAAATTTAAAATTGTCAACGGAAAAAAAAAGGGCTTTTACACTTAAAGCAAATTACATGTAAGCTAAATTTTCAAATCACATTTTCGTCTCTTAGCAACGCCAAGTGAAATTTCAAATCCCTCAAGTGAAACATATGACTATCAGACCTTTTTCAGCTGATATGCAGGTACATAACTCCAGCACCTGTAGCGTTGAATTAATAAATCTGGCCGCATCCAATTATAACTTTGTTCGCAGTTCGTTTTTTCATTTTTTTTTTCATTCCAGCAAGGAATGTCTGGATTCAAATTTATTGCTGAAAGAACGGCATTAATTGGAAAGTGGTGTGTGCATTGCCAGGTGAAATTGCTGCAGTAATTGGCAATATGAGATCGGTTCTTCACTACCCAGCCTTTCATTATCGAGAAGCAATACCGTCATATCAGTTTTTACCACAGCGCACTAAACCACTTTTGAGCTACTGACCACAGCGGAGTTTACCACGTCATGACGTAAAGCCACGTCGGACGATGAAAGGAAACGATGCTCAAATGAGTAAAGGGTCCATAGAGCTTAGAGTTACCAGGCATTCATCTTTCAGTATAAGAGAAAACCTCCAACGTTAAGTCATATCGGACGATGAATGAAATGATGTTCAAATGAGTAAAGGGTCCATAGAGCTTAGAGTTACCAGGCATTCATCTTTCAGTATAAGAGAAAACCTCCAACGTTAAGTCATATCGGACGATGAATGAAATGAAGTTCAAATGACTACAGGGTACATAGAGATTAGAGTTACCAGACATTCATCTTTCAGGATAAGAGAAAACCTCCAACGTTAAGTCATATCGGACGATGAATGAAATGAAGTTCAAATGACTACAGGGTACATAGAGATTAGAGTTACCAGGCATTCATCTTTCAGTATAAGAGAAAACCTCCAACGTTAAGTCATATCGGACGATGAATGAAATGAAGTTCAAATGACTACAGGGTACATAGAGATTAGAGTTACCAGACATTCATCTTTCAGGATAAGAGAAAACCTCCAACGTTAAGTCATATCGGACGATGAATGAAATGAAGTTCAAATGACTACAGGGTACATAGAGATTAGAGTTACCAGGCATTCATCTTTCAGTATAAGAGAAAACCTCCAACGTTAAGTCATATCGGACGATGAATGAAATGAAGTTCAAATGACTACAGGGTACATAGAGCTTAGAGTTACCAGATATTCATCTTTCAGGATAAGAGAAAACCTCCAAGGTTAAGTCATAACGGACGATGAATGAAATGAAGTTCAAATGAGTACAGGGTACATAGAGCTTAGAGTTACCAGACATTCATCTTTCAGGATAAGGGAAAACCTTCAACGTTAAGTCATATCGGACGATGAATGAAATGATGTTCAAATGAGTACAGGGTACATAGAGCTTAGAGTTACCAGACATTCATCTTTCGGGATAAGGGAAAACCTCCAACGTTAAGTCATATCGGACGATGAATGAAATGAAGTTCAAATGAGTACAGGGTACATAGAGCTTAGAGTTACCAGACATTCATCTTTCAGGATAAGGGAAAACCTTCAACGTTAAGTCATATCGGACGATGAATGAAATGATGTTCAAATGAGTACAGGGTACATAGAGCTTAGAGTTACCAGACATTCATCTTTCGGGATAAGGGAATACCTCCAACGTTAAGTCATATCGGACGATGAATGAAATGAGTTCAAATGAGTACAGGGTCCATAGAGCTTAGAGTTACCAGACATTCATCTTTCAGGATAAGGGAAAACCTCCAACGTTAAGTCATATCGGACGATGAATGAAATGAGTTCAAATGAGTACAGGGTCCATAGAGCTTAGAGTTACCAGACATTCATCTTTCAGGATAAGAGAAAACCTCCAACGTTAAGTCATATCGGACGATGAATGAAATGAGTTCAAATGAGTACAGGGTCCATAGAGCTTAGAGTTACCAGACATTCATCTTTCAGGATAAGAGAAAACCTCCAACGTTAAGTCATATCGGACGTTGAATGAAATGAGTTCAAATGAGTACAGGGTCCATAGAGCTTAGAGTTACCAGACATTCATCTTTCAGGATAAGAGAAAACCTCCAACGTTAAGTCATATCGGACGTTGAATGAAATGAGTTCAAATGAGTACAGGGTCCATAGAGCTTAAAGTTAGCAGACATTCATCTTTCCGATAAGAGAAAACCTCCAACGTTAAGTCATATCGGACGATGAAAGAAATGATTTTCAAATGAGTACAGGGTACATAGAGCTTAGAGTTACCAGACATTCATCCTTCAGGACGCAAGCTTCCAATAAGACTTCAGTTTTGCCTGAAAGTCACCTTAAGAACAAACACGACTTACGTACTCGACAAATCTGGGAAGGACGGTGCTAGTCCAGCACTCCATTTGCCATTAGCACAATCCAACAGCGATGGGATTAACTCCAAGCTTTGCATTAAATTTATCACAGGCTTCCGTCAACAATGGCTCATTTTCCAACAATGAGGCGGACAGCGGCCGTCCGTTGTTTGCTGGGGATAAAAAACCACTGTCTGTTACAGTGGAATGACGTAATGTAATCCTAGAGGGATAAACGTGAGCGACAGAACTCGCAATATTGCGAGATGGTCGGTCGATATGTCTGGTTCTATTGTCAACATGTTAACTTTGTGATTTGCTCGAGAGGATCAAGGCATGCGTCAAATTCGGTCGGTCGCACTGTTTTCCAGAGAAATATGATCTCTCTTAATATTACATCACGGGATATTACTTAGATAAGCATATAATAATAATAATAATAATAATAATAATAATAATAATAATAATAATAATAATAATAATAATAATAATAATAATAATAATAATAATAATAATAATAATAATAATAATAATAATAATAATAATAATAATAATAATAATAATAATAATAATAATAATAATAATAATAATAATAATAATAATAATAATAATAATAATAATAATAATAATAATAATAATAATAATAATAATAATAATAATAATAATAGTAATAATAGTAATAATAGTAATAATAGTAATAATAGTAATAATAGTAATAATAGTAATAATAGTAATAATAGTAATAATAGTAATAATAGTAATAATAGTAATAATAATAATAATAATAATAATAATAATAATAATAATAATAATAATAATAATAATAATAATAATAATAATAATAATAATAATAATAATAATAATAATAATAATAATAATAATAATAATAATAATAATAATAATAATAATAATAATAATAATAATAATAATAATAATAATAATAATAATTAGGTAATAATAACCTAGAGGAGGTCGTTCACGTATAGACCCTGCTAAACATAGCATTTGTGTGCCGTCTATCTGCTCCCGAAGATTCACGCGGTTCGTTTCATAAAATTTATTAAGAGACCACAATCACCTGTTTTGAACGTTTTTCCAAAAACTCAAGTTGAGTTCTCTTTAACCTGAAATCCTTGCGGAAAATGTCAACAATAATTTTTTACTGAGAATTTTTTTTTAAATTCATCTTCTCCGACGTTGTCATATCATGAAAGAAATGATGTCAAATGAGTACAGGGTACATAGAGCTTAGACTTACTAGACATTCATCTTTCAGTATAAGAGAAAACCTCCAGAGTTAAGTCATATCGAAAGATGAATGAAATGAAGTATAACTGAGTACAGGGTTCATACAGCATAGACTTACCAGACATTCATTTTTCAGGATCAGGATAAACCTCCAGTGTTATAAGTCATATCGGACGATGAGTGAAATAATGTACAAATGAGTACAGGGTACTTAGAGCTTAGAGTTCAATTCGTATTTCACGATAAGGGAAGTCCTCCAACGTTAAGTCATATCGGACGATGAATGAAATGAGGTTCAAATGAGTACAGAGTACATAGAGCTTAGCGATACCAGACATTCATCTTTCAGCATAAGAGAAAACCTCCAACGTTAAGTCATATCGGACGATGAATGAAATGATGTTCAAATGAGTACAGAGTACATAGAGCTTAGAGATACCAGACATTTATCTTTCTGGATAAGAGAAAACCTCCAACGTTAAGTCATATTGGAAGATGAATGAAATGATGTTCAAATGAGTACAGAGTACATAGATCTTATAGATACTAGACATTCATCTTGCAGAATAAGGGAAAACCTCCAACGTTAAGTCATACCGGACGATGAATGAAATGAGGTTCAAATGAGTACAGAGTACATAGAGCTTAGAGAACCAGACATTCATCTTTCGGGATAAGAGAAAGCCTCCAAAGTTAAGTCATATCGGAAGATGAATGAAATGATGCACAACAATCACAAAAATGCTGGTTCTTCATTCAGCGTGTGAAACCAGGGTATTGATTTTTTGTTAGTATAAGATATCAGCATCCAAACTCACCAAACAGTTTTATTGGAAATAAAACTTCCTACTCGATTTGAAGACGTCGAAGTGAATATACCTAGGGTTTATATGGACTGGAGGTTCTTACATAGTCATTCGTCCAGAAATAAGAGCTGTCTCCAGCCTTCATGTTTCTTCAAGCAGTGCATGGTTAGACACGCTTCAATGGACACATCTTGCTTCTTGCTTTCAAGAAAATACCTCCACCACACACTACCCTTTATATGGAAAATGTTTAAACTAACTTCATGATAAGCTAGAGACTTGAAACTTTAAACATAACTCAGAACTGGATGACAATGTAATATTAACTTACTTTCAAGAAAATACCTCCACTACAAACTACCCTTTATATGGAAAATGTTTAAACTAACTTCATGATGAGCTAGAGACTCGAAACTTTAAACATAACTCAGAACTGGATAACAATGTAATATTAACTTTCTTTCAAGAAAATACCTCCACCACAAACTACCCTTTATATGGAAAATGTTTAAACTAACTTCATGATGAGCTAGAGACTTGAAACTTTAAACATAACTCAGAACTGGATGACAATGTAATATTAAATTACTTTCAAGAAAATACCTCCATACCAAACTATCCCTTATAATGAGTGCTAATGAGGTGGTCTCCTGGAAGTCACAGGGTTCTGTGGCGACCCAAACTGGCTCGTTTAAAGTTGGTGACACAATAGGTGCAGCACATGGTGATTCCCTTTTCCCTGATAAATATTCAGCAGGTTCATCTGTAAATTCAGAAGTTATTTTAGCAACAGTCGCAGTCAACTGTTGAAATCACCACATCAGAGGGAGAAAGTTCCGACAGGCCTAAAGTTCATTGCTTAAAGAAAATTTTATGTATCAAGGCTTACCCAACATTTGCATATATTTTCTACCAATTTTTCATTCCCTCTTATTTTAATGAAAATTATTATTTGGAGCTTCCCTCGCTTTGAAAGTCACGCCTCGCTACTGGACCTATGTGTGACTGTAAAATAGAAAGAGTACTAAAGAGTAGTCTTAGTTCTTTGAGTCATTATTCTCTCTTATTTTAATGAAAAGTATTATTTGGAGCTTTCCTCGCTTTGAAAGTCACACCTCGCTATTGGACCTACGTGTGACTGTACAATAGAAAGAGTACTAAAGAGTAGCTTCAGTTCTTTGAGTCATTATTCTCTCTTATTTTAATGAAAATTATTATTTGGAGCTTCCCTCGCTTAGAAAGTCACGCCTTGCTACTGCACCTACGTGTGACTGTACAGTAGAAAGAGTACTGAAGAGTAGCCTTAGTTCTTTGAGTCATTATTTTCTCTTATTTTAATGACTATTATTTGGAGCTTCCCTCGCTTTGAAAGTCACACCTCGCTACTGGACCTACGTGTGACTGTACAATAGAAAGAGTGCTAAAGAGTGGCCTTAGTTCTTTGAGTCATTATTCTCTCTTATTTTAATGACAATTACTATTTTTAGCTTCCCTCGCTTTGAAATTCACACCTCGGTACTGAACCTACATGTGACTGTAAAATAGAAAGAGTACTAAAGAGTAGTCTTAGTTCTTTGAGTCATTATTCTCTCTTATTTTAATGAAAATTATTATTTGGAGCTTCCCTCGCTTAGAAAGTCACGCCTTGCTACTGCACCTACGTGTGACTGTACAGTAGAAAGAGTACTGAAGAGTAGCCTTAGTTCTTTGAGTCATTATTTTCTCTTATTTTAATGACTATTATTTGGAGCTTCCCTCGCTTTGAAAGTCACGCCTCGCTACTGGACCTACGTGTGACTGTGCAATAGAAAGAGTACTGAAGAGTAGCCTTATTTCTTTGAGTCATTATTCTCTCTTACTTTAATGAAAATTATTATTTGGAGCTTCCCTCGCTTTGAAAGTCACGCCTCGCTACTGGACCTACGTGTGACTGTACAATAGAAAGAGTACTGAAGAGTAGGCTTAGTTCTTTGAGTCATTATTCTCTGTTATTTTAATGAAAATTATTATTTGGAGCTTCCCTCGCTTTGAAAGTCACGCCTCTGCACTGACAACGTTAACTGACCAGGGTTTTAAAATTGTTAACTATCACCGGAAATCTACTGTGTTTCGTTGTACCAGCAAGGAAATTAAGAATGAGATAATGAACTAGTGTTCCTCTGTGCCTTCTATGGCCCAATGCTTTCGTTGTCGGGGCGTGGTGGGTGGACGTTTTGCCGTGGTCACAACAACGTCACTATATGCCTACCCACCCGAGAAACCAGGAAAGACACGTCGGTCACGTTGGGAGGTTGTCTGAGTGATGTCTGAATGAGGTCCACCACAAAGTTGGTATGCCTGAAACGTTGGCTCATTATATTCCTTTCTTGGTCGTGCCCTTTTCACTTCGCTGAATCGCGAAAATACAAATCAGGAAAAGAACGAGTTTGAGATACTCCACCCCCTTGTTAGGAAGGGGGGGGGGGAAACCTGGAGGAAAGAAATTGCTTCCCGAATTAGCATGCACTCTAGCAAACTCTATGGGGGCAGGAATGAACAAAACTCCTTTCCCTGATCGAATTATACCCCATTTTAAGTCTGCTACCTTCTAGAATTATCTACATGGCCGGGCATTCACAAATACGAATAGTTCCTGTGATGACTCGAGTTTGGATTTATATGCACTATAAAGTATGAATACCTGCTTTCATCTATGCCAAAAAAAATCTGCCAAATATGCTTTAAAAGTATATAATACGCTTTTAAAATAAATTACGTTGTTTTAACTTTCTTACATTTATTAATCTAGAAGTTATCAAATAATAAATTACACAGGACAACAATGAAAATGTTTCGGGCTTAAAAATAGTGAATTTACATGTATTTCCATCTGCTGAATTAAAAAATCACCATATAAATGATAGATTACCTCTTGTTTTGAAGATAAAGTGACATTTCATTTTTTAGAGTAAAGATTTTAAATTTTGTAGGAATGTTTTTGGGAGTTGGCACACCTGTCAAATAACAAGACACAATCAGAAAGAAAATTTTGGAAATTAAGTGATGCAAAAGTTAAAGAAGGCATTTTTGTCGGACCACAAATAAGAGAACTTGTAAATGATCCTGCATTTGACCAAATTTTGTAGGGGAAAGAAAAGGAAGCTTGGGAAGTCTTCAAGGGTGTTGTTCGTGGATTTTTAGGCAACAAAAGAGATGACAACTACAAGCATTTGGCGACAGTGCTCCTGCAAAAATACCGTAACCTTGGATGCAACATGTCCCTTAAGATCCATTTTCTCCACTCCCACCTAGACTTTTTCCCTCCTAGTTGTGGAGCTGTTAGTGATGAACATGGGGAGAGATTCCATCAGGACATTTCTGTTGTGGAACTAAGATATCAGGGCCGTTGGAATGAAGTAATGCTTGGTCTTTGTATAGGGATTCTGCGGAACTCCATCACAAGAGGCAAGCTAAAAGACGACGAAGTCATGATTCTCTTCAGACACGACGATCTGCGAAGTATTTTTTCAGCAATTTAGAACTCTTAGCATGTAATTACCAATTAAATAAATAAAATGCGCTGTCATTGTCGTTGCATGTATGTAAGTAAAATGTATCCTTTTCTCTCAATCCGTTAATATGTAATACTTCCGCCTTGTGTATATCATAGAAACTAGAGCTAATGCAAATTTTTCTTTGTCCTATTTGTTTTTCTCAACCCAAAATTAGTAGGAATTGCCTCATGAAGAGCTCGAACATTCAAGTTATTTTTTGTCGCCCAATTGTATTAAATAAAGCCACTAATTATTTATTATTAGTCTCACAGTCCGGTTTAGTATTCATCTGTTTTGGCAATAAAAAATTAAGCACTTTGCATCTTTTCTGGAGGAAACGATTTTCTTCTGTCATAGGGTTTTTATATTCTGATGTGCAGCTGTTTGTAGATGTTGCATAATCTATAATTTTTTGTTGCAGGGAACCTGTAACAATGGTATAAAAATGATATGGATTTCCTTTTGTTAAATAAAACCATCGATCACTAGCTCGAAAATTGCATTGACTTTTTAAAACATTCTGAAAATACAAGAATACGACGGCTATTCAATAAAGAATGATCACATTTTTTTTTTTGACAACGTACCTTTACTCATCGTCATAATTTTCATGATCCTTCTCAAAATAGTCTCCCCTGAATGCGATGCACTTGTCCCAGCGTTTCTGCCAGTCTTCAAAGACATGCTGGAAATTGCTTTTTGAGAGATCCTTCAAAATCGCCTCCGCAGCCTTCAATACTGCTTCTGATGATGGATAATGCCTCCCACGAAGGCGTTTCTTCAAGTTAGGGAATAGAAAAAAGTCACATGGCGCTAAATCCGGACTATAGGGAGAGTGAGGGATGCACTTCACTCTGATGTTTGCAAGATATTCAGCAACAATGTTGGCAATATGCGGCCGCGCATTATCGTGGTGCAGCATCCAACCTGCTTCACGGAAATGTGGTCTTTTGCGTCTGATACGGACTTGCAATGTTTTCAGGACATCCCTGTAGTATTTTCCAGTTACTGATGTGTGTGCAGGTACAACATGCTGATAAACCATTCCATGAATATCAAAGAATGAGATGACCATAACTTTCCCAGCAGAAGCAACCACTTTTGCTTTTTTGGGGGGCTTAGTGATGAAGGAGATTTCCACACTGAGCTTTGCTGTTTGCTCTCAGGATCAAAATAATGTAGCCAAGTTTCTTCAGCAGTGATTACGTTTGAAGGAAACTCCCGATCTTCCTCTAACATCAACTTTAACTGCATTTTACCTCCATTGCAGCGTAGACGAAACTGAACATGTCTGAACTTGCGGGAACACAGGCGGGAACCAGGAGTACCAATAATGAAACTACTACGACGTGTTTGTTTCACATTAAGCTAACAGAATGTGATAAGATTGAATTTTAGTGCGAAAAATTATGATTATGCTTTATTTAACAGCCCTCGTACCATTTAATTTTTAAATATATTTGTGCAGAAATTTTAATGCTCTTCTCCGTCGAAATTGCAATATTCCTTTATTAGTGCTTACACTTCAGAAATTACGAGGTTTATAAGTTTCAGAATGCCTTCCTCTTGAATTGGTATAGATTTGCAGGTCTGTACTCTTGGAGCATTCGTAAGAATGCTTTTAAACTGGACATGAAAGAGAATTCTAGAGAAGAACGTATTACAACTGGTCATCAGATGTGGGAGTCAAAAGAAGCCTTCTCGGTTGCAAGGTAGTTGCCATGGTTACTGAATTTCAATTCCACTCCATGGATGCCCCATTAGCGATCTTCATTTTGTTTCGACCAGAATTATGTTAACCTAACCGCCGTGTTTTGTTAATTAAACTCGTGCAGGGAGGAAGGTTTCGTAAAGGCTTCTTCCCTGACCACGTCGACTAACTTCCCACGCTGTTGGAAACTAAATACGTGGGCAGATCAAATATAAGAGGAATGAGTTGGTAATCATTTTGAGGAGAGACTTTGTCAGTGTGTTTGTGGGGGTATCTCGAGAGGAGGTATTACACGCGTACGCACCGCGGAGAACGTCCTCGCTCGCTCGCTCGTGCTGGCTGGCTGTATACAGCCAGAAGGTTTTTGCTGCGTGCCCACCCATTAAGGGTTTTACCGCAGGTAGGATTATTAATGAAAGATGTAGGATGAAGGTGATGTAGGTTTTTGATTGGAAGTTAATTTTGAGGTTACCAAGGTACCTTCAGGTCGAAAGAGAGGATGCAGTACTTAGCACCCATTTTGTTTTGTTTTAAATATTTTGTAATTTAGTTGGGGAGAAATTTAGATGCCAAACAGCTTGGAAGAATTATGAGGAGCTCAGCTTTAGCTGCTGATAGGTTCAGCTCCTGTGTTATCTAGGGTGCCCGCATGCCATACGGGGGACCCGATGCAGTCTAGATCGACGTCTAGTGGGGTCATAATTTCCCAGTGATCTGACAAGGGCGCTTCTGTGAGATGGTAAACTTGCGTATAATTTTGAAGCCCGGCGCCTAATTTCGTCCTCCACGTATGGAAGACCCGATGCTTCGTGGAGCAACCTGGTAGGGAAATAACGTCCCACAGAATAAATAGACCGCAGTCCTTTATTCTGTGCACGTTGAAGCCATGCTAAACAGCTGTCTGCTGCCATGCCCCAGATCTCGCAGGCATATAGCATCACCGGGATTACCAGCGCTCGGAAGAGGTACAACTTCATGCGGACTGGCATCGAGGTAGACCCCAGCATTGGGTACAGGGAAGCAATTGCTCCCTGTACCTTTGCCGAAAGGTCCCTGATGTGTCGGCGAAAAGTTAAACCTCTATCCAAGTTGACACCAAGGTACTGGACAGAGTTAGACCACTCTATCCTTCGACCTCGGTAGCTGAAGTTGGGGCAGTCTGCGGGGGTGTGGCGCTTTGTAAAAAGTATGGCGTGGCTTTTGTCCGGATTTACGGACATCCGCCAACGCCGACACCACTGTTGTGTTAGGCGGAGATGTCTTTGAATGGGGTTGAAGGCTCTGAGAATGTGTTTGTCCTTGCAGAACAGAAACACGTCGTCAGCGTATTGAGAACGTCCGTAGTGCTGGCTGGCTGTATAAAGCCAGAAGGTTTTTGCTGCGTGTCCACCCGTTAAGGGTTTTACCGCAGGTAAGGTTTTATGTTTGGGGTTTTATAGGAAGTGCTGGTAGACGCGTGATGACGGCATGAATGGAACATCGCTTACACGCTGTTCTTGCAATGAAAACGTCGCTATTTTAACTATCAGAAACGTCACTACCACTAGAAATCTATGCAATGTACAGTACTGCCATCTCTGTTACGCGTTCACAAAGAGTCCACGTGTATTTAAAAAAAAGTAGAAATTCTATCTAATCCCAAATAAAAAAAATTAACGCACCTTGTAGATTGCAACATTTCTGGCACAAGTTTATGATATCTAAAGGGAATTGCTATGAAATTTATGAAGAAGAAAACATAGAGATTCTTGAAAAAACATGGAAACTCTCCGTGTCTTGTATATTTAGGAATTATTAAACTAGAGATACTCTAACCTAACTTTCCGTAGCTGTCTCATATTTTATAGGCTATTGGTAACTGTATTGTAATAAATCATATTTAAAAGGGCCGTGAATTAGATGTTTTAATTAAAAATGAACCATTATCAAACACTACAGAAAAACAACTGATCTACCGCAGCCTGCAACTGCTTGCCCCATGCTGTCCATAGATGGCACCAGCTGTAATATCTTATCGCTAAGAAGAAGATTTGCAATTACTTATACAGCTTTTTTAAGAAACTGTACTATGTTCACCACATACCTTTATATTTCATTGCTCGTTCTTGGGTTGAGACAAGAAGTCACTGTGGTATAAACTAAAACAATGTCGAACGAACAAATGACTCTATGTAAGAAAGGAAATCTTCTAAAGTAGTTATATATATTTATATCTTTCTGCATATATTTTGATATATTTGATCAATAACATTCAACACAAACTGTACAGAATATTAAGTACAACAAATTATTTTTACCGGGGTTTATTATAGAATGTATGTTCTGTCAACCCAGATTAATATATCCACCATTTGGAGTAAAGGTTGTGGAAATGGAGCAATACCTTGCAGCCCGGTGTTTTGGTTTTTAAAGTTTGTTATTTGGTTGGAAAAATTTTGATGCCAAACAGCTTTGATGAATTATGTGAAGCTCAGCTTTAGCTGCTGTTAGGATTAGCTCCTGGGTTATCTCGGGTGTCCGCAAGCCATGCCTCTGTCCAATTTGACTCCTAGGTACTGGACAGAGTTAGACCACTCTATCCTTCGACCTCGGAAGCTGAAGTTGGGGCAGTCTGTGGTGGGGGTGTGGCGCTTTGTGAAATGTATGGCGTGTTTTTTTTTTTTGCGAATTAACGCCCATCAGCCAACGCCGACACCACTGTTGTGTTAGAGGGGTGTAAGGGGTTGAAGGCTCTGAGGATGTGTTTGTCTTTGCAGAACAGAAGCACGTCGTCATCCTATTGTGCCATTCCGACTCGTGGCTCTGTGCGGACATCTGCCACAAAGACGTTGAATAAGGTGGGAGATAGTATAGAGCCTTCGGGGATTCCAGGCCGTGCCGTGGCTCAGTGGTTAGACCGCTTGGCTCTCACCAAGGCGGCCCGGGTTCGATCCCAAGCGACCGCAAAGTGAGATTTTTGGTGGACAACACGGCGCTGGGGCGGGTTTTCTCCGGGACCTCCGGTTTTCCCCGCCATCTCATTCCACTGGTGCTCCATCTTCATCTCATGTATCATCAGTGTCACCGGCTGCGGTGCCGTATGTAGTAAAAGCGGGCGTTAAACACTACACACTTCATTTCATTTCGGGGATTCGGCCTCTCACTGGTCTTACGCGGAGAATGGGACCCCGTCAGTACGCCATGAGTAAGAGGTGCACAGGTCTGTTGCGCAACACATCATCGCCACATTTCTTGCAAAAAAAGAGCACCTAACCTTCGTACAATTTGAGACAGCTCCGCGCACAGTTTGGGGAAGAAACACTTTCGAAAACTGGAGTGTATAAGAGGGCTACAAATTTTGCGACGGGCACAAAAGCTGTAGAAAAGGAGCCTCATAGGAGAAGATCGCGATCAAGCATTACTGCAGGCAATATTGTCATTCGTGACATTGTTGAAGAGGATCGGTGCATAAAATATCCGAGATTAACTCTATTACAGAAAATTGTCTGCCAGATTGGTTCCTCGTCCCTCAACCAGGAACAAAAAACGTTACGTCAGAAAGTTTGTCAGAGACACCTGCATCACTACGAGGAGGGAGAAGATTTCTTGAATCGCATTGTGATTTGTGATGAAACGTGGGTGGATCATAACACCCCAGAGTCAAAGCAAGCATGGAGTGGCGGCGAGGAGATGAAGCAGGTCCGGTCCAGGTCAAAACACGTCCATCTGATGGAAAGGTGCTTGCAACCATTTTCTGGTACACTGCGGGCGTTTTGATGGTGCATTTTCTTCACGAACAAATGACAATTGATACAGCCTTTTACTGTCACGTTTTGGATAAAGCAAAAGCTGCATATCGCAACTAGCGACGCCGACAACGCCATTCTTCTCCATGACAATGTGAGGCCACATGCTGCTACTTTGACGCGGGAAAAACTGGAGAAAATGCATTGGACACTTCTGGAACACACTCCTTACAGTCCAGATTCATGGCCCTGCGACTACCATTTGTTTGGACCACTCAAACAAGACCTTATCTCTGTTTCATATAACGTTGCCTCGCTGACGTGTATCACTCCGCGTGCAACTAACTTCCACCTCATCCTAATTGGCTAATGCTTTCGCACCATATGCCACAGGCGGTGCCTTCCCGTCACATTTAAACCTGCAGTAAACGTCATAATAATTACCAGGAAGATAGATAAAATCATACAAATAAGAATATGAAGGCATGCAAAAATAATGAAGTTTATAATGAAACTGAGCAAGTTGAAACTGAATGAATGAGCAATGGAACTGAAACAAGTTTATAATGAAAGGCCTTCGGTCTTTTCCACTGGGATTTTTTAAAGCAGCATACGTACCTTGCAAAAATGCTTGTCTTTCAGTCTAAAAAGTCGTGTCACGCCATACTTGTCGTGTGTTCTTCATTCACCCAAGTCTCGTCAAGGTAGTATATCTTGCGACTTGTATCCCGGTACAGTCTGATTATCCTTAAATAACGTCTTCGCCACGCAGCAATATCGCCCCTGGAGTGGTAAGCTTTCCTGTTGTCTCAATTTCCCGTCGCGATGTTCCTACGTATCTAACACTCACACCTGTAAGTTCAGAGCACGCTGTTCGACTTCTCTCACTGACAAAGATGATATCTTCTCTGTGAGTGCATTAAACACATGCACCACAATTCTTTTTTCGCCGCTTTCTAAAGGTTTTCCCTTGCGATGCTTCAGCGAAAAACTGACGGTAGACTCTGCCATTATACATATAATAAGTACACGCAAAATAAACGATCAATAAAATAATTTAGCTTTCGTACTCGGCACAACACACCTTCGAATGGCGATATATGACTAATCCAGTTCAAAACAAGGTCAGTGATAAAAGTTATATAAACAAATATGTCGTCACTACCGCTAAATCACGTGCTATCGTGTCATGTGAAAGGCGGGCTTGAGAGCAAAGGAACCTCCTCTTTAGCTCATTTAAGGATTAACATTCATTTCAGATAAATCAACTCTGTTGCGTAATATACGAGGACTATCCAGAAATTAGATTACGTTTTGGAATAAAAAGTAAACAAAGTATAGGAAACAAATTTTATTATATACAGAAGAAAGCCACACTCAAATACTACTTTTCGACATAGTCACCATTCAAATTAAGGCATTTATCGTAGCGATGTACGAGCTTGGAAATTCCTTCGTCGAAAAATTCGGCCGCCTGCGCCTTCAACCACTTCGTTACCTCTTCTTGCAGCTGTGCGTCGTCATCAAAACGCTGCATAGCCAGCCACTTCTTCATTGCTGGGAATAGGTGGAAGTCGCTCGGTGCCAGGTCGGGACTGTACGGCGGATGAGGAAACAACTCCCACTTAAAAGATTCAAGAACTTCACGAGTGACATTTGCCGTGTGGGGCCGGGCGTTGTCGTGAATCAACAACATCTTAGAGCTCAACATTCCTCTGCGCTTGTTTTGAGTGGCTCTTCTGAGTTTTTGGAGAGTTTGGCAATACCTTTGAGAGTTTATTGTAGTGCCTCTTTCCAGGAAGTCCACCAAAATCACACCCTTTCTGTCCCAAAAAACAGTCGCCATCATCTTCCTTGCCGACATTGTTTGCATGCATTTCTTGGGTTTTTGGGGAGAACTTGTGTGCCCCCACTGCATTGATTGCAATTTCGATTCACAGTTCAAGTGTTTCACCCATGTTTCGTCACCAGTAACGATGCGATCGAGTAAAGAGTCACCATCCTTATGGTAAACGTCCAAAAAGTTCAACGCTGCAGCCATTCGCTGATTTTTGTGGTCCTCTGTCAAGATTTTTGGGATCCATCTTGCACAAAACTTGTGGTAACCAAGCTTTTCGCTGATGATTTCGTGCAACAAACTTCGCTAAATTTGTGGAAAACTCAAAGAAAGTTCCGTTATTGTGAACCTTCGATTTTCACGGACTTTAGCATCGACTTTTTCGACAAGTTCGGCAGTCACTATGCTGGGTCTCGCACTTCGATCTTCGTCGTGAACATTGGTTCGGCCATTTTTAAATCTGATGACCCACTGACGCACTCCACCTTCAGTGATAATGTTGTCCCCATACACTTCACAAAGCTGCCGATAGATTTCTATCGGTTTACAGTTTTTTGCAGTCAGAAACCTTATTACTGCACGCACCTCGCAGCTCGCGGGATTTTCAATTAACGCAGACATTTCAAACCGTCACAGTATCTGAACGGAGCACAGCACGAACCTCTCACTAGCACGGCTAGATGCCGACTGAGCTGCGCAACGCTCTGACCCCAAGATGGCCGCGCTAGCCCCGCCCCTAGCGGAAACAGACGAAAACGTAATCTACTTTCTGGATAGCCCTCGTATTTAATTCAAATAGTTACGAAAATATAAATTTGACATTCTCTTCCAACATAAAAAGATATATCACCATGTTAAATAACGATCTAATTTTTACCGCACAACAGTCTATATATACTACAATAGCAGCCAATGAGAGGTGATAAGGTCACGTGACCGTTAAGAGTTACGGGGCAAGCTTATGTGAAACAAGGATTAGGACAATGCTTTGATGATGACGCAAGTGGAGAAGACTTGTGCGCAACTGGCCCCGCACGCCTCCTTCTTCTTTCTATAAGGATGGCATCAAAAACTTGCCAATCCAATGGAGGAAATGTGTATTAAAGGCAGGACATTGTGTAAAAAAGTAGTCTTTGTATGTGCCTTTTTATTTGTTGGTAAAATAAATTTAAAATAATATTTCCATTTTATATTTGATCTACCCTTGTATCAATGAAAGTTACATTCAGTGTCAACCTAGAAGCTGGGGAAACAAAACTAGTGGAGGTTCCAGGAATGGAAGATGTCCGAACAAGTGACAATCTTTCCTTTAGGCCACAGAACATCTACTATTAGAAGTGAACCTCCCGTTGGTGATCGCAGCGCTCCTATTTTCAGATGGCAAACTAAACTATGAAAACTTTCGCATCCAAATGTTTACGTTGCCGGAAGCTACCGCAGCTGTATTCTTCCAACACCAACTCCAATACTCAGACCATAATACAGACTCCAAGATGGCGCCCGTCGAAGCCCAGCGACTCTGGTTACGCAGAATAGAAAACTATACACAATGGACATAATATAATCCATATTACGGAGCAGCGAGTAACTCCTAAGCATTTATCACTTTATACTTTCAACTAAAACGTGTAATAACATAAATAAAAAGCATCATGAAAAATCCTAAGAGCTTATCACATTATACAGTAGCATGACATGCATTTTCCACCTTATACTTCCAATCAAAATTTAATTTATAAGGTATTACAACTCATAAGCATTAAACACAGCAAACTTTATCTTATTGGACTGTATCATCCTATCGTCTGTAGCAAGTGCTAAAGTTTATTTTATATTGTTTACATAGTAACCTTTTCTGGTAAGGACATAGGTACTGCTTATACTATAATATTTAAGAGAATTCACCAGATTGTCCAGTTTACTCCAATTGTCACGTTTGAAGGTGTCAGTTCCCTCACACTGCAAGAGCCATTTAAAATTTTCCCCTGGTAGGCTCATAATATTGCTTCTAGGTTATGAAATACTTTGAAACTTATTAAGTGAAGGAACATCAGTGAAGCTGCGATCTTGAATGTTATAGAAAAGAACGTAACTAATCGTCCTTAATAATGACTATCAATGGGTTAAAATCTCCTCACCACTTCGGTTCAAAACTGTCAATAACATCTTGTGCACACCAAATATTAAAATTATCTTTATTCTCTGAAAAATGTGTTGCATGCATTCTTCAGGATTTCGTATTTTCTGGTTGAGCTTTAATGTGTGATAGGATGGCTGATTCTTAAAAATCGCGGGGTAGGCATCATCTATTAATTTTTGTACTTTTCGAAGGGCACGAATTGGTTCACCATCATTTAATGGAAAGATGTCTTCCTTAACCTCAAAGCACTGTTTAAAATTATGAATACAAACTACAGTTTTGTCATTTACTTTAAAATCTTTACGATGTATGTTCCTGGTCCACTTATCCCATTACGATTTTACCTTCGGAAATTTAAATGTTGTGTGAGGTATACTACCATAATTAGATTGTAGCTGGGAACACAACAACGATGCATTTCGACAATACTTCACAGTATATATTTAGGTAAACGTTATCACCTTATGTTAAATACTCAACTATAAACTAACTCGTTAGTCACTAATTGCCACTGTAATATGAATTACATTAATTCTTCAAACACACAATCAAAGTAAACAAACACACACTTTACTCTGTAGATATAACTACAACATAACAAGCTGGGCCACGAGCGCCGCCATTTTTCCTACAATCGATTCTCGTATTATGGTCTGAGTATTGGAGTTGGTGTTGATTCTTCCTTCTGCAGGAACACATAACTCATTCCTTTCTTCCACATTGAAATGTCCAGGATGACCAACCTCTAACCGCTACAAATTGAAAAGTTGTAGCATAGCTTGAATCAGCCAATTGCCTTAAACGATCCAGTACGCTAGCGCCTCTGCTGTTTTCAGATAGCATATTAAAACTCTCGTGTTGCCATGTCTGCTACTACGGATTCAACTCTGTGCTTAAAACACATTGTATGTGTAACTTTCTCACATAATTCTTAGATATTGCTGAAATGAAATATAAATTGAACTCACCATGACCATGACCATGACGTGTTGGCTGACTGTATATAGCCAGAAGGTTTTTGCTGCGTTCCCATCCGTTAAGGGTTTTACCGCAGGTAAGATATTTGAACGGGATTTTGTAGGATGGATATGGTGTAGGTTTTGAGATTTGAAGAATTTTGTGAGGCTACAGTTATTGTACCTTCGGGGTGAAACTATGAACAATTAACTAATAATTAAATAAATGAATAATTGATTGATTGATTTTTATTTTGAAAGCAATTCGCCTGGTGCCGGTACATTAGACCCGGCTTACAGGCTTAAAAAAATTTACATAATTTTACACTTCGCTTGTTTATCACTGTTGCTGTGCGGGTTTGTTAAACACCCATACGGCGACCTTATTTCGGCCGCCGCGAACAGTGTTACATTGTTCGATATCTATTGTTTATATTTTTGTGAATTTTTTTTAAATAAATATAGATATATACATATGTACACTGCGCTTATTTCGCGCACACACACACTCGCTCACTCACACCCACTGGTCACTATGTACAATTTGCAGTTATACTGTGCGACAGTTTGGAGAGCGTCTTGTATCCAGGGTGCCGTGACTGCGGCCTCTGCCCGTGATGACATGCGGCTGTGGGCCGGGGAGTACTGGGGGTATGCTGGGCGCGCAGGTTGGGCGAGCCCCCGTCACTTAAAATATATTTATTCTCGCATGTTTCCGATGCTGCGGCTCGCCTTTTCCGATATTGTTGATGGTTGTGTTTTTGTGAGTTCTGATGCGCGCCCAGGTGGAGGAGGCCCGTTTGAGGATGGCCTCGGGTATTGTAGGGGAGTTGGTCACCAGATGTATTGAGCGGTTGGTGGTGAGGAAAGGGATGGATAGGATTTTCCTGAGGGATAGGTTTTGGATGGTCTGTAGGTGTTTGATTGTGGAGTTCGAGGCATTGACCCAGGTCGTGCATGCGTATAAGACCACTGACAGGATGAACGTCTTGTACAGGACAAGTTTCGTTCGTAATTGTACCTGTTTGCTCCTGAAGATGGGGGCGCATAACTTCAATCTCTGCCGCCCTTTGTTGACGGTATCTTTAATGTGAGTTGACCAGTTCATGGTGCGTGACAACGTGACGCCCAAGTATTTAAATAAATATTTGAATAATTGATGTATAAGTATATAATAAGAATTTGAATAATTGAATTAAGTAAAGAAGCTTTAATAAATACACTTCCATTGACATCAATGATACTCAATGGGAGAGTCCTACGTACATACCTCGTGATGTGAGCAATATGTTGAGATTATCATTACTTCTTTATGTTGGAAACGTAAATATCTATGTAATTATTAAATATCTTGACCCAAACTTGCAGATTAAACTTAGAAATGTAATATAATAGCACAAGGCGATAACAGAGAGCGTCGTGGCATCTATCGGCAGGAAATGAACTCAGCGATACTAAAGTCATCTGTGCGAGCAATAAAATTGTGGACTCGTGACCAAGCGAGATGATATGATACAGGGATGAGATAAGATACCACCACGAGTCGGCTAGTTTCGCATGGCAAAATGTTCCTTGGACTTTTATATAAAATAAGCTCGGGAGATTGGAATTAGTTCTTCAAAATCTGTTTTCTAGGTGACGATAGTGTATTGTTGTGTTGGAACGAAAAAGTTAACTACCTCAGACAGTTGACTGTGTACTATATAAGTAGAGCGATCGGGTTCCAAGTCCTCATTCGGTAAATTTGGTTTAACTCTGTAAAATAGATGACTACTTTGAAATTTGAAATGCGCTATACACTGACATCTAGTGGCTAATACGCTAAGCTTTATCATGTCCGCCATATTTCGTTTTGATCAATTTTGAGGTTAATTAGCAAACCAGTTTACAACAATTGTATGTTAGAATTATAAGTTTAGTTCGTCCTTGGCAACATATACATCTTATGAGACACGTCAAAATGTATAAGTACAGTATATACATAAAGTCAAATTGATTACATACAATATACACAGTAAGCAGCTTTTCTATAGTTTCATGTGGTATTTCCATAGACGAATTTACTACAAGAAATGTCATAATATAAATATTACAGGTTTGTGAATGTACTATGCTCCCAGTGCTCATTTACATGGTTATAGCTCTAAAAATTCATTAACCGTATAAAAACCGTATACATGCAAAACTTTCTTAACCTTATTCTTAAAGTGTTTTAATGATGCAGCTTGTTTAAATGAATTTGAAGTTTATTATACACTCCTGGAAATGGAAATAAGAACACATTGACGCAGGTGTGTCAGACCCACCATACTTGCTCCGGACACTGCGAGAGGTCTGTACAAGCAATGATCACACGCACGGCACAGCGGACACACCAGGAACCGCGGTATTGGCCGTCGAATGGCGCTAGCTGCGCAGCGTTTGGGCACCGCCGCCGTTAGTGTCAGCCAGTTTGCCGTGGCATACGGAGCTCCATCGCAGTCTTTAACACTGGTAGCATGCCGCGACAGCGTGGACGTGAACCGTATGTGTAGTTGACGGACTTTGAGCGAGGGCGTATAGCGGGCATGCGGTAGGCCGGGTGGACGTACTGCCGAATTGCTCAACACGTGGGGCGTGAGGTCTCCACAGTACATCGATGTTGTCGCCAGTGGTCGGTGGAAGGTGCACGTGCCCGTCGACATGGGACCGGACCGCAGCGACGCACGGATGCACGCCAAGACCGTCGGATCCTACGCAGTGCCGTGGGGGACCGCACCGTCACTTCCCAGCAAATTAGGGACACTGTTGCTCCTGGGGTATCGGCGAGGACCATTCGAAACCGTCTCCATGAAGCTGGGCTATGGTCCCGCACACCGTTAGGCTGTCTTCCGCTCACGCCCCAACATCGAGCAGCCCGCCTCCAGTGGTGTCGCGACAGGCGTGAATGGAGGGACGAATGGAGACGTGTCGTCTTCAGCAATGAGAGTCGCTTCTGCCTTGGTGCCAATGATGGTCGTATGCGTGTTTGGCGCCGTGCAGGTGAGCGCCACAATCAGGACTGCATACGACCGAGGCACAGGGCCAACACCCGGCATCATGGTGTGGGGAGCGATCTCCTACACTGGCCGTACACCTCTGGTGATCGTCGAGGGGACACTGAATAGTGCACGGTACATCCAAACCGTCATCGAACCCTTCGTTCTACCATTCCTAGACCGGCAAGGGAACTTGCTATTCCAACAGGACAATGCACGTCCGCATGTATCCCGTGCCACCCAACGTGCTCTAGAAGGTGTAAGTCAACTACCCTGGCCAGCAAGATCTCCGGATCTGTCCCCCATTGAGCACGTTTGGGACTGGATGAAACGTCGTCTCACGCGGTCTGCACGTCCAGCACGAACGCTGGTCCAACTGAGGCGTCAGCTGGAAATGGCACGGCAAGCCGTTCCACAGGACTACATCCAGCATCTCTACGATCGTCTCCATGGGAGAATAGCAGCCTGCATTGTTGCGAAAGGTGGATATACACGGTACTAGTGCCGACATTGTGCATGCTCTGTTGCCTGTGTCTGCGTGCCTATGGCTCTGTCAGTGTGATCATGTGATGTATCTGACCCCAGGAATGTGTCAATAAAGTTTCCCCTTCCTGGGACAATGAATTCACGGTGTTCTTATTTCAATTTCCAGGAGTGTATAACATTATCACTTTGTAGTTAAAGCTTCCTTCATAAAGGCTCGTTTGGTGCACTCGAATTGCCAGTTTATCCTTGTTACGAGTGTGGTACATCAGCATTTACTTGAAAATGATTTATATTTGTATGAACATTTGTGGATGTCAAGGCTCTCGAAAGGGGACACATTATTATTCGTCTACCTCCGTATAACTGTGATCTGAATGCAATTGAGCTGGCGTGCGCAAAACTAAGGAATTCGATGAGTAGAGCCAGACTGAAAAATTCAATATAATAGCGGGAATTTGAACCACGGATCTCTTCTCAAATGTGGCGGTGGTTTATATCCCGGCTACGGCATTGAATTTTTCAGTCTGGCTCTACTCATCCATACCTTAGCCTACACACGGCTAGTGTGGAAAAAATGATTATTTCCATCCAAACTAAGGAATGTTTTCAGAGGATGCAACGTTACTTGTGATATCTTCGCTTATCTTACAAGCTATTTTACTGAACTGTGATTTTCAAGGTTGACCACACTGCAAAAACAAAAGAGCGTTAGTTCTGGCTTCTTCCCCTCTGTCCGGACCACACCGTAAATCCAGCGCTCAACTTATCTTGCGCGTACTGCAATAAGATTGTGTTTTTTCAGTCTAAGTGACAAATTGAACTTCTACGGAAAGGAGGTATGTAGTCACTCCGTTTATGGCAGTTTTGTTATTTTTTAACTTCGTTTAAGATACGAGGGCTGTTGAATAAAGAATGTTCATAATTTTTTTACGGTCGTAATATTTCGCACTAAAATTCAAACTTATTATATTCTGTTAGCTTAATGTGAAAGAACACGACGTAGTAGTTTTATTGTTGGTACTCCTGGTTCCCGCCTGTGAGAACCAGGAAAGTTCAGACATGTACAGTATCGCCTACCGCTGCAATGGAGGTAACATGCAGTTAAAGTTGATGTTAGAGGAAGATCCGGAAATTCTTTCAAACGTAATCACTGCTGATGAAACTTGGCTACATCATTTTGATCCTGAGAGCAAACAGCAAAGCTCAGTGTGGAAATCTCCTTCATCACCAACCCCCAAAAAAGCAAAAGTGCTTGCTTCTGCTGGGAAAGTTATGGTCATCTCATTCTTTGATATTCATGGAATGGTTTATCAGCATGTTGTACCTGCACACACATCAGTAACTGGACAATACTACAGGGATGTCCTGAAAATATTGTAAGTCTATATCAGGCGCAAAAGACCACATTTCCGTGAAGCAGGCTGGATGCCGCACCACGATAATGCACGGCCGTATATTGTCACTGTTGTTGCTGAATATCTTGGAAAAATAAACGTGAAGTGCATTCCTCGCCCTCCCTATAGTCCGGATTTAGCCCCATGTGACTTTTTTCTATTCCCTAACTTGAAGAAACGTCTTCGTGGGAGACATTATCCATCATCAGAAGCAGTGGTGAAGGCTGCGGAGGCGATTTTGAAGGACGTCTCAAAAATGCTTTCCAGCATGTCTTTGAAGACTGGCAGAAACGCTGGGACAAGTGCATCACATTCAAGGGAGACTATTTTGAGAAGGACCGTGATCGTTCTTTAATGAACAGCCCTCGTACAAGTGTAGAAATGTGTTATTTTGTTCTCATGATTACATTATGTACGAAGGGGTGTCGTAAAGTTTTAATTATTACTCTTTAAAAAGTGTGACAGAGAGTTTCTGTTGATATGTGCTTGTTAGCACGTAGTCAACATCCAGACTTACACATTCTTCCCAGCGTTTCTTGTCCCTCCGAATACCTTGATTGTAGAAGTCTGCAGTATTCGCTTTAAACTACTCTTCTACTTCATTAATGACGTCATTTGTGATATCAAATCGGCGACCACGCAACTGATTCTTCATTTCTGGGATCAAGAAAGAGTCACTTGGTGCGAGATCGGGCGAGTAAGGTGGATGCTGTAACGTCATAAAGCTACATTCCCTTGTTTTGTCGACTGCAACTTGAGATGAATGAACTGGTGCATTGTCAGACAAAAGACGAACACCTTTGGAGAGCATACCGCATCGTTACTGAATCAGAGCTGCTCGTAACTTGTGCCTAAGATTGCAGTAGTATCTGCCAGTGATTGTTTGACCCTTGGCATGATAATCTGTAAGGATGACTCCATGACAGTCCCAGAAAACTGAAAGCATGACCTTCCCAGCTGACTTTTGCACCTTTGGGTTTTTGGGAGGGGGACATCAGCATTATTCCATTCCGTGCTCATGGTTTTTATCTCTGGATCATGCTGATGGATCCAGGATTCATCTATGGATACCAGACGATCAAAAAATTCATCTTCATCCTGTCCCAACAGCATCAACTTCTGTCTTGAAAGGTCACGCCATGTTTGCTTTTGGAAAGGCGTTAGCAAACGTGGAACCCACCGTGCAGACATCTTAGACATGTACAGTTCATCCACACACTACCATAACTAAGATGTGTCTCATTCATGATCATTTGGATCGTTGCTCGACTGTCTTCCAGTATTAAACACTCCACTTTCTTCACTGTGACAGCTGACGGTCTACCAGCTCTTGGCTCATCTGTCAGGGACATATGACCAGTTTAAAAATTCATTTTCCACCTCAAAATAGTGTCATGCAATGTGCAATCATTTACATAAACAGCCGTCATTTCATCATGGATTTCCCGGGCAGTTTGCCATTCAAATGAAGAACTTGTTCGCACTACGAGCTTCAATTTTCTGCGTCTTACACCTCAGTCACTTCTGGTACTCACTGTAAAAAAACAAAAAGACTCAAATCACTGAAACTACCAACATTATGTCCCGAGGGATCAGTGATTACGTTAAAAAATTTTCATTACTCCAACACAAAAAATACCGGGTGATAATTAAATCTTTACTATGCCCCATCGTACTGATATTGAATGTTCCATGCTGATTCTTCGGATTTACCAATCCTATTAATTTCCGCTCGGAATAAAAATTAAAACAGAAATGTACAGACGATTCTTGATCGATAAGCTTAGAATTTTGGATAATTTAGAATGTGCAGGCTTCAATATAAGGTAAAAGCCTTGATATTTACCTGACAAGTAGAGCTTTCGTGAAAGAATTCTAAAATATATACTCTATTCACCCGGGAATATCTAAGTAAAACTGAAAAACAGGAATTTCCTGGCCTGAAATATGACAATTAGAGAGGGAAGCAGGTAAAAATTATAAGATCTTGTACTCAGTGACTTTCTGGTGATAAATCCTCTCTGCATAAGATTGCACTTATATCTCTAATTCCCTCGCCGTATAAATCTTAAGGAAAGAAGAGCGAATGAGAACAGTAGAGAAGCGTTAATTATATATGGAGTAATTGTGTTCAGGATACATTACAGAACGTCTGAACATACCAAAGATAAAACACAATTAAGAAGATAAATGATTCGGAGGTAAATTACTACCAAGCATTAAGAATCGCTATGTCCTAGGCGATACAACCTCTTTCCAATGCAAAGTAGCGCCATCAAGTGGAGGCGAATGTAATCACTTCGGCGGAAACTATTATTACAAACCCTTAGTCTCGAGTTAAAATCCCGATCAGAGAGGCGTACCTGTATACGGCCTTTTCCCGGAGCTTTCTCTTAGCCTAAAAGATGAATGTCTGGTAACTCTAAGCTCTATGTACCCTGTACTCATTTGAACATCATTTCATTCTTCGTCCGATATGACAACGTTGGAGATTTTCTCTTATCCTGAAAGATGAATGTCTGGTAACTCTAAGCTCTATGTACCCTGTACTCATTTGAACATCATTTCATTCATCGTCCGATATGACTTAACGTTGGAGGTTTTCTTTTATCCTGAAAGATGAATGTCTGGTAACTCTAAGTTCTA
Source organism: Mantis religiosa (assembly GCA_030765055.1). Taxonomy (NCBI): domain Eukaryota; kingdom Metazoa; phylum Arthropoda; class Insecta; order Mantodea; family Mantidae; genus Mantis; species Mantis religiosa. Next base: position 24,410,221 of record CM060957.1, read on the forward strand.
TGTACCCTGTACTCATTTGTACATCAGTTCATTCATCGTACGATATGACAACGTTGGAGATTTTCTCTTATCCTGAAAGATGAATGTCTGGTAACTCTAAGCTCTATGTACCCTGTACTCATTTGAACATCATTTCATTCATCGTCCGATATGACTTAACGTTGGAGATTTTCTCTTATCCTGAAAGATGAATGCCTGGTAACTCTAAGTTCTATGTACCCTGTACTCATTTGTACATCAGTTCATTCTTCGTCCGATATGACAACGTTGGAGATTTTCTCTTATCCTGAAAGATGAATGTCTGGTAACTCTAAGCTCTATGTACCCTGTACTCATTTGAACATCATTTCATTCATCGTCCGATATGACTTAACGTTGGAGGATTTCTCTTATCCTGAAAGATGAATGCCTGGTAACTCTAAGTTCTATGTACCCTGTACTCATTTGTACATCAGTTCATTCATCGTACGATATGACAACGTTGGAGATTTTCTCTTATCCTGAAAGATGAATGTCTGGTAACTCTAAGCTCTATGTACCCTGTACTCATTCCAACATCATTTCATTCATCGTCCGACATGACTTAACGTTGGAGGTTTTCTCTTATCCTGAAAGATGAATGTCTGGTAACTCTAAGCTCTATGTACCCTGTACTCATTTGAACATCATTTCATTCATCGTCCGACATGACTTAACGTTGGAGGTTTTCTCTTATCCTGAAAGATGAATGTCTGGTAACTCTAAGCTCTATGTACCCTGTACTCATTCCAACATCATTTCATTCATCGTCCGACATGACTTAACGTTGGAGGTTTTCTCTTATCCTGAAAGATGAATGTCTGGTAACTCTAAGCTCTATGTACCCTGTACTCATTCCAACATCATTTCATTCATCGTCCGACATGACTTAACGTTGGAGGTTTTCTCTTATCCTGAAAGATGAATGTCTGGTAACTCTAAGCTCTATGTACCCTGTACTCATTCCAACATCATTTCATTCATCGTCCGACATGACTTAACGTTGGAGGTTTTCTCTTATCCTGAAAGATGAATGTCTGGTAACTCTAAGCTCTATGTACCCTGTACTCATTTGAACATCATTTCATTCATCGTCCTATATAACAACGTTGGAGATTTTCTCTTATCCTGAAGGATGAATGTCTGGTAACTCTAAGCTCTATGTACCCTGTACTCATTGGAACATCATTTCATTCATCGTCTGGTGTAACTTAACGTTGTAGGAGGTATTAAAAAAAGAAAAGTACTAGGTACACCAATGATGTACACCAAGGGCATACGTTTTTCGTTCCTAATCCACTCAAGAAGTTTAAGAAAGGGCTTTCCTAAATGGGGACAAGGTTTTCAGATACGCTTGGTGCCAAGTAGCAACTCATAGGTCTCAGTGCTCTCCCGGACTTCAGTTGTAGCTTCATTATTCAAAAAATCCACATGTCTTACGTTAATCTCTAAGAGATTACGCTATTGACGAGTGTTTACACAGAGGAGAACCGACCAGCGAATATGGAGCTGTCTGAATTGGTAACCAGAGCAGTGGAAAAGAGAAACGTTGTGTGTACATCGGGGTAATTGGATGCTGCACAAGTTGGTGCGTTCAGCAGAAACATAAAGGAAGATTAGAGGGACGGGTTTGCGCTATAAATTTGTATGATAAGAGGTGATCCTATCTCCATCCTGTCATTTTTGTCGATTTTATCTGACAGATTTGCATCTTATAATAACACTCAGAACAAAATTATGCTTATGGTATTCCAGAAAAGAGCCACTTTTCTCTGGGTGTCTGAGTTTCTATGTTATTCAATATCTGAACTGACTTTTGAGAGGTCCCGTACGTAATTTCCACGGTACGCCACTGAGATGTTGCTTATTTTGGTTTTCTATACGTGATCGATAACGAGGCTTTCTGTTTTTCCGATTGCAAACGGAAGCCGCGGATGTTAACGAGGCAGGGATACGATATCAGCGAAACAAAACTGGCATCCAATTAGCGAAATTGGAAGAAGAGCCATTCTGAAGGGTTGGTAGAATTAGCAGTGCATACGGCCTTCTGCGACATAACCTAATCATCTATTTACTCTGTCCCACCACTACTACCTTCTTGCATTAAATAGAGGCACTATTGCATTGCTATCAAAAACTGAATATGAAAATTCTATTCTTGCCCAAACTACTCTTACAAACACTTACACCTCTACCTGCTTCAAGACAAACATTATCTTATTGTAGTTACAAGGGAATATAGTAGACTTTAAGTGATAGTCAAATGTTTTATATACATGACTTTCTCTACTCTTGTACAAACAGTTATTGCTCTATCTACTTCAAGATAAATATTATCTTATTGAAGTTACAAGGGAATGCAGTAGAGTTTAAGTGATAGTCAAATGTTTTATATACATGACTTTCTCTACTCTTGTACAAACACTTATTGCTCTATCTACTTCAAGATAAACATTATCTTATTGTAGTTACAAGGGAATGCAGTAGAGTTTAAGTGATAGTCAAATGTTTTATATACATGACTTTCTCTACTCTTGTACAAACACTTATTGCTCTATCTACTTCAAGATAAACATTATCTTATTGAAGTTACAAGGGAATACAGTAGACGTTAAGTGATAGTCAAATGTTTTATATACATGACTTTCTCTACTCTTGTACAAACACTTATTGCTCTATCTGCTTCAAGATAAACATTATCTTATTGTAGTTACAAGGGAATACAGTAGAGTTTAAGTGATAGTCAAATGTTTTATATACATGGCTTTCTCTACTCTTGTACAGACACTTATTGCTCTATCTACTTCAAGATAAACATTATCTTATTGAAGTTACAAGGGAATACAGTAGACGTTAAGTGATAGTCAAATGTTTTATATACATGACTTTCTCTACTCTTGTACAAACACTTATTGCTCTATCTGCTTCAAGATAAACATTATCTTATTGTAGTTATAAGGGAATACAGTAGACTTTAAGTGATAGTCAAATGTTTTATATACATGACTTTCTCTACTCTTGTACAAACACTTATTTCTCTTTCTACTTCAAGATAAACATTATCTTATTGTAGTTACAAGGGAATACAGTAGACTTTAAGTGATAGTCAAATGTTTTATACACATGACTTTCTCTACTCTTGTACAAACACTTATTGCTCTATCTACTTCAAGATAAACATTATCTTATTGTAGTTACAAGGGAATACAGTAGACTTTAAGTGATAGTCAAATGTTTTATACACATGACTTTCTCTACTCTTGTACAAACACTTATTGCTCTATCTACTTCAAGATAAACATTATCTTATTGTAGTTACAAGGGAATACAGTGAAGCTTCCCTTGCTTTGTAAGTCACGCTTCACCACTGGGCAAGAGATGAAAGAAAATGAATAATGATTTTCTTTCTACTTTATGTAACCCAGCATTAAAGCACTTTTAACTATGACGTTGAGCTAGGCATGTGTTTATGAATAATGGCAAACATGGACACTGGAGAAGCCGACTTGGGACTCCGTAAGGGACATACAAACGACAGCCGCGCCTCTCAAACTCCTTCTACAACAATGCTACGAAGCAACATGAATAGAAATGATCTAATATCAAAAGTGGGCGCTTAAAACGCCACCGGGGCACCCACATAACACAACCGTACGTTAACGCAGGAAGTTTACAGAGGTATGCACAGTGTTGCCGCGTTTAACCACCTGCAGAACTGCAACCACAGTCAACTGTTTCTCAGCGGGGCGACAGTGTCTTGTTTTAATTTCTGCAAAAACAAACAATAACTCGTTATTCATTTTGTATCTCTTGGACACATAAAGACATCCATAACAATCAAAATTAAAACATTTGACTAGGCTACTGTATTCCCTTGTACATACAATAAGATTATGATTGTTAGGAAGTTCCAGTCTTGTTAACATATAAATAGTCAAAAACATTAATTTGGAAGGGAATATTTTTGATATTTTTAACAGAAATTTTTGCGCTAAGGAAGCGGCTTGCAGGTCACGAAGTTGAAGCGTCACGTGAAATTTTTGGAAGGAGGTCCTACGTATGATAGGGACAAGGCAAGTGACACTGCTGATTACTAAAGGGACCCTGGGACCTGAAGATTCTCCTTTAGGATGCCACTTTTAAAAGAAACTCTCCGAGCAACAAAGCGAAGGCATCCAACTGAAGAGATTGTTCTCCGTGGCGCAGCTTTTTGTTTCTCTGTCATGGACGTAATGGGTAGAGGAAATAGTTCTCCATTCGAATCACAGTTCCAAGTTCTCCTGAATTAAAAACAAACACATTGTTACAACTTGGTCCTTGCAAGTACCATCAGCAACACCCCAAATTGATAATTCCGTTAAATAGGTCAGAAAATTCCCCATTCCAAACTATACATTACACGAAACAGCTTTGGAAAATGTTTATTCTCTCAAAAAATGGAGGGCACTAACAATTATAAATAAAACCCCATATATTTAACATATTTTCTTTAGTAATAAGACTTACACTTATAATCTGCTCTGAACAGTTCCTTATTGTGAATGACTTTGGTTCAACTGATACACTATCTGAAATAGATAAAATATGACTACATAAAACTTGTATATCTTGTTAAAACACAAAATCCATATTAAAGATAATGTTTATCTTGAAGTAGATAGAGCAATACGTGTTTGTACAAGAGTAGAGAAAGTCACTATATAAAACATTTGACTATCACTTAAAGTCTACTGTATTCCCTTGTAACTACAATAAGATAATGTTTATCTTGAAGTAGATAGAGCAATAAGTGTTTGTACAAGAGTAGAGAAAGTCATGTATATAAAACATTTGACTATCACTTAAACTCTACTGTATTCCCTTGTAACTACAATAAGATAACGCTTATCTTGAAGTAGATAGAGCAATAAGTGTTTGTACTAGAGTAGAGAAAGTCATGTATATAAAACATTTGACTATCACTTAAAGTCTACTGTATTCCCTTGTAACTGCAATAAGATAATGTTTATCTTGAAGTAGATAGAGCAATATGTGTTTGTACAAGAGTAGAGAAAGTCATGTATATAAAACTTTTGACTATCACTTAAAGTCTACTGTATTCCCTTGTAACTACAATAAGATAATGTTTATCTTGAAGTAGATAGAGCAATATGTGTTTATACAAGAGTAGAGAAAGTCGTGTATATAAAGCATTTGACTATCACTTAAAGTCTTCTCAATTCCCATGTAACTACAATAAGATAATATTTATCTTGAAGTAGATAGAGCAATAAGTGTTTGTACAAGAGTAGAGAAAGTCATGTATATAAAACATTTGACTATCACTTAAAGTCTGCAGTACTCCCTTGTACCTACAATAAGATAATGTTTATTTTGAAGTAGATAGAGCAATAAGTGTTTGTACAAGAGTAGAGAAAGTCATGTATATAAAACATTTGACTATCACTTAAAGTCTACTGTATTCCCTTGTACCTACAATAAGATAATGTTTATTTTGAAGTAGATAGAGCAATAAGTGTTTGTACAAGAGTAGAGAAAGTTATGTATATAAAACATTTGACTATCACTTAAAGTCTACTGTATTCCATTGTAACTACAATAAGATGTTTATCTTGAAGTAGATAGAGCAATAAGTGTTTGTACAAGAGTAGAGAAAGTCATGTATATAAAACATTTGACTATCACTTAAAGTCTACTGTATTCCCTTGTAACTACAATAAGATAATGTTTATCTTGAAGTAGATAGAGCAATAAGTGTTTGTACAAGAGTAGAGAAAGTCATGTATATAAAACATTTGACTATCACTTAAAGTCTACTGTATTCCCTTGTAACTACAATAAGATAATGTTTATCCTGAAGTAGATAGAGCAATAAGTGTTTGTACAAGAGTAGAGAAAGTCATGTATATAAAACATTTGACTATCACTTAAGGTCTACTGTATTCCCTTGTAACTACAATAAGATAATGTTTATCTTGAAGTAGATAGAGCAATAAGTGTTTGTACAAGAGTAGAGAAATTCATGTACATAAAACATTTGACTATCACTTAAAGTCTACTGTATTCCCTACAATAAGATAATGTTTATCTTGAAGTAGATAGAGCAATACGTGTGTGTAGAAGAGTAGAGAAAGTCCTGTGAGAGATTTTTCGCGCAGAGTAACATTTCTTTTTTCGATAGCATGTTGTTTAACATTTGCCAAACGAGAAAGCGCCGCAGGTGGAACATGACGTGTTTCTTGAACCCTGTTGTGCGTAGAACGACTTCTACACGTTGAGTTCAAAATCTTGGTGTAATTTGTACGGCCCTGAGCTTAATGGGGCGTACACGCAGTGGCGTACAGTCCAGGAATGTAGTCGATTCATTCTACATGAACTGACTCCCGATAAAAAAAAAAAAAAAAAAAAAATGCAACGTATCAAGTGTTGCAGAAAGATTGTTATTGTTGATGAATCTTGTATTTATTGCTATGATCGTGAAAACAAAAGTCAGTCGACTCAAACAGAAGATAAGTGTACAAAATCTGACAGTGTTGGTAAGAAGTTGCTTGTCATATTGCTACTATAGCATTAGAAGATAGACGTACTGATTGCTACACAAATGTCTGTTTACTGTAAAGTTTTGGAGACGTTCGTGCTCTGAAGGTCATCACCATGGATACAGTTTTGACCTAGCAACTTGTGATTTGTTTTTATTTCCAAAACATTAAAGAATAAAATATATGGAATTGCTTTTTCAACATAGGAAATGACAGAAGTTAATAAAAGCTTAGTTTCTGAACCGTATTATCTTTTAAAACTCTATTGGTTTGTCGGGGAATAAAATCATTTGGATATTTTAAAGCCGATGCTTATTTGACTTTGTAGAAATGGTGAATGTCGACGCCAGAAGGAGTTAGACGGAGCTGGTCGGTCATTAAGAGTTGTCCCAGTCTGTAGGAACCAACTGCCATCGATATAATTACCCTCCATTAGCTGGAGTAACTGCTGCGCACTGATTGGTAGTTAACGTTACGGCCCATCATCCGCAGAGTAACTCTTTCTACACTCGCCTTTCCGAGGAACGTTTAGAAAATCAATCGGCTTTTGTTTTTACCTTCAGTGCTTCTTGAATCCCGAGATTTCAGTGAAACATTTTCAGAACTCAAAAAAAGAGGTATAAAGTATTACTTCGATGTATATAATATTCGCCACTATAAGAAAAACACATCATTACGCCATACTTTTGTTACTGAAAAGTAGACCTTTTACTGTTAGACATGAATAATCTCTGACATGAGTCGAATTATCTCTACCAGAGTCAATATGAAACAAAAACACATCATTACGTGATACTTTTGTTACTGAAAAGTAGACCTTTTACTGTTAGACATGAATAATCTCTGTAAGGAGCCGAACTATCTCTACCAGAGTCAATATGAGACAAAAACACATCATTACGTGATACTTTTGTTACTGAAAAGTAGACCTCTTACTGTTAGACATGAATAATCTCTACAAAGAGTCGAGTTATGTCTACCAGAGTCGATATGAGACAAAAATACATCATTACGCGATACTTTTGTTACTGAAAAGTAGACCTTTTACTGTTAGACATGAATAATCTCTGACATGAGTCGAATTATCTCTACCAGAGTCAATATGAAACAAAAACACATCATTACGTGATACTTTTGTTACTGAAAAGTAGACCTTTTACTGTTAGACATGAATAATCTCTGTAAGGAGCCGAACTATCTCTACCAGAGTCAATATGAGACAAAAACACATCATTACGTGATACTTTTGTTACTGAAAAGTAGACCTCTTACTGTTAGACATGAATAATCTCTACAAAGAGTCGAGTTATGTCTACCAGAGTCGATATGAGACAAAAATACATCATTACGCGATACTTTTGTTACTGAAAAGTAGACCTTTTACTGTAAGACATGAATAATCTCTACAAAGAGTCGAGTTATGTCTACCTGAGTCAATATGAGACAAAAATACATCATTACGTGATACTTTTGTTACTGAAAAGTAGACCTTTTACTGTTAGACATGAATAATCTCTGCAAAGAGTCGAGTTATGTCTACCTGAGTCAATATGAGACAAAAATACATCATTACGCGATACTTTTGTTACTGAAAAGTAGACCTTTTACTGTTAGACATGAATAATCTCTACAAAGAGTCGAGTTATGTCTACCTGAGTCAATATGAGACAAAAATACATCATTACGCGATACTTTTGTTACTGAAAAGTAGACCTCTTACTGTTAGACATGAATAATCTCTGTAAAGAGTCGAATTATCTCTACCAGAGTTAATATGAGACAAAAACAGCATCATTACGTGATACTTTTGTTACTGAAAAGTAGGCCTTTTACTGTTAGACATGAATAATCTCTGTAAAGAGTCGAATTATCTCTACAGAGTCAATATGAGACAAAAATACATCATTACGTGATACTTTTGTTACTGAAAAGTAGACCTTTTACTGTAAGACATGAATAATCTCTACAAAGAGTCGAGTTATGTCTACCTGAGTCAATATGAGACAAAAATACATCATTACGTGATACTTTTGTTACTGAAAAGTAGACCTTTTACTGTTAGACATGAATAATCTCTACAAAGAGTCGAGTTATGTCTACCTGAGTCAATATGAGTCAAAACACATCATTACGTGATACTTTTGTTACTGAAAAGTAGACCTTTTACTGTTAGACATGAATAATCTCTACAAAGAGTCGAGTTATGTCTACCTGAGTCAATATGAGACAAAAATACATCATTACGCGATACTTTTGTTACTGAAAAGTAGACCTCTTACTGTTAGACATGAATAATCTCTGTAAAGAGTCGAATTATCTCTACCAGAGTTAATATGAGACAAAAACAGCATCATTACGTGATACTTTTGTTACTGAAAAGTAGGCCTTTTACTGTTAGACATGAATAATCTCTACAAAGAGTCGAGTTATGTCTACCTGAGTCAATATGAGTCAAAACACATCATTACGTGATACTTTTGTTACTGAAAAGTAGACCTTTTACTGTTAGACATGAATAATCTCTACAAAGAGTCGAGTTATGTCTACCTGAGTCAATATGAGACAAAAATACATCATTACGTGATACTTTTGTTACTGAAAAGTAGACCTCTTACTGTTAGACATGAATAATCTCTGTAAAGAGTCGAATTATCTCTACCAGAGTTAATATGAGACAAAAACAGCATCATTACGTGATACTTTTGTTACTGAAAAGTAGGCCTTTTACTGTTAGACATGAATAATCTCTGTAAAGAGTCGAATTATCTCTACAGAGTCAATATGAGACAAAAATACATCATTACGTGATACTTTTGTTACTGAAAAGTAGACCTTTTACTGTAAGACATGAATAATCTCTACAAAGAGTCGAGTTATGTCTACCTGAGTCAATATGAGACAAAAATACATCATTACGTGATACTTTTGTTACTGAAAAGTAGACCTTTTACTGTTAGACATGAATAATCTCTACAAAGAGTCGAGTTATGTCTACCTGAGTCAATATGAGTCAAAACACATCATTACGTGATACTTTTGTTACTGAAAAGTAGACCTTTTACTGTTAGACATGAATAATCTCTACAAAGAGTCGAGTTATGTCTACCTGAGTCAATATGAGACAAAAATACATCATTACGCGATACTTTTGTTACTGAAAAGTAGACCTCTTACTGTTAGACATGAATAATCTCTGTAAAGAGTCGAATTATCTCTACCAGAGTTAATATGAGACAAAAACAGCATCATTACGTGATACTTTTGTTACTGAAAAGTAGGCCTTTTACTGTTAGACATGAATAATCTCTACAAAGAGTCGAGTTATGTCTACCTGAGTCAATATGAGTCAAAACACATCATTACGTGATACTTTTGTTACTGAAAAGTAGACCTTTTACTGTTAGACATGAATAATCTCTACAAAGAGTCGAGTTATGTCTACCTGAGTCAATATGAGACAAAAATACATCATTACGTGATACTTTTGTTACTGAAAAGTAGACCTCTTACTGTTAGACATGAATAATCTCTGTAAAGAGTCGAATTATCTCTACCAGAGTTAATATGAGACAAAAACAGCATCATTACGTGATACTTTTGTTACTGAAAAGTAGGCCTTTTACTGTTAGACATGAATAATCTCTACAAAGAGTCGAGTTATGTCTACCTGAGTCAATATGAGTCAAAACACATCATTACGTGATACTTTTGTTACTGAAAAGTAGACCTTTTACTGTTAGACATGAATAATCTCTACAAAGAGTCGAGTTATGTCTACCTGAGTCAATATGAGACAAAAATACATCATTACGTGATACTTTTGTTACTGAAAAGTAGACCTCTTACTGTTAGACATGAATAATCTCTGTAAAGAGTCGAATTATCTCTACCAGAGTTAATATGAGACAAAAACAGCATCATGACGTGATACTTTTGTTACTGAAAAGTAGGCCTTTTACTGTTAGACATGAATAATCTCTACAAAGAGTCGAGTTATGTCTACCTGAGTCAATATGAGACAAAAATACATCATTACGCGATACTTTTGTTACTGAAAAGTAGACCTTTTACTGTTAGACATGAATAATCTCTACAAAGAGTCGAGTTATGTCTACCTGAGTCAATATGAGACAAAAATACATCATTACGCGATACTTTTGTTACTGAAAAGTAGACCTCTTACTGTTAGACATGAATAATCTCTGTAAAGAGTCGAATTATCTCTACCAGAGTTAATATGAGACAAAAACAGCATCATTACGTGATACTTTTGTTACTGAAAAGTAGGCCTTTTACTGTTAGACATGAATAATCTCTGTAAAGAGTCGAATTATCTCTACCAGAGTCAATATGAGACAAAAACACAGTATTACGTGATACTTTTGTAACTGAAAAGTAGGCCTTTTACTGTTAGACATGAATAATCCCTGACATGAGCCGAATTATCTCTACCAGAGTCAATATGAGATAAAAACACATAATTATGCGATACTTTTGTTACTGAAAAGTAGACCTTTTACTGTTAGACATGAATAATCTCTGTAAAGAGTCGAATTATCTCTACCAGTCAATATGAGACAAAAACACATCATTACGTGATACCTTTGTTACTGTTACACATGAATAATCTCTGCAAAGAGTCGAATTATTTCTACCATAGTCAATATAAGACAAAAACACATCATTACGTGATACTTTTGTAACTGAAAAGTAGGCCTTTTACTGTTAGACATGAATAATCCCTGACATGAGCCGAATTATCTCTACCAGAGTCAATATGAGACAAAAACACATCATTACGCGATACTTTTGTTACTGAAAAGTAGGCCTTTTACTGTTAGACATGAATAATCTCTGCAAAGAGTCGAATTATCTCTACCAGAGTCAATATAAGACAAAAACACATCATTACGCGATACTTTTGTTACTGTAAAGTAGACCTTTTACTGTTAGACATGAATAATCTCTGCAAGGAGTCAAATTATCTCTACGAGAGTCAATATGAGACAAAAACACATCATTACGTGATACTTTTGTTACTGAAAAGTAGGCATTTTACTGTTAGACATGAATAATCTCTGGAAAGAGCCGAATTTTCTCAACCAGAGTCAATATGAGACAAAAACACATCATTACGTGATACTTTTGTAACTGAAAAGTAGACCTTTTACTGTTAGACTTAAATAATCTCTGCAAGGAGTCAAATTATCTCTACCAGAGTCAATATAAGACGAAAACACATCCTTATAATCGTATATTCTCTTGTAACTATAATAAGATAATGTTTATTTTGATGTAAGTTTTTACAGAGTTTTGAAATAAACATTGGACTATTAGTCTCTATCAATAACACTGTTTACGTAGGTAGAAATACGAGGGCTGTACAATAAAGAATGATCACAAATTTCTTTTTGACAACGTACCTTTATTCATCCTCATAATTTTGATGGCACTTCTCAAAATAGTCTCCCTGAATGTGATCCACTTGTCCCAGCGTTTCTGCCAGTCTTCAAACACATGTTGGAAACCATTGTTTGAGAGATACTTCAAAATCGCCTCCGCAGCCTTCACCACTGCTTCTGATGATGGATAATGCCTCCCACCAAGGCGTTTCTTCAAGTTAGAGAGTAGAGGAAAGTCAGATGGGGCTAAATCCGGACTATAGGGAGGGTGAGGGATGCACTTCACGTTGATTTTTGCAAGATATTCAGCAACATTGACAGTTACTGATGGGTGTGCAGGTACAACATGCTGATAAACCATTCCATGAATATCAAAGACTCAGATGACCATAACTTTCCCAGCAGAAGCAACCACTTTTGCTTTTTGGGGGGTTGGTGATGAAGATGATTTGCACACTGAGCTTTGCTGTTTGCTCTCAGGATCAAAATGATGTAGCCAAGTTCCATCAGCAGTGATTACGTTTGAAAGAAACTCCGTATCTTCCTCTAACATCAACTTTAACTGCGTGTTACCTCCATTGCAGTAGTAGGCGATACTGAACATGTCTGAACTTGCCTGGTTCTCACAGGCTGGAACCAGGAGTACCAACAATGAAACTACTACGGCGTGTTTTGTTTCACATTAAGCTAACAGAATATAATAAAATTGAATTTTAGTTGCGAAAAATTATGATCATTCCTTATTGAACAACTGTCATATATATGCCAAAAGATAAATGCCCAGTTTTCTCTTTCTGTAAAGGATTATGTTTCAATGCTACATATTTTTATGGAGAATTTTCGGCAAACGTTCAGAGCTTACAAATAATCTGTATTATGAAAGTTAATTAATTTAAATAAAAGATTAATGTTTCAGTGCACACCAGCACATTGCGGAATACATGGTAATGAAACAGCTGACTTTCTAGCAAAAAAGGCAGTAAGATTACGTCAAAGTCATTTGAGCCACTAAGTTATCACGCTATCGAAAGAATAATTCTATCTACGTATTATAAAAAATTAAAGACGGTAATATATTATAAACTTAAAGGAAAAGTATGGGGAAATATATGTAAGAACACGTCTAAAATCAATACACTACCAAGAAAGTCCTCTGTAACAACTCTTAGACTTCTAGCAGGCCATGAGTGTCACAATAAACATTTATTCAGAATTGGTGTGGTGTTCATTTTACACACCTAAAGAAGATATGGATGGGAACCCAACATTTAGTCAACCTACCAACCTGACATCAAAATACTGGTTTATAACAGAGCGAATGGCTTCATTGCCAACTGCTCAACATTATATACCAAGCAACATTGAAGAAAACCTGACGTTTTCGTCGTAGAGATTGGACGATGTACCGATAGATAAGCGACGTGAATGGATCCCAGCGGTGTGTAAATTTGCTATGCAGTCCTGCAAACTGTATCATCAATGTCCCCCCATCGAATTCCCATTTCCCTCTTTGCAACTTCCACGAGAGCGCGTGTGATCAAACTAGGCGAATGGCTATTTAGCGAGCAAAACAAACGTTGCAGTTATTTTCACGTTGCCCTACAGGTAGATGAGGTATCGTTTCGCACCCAAAAATGTCGATATAGAGGCCTCGCCGGAAATGCACCTGTTGATACACCCTGAATCGGAAAAACCAGTCTGCGTTAGTCAAATGATTTGCCCAACTGTTGTTTTGTAAAGAGTTCTTATTAAAGTTTTAAGACATGTTTTACAGACGGAAGCCGTAAAAAAGGAGAGAGTTATACTAGTAATCGAACTCGGGCCTCCGGATGCGGGCCGTAGAGGGGGCCATCCCACTCAGTAAGGCAATTTTTATTCGACTTCATCTTTAAGCCTGGTTGGCTTTTACAAGCGACAAAATATAGATATTGGTGGATTATATAATGGTTTCACACTAGAGGTTCGCTCGCTCGCTCGTGCTGGCTGGCTGTATACAGCCAGAAGGTTTTTGCTGCGTGCCCACCCATTAAGGGTTTTACCGCAGGTAGGATTATTAATGAAAGATGTAGGATGAAGGTGATGTAGGTTTTTGATTGGAAGTTAATTTGAGGTTACCAAGGTACCTTCGGGTCGAAAGAGAGGATGCAGTACTTAGCACCCATTTTAATAATTTTAAATATTTTGTAATTTAGTTGGGGAGAAAATTTAGATGCCAAACAGCTTGGAAAATTATGAGGAGCTCAGCTTTAGCTGCTGATAGGTTCAGCTCCTGTGTTATCTAGGGTGCCCGCATGCCATACGGGGGACCCGATGCAGTCTAGATCGACGTCTAGTGGGGTCATAATTTCCCAGTGATCTGACAAGGGCGCTTCTGTGAGATGGTAAACTTGCGTATAATTTTGAAGCCCGGCGCCTAATTTCATCCTCCACGTATGGAAGACCCGATGCTTCGTGGAGCAACCTGGTAGGGAAATAACGTCCCACAGAATAAATAGACCGCAGTCCTTTATTCTGTGCACGTTGAAGCCATGCTAAACAGCTGTCTGCTGCCATGCCCCAGATCTCGCAGGCATATAGCATCACCGGGATTACCAGCGCTCGGAAGAGGTACAACTTCATGCGGACTGGCATCGAGGTAGACCCCAGCATTGGGTACAGGGAAGCAATTGCTCCCTGTACCTTTGCCGAAAGGTCCCTGATGTGTCGGCGAAAAGTTAAACCTCTATCCAAGTTGACACCAAGGTACTGGACAGAGTTAGACCACTCTATCCTTCGACCTCGGTAGCTGAAATTGGGGCAGTCTGCGGGGGTGTGGCGCTTTGTAAAAAGTATGGCGTGGCTTTTGTCCGGATTTACGGACATCCGCCAACGCCGACACCACTGTTGTGTTAGGCGGAGATGTCTTTGGATGGGGTTGAAGGCTCTGAGAATGTGTTTGTCCTTGCAGAACAGAAACACGTCGTCAGCGTATTGTGCCATTTCGACTCGTGGTTCTGTGGGGAAATCTGCCATAAAGACGTTGAAGAGGGTGGGGGATAGCACAGAGCCTTCGGGGACTCCGCCTCTCACTGGCCTTAGTGTTGATGTTTTCCCCGCGACTGAGACTTTAAATGTGCGATGTCGCAAGAAGCTGTGTAGACTGTTGATCACTTGTGTTGGGAGCCCCAGATGGATCATTTTGTGTAGGAGTCCGGCATGCCATGTCGTAGAGAAGGCCTTCTCGACATCCAACGAAACTGCGGCCGTGAAGGCGCCTTCCTGGAAGCCCAGGGCAGCGGTCTCCACCACACGCAGCAACTGCTGAACTGTCGAGTGCCCAGGACGAAAACCAAATTGGTGGTCAGGAATGGCTTGAATGTCTGCCAATATTGGGGACAAGCGAGCAAGAATTAGCCTGTCGAGAACTTTCGAAAGGGTGGAGAGGAGGCTAATGGACCTGTAGCTGGATGGGTGTACCGGATTCTTCCCAGGTTTCAATATGCAAATCACCCGAGCCTCTCTCCACTCTCGTGGAAAGTACCCAAGGGCGAGGCACATATTGAAAATCCTAGTCAGGAAGAGGATTGCATTGAAGGGAAGATGGCGGAGCATTAGGGGAGTCAGCCCGTCCGGCCCCGCCGCCTTCTTTGGTTTGAGACGTTGGAGTACGCCTTGGACTTCACTAGGTCGGATGGTAGGGAGTCTCTCCGCATCCTCAGGAGGGTGACGTAAGAAACGACGCACCTCCCGACGGACGCGTTCAGGAAACTAAACGAGTTTGAGATATAATTCCTTTCGAAGCCTTGCTTTCTCTGACACAGCTCTTTGTTCTTATAATAATTCCTCTATTTATAACATACAATCTGATATTTATTTACACAAGTACAAGAAAGTTAAATTTGAGCAAAATACGAACACTATAATTACAATATGTTATAAAACTTCGTAAATAACTGCAAAAATGTCTTACCGATATAGGATATTACTGACAGAGCCATCTCTTGACGCCTGCACGCACTCGCTTGGAAATTTGGATCAAAATTCTTGCTCTATGTTCTCACTTCACTCTTCTGCCACGAGGGGACTCTGTCAGGCTCGTAGCCACAACAGACCTTCATTGGGTTTTTTCTTGAACGATATTTCACGTGATATTGCCTACTTCACTGAGCTTTCTTGAATATAAATGAATAAAACGGATTTCCCCTCTGGATGTGCAATGTTCCTGGACATCACGTAGCAAAGGTGTGTCAGGATGTCATCACGTAATACGCCAGGATCTGTGGCAAACGTCACACACTTAATAACAACGTTTTAACTGTTGGATGCTCCTTCTAAACGGTTATGGTTGATTGTTTAGGAATTTGATGCGTTGTAACTAAACAGATAATACCAACAATGGTAATAATAATACACATAATTTATGTAGACCTCACCATATCTGCGATATTCCATGTTATTTTTTTAAATCTTCAAATACTTTGCTTTATAAAACAGAAGGCGTTCTTCTTCTTCTTCTTCTTCTTCTTCTTCTTCTTCTTCTTCTTCTTCTTCTTCTTCTTCTTCTTCTTCTTCTTCTTCTTCTTCTTCTTCTTCTTCTTCTTCTTCTTCTTCTTCTTCTTCTTCTTCTTCTTCTTCTTCTTCTTCTTCTACTTCTTCTTCTTCTTCTTCTTCTTCTTCTTCTTCTTCTTCTTCTTCTTTTCCCGGGACATACAAACAGTAGAGCGTTAGACAGTGGCTACAGAAAGTTATATGACTTCAAGGCTTCACATGTTTTTTTTTTTTTTTTTGCATCAGGTGTGATAACAGTGTATCTGTAAATCAGAACGCCCCTAAACCTTGACGTTATGGACACAGTTCGAGATGGTTCAAGAACGCGAAATGCGCCATTCCGTTGTGAGTTAAGTGTTCCATAATTATAATGGAAAAGTGGTATTCTTAGCATTCCATTAGCAGGTCTTTGAGGGGGATTCCCCCAAGCTACATGGAGAGGTGGAGAACGCGTTCCTTGATGTGTAATTTAATGATAATACCAGCATCAATTTCTGCAGCACATAAAACTTCTTTGGACGATTATTGTCCAAAATGTACAAACTCTTTAAAATAAACATATCTCGTGCTACAACTTACTCTATTCTTGTACAAACACTTATTGCTCTATCTACTTCAAGATAAACATTATCTTATTGTAGTTACAAGGGAATACAGTAGACTTTAAGTGATAGTCAAATATTTTATATACACGACTTTCTCTAATCTTGTACAAACACTTATTGCTCTATCTACTTCAGGATAAACATTATCTTATTGTAGTTACAAGGGAATACAGTAGACATTAAGTGATATTCAAATGTTTTATATACATGACTTTCTCTACTCTTGTACAAACACTTATTGCTGTATCTACTTCAATATAAACATTATCTTATTGTAGTTACAAGGGAAGACAGTAGACTTTAAGTGATAGTCAAATGTTTTATATACATGACTTTCTCTACTCTTGTACAAACACTTATTGCTCTATCTGCTTCAAGATAAACATTATCTTATTGTAGTTACAAGGGAATACAGTAGACTTTAAGTGATTGTCAAATGTTTTATATACATGACTTTCTCTACTCTTGTACAAACACTTATTGCTGTATCTACTTCAAGATAAACATTATCTTATTGTAGTTACAAGGGAATACAGTAGACTTTAAGTGATTGTCAAATGTTTTATATACATGGCTTTCTCTACTCTTGTACAAGCACTTATTGCTCTATCTACTTCAAGATAAACATTATCTTATTGTAGTTACAAGGGAATACAGTAGACTTTAAGTGATAGTCAAATGTTTTATATACATGACTTTCTCTACTCTTGTACAAGCACTTATTGCTCTATCTACTTCAGGATAAACATTATGTTATTGTAGTTACAAGGGAATACAGTAGACTTTAAGTGATAGTCAAATGTTTTATATACATGACTTTCTCTACTCTTGTACAAGCACTTATTGCTCTATCTACTTCAGGATAAACATTATGTTATTGTAGTTACAAGGGAATACAGTAGACTTTAAGTGATAGTCAAATGTTTTATATACATGACTTTCTCTACTCTTGTACAAGCACTTATTGCTCTATCTACTTCAGGATAAACATTATCTTATTGTAGTTACAAGGGAATACAGTAGACTTTAAGTGATAGTCAAATGTTTTATATACATGACTTTCTCTACTCTTGTACAAGCACTTATTGCTCTATCTACTTCAGGATAAACATTATGTTATTGTAGTTACAAGGGAATACAGTAGACTTTAAGTGATAGTCAAATGTTTTATATACATGGCTTTCTCTACTCTTGTACAAGCACTTATTGCTCTATCTACTTCAGGATAAACATTATCTTATTGTAGTTACAAGGGAATACAGTAGACTTTAAGTGATAGTCAAATGTTTTATATACATGGCTTTCTCTACTCTTGTACAAGCACTTATTGCTCTATCAACTTCAAGATAAACATTATCTTATTGTAGTTACAAGGGAATACAGTAGACTTTAAGTGATAGTCAAATGTTTTATATACATGACTTTCTCTACTCTTGTACAAACACTTATTGCTCTATCTACTTCAAGATAAACATTATCTTATTGTAGTTACAAGGGAATACAGTAGACTTTAAGTAATAGTCAGATGTTTTATATACATGACTTTCTCTGCTCTTGTACAAACACTTGTTGCTCTATCTACTTCAAGATAAACATTATCTTATTGTAGCTACAAGGGAATACAGTAGACTTTAAGTGATAGTCAGATGTTTTATATACATGGCTTTCTCTACTCTTGTGCAAACACATATTGCTCTATCTACTTCAAGATAAACATTATCTTATTGTACTTACAAGGGAATACAGTAGACTTTAAGTGATAGTCAAATGTTTTATATACATGACTTTCTCTACTCTTGTACAAACACTTATTGCTCTATCTACTTCAAGATAAACATTATCTTACTGTAGTTACAAGGGAATAGAGTAGACTTTAAGTGATAGTCAAATGTTTCATATACTTGACTTTCTCTACTCTTGTACAAACACTTATTGCTCTATCTACTTCAAGATAAACATTATCTTATTGTAGTTACAAGGGAATACAGTAGACTTTAAGTGATAGTCAAATGTTTTATATACATGACTTTCTCTACTCTTGTACAAACACTTATTGCTCTATCTACTTCAAGATAAACATTATCTTATTGTAGTTACAAGGGAATACAGTAGACTTTAAGTGATAGTCAAATGTTTTATAAACATGACTTTCTCTACTCTTGTACAAACACTTATTGCTCTATTTACTTCAAGATAAACATCTTATTGTAGTTACAAGGGAATACAGTAGATTTTAAGTGATAGTCAAATGTTTTATATACATGACTTTCTCTACTCTTGTACAAACACTTATTGCTCTATCTACTTCAAGATAAACATTATCTTATTGTAGTTACAAGGGAATACAGTAGACTTTAAGTGATAGTCAAATGTTTTATATACATGACTTTCTCTACTCTTGTACAAACACTTATTGCTCTATCTACTTCAAGATAAACATTATCTTATTGTAGTTACAAGGGAATACAGTAGACTTTAAGTGATAGTCAAATGTTTTATATACATGACTTTCTCTACTCTTGTACAAACACTTATTGCTCTATCTACTTCAAGATAAACATTATCTTATTGTAGTTACAAGGGAATACAGTAGACTTTAAGTGATAGTCAAATGTTTTATATACATGACTTTCTCTACTCTTGTACAAACACTTATCGCTCTATCTACTTCAAGATGTAATTATCTTACTGTAGGTACGGTAGAAACCCGTTTGCTCGGATCAACTGGGACTAGGGTGATTTGAGTTAAGGAAAATACAGCTATCCAGAGAATGATGGATAAGAAAAACCATGGACAATATCATCGAAATATTTTTAATGTAGTTTATATATTACTATCGGCACATTACATACAGTGTATGTACTGCAATAGCCTATGTATTTGTACTGTACTACAAACTAGTCGGTAGTAAATAAGGCAGCGAGCTTCTGCTGTTTCAGTTTAGTGTATCACTTGTCTCATATCCACTTTAACATTAGACGTTCATTTTTCTTTACTATGGGAATAAAGCATCAATTTCTCTATGTTTGTTACTGCTTGTGTGTGGGTCATAACCACAGCTGGTTCATCAACACTGTCTGAATCCGAATACTCTTTATTTTCGTAATTGGTTTATAATCTCCGTTATTGTCAATGTCTTCTTCATCAGCATCGGAACAACCATCGATATTTTTAAAAATGTCTACGAATTCTTGTTCCACAATTATTTTTTCTTACTTTAAATCTTGTTTTCTGGCAAGATCTTGTTTTACTACGCAAATCAACATAATTTTGTTTAACAAAAGTGATCCGAGTGAACGAGTTTTTACTGTATATATTGTCGCGAGTCTATTGTTTCGATATGTGACTGACACACAGAATGGGACAGATAATGTAGCATAGAGATAAGTGACAGATAATGCCGTGCGGAGATAAAAGATTTGCTGAAACAGATAAAGATGGATAAGTATAAAGTTCTAGTGACATTTTGATTGGTAGAGAATAGTCCACAACCGTACGGAATCATGAATGGTCGTGTATAAAAAGAAGCCGTGGCTAGTTTATCGGGGAATCCTAGCGAGAGTTGTAAAGTCAGTGTGCAATCGGAACTGAGTATCGTGTGCCTACAACTACTTTGAAAAGTGAACTCTTTTGGGGGTGGCAGATGAACTGGAAGATTGTAAAGTCACAATATGTATATATAATTTGTGTTGAAAAGATCTTAAACATATTGTAGTTTAGTTAAAAGTGCCAGACAGAATTCTCTGGAAATCAACTAAACCAAGTTAAGGAACAAGTACAGAATATTTTTTTTTAATTCAAATGCTCTCTGTATTAAATGTTTGGACGGAATGCGGTGCTTTCATTGTCATAAGAAACAGGTGTTTTGTTGTAAAGATTAACCAGAAGGTTTGGCAGGTAAGGTGTACCTTCTTCTACCTGAATTCATTTGCCCGCAAATTCTTGTTTTGATGTGAAGAATGGAGCACAGCTACAAATAAGGATTCCTAACGGTAACTTGCAAATAGAGAAGCTTTTAGCTATGGGAATGGACACAAAGGAAGGGTTACATAAAGAAACTGTGAACAATGCACTTTGTTTTGTTTCTTGGGATTTCCTGAAACCTCCCAACACTGATGACAATATCTTGAACACCTGTTAACCCTCGGTTACTAGGCAACAGTCACGTACATGTAGACTGAGAAGACATTGTATTCCAACAATTACATACGCATTTTTACAGGAAATATACGTTTTGAAGACTTCTGAATAAAAAGGGAATTTGCAGTTTTAGAAAATGTCTGTGACCGGAGTAACTCAAAATCGGAACAGTACTTAAACTCAGCATTTTCAGGGAATGAGACAGGAGGTTTTTCAGAATAATTCTACCCAAACCAGAGCACTCTTTACATTAATATTCTGAAATTTTTAATTTTCTCCCAATGCTGCGAGCTATTTTAATTAAAATTAAGTCATTTTCAGGGCAAATGAAGTTTATATTTGAAATTACACTACCAAATACAAAATTAGCGATAAAATTAGGCGATTCTTAAGGAGAAAGATGTGCTGATTTTGAAAATCATCACAGAAATCTGCCATCACGTAAGTTTAAAAGGTGTTGAAGACATTTGGCTTCCCAGCTACATGGTTTCAGCCCGCCTCGGTAGCGTGTCTACTTCACGTTCAAGGGGTCCCGAGTTCGAATCTCGGTAAGGGTGAGTTACCTGGTGTAGCAGGGTTTCTACGGTGTTAATTTCTCTCCATCTTAATTGGGTTCACGTTCGGGCACCTTATGTAACGGGATTTCTAGGTCGAAGATGGGATGCACGTTGACTATTTCGAAGCCCCACATTGAGAAGATATGTGGAACAGGGTTTCTTCGTTGTAGTTTGAATTGGTTCTTGATTATTGTATCTGCTTGAATGAGAGTCATGAGTTCTTTTCAAGGATGGTTAGAGTGAAAGAAATAAAATTTGGATCAGTTCAATTCCGTAATTTATAATTTAATTGTATCATCTGGTATACATTTTACTCGAACTTTCTTTCCTAGTCAATTTGCAGGTTACCTCCAGCTTATCGATAAATCCTTACTTCCTTAATAAAATTTTCCGTTAATTATATAAAATTGCTTACTCCTGCACGTCCAATCTTCGAAATAAAAACTTTTATCTTCTCCGCGTCCTGTTTTTCCACAATGAAGATTATTGATTTTCTCTCTCCATAGCAACCGTTCATTTCTTTATACTCACGTCACTTGTACCAACCAATATACATATATTTTTCAATTTTCCCTCTAGAATCTCACTTCCACACTCCCATGAGGTTTCAGATTTTCGGTACAAACTCGTTAATTGTAATAGATACACAAAGTAAGATGGATCTTTTTAAAACACAGTTTATGTCAAATATATATTTGGAACAAGCCGCACCGGGTTATTTCTTGTTTGTCTCAATTTTACAATGCTTACACTTTTCTCAAACGGAAATTTGTTATTCTCTTTTCTTCTCTTGGACATATAAAGAAAAAAAAAAGAGCATCAAACTCGCACCTAGCAACCAACATTAAAACATTTGACTATCACTTAGTCTACTATATTACATATCTCTTACAACACTTGAATAACTACACTGGGCAACAATGAAAATGTTTTGGACTTAAAAATAGTGAATTTACGTGTATTTCCATCTGCTGAATTCAAAAATCACCATAAAAATGATACATTAGCTCTTGTTTTGAAGATAAAGTGACATTTCATTTTTAGAGCGAAGATTTTAAATTTGGGGGATTTTTTTTGGGAGTTGGCACACCTGTCAAATAACAAAACACAATCTGAGAGAAATTTTGGAAATTAAGTGATGCAAAAGTTAAGGAAGGCATTTTTGTCGGACCACAAATAAGAGAACTTGTAAAGGATCCTGCATTCGACCAAATTTTGGAGGGGAAAGAAAAGGAAGCTTGGGAAGCCTTCCAGGGTGTTGTTCATGGGTTTTTAGGCGACAAAAGAAATGACAACTACAAGCATTTGGTGACAGTGCTCCTGCAAAAATACCGTAACCTCGGATGCAACATGTCCCTTAAGATCCATTTTCTCCACTCCCACCTAGACTTTTTCCCTCCTAGTTGTGGAGCTGTTAGTGATGAACATGGGGAGAGATTCCATCAGGACATTTCTGTTATGGAACAAAGATATCAGGGCCGTTGGAATGAAGTAATGCTTGGTCTTTGTATAGGGATTCTGCGGAACTCCATCACAAGAGGCAAGCTAAAAGACGACGAAGTAATGATTCTCTTCAGACACGACTATCTGCGAAGTATTTTTCCAGCAATTTAGAACTCTTAGCATGTAATTACCAGTTAAAAAAATCAAATGCACTTTCATTGTTGGTAGTGTGTATGTAATTAAAATGTATCCTTTTCTCTCAATCCGTTAATATGTAATACTTCCACCTTGTGTATATCATAGAAACTAGAGCAAATACAAATTTTTCATTGTCATATTTGTTTTTCTCAAAATTAGTAGCAATCGCCTCATGAAGTGCTCGAAACATTCAAAAATTATTTTTTTGTTGCCCAGTGCTATCAAAGAAACATGGATTCTGACGTAAGAACAAAGTTTCTTACGTTTCCGTACAATTTCTCTTTTGCTCTGCTTTTTGTGTAGAATGGAATCACTTAGATCAAAGATTCATATGTGTAGCGTGGGTTCTGGTGATTTTCAGAAAAGGTATTGTGTTTGGAGCACTGTCGAACTCGAATCTTCCAAATTTGCGGAAATAGAACGGTCTCTAAGACGAGCGAAGTGCAACAATAAGGCAGCCAGTGGCTGTCCTGGAGTGTTGCATTTTTTGCTTCTCTCGTTCGGCAAATAACTGGAGTGTACGACACTTAATTTCCTTTACGGTAGGCATTCACTGTCGCCGCTACAGTATGAACTGTACTGATTATAAGATATTTCTCTAGAGGAACCAAATGTGTAACCAAGACAAGGGCAATACAGGATAGAATATTACGGAGGGAATTTGGCACCAGGACCATACTGATCTATTGTACCTATGCCCCAAAAGGGTCGTCCCCCGGGAGGAAGGATGAGGCGAGAGGAGACAGACGGCGTCTCAACGACAGGGATGCGCGATAGTGCAGAGGGCAGGGTTTCTACTAATTACACTGGGTAACAAAAAATAATTTTTGAATTTTTCGAGCACTTCATGAGCCAATTCCTACTAATTTTGGGTTGAGAAAAACAAATATGACAATGAAAAATTTTATTAGCTCTAGTTTCTATGATATACACAAGGTGGAAGTATTACATATTAAAGGATTGAGAGAAAATGATACATTTTAATTACATACATGCTAACAACAATGAAAGTGCGTTTGATTTTTTAACTGGTAATTACATGCTAAGATTTCTAAATTGCTGGAAAAATACTTCGCAGATAGTCGTGTCTGAAGAGAATCATGACTTCGTCGTCTGTTAGCTTGCCTCTTGTGATGGAGTTCCGCAGAATCCCTATACAAAGACCAAGCATTACTTCATTCCAACGGCCCTGATATCTTTGTTCCATAACAGAAATGTCCTAATGGAATCTCTCCCCATGTTCATCACTAACAGCTCCACAACTAGGAGGGAAAAAGTCTAGGTGGCAGTGGAGAAAATGGATCTTAAAGGACATGTTGCTTCCAAGGTTACGGTATTTTTGCAAGAGCACTGTCACCAAATGCTTGTAGCTGTCATCTCTTTTGTTGCCTAAAAATCCATGAACAACACCCTTGAAGGCTTCCCAAGCTTCCTTTTCTTTCCCCTCCAAAATTTGGTCAAATGCAGGATGCTTTACAAGTTCTCTTATTTGTGGTCCGACAAAAATGTCTTCCTTAACTTTTGCATCACTTAATATCCAAAATTTCTCTCCGATTGTGTTTTGTTATTTGACGGGTGTGGCAACTCCCTCCCTCCAAAAAAAAAAAATCCCCCAAATTTAAAATATTCACTCTAATAAATTAAATGTCACTTTATCTTCAAAACAAGAGCTAATCTATCATTTTTATGGTGATTTTTTAATTCAGCAAATGGAAATACATGCAAATTCACTATTTTTAAGCCCGAAACGTTTTCATTGTTGCCCAGTGTTATCAGTTGGAAACTCCCAGGCAGGCTTGCACAGCCATCCTACCGAGGTCTTGAAACGGCCTAGAAGGTCCGTCCTGAGACCGGAAGCAGTCTTATCGTAGCAGCAGATGTTTACCAAGAGTATATTATCCTGCCATGCAGCGCCGAGTCCTCCACCGACACTTCTACCCTGAAAGATCCCACGAAATGTGAGATGATAATGGAGATGAAATGGAGGGACAACAAATTCGGGGGGATGTAATTAACATAACCAGTATTCGCCTGGCAACCAAGGAAAACCCCTGAAAAACCCATGGGTCATCGGTCGGCCACAGGAATCGAACCGGGGCCACTCACGAAACCGTCTGAGCCAACCGTCTATATACCTATTTTGCGGTTGTTTTGACTCGCCGCTCGTACTGCCAACAATGACAGCCTGTGACAGAGTTTCGTTGCGTAGTAACTGGCACGACTGTTTAAGGATGCGACTCAAGTTGGAAGCAGCAGTTGTATAATCTGCCACAATTATTCATCAGTATTGATTCCGCGGCTCGAAGTTCAGACACGGCCTAACGGGCTAAAAAGTTACGCTGCCACTATCGATTACCCAAGGCCAGGGATATATCGGAACCACCTCGCTTTCTTCCTTTTTTGTCAAAGTTTGGATCGACCGCTGCAGATCGATTATTTATTTACCACTAAGAGCAGTCCATCACCCGATGTTAGCAAAAAACAGGTTTTCCCGAGGTTTTAGGCCCAAAGTTCTAAAGCCATCCACACCAAGTAGAATTTCTATCCTACATTACATCTTTCTTTTTCGTAAAACAAGAAATAAAAGGTTAGTCCTATCATAATTTTATCCGTTACGTAAGAAAAAAAATCTACTGAAGTTATGAATTATAAAAATATTAAAATTGTTTTACAAAAGATTTAGAATCGATCTTTTTACTAGGTGTAAGATGATATTGGAGGATTTGAACAGCGAAGGCCCCTGACTATGGATGATGCAAAAGTAGCAAACGCCTAACTGTATGTCAATATGAGTCATTAGGCGACGTTTGTTTGTTTCCTGTTTTTCAGATAACTACAGAAAAATTGAACATCGGAGTAAGCCATCTACGAGGTAATCTATAGTCAAAGAAATTACAATATACTACCTTGTCCAGAAATTACCGGGAATTGTTCAAATAAAGATGTCATATAAGATGGGAAACCAAATTATTTTCGCTAAGTTGGTTCATATATACGAGGGATTGCTAGAGTAATGAAAATGTTTGTGTCTCCACTGATCCCTCGGACATAATGTTGGTAGTTTCAGTGAGTTGAGTCCTTTTGTTGTTTTACAGTGAGTGCCAGAAGTGCATGAAGTGTAAGGTGGAGAAAATAGAAGCTCGTAGTATGACGAAGTTCCTGCATTTGAATGGCAAAACTGCCCTGGAAATCCATGATGACATGACGTCTGTTTATTGAAATGATTGCCCATCGTATGACAGTATAGTGAGGTGGAAAATGAATTTTTAAACTGCTCACATGTCCCTGACAGATGAGCCAAGAGCTGGTAGACCGTCAGCTGTCACAGTGAAGAAAGTTGGGTGCTTAATACTGGAAGACAAACGAGCAACGATCCAAATGATCATGAATGAGACACATCTTAGTTATGGTAGTATGTGGATGAACTGCAGATATCTAAGGTGTCTGCACGGTGGGTTCCACGTTTGCTAACCCCTTTCCAAAAGCAAACACGGCGTGACCTTCCAAGACAGATGCTGATGCTGTTGGAACAGGATGAAGATGATTTTTTGATCGTCTGGTAGCCATGGATGAGCTCTGGATCTATCAGTGTGATCCAGAGACAGAAACCACGATTATGAAATGCAAACATGCTGATTCCCCCCTCCCAAAAAGGCAAAGGTGCAAAAGTCAGCTGGGAAGGTCATGCTTTCAGTTTTCTGGGACTGTCGTGGAGTCGTCATTACAGATTATCTTGCCAAGAGTCAAACCATCACTGGCAGATACTACTGCAATCTTCTGGACAAGTTACGAGCAGCTCTGATTAAGAAACGACGCGGTATGCTCTCCAAAGTTGTTTGTCTTCTGTCTGACAATGCACCAGCTCATTCATCTCAAGTTGCAGTTGACAAAACGAGTGAATGTGGCTTTGAGATTTTACAACATCCGCCTTATTCGCCCGATCTCGTACCAAGTGACTGTTTCTTGTTCCCGGAAATGAAGAATCCGTTGCGTGGTCGCCGATTTGACAACACAAATGACGTCATTAATGAAGTGGAAGAGTAGTTTAAAGCGAATTCTGCACACTTCTACGATCAAGGTATTCGGAAGGTCAAGAAACGCCGGGAAAAATGTGTAAATTTGGATAATGACTACGTAGAGAAGAAATAAGCACATATCAACACAAACTCTGTATCACATTCTAAAGTGTGATAATTAAAACTTTACGACACCCCCTCTTAATAATAATAATAATAATAATAATAATAATAATAATAATAATAATAATAATAATAATAATAATAATAATAATAATAATAATAATAATAATAATAATAATAATAATAATAATAATAATAATGATAATGATAATGATAATGATAATGATAATGATAATGATAATGATAATGATAATGATAATGATAATGATAATGATAATGATAATGATAATGATAATGATAATGATAATGATAATGATAATGATAATAATAATAATAATAATAATAATAATAATAATAATAATAATAATAATAATAATAATAATAATAATAATAATAATAATAATAATAATAATAATAATAATAATAATAATAATAATAATAATAATAATGTTAATAATAATAATAATAATAATAATAATAATAATAATAATAATAACAATAACAATAACAATAACAATAACAATAACAATAACAATAACAATAACAATAATAATAATAATAATAATAATAATAATAATAATAATAATAATAATAATAATAATAGTAATAGTAATAATAATAATAATCTCACTTTCTGAACGTGGTAGAGAATATAATAAAGTGTGGCCAGAAGGAGCTGAAGAGGAAAATAGCGCTACAAAGAACGTAAAGCAAGGCTGTCTCATACAAAGCAAGGCAAAATTACTTAAAGAAATAAAGGAAGCATTAGCGGAAAAGGGAAAGTTAACTGTAACTGGAAAAAAAGAGAGTTCCTAGAATGGAATAATCAGGTAAAAAAAAAAAAAAAAAAAAAAAAAAAAAAGGTCTGGAAGAAATCAGCAGAGGAAGGAAAGCCACAAACATAAAAAAGAAGTGAAATAAATTAATGTAAGAAAGGCGGACTATGTTAGTTGATTCGCTTTTTTTTTTAAATGAAATGGGAGCCATTTTATACACTCTGTTGGGACTTTACAAATCGCTTGACGTTTACAAGCATTCTACCTGAGAAGGAAAACCAAAGCACCAGCCCACAGAATGAAGGCAGCTTTAATTTCTCTACTACGTACACAAGGTAGAAAACACATTGTATGACACCCATAAACTTCCGTACATAGATTTATTCGGAAATGCACCTTTTGACGTCCCTGGGACCAGAAAGAATTTTAGAGGTACTATCCATCTGTAGAATTAACCATTTCTTCTTAAAGGTTTGAGCTTTCCAATAAGGTAACATAGGCAAAAGGATAGAAACCTACGGAAGGGATTGGGCACGTCTACTCAACCTTCATGAGTTTCTCTACTCTTGTACAAACACTTATTGCTCTATCTACTTCAAGATAAACATTATCTTATTGTAGTTACAAGGGAATACAGTACACTTTAAGTGAAAGTCAAATGTTTTATATACATGACTTTCTCTGCTCTTGTACAAACACTTATTGCTCTATCTACTTCAAGATAAACATTATCTTATTGTAGTTACAAGGGAATACAGTAGACTTTAAGTGATAGTCAAATGTTTTATATACATGACTTTCTCTACTCTTATACAAACACTTATTGCTCTATCTACTTCAAGATAAACATTATCTTATTGTAGTTACAAGGGAATACAGTACACTTTAAGTGAAAGTCAAATGTTTTATATACATGACTTTCTCTACTCTTGTACAAACACTTATTGCTCTATCTACTTCAAAATAAACATTATCTTATTGTGGTTACAAGGGATTACAGTACTTTAAGTGATAATCAAATGTTTTATATACATGACCTTCTCTACTCTTGTACAAACACTTATTGCTCTCTCTACTTCAAGATAAACATTATCTTATTGTAGTTACAAGGGAATACAGTAGACTTTAAGTGATAGTCAAATGTTCTATATACATGACTTCCTCTACTCTTGTACAAACGCTTATTGCTCTATCTACTTCAAGATAAACATTATCTTATTGTAGTTACAAGGGAATACAGTAGACTTTAAGTGATAGTCAAATGTTTTATATACATGACTTTCTCTACTCTTGTACAAACACTTATTGCTCTAATTACTTCAAGATAAACATTATCTTATTGTAGTTACAAGGGAATACAGTAGACTTTAAGTGATAGTCAAATGTTTTATATACATGACTTTCTCTACTCTTGTACAAACACTTATTGCTCTAATTACTTCAAGATAAACATTATCTTATTGTAGTTACAAGGGAATACAGTAGACTTTAAGTGATAGTCAAATGTTTGATATACATGACTTCCTCTACTCTTGTACAAACACTTATTGCTCTAATTACTTCAAGATAAACATTATCTTATTGTAGTTACAAGGGAATACAGTAGACTTTAAGTGATAGTCAAATGTTTTATATACATGACTTTCTCTACTCTTGTACAAACACTTATTGCTCTAATTACTTCAAGATAAACATTATCTTATTGTAGTTACAAGGGAATACAGTAGACTTTAAGTGATAGTCAAATGTTTTATATACATGACTTTCTCTACTCTTGTACAAACACTTATTGCTCTAATTACTTCAAGATAAACATTATCTTATTGTAGTTACAAGGGAATACAGTAGACTTTAAGTGTTAGTCAAATGTTTTATATACATGACTTCCTCTACTCTTGTACAAACACTTATTGCTCTATCTACTTCAAGATAAACATTATCTTATTGTAGTTACAAGGGAATACAGTAGACTTTAAGTGATAGTCAAATGTTTTATATACATGACTTTCTCTACTCTTGTACAAACACTTATTGCTCTATCTACTTCAAGATAAACATTATCTTATTGTAGTTACAAGGGAATACAGTAGACTTTAAGTGATAGTCAAATGTTTTATATACATGACTTTCTCTACTCTTGTACAAACACTTATTGCTCTATCTACTTCAAGATAAACATTATCTTATTGTAGTTACAAGGGAATACAGTAGACTTTAAGTGATAGTCAAATGTTTTATATACATGACTTTCTCTACTCTTGTACAAACACTTATTGCTCTAATTACTTCAAGATAAACATTATCTTATTGTAGTTACAAGGGAATACAGTAAACTTTAAGTGATAGTCAAATGTTTTATATACATGACTTTCTCTACTCTTGTACAAACACTTATTGCTCTATCTACTTCAAGATAAACATTATCTTATTGTAGTTACAAGGGAATACAGTAGACTTTAAGTGATAGTCAAATGTTTTATATACATGACTTTCTCTACTCTTGTACAAACACTTATTGCTCTATCTACTTCAAGATAAACATTATCTTATTGTAGTTACAAGGGAATACAGTAGACTTTAAGTGATAGTCAAATGTTTTATATACATGACTTTCTCTACTCTTGTACAAACACTTATTGCTCTATCTACTTCAAGATAAACATTATCTTATTGTAGTTACAAGGGAATACAGTAGACTTTAAGTGATAGTCAAATGTTTTATATACATGACTTTCTCTACTCTTGTACAAACACTTATTGCTCTATCTACTTCAAGATAAACATTATCTTATTGTAGTTACAAGGGAATACAGTAGACTTTAAGTGATAGTCAAATGTTTTATATACATGACTTTCTCTACTCTTGTACAAACACTTATTGCTCTATCTACTTCAAGATAAACATTATCTTATTGTAGTTACAAGGGAATACAGTAGACTTTAAGTGATAGTCAAATGTTTTATACAGCTGGTTGCAATGGCGATGATTTTGAAGTTACATTCTATTTGTATGGCTAAGAGATAAAAAATGAATAAGGGCTTCCCGTTTGAAAAAGTGTAAGTATTGGAAATTTAAAATATGTAACAGAGAATATGTCGAAAGCTGTTTACGCTACACAAAAGTGTAAGGTATATGAATTGTATGTTTTAAAGTGATCTATATTTTTTGTCATGAAAATTCTTATTATTTTGAGAACATATAAAATTTAGAGAGGCGTTTTCTAAGTAAGGCGTGTAATTTCTAAGTAATTCTTTCAGAATTTTCGTGTTGCGTCCTGAAAAATGCATAAAATTAGCAATTTTGGTTTTTGCCATTTTTGGCTTTTAGTTTTGTTTACGCAAATACATTTTTAATATTTTTTTAAGGGAAATTAAGACTTGTATAGCATTTTTGTGGAGATATAAAAGTGTGCACATAATGTTGACTTGAAAAGCTGAACATAGTTTTTAGATGCATTTTTTGTCTAAAAGGTAAAGATAAAAGTTTTAAAAATGCTTATTTACAACTTTTAGTTGCGCTGTAGAAGACAAAGCACAAACAAATATCCCAACAATGCGATAAGCAGTCGCAAAACAATGTAACACAAGCGCTGGGCGATCAAGTCAAGAATCGAAGGACTGCTGCGGAGGAAGAGAAAACGTTTTTTCCTTTCTTATATTTTAATTTGAGATTGTCGATTCCTTTTTATTACGTTTCTTCCTTCGCACGGTTCCCTTTCAGCTGCTCATTCGTGCGCGATCCCGTTTATCCGGCACTTTATTTCCGTTACAGCCAAAGGAATGTCAATGATTCCCTTCTGCATACATTAACCCTACTTTCTGCTCACGTCGATAAATATCCATCCTTTATTACGGCACATAAAATTTGTGACCGGATGGCGCGCCATCGATAAATCGATTAAATCGATTGTTATGGTCCATTTACTTCGGGAAGCGATGCACTTTTGTCAAGAAGGGCAGGCCAGTCGATACCTCTCACTTCCAATACAGCTGCAGAAACAAAAAACCAACGGGCGGTCCTAGAGAGGCCCAATTCAGTTCTAACTTTGTATACACGTGAATTTTTGCTCAAGAAAACCATGACAATCGTCAGTCCACTGTCGGGAGATTTTCTGATTTCAAATATATATAAAACGCCAGTCAGCTGCCCACTATTCTCTAGTTTTATGCAATCCGCATTTTACTCTCCAACATGAAACCTTCGACCCCATTACTAGGTTCTACTCGCGTACTTAACATGGATGTTAAACACTCGATTAAATTAGTACGAGGCCTGTTCAATAACGAATGATCATACACTTTTACCGTCATAATTTTTCGCACTATAATTCAATCTTTCTGTTAGCTTAATGTGAAACTAACACGCCGTAGTAGTCTCATTGTTGGTACTCCTGGTTCCCGCCTGTGACAACCAGTCAAGTTAAGACATGTTGAGTATCGCCTACTGCTGCAATGGAGGTAACACGCGAGGAACAATATGCGGCTTTGAAATTCTATTTTCGTCTCAACAAATCTTCAGCTGAGGCCTATACAATGTTATAGGAGGACTATGGAGAGTCTGTTCTTCCCTACAGCACAGCTCGAAGGTGATTTAAAATGTTTAAAGAGGAGAGACAGTCAATTTCAAAGGAAGGTGGACCCGGTGCTCCAGTTACTGCTCTTACGGAAGAAAACATCAGCACTGCTGCTGCCATTGTGAGAGAGGATCGACGAATTACCTTAAGATCACTTTCTGAAATATTGAACATTTCATTGGGTGCCATCCACACGTTGGTGACAGAAACATTACATATGAGACGTTTTGTGCGCGATGTGTTCCAAGACTGTTGATTCCCGAACAAAAGGACATTCGCATGCAGGTCTGCATGCAGTTAAAGTTGATGTTAGAGGAAGATCCGGAGTTTCTTTCAAACGTAATCACTGCTGATGAAACTTGGCTACATCATTTTGATCCTGAGAGCAAACAGCAAAGCTCAGTGTGGAAATCTCCTTCATCACAACCCCCGGTTGCTTCTGCTGGGAAAGTTATGGTCATCTCTTTCTTTGATATTCATGGAATGGTTTATCAGCATGTTGTACCTGCACACACATCAGTAACTGGACAATACTACAGGAATGTCCTGGAAACATTGCAAGTCATATCAGGCGCAAAAGACCACATTTCCGTGAGCCAGGCTGGATGCTGCACCGCGATAATGCGCGGCCGCATATTGCCAATGTTGTTGCTGAATATCTTGCAAAAATCAACGTGAAGTGCATCCCTCACCCTCCCTATAGTCCGGATTTAGCCCCATGTGACCTTTTTCTATTCCCTAACTTGAAGAAACACCTTCGTGGGAGACATTATCCATCATCAGAAGCAGTGGTGAAGGCTGCGGAGGCGATTTTGAAGAATCTCTCAAAAAATGGTTTCCAGCATGTCTTTGAAGACTGGCAGAAACGCTTGGGACAAGTGCATCGCATTCAGGGGAGACTATTTTGAGAAGTACCATCAACATTATGAGGATGAGTAAAGGTACGTTGTCAAAAAATGTTGTGATCAATTCTTTATTGAACAGGCCTCGTACCAATATAGATGTTATCGCATCGCCTGTTTGCAGGTCTGTAAATGTTCACTGGAACCAGCGAATACTATATGTTAGACGGGATGTTTACGTCTCAGGTTACTAGGTAGCTCAGTTAGAACTAGCGCAAGATTGCAGTGTCATCTATCTAAGGTGACGTTGGTTCGAATACTTTGCATAGATATACTTTTTTCTTACTCACAATTTAGAAGTACGACTCTGAAAATCGTTATTATTTTTATTTTTAATTGTTTTATGGCATGTTTTATGTTTATTTAT
Organism: Mantis religiosa; assembly: GCA_030765055.1. Classification (NCBI taxonomy): domain Eukaryota; kingdom Metazoa; phylum Arthropoda; class Insecta; order Mantodea; family Mantidae; genus Mantis; species Mantis religiosa. The sequence continues at coordinate 24,444,409 of CM060957.1, forward strand.
TGGTGAACTACAGGTAGGTAGCTGTTTAAACACACCTATAGGTAGGTGCAATTGAAATGCGCATCATTTATACACATTTGAACACAGAAAGCATAGACATTACAGTGCAAAGTATAACATGGAAGTTAAACACAATTTTGAAGACATAGAATTATTGTGCTATTAACAGTGTTGCAAATTGGTATGTTTTGTGTCGCTGGAATGAACCTTTTTCTATTCTTGGAACACGACTCCTCTAGCGAAGCTAGTGCTCGAACTGATGACCTAGGGTACTGCACGCCCTCAGGGACTTTATAATTAAATTATTGTGAATTTGGCTTTCAAGTTTAGATGAACATAAAAAAGTAATCACAATGTTGAGACTCGAACCTGGGTCATTGGGGTTAGGACACAGGAGACGTCATAATGACATTGAGCTATTATGAGACTTGCCGGAAAGCACGTTCTGGGTTTATTAGTAGGACTTGTATGCCTGGCGCTATACCTTTGCCACCTTGCAAGTTCTCGTGCTTTATTTAGCCTTTCATTCATTTGCTGGGTGTTTTAATATTATTACTTAAATGGCAAAAGCTCTTATGCATGTTGCCTGAGATGCACGAGACGTAGTTTAAGGGTATGTATGACTGAAATTTTCAAATTCTGAACTAATAATGCTAGCTTTTTCAAATTTACACCATAGGTGTAGTATAATGTAAACATGTTACAACTTAAATTTAAACCATTTTGCTCCAGCAGTTTAGAAATTATGATAAATTTTGTATGTTTTTTGTTACGTCACTAAAAAAGTCCCTTGCGACAAAATATTTTGAATTTTGGTCTAATATTTTAACCCTATGTTCATAATACACATACTTTTTGAAATTGCTCTGGGTTTTTCTGTGTCTCCTTTAGTTTAGGTCACGAAAATTTTTTAATTTGCAAATATTCTTTTTTTGTCTAAAAAACTGTAAGTTTTGTGTTTGAAAATTAAATATATATGCTTATATACATTTCACAATAAAACCTAGGGCAATTTCCATTCCTCATGATATTCTGAACCTTTGTAGGAAATTTCATGAATGTAGTACAAAAACTGCATCGCAAGGAGCATTTTACAGGAAGAAAAATGCTGAAAATATGAACATTGAGAAAACAGCGATTAAAGATTTGATTGCATAACTCACATTAAAATCCACCAGGCTGATAGTTTGGACCCTCAGATTTCTTTTTCCTCTCCTCTGTTGCTGCTTTTTCCACCTTTTTCTTCTGTAGATGTTGCTTTTCTTCTGCACAACTTCGCTTCTTGCTTTGCAGGATACGAGTCTGATCTCGCTGCACTGAAGTTTTCCTTGCTGAGTCTACTACACTTTCACCTCTAATATTTTGCTGCAGCTACAATGACTTAAGAATACGCATGTTAAACTCAGTGATGCTTTTAATAACAGCAAGATCCAATTTTTGTTTTGATATGGAAACTTCCTTTGGGCACTTATTCCATATGACATGATGCAAAGATTCATTGGCATTCTGTGTTTTCCTGTTTTGCACCTCTCTAGTAATGTTGTAGAAGCCAGCCTCTGATATATTGGCAACATTTTAGGAACTATTTTGTCTGAAAGCCTTATATTTCTTTTCTTGAATTGAAAATTTAAAAACGGAAAACAGACAAAGAATGTGGATGTAGGCAAAAGAGGGCGTGTCTCTGACAGAGTTTAAAGGCCACCGACATTTAAATAAGCATTTAAAAATGGCGTTCGGAGGCAAATTATGCATTTTTCACATTCGGGAATGTCTAATTATTTTATAGAATTAAAATAAAAAAAGTCGTTATTTTCACGATTTTCATGAAATTTCAGTCATACATACCCTTAAGCAAAAATGTAAATAAACCATTGTTTATCCGTTTTGAATCTACAGATGAGGCGTGTTTCTAATATTTTCCTTATTTTTGGCAGCCAACCCCTGCCCTAAGTACAAGAATCCGCCCTTTTCTTTTCAACTCACGTTCTTAGTGTACTCATATGAATTACTTTGCCATGTATACTCTAATATCAATACAATAATATTTAAGACCAAATGCACACAGATGAATAAGAACCAACTTGCAAAAATTAGAAGGCAGCTGTCAAGTAAAAAGAATCGTCATTTGTTTTTACCGACACGCAGTTGTTCAGTGTGAAACAGTCGAAATTAAAGGAAGTAAGATATATTTCCGAGGGCTGTGGATGCGCGGTGAAGTGACCTGGTAAACAAAATGAGAGCGCAAAGATACACAAATTATGGCGTTAGTGCCGCTGGACCCCAAAGTTACACCGGAAAGGCTTTAATATGTATGGCAAACATTTGAATATTCATTATGGAATTAGAGAGGCCGACAGATGTGAGGGAGTGGAGCGCGGCAAATTTCGTCTTGAGTTGGCCATCGATCAAAAGTTGTAAACTGATCTGAATTCTATTGCGCAAAATTTTATTTATTTACTCATTTATTCAGAGAAAAAAATGATGTTCAAATGAGTACAGGGTACATAGAGCTTAGGGCTACCAGACATTCATCTTTCAGGATAAGAAAAAACCTCCAACGTTAAGTCATATCGGACGATGAATGAAACGATGTTCAAATGAGTACAGGTTACATAGAGCTTAGAGCTACCAGACATTCATCTTTTAGGATAAGAGAAAACCTCCAACGTTAAGTCATATCGGACGATGAATGAAATGATGTTCAAATGAGTACAGGGTACATAGAGCTTAGGGCTACCAGACATTCATCTTTCAGGATAAGAGAAAACCTCCAACGTTAAGTTATATCGGACGATGAATGAAATGATGTTCAAATGAGTACAGGGTACATAGAGCTTAGAGTTACCAGACATTCATCTTTTAGGATAAGAGAAAACCTCCAACGTTAAGTCATATCGGACGATGAATGAAATGATGTTCAAATGAGTACAGGGTACATAGAGCTTAGGGCTACCAGACATTCATCTTTCAGGATAAGAGAAAACCTCCAACGTTAAGTTATATCGGACGATGAATGAAATGATGTTCAAATGAGTACAGGGTACATAGAGCTTAGAGTTACCAGACATTCATCTTTCAGGATAAGAGAAAACCTCCAACGTTAAGTCATATCGAACGATGAATGAAATGATGTTCAAATGAGTACAGGGTACATAGAGCTTAGAGTTATCAGACATTCATCTTTCAGGATAAGAGAAGAGCTCCAACGTTAAGTCATATCGGACGATAAATGAAATGATGTTCAAATGAGTACAGGGTACATAGAGCTTAGAGTTACCAGAGATTCATCTTTCAGGAAAGGGAAAACCTCCAACGTTAAGTCATATCAGACGATGAATGAAATGATATTCAAATGAGTGCAGGGTACATAGAGCTTAGAGTTACCAGACATTCATCTTTCAGGATAAGAGAAAACCTCCGACGTTAAGTCATATCGGACGATGACTGAAATGTTCTAATGAGTACAGGGTACACAGAGTTTAGAGTTACCAGACATTTATCTTTCAGGATAAGAGAAAACCTCCAATGTTAAGTCATATTGGACGATGAATGAAATGATGTTCAAATGAGTACAGGGTACATAGAGCTTAGAGCTACCAGACGTTCATCTGTCAGGATAAAAGAAAACATGCAACGTTAAGTCATATCGGACGATGAATGAAATGATGTTCAAATGAGTACAGGGTACATAGCGCTTAGAGTTACCAGACATTCATCTTTCAGGTTAAGAGAAAACCTCCAACGTTAAGTCATATCGGACGATGAATGAAATGATGTACAAATGAGTACAGGGTAGATAGAGCTTAGAGTTAACAGACATTCATGTTTCAGGATAAGGTAAAACTTCGAACGTTACAAATTTCGGTGTGAGATATTTGGGTAAAATACTGTACGTTGTCCACTCGACGTTGCAGAGAAAGTTAAAATTGTGTGACGTAATTTCTGTGCACCCTCATAATGTGTTTTCTCTGCATGAGAGTTAACCTGTGCACCCGTATGGCCTTTGAGAACCCATAGTTACCCTATCTGCAATAGAAACGCCTTCAAATCTCGCAGCAGTGTCGTGTAGTAACAATATAGAAATAACAATAAGAAGAGTGGCCCGTAACTATGAGGTCGTTTTGAATTTAATTATTAAAATTATACTAGAAGAAAATTTGTAAAATTATCTCCTAAAAATTGGGGCTATAAGATGCATTCGCACACTTTTGCTAACAACTTAAAACTTCACAATAGTTTCCTTTATCACCACTAAATAGCAATCTACGTAAAATATGAGCTAATGCTGTTGAAATATACTAAGCGCCATATAAAACAAGAAAATAAACTTTTTTTCACACGCAACAGAAACTGCACGTGACAAAGTCTGCCAGTGCTTCCTAACAACCGAAGAGTCGCGGTTGCACCCGGAAACATACGAAGCATAGTGATCAAGGTAACGAATGCGTAAATACAGTATTGAATGAGCTCACGGAATTCGTTACTTGACTCTAAGCAGCTGTGAAATGGTCCGCAGCACCGGGAATTTTCGCGAATACATTTTGAAAATGTATTCAGAGCAAATAAAATATAATTTGGCAGAATTTTCTTGTTTTTCTCCGGAAATTCTCGGGGAAGTGGCATTTCGAGCTCTTCATGGAACGCCTCTCCACTGATTCTCCCCACATTCCTATATTTTTCACAACTCATGCTCTTCCAAATTGTTTTGGTTTCTAAATTGCCTCTGCCAGCGCTAACTTACCTTCAAGTAATACCTTGCTTTCACAAAACGAGATTAGTCGACTTTCCAGCAGACACTCCATGCCATCTGTTGGGGATCCAGAAAACTACTAGCATAAGTATCTCCTAGATGTCAGTTGCCGCGAGATTTTTGAATACTTCATCCCTAAATTCACTAGAAGAAAATATAGAAATTAATTTATGACTGACAGTTTTAGCGTAAGTAATGCTTGTGTAGATACACGCCTCTTGAGTGAATAAATTCAAAATTTGTTAGATACTTTTACATATCTCTGCTGTTTCGCTGGCTCTGCCAGACTGTTTTCTCCCTTCACCCTGAGGGTTAGTAGTTTCCAATAGATCCCTAGCGATATGTGCTCCTCCCTAGCGTTACATATCTGTTCCCAAACGTTTTATTATCAAACCCAGCAATTGCCTCTAATATTACGACTCACAGTCAACCTATAGCATGAGAAATTAAAAATATACACATAATTTTAAACGATTTTAATGTTGCTGGCAGAATTTAACTTGCTTTTGTTCGTTTATCCTAGGTAACTAAACTGTAGTTAACTGTTTGTCTCTTTGTTTCAGGTAATTGCAGTCAGATGTTTGTAGCTGACCTAAATAAAACAGTTGACTCATTAACAATTGAGGTAAGTTTGTTTTGACCACTTTTTGGTTCCAAGTATAGACAATCAAACTGGCTGTTTCACGTAATATTTGTGAGGAATTGTAGGGGCAGTCAACATTATCGTACCATTAAAATTTATAATTTGAGGTATTTTAAATTCACGGCATTTGGCGGCTGATTGAGGGTCAGCACGTTGTATGTCATACGTATACTTGTCCTAGACAGACTTAACCACTTAATGACAGGATATGTGGCGGTTTTGTAGGGTGGTGGGTTTAGTTTAGGTAGATGAAAGAAGGGAGGTAGCCGTAGCTCCTCTACGGTTGCCGACTGGGGTGCAACGCCTGTGTGCACCGCTGATGCGTGAATGTTTAAGAAGAGTTGAATTTAGAGTTATTCCTCCACGAGCAGCCGAAGAAGAAGCATCAAGAATCTTCTCTCCTGCCAGTGCATTGCCACGTCGGGAACGACCCTATTTTTTAATGTTTATTTATTGTTAAAGGTGTTATTGGTGTACTTAGTTTTATATATTAGCGGCTTTATTTCAGCCTGGCGGGGTTCCGCTAAGAGCACCCCCATTAGTCGAGGTGCGGTTGCGGTGCGAGCTGCCCATAGCAGCTGCGGGTGAAGGTAAAGTCTGTTTAGCCAACGTGTGTGCAGTTTCCAGTCAAAGGGACCTCAAAGAACCTGACCTCTCCGCCCACTAATGACCGTCATAAATCTATCTCCACACTTCAGAAATGGAACACTGACGTTGGGAACCAATAGCAACCCCTATTTTCTGAAAATGACAGTTTGTCTACTCCGCGTGGAGTCTCAGTTGCCAAAGTTCCAACTTCCAGTTGTTCTGTTTCATTAGGTGCAAGACGGTGATGTTAAAATGTTGCAACCTTGTAGAGGGGACCGTCAGGAGGAGGGTCCATGTTGTAAAACGATTATGAGGGTTGGTCAAAGAAAGCGGCCGCCGTGCACTTGCGTTGAGTAGACAGACTTTATGCAGGACAAGCGACGGCCATGACCCGAAGGCCCTGACCGTGGCGCGTGGAGAGTAGGGTGCTTTAGCGGCTACTAAAGCCGGGGGGTTTGTTTGGTAAGTCTGATGGGGCTTTAATTGTCAAGTCTATGGGGGCGGTTTCCAGGCTCTCGTGAAATATCTCGCGTCTAGTCATCTGTATCTCTGTGTGGTTTCTTCTGGTTTCTTAAGTCCGTCAAGTCGTATGGATAGTTTGTCTGGGTGGAGATGATGTGGTTGAGTAGTGAGTGCAAGCTGTGATTCCTGTTGGTGATCTGGGGATGGAGTTGGTCCAGTCTGGCGTCTAAGTTGGAGAGGTCCTGTGGTCGTGTTTCGCTGAGCTTCGTCTCAATGCGGTGCAGCTTCCGCTGAAGTGAGGCTACCATATCCTACTGCTCGCTGTCTTGGAGATCGGTGTGTTGTAGTTGTGCGTTGATGGCCTCTGCTGTCTGTTGTAGCTGTATGGCTGAAGAGGAGAGTTGGTCCGGTGGAGTAGTTCCGTCAGTCAGCAGTCCGTGTAAGGTAGTCAATTTGTCTTGCAAGTCAATGAGGACGCCGTTGTTGGAGTCTTGTTGGCGGACTTCAGCGATGACGGATTCCTCCAGGTTGACAAGGCGCTGGTTTAAGTTAAGGACCTCTGAGTGGAGGTCCTGAACTTCATCGGCTGGAGGCCAGTGGTTGGTGGCGTTAATTGTTGTTGTCAGGAGCTCCTCAAGGGTGTTGATTCTGCTGGTGACTTGCTGCAGGTCCTCCCGGAGGCAACCAAGGGCTTGCTGACATCCAGCAGCCTCGTTGGTGGCTGCGCTCCGAGGTACTGTTCCAGTTGAGTTTTCCGCGTGGGTATGCGGGGCACTGTGCCTACCCTGTGAAATGGCCGAGGCCATTACATGTGGCACAGTACCTGCGGTGGCGGCGGCGGCGGAGATCGTGGGCTCTGGAGGTTGCTGTTGGAGTAGGACAGCCACAGTAATTGCACCGTGGAGGCGCGGTGCACGCGTCTGCGCTGTGTCCGTAGACACAGTAGTGCCTGCACGGGGTGTGGCGCTGCAGTCTGCTGGCCTCTACCTTCAGGCACTGTCCCAGCATGGGCAGGCCTTGACGTCAAGGTAACGTCGCGATCCTGAGTATCCGCAAACCGCAGGTGCACACATGTGGTCGGGCCCCTTCTTGAAATGATGCGCGTGGCACTCAGGACTGAGGGCCACTTCTGTAATGCTGCGGTGAGTAAAAGCCTCGGAGGGAGGTCACGAGGGGCTCCGAAAATTACTGCTACGACCCTAAGGCAGACTTGGAACCTCGGTTCTATTACAGACGGATCTCCTAGGAAACATCCAGCCTTCATTTGAGAGACAACCCGCAGCCAGCCTGCCAATCTACGCCTGGATCCACCAAGAGCGGACAGCCAACAATTAGTGGGTTGCCACTAAAGGCGAAAACATCCGGTCCTCTTAGTGGCGCGCTTCTCAGCACCTGCTACCTACAGGTGAGGGCACACGTTCGTGTGCTGTTCCGCACTGCACCTAGTCAGAAATGATGTCGGAGATGGAACCCATCCCATCTACCAGCTCAGCCCATTACGGGCCAGTCGACTCGGCCGCAGCGGCCATACCTTCTGCGAGTTTACCTCAACATCAGAGCGCCCTGGTTGGGTCTCTTGGAACTACCAACCAACAGAACACCGCTTTAAGCTCCACCGACTTCCTCACATGGCATGCGGGCACAACCGGTAACAATAAGGTTGACATTACAACTTCAAAATTATATCTACCTGATAATTAGACTGGCAATTATTCTCGATGTCGAACAGTGTAGATATATATTCAGGTTTAAAGACCTCCTTTCTCACACACGATTACTCCAATGTTCTGCAGTCTCTTAGTGTATGCTCTAACTGCAGTTTTATGCTCCACTAGTAAAGGCAAATTAAGTATATGATATACCTAAGCAGCTGAGTTCTGATTTCTTATAAAACTTTGCTAATAATTGCAAATGTTGTTGCCCGCCATGAGAAAGCACAAGTAGTGCCATCTATGGACAGCAAGATGTAGTGGAGATACATTTTTTCAAACCATATATTTTTGGTGTAGACTTTCGTGTATAATACAATACTGCCCCTATTACTCCAAGTAGATGCAGTAGCGAGACTTTCACTTGTTTTGAATAATGTTTATTTTATGATTACTTTTTGTAACAAGTACTTGGTAAGTAGACGCAGTATAACATTCTTGCCGGCACTTTAAGAATTTTTGGTGTGCTTATTTTGGCGATCTGTAACATTGCAGCACTCAAGTGGTGGACATGCTTCTTTTTCTTTTGTTCCTAAACGCCTAAGCTTAATGGAAACCGTGCTCCAGGCTGGAGATTATCTGACAACAATCGAGATTTGGTGGCCCATTTTCGCAACTGAACATTTACGCGCATTTGTTGCTGTTTGAAGGAGTTGGTGTTCGTGGGCTCTACTTGGGCCGGGAAGGGGAGGTGTGCAGGGAATCACCATCATGATGAACACAATTTCTTGCGCCTAAGTTTTCAATAGAGCGCCTCGAGAGGGCGGGATGAAGTGAAAGGCACTAACGATGTCGCAGTTTCGCATCACTGGGGAGCTCGCTTACCTCCTACCGACACTAATAAGTCGGTAACCACGATGTAAGATGAAGTAAAATGAAGCTGTCAAAGGGGATGTGATCACGCTTTCCAGTGAGCTGGGAAACGTCGGTCACGGGGTTCGAGCCGGAAGCAACAAAGACGCTACCTAGCTCGAACAAAAAGACGGCGCTTGCTCGACAGCAAATGTTACCAGTTTCAAAGTCTGACATCTGTGTCCTCTCTGAAACCACAAACCCACACAACTTCACCACTTTTTAAGTTTGCACTGCAACGAGGCCACCAGTGGCGGTTTCAACTTAACATTCATAATTCAGGATAAGAGAAAACCTCCAACGTTAAGTCATATCGGACGATGAATGAAATGATGTTCAAATGAGTACAGCGTACATAGAGCTTAGAGTTACCAGACATTCATCTTTCAGGATAAGAGAAAACCTCCAAAGTTAAGTCATATCGGACGATGAATGAAATGATGTTCAAATGAGTGCAGGGTACATAGAGCTCAGAGTTACCAGACATTCGCTTTTCAGGATAAGAGAAAACCTCCAACGTTAAGTCATATCGGACGATGAATGAAATGATGTTCAAATGAGTACAGCGTACATAGAGCTTAGAGTTACCAGACATTCATCTTTCAGGATAAGAGAAAACCTCCAAAGTTAAGTCATATCGGACGATGAATGAAATGATGTTCAAATGAGTGCAGGGTACATAGAGCTCAGAGTTACCAGACATTCGCTTTTCAGGATAAGAGAAAACCTCCAACGTTGTCATACCGGACGATGAATGAAATGATGTTCAAATGAGTACAGGTACATAGAGCTTAGAGTTACCAGACATTAATCTTTCAGGATAAGAGAAAACCTCCAACGTTAAGTCATACCGGACGATGAATGAAATGATGTTCAAATGAGTACAGGGTACATAGAGCTTAGAGTTATCAGACATTCATATTTCAGGATAAGAGAAAACCTCCAACGTAAAGTCATACCGGACGATGAATGAAATGATGTTCAAATGAGTACAGGTACATAGAGCTTAGAGTTACCAGAAATTCATCTTTCAGGATAAGAGAAAACCTCCAACGTTAAGTCTTATCGGGCGATGAATGAAATGAACTTCAAATGAGTACAGGGTACATAGAGCTTAGAGTTACCAGACATTCATCTTTCAGGATAAGAGAAAACCTCCAACGTTAAGTCATATCGGACCATGAATGAAATTATGTTCAAATGAGTACAGAGTACATAGAGCTTAGGGTTACCGGACATTCATCTTTCAGGATAAGAGAAAACCTCCAACGTTAAGTCATATCGGACCATGAATGAAATTATGTTCATATGAGTACAGAGTACATAGAGCTTAGAGTTACCAGACATACATCTTTCAGGATAAGGGAAAACCTCCAACGTTGTCATACCGGACGATGAATGAAATGATGTTCAAATGAGTACAGGTACATAGAGCTTAGAGTTACCAGACATTAATCTTTCAGGATAAGAGAAAACCTCCAACGTTAAGTCATATCGGACGATGAATGAAATGATGTTCAAATGAGTACAGGTACATAGAGCTTAGAGTTACCAGACATTAATCTTTCAGGATAAGAGAAAACCTCCAACGTTAAGTCATATCGGACGATGAATGAAATGATGTTCAAATGAGTACAGGGTACATAGAGCTTAGAGTTACCAGACATTCATCTTTTAGGATAAGGGAAAACCTTCAATTTTAAGTCATACGATGAAGGACATGATGTTCAAATGAGTACAGGTATATAGAGCTTTGAGTTATGAGACATTCGTCTTTCAGGATAAGAGAAAACCTCCAACGCTAAGTCGTACCGGACGTTGAATAAAATGATGTTCAAATGAGTACAGTAGTTAGAGATATTGGTTGTTTGGTGGAGGGAAAATTGCGGGGAAAAACGTGTTCAGATAACTCACCCTGTCGGAAATTAGAACTCTGGACCTCTTGAACTTGATGGAATCACGCTAGTTACCATTTACGCTTTGTAGAATTGTGTACAGAAGGTGATGTGAATCTCACATGTCAGAGTTTTACAAAAGTATGTATTGCCGATAGCGGAAGGTCGTTATTTCCCTGCAGACAATCATCAATATAAATGAAATAACTTCCAGGGATTTTGCAGATATGTGAACGGAAAAAAAATATTTCCCTATGGCTCGTAGTACAAAAAAAGGTTTATAAAACGCACTGTATATGTGAGAGGAGGTTATGTTTGATGACCCCCCCCCTCCCCACTAGTCACCTTTGATCCCGGTCGAAATGAAAACGCGGCACTAAACGATTTTACAAGCGTGAACATCAAAAGCGCTAAATAAATCTAGTCCATCTATCCTTCCGTAAACGTTACAGTAAACATTATAACAATATACTTCAATGAAAATACATTGTGATACAATGCTCTGCCATCTTAGGCACATAATGAAAGCAGGTGGACTGAAACGGTTGCTTATGCCATCTATCCGACACACATGGATTCAAGACTACAGTTGTCCAGCACTAAGGTCTTAGTTGAAGTTGACGTTCTTACATTACGTATAGAAGCAGAGGTAGTGTTTCCCATCTCTAAGGTCTCTGTGGACATTAGTTGAACAGTAGAACTGGGAGCAGGGCCAATTCGAGTTAACGAAAACCTGGGTTAACTATAGAATTACGAAAAAAAAAAAAAAAAAAATTAAAAAAAAATAATAAAAAAAAAAATTGCGTGGGCTTAAAACCACACGACAGAACTGAAAACTTAAAAATTATTCATTATAAATTATTCTTAAAAATTAATGTTGACACTTGCGCAAAGAGGTCAGTTGCGAGCTCTGGCCGTATTCGTAGTCCGACTTGGTCCGGACCAACTTGCTACTTCCGGTGGACTAATGGCAGACCATCGATTTTCTTAATCATAAATCGGAATGAGCGTTAGTTCGGGGACTAAACACGTTGGTCCGGTTCAAATTTTGTGTCGCCTCCGTGCGGTAGATTAAAGGCGGGCTATCTTTGCAACATGGACGACAGTGAAGTGATGAATGTAGCTGTAGTGCGTAGAATTCATGAAATGAAAACTTATCTACCAAAAATAGAAGTTATTGCGAAGTACGACGACCTAAACTTCAAAAGTAGATACAGGTTTAGTAAAGCGAACGCCAGAAAGCTGATAGAAATGATTCGTCCTAACCTGTACGTCAGGGGCGAGTAATGCTGGATGGGACGAACAAGTAAATTCCACATCTAGGAATGCGTGGAAGGCATTATATTTCGTAATGAGAATATTGAAAAAGGGGAGCGCTAGGTCCAGGGAAATTGCCTACAAGGCCTTAGTGCGGCCGGTTATGGAATATGGAGTAGCATGCTGGGACCCGTATAGAGCTAACCAAATCGATCCATTAGAAAAAATACAGAAGAGGGCAATAAAATTCATAAAAAGAGGTAAGTATTTTGGGCCTATAAAAGGAGATGAGACTAAATGGGAGGAATTAAGAATTAGGCGTAAAAAACATAGGTTGGTAGCATTATTCAAAGCTAATGCTGGTGTAAAGGCATGGGTGGACGTTAGTGTAAGGTTAGATAATCCGGATTATTATGGACGAAACGATCATAGGTATAAAATTAAGGGTAGAAGATACAGAACCTACGTAGGAAAATTTTCTTTTGTTAACAGAACCATTGAAGAATGGAATGAATTGCCTGTAGCAGTCTTTCAGGGCTGTCCCCTGTCGCTGAAGAAATTTAGAAAAAAATCTAGATGGTTTATAGTTTAACTTTTAAATTATAATGGTATATAATATGTAAATAGAAAATTAATTAGATATGTTTTAAATGACTAAAGTAAAATAATATCATGTTTGTATTGTTTATTGTGTTATTGTTGTAAATCTATTATTTGTAATTTGATCTGTATTCTTAACTCTGCCACCGGGTAGTTCCCAATTGCAGTGAATAAATACATACATACATAACGGCGACCTGAGTATCTCAATTGACACTCAAATCCTAACAACACTTTGGTATTATGTAAGAGGAGGATATCAAGACAACACTGCTGACCTGCATCAGTAAGCCGCATTATCAGCAAACTCGTTATAAATTCTCCTCCATGCCTCCCCCTTTCTCACATTTATAATCGCCAACACGGATTTATTTTCTACAATGTTCATTCTTTTTTGGACTAGAGAAAACGTTGGTCTTCCTCTGACCAATTGATACCACTCTTCTTCATATTATCCGTATTTCAAACTTTGTTACCGAACAAGGCAACCGTAAGAATGATTAAGAAACAGTTGTGAAACTACCACAGCGATTTATCAACTTGTAGGTACACTGTGGTTTGTTTAGCACTCTATGCATGCGCAGAAGAGCCTTTCTATGTCGTGTAACATTTGTTCCGTGCTGGTCCGAGGCTTTTTATCATCTATCAATACGACAAAGTTAGACCGCCTTTGGTCCGGACCAAGTTAGTCGGAAGATAGTCTAGACCAAAGTGATAACTATGAATATGGGCCTTCATGCCTTACGCTAAGTGTGCTCGCAAATGAACATACTCTGAAACAACTGAATGACCACGGAATTACAACCGTGCGAAGAGGGTTATACATAAAGGATGTATAAAGGAAGTAAAATCAAATCACATAGCACACTGCTTTACAAGTATTTTATTTTTATATTAACATACATGCTACGAGGTTCTTCCAGAAAGTAAGTTCTGTTTGGTAATAAAGTTAAATTGTGTACAGATACAGAAATATTATTTATTGCACTAAATTCTATAACTCTTAAGCTACTTTTCCACAGAACTGCCGAAATTTTGCAGGCATTTGTCATAACAAGGCACAAGTTTTTGTATACCTTCTTCATAGAATTTGCCGCCTGTGTCTTCAACCAGTTGGAAACATTTTCTTTCAGCTCTTCGTCATTGTTGAAGTGATGACCGCCGAGAAAAGATTTGAGATGCACAAACAGATGAAAGTGGCTAGGAGCGAGGTCAGGGCTGTATGGAGAGTGGTCAAACACGTCCCAGCCAAATCCCTATAGGATGTTTTTCGTCGCATTTGCAGTGTGTGGTTGTGCGTTGTCGTGAAGAAACACAACATCTTTTGACATCGCAAATTTTCCGATAAATTTCAATTGGTTTCACTTTCCTAGCATTCAGAAAACATTGTAAACAAGCACAACAAAGCGTACATGGCTGACAGCGATCTCACAATGGTGCAAGTTTCTTCTCCTTCATACAGAGCGTCTACCGCGCATGTGCGGAACTGCGATCGCAGCACTGCAGCGGAGATAAATTGAAACACAACTTACTTTCTTGACGCCTCTTGTATTGCACAATCATTTTTCATATTTTGTTCTTGTTCATACACATATTTTTATAACATCAATGTTTTGTCCTTAAGGTTTTATTTTCCAAACTAAGTAACATATATTTAAATCCTGTTTTCTATAAAAAAATCAAATGTATATATCAAATATTTTGACCCTCAGTCGGCCTTTCAGGTTGTAGAAAAACCTAACCTATAAGTTGTAAATGAAAATAAACGCTAAACGTAATTTTAATACGTGATAATTTTATTATTTAAATGTTATTACATTTAATGTATTGATATTTTGCGGTTTACTACTCACAATAAAATGAAACTGTCAATAAAAATAAACAGTTCTTAAATGAAACATCTCTCACGAATTCCTAACACTTACCTATTTCCAATTAGCACACTCGTTTTATTTTTCGTTATTATGGTTTTAATTATTCAAATACCGAACTTGGGTGATGTTATCTGTTCCTTTTGACTATTATTATTGTTCAAAGTGGAATTTGACATGTGAACTTGTTAAATGATAGGTTATCTGACCGTATCGGTTACCGGCACTTGACAGACGTTTGTAAGAGTGTCCCTAAGACAGTTATTTTTTTAATCAAACTCCTGTAGGGTTTCTGAATTCTTTATAGTATTTGAAATATGTTAAAACATTCCTGGATGCGTGTTGTTGATACGCTGTTCAGTGCGACAGAAAATCTACGGTGTACGAGGGGGGGGGGGCCCAAAAGAAACCGGACTCCGAGGGCTCTGCCGCTCGTAGACGTAGTGCAGGGTTCTCACGCTAGATAGAGACCTTCATGAAACAGCTGTGCGGACGGCGTCAGTGTAGAGCTGAACTTGCAAGTGTGTTATTGTGTTTCTCTGTTGGCGGGTTACTTCTGCGAAGTCGTTATGGCAACTTTAAAAGAACAAAAGTGTATGTGAAATTTTGTTTCCTGCTTAAAATACTGCAACGGAGACACACCAAATGCTTCAGGAAGCTTTCCAGGAGGACGCTATGAGCCGCACACAGGTTTTCGAGTGGTTGAGTGCTTTAAACGTGGTGAGATGTGTGTTGAAGACAAAGCTCTTTCTGTACGCCCTTCAACATCGCGAAATGAGGAGAACATTGAAAAGGTCCGTCAAAAGATCAACGCGGATCGTCGCCAAACGATCGACCAAATTTCAGCAGCGACAGGAATCTGTTGGAGCTCGTGCCAGCGGATTTTGAGTGAGGATTTGCACATGAGACGCGTTGCTGCTAAATTTGTTTCGCGCCTTCTCACACAGGAGCACAAAACCATCCGCATGAATGTGTGTCAGTACTTGAAAAAAGAGACTGCACGTGATCCAAACTTCTTGAACAAAGTCATTACAGGGGATGAGAGGTGGTGTTACGGCTATGATCCAGAAACCCAACAAGGGTCAAGCCAGTAGAACTCCCAACTCTCCCAGACCAAAAAAAGCAAGGCAAGTAAGGTAAAATGTGAAGACAATGATCATTGTTTTTTTTGATGTTCGTGAAATTGTGCATCGGGAGTTCATACACCCCTGGCGAGACTGTTAACCAGCACTTTTACTTGGATTTTTTAAGGCGTCTGCGAGAGGATGTGAGGAGGAAACGCCCCGAACTTTGGCGATCAGGTGACTGGTATCTGCATCACGACAAAGCTCCTGCACACACGGCCTTACGAGTGACCCACTATTTGGCATCTCAGAGGTGGGCTGTCGTTCTCCACGCTCCGTATTCGCCGGAGCTAGCTCCGTGCGACTTTTTCCTATTTCCACGAATGAAAAAAAACGCTGAAAAGAGAGCGTTATGACGATGTGGAGGCGGTAAAAACAGCTTCACAAAGGGCACTGGACAATATCAAACTTGAAGAGTTCCAAACATGCTTCCAACAGTGGGAAAACAGACTTGACAAGTGCATCGCATGTAATGGAGAGTAACTTGAAGGTGACTGAAGTAGTTTAGTAAAAAGGTTCATCAATAAAGTTTTTATGAGAACAGTCCGGTTACTTTTTGTTCCCCCCTCGTATAGCGGTATGGACATATCGAATGAGTGTGGGGGAGTTAGTTCGGATTGAACCGACTCAAGCCGACTTCACCCGAATGAACGTAACATATTCCAGCGTGATGGCTCAGTTTAATTCACTGCCCACAAAAAGTACTGAACTCTCCTAAAGAAGTTTTCACTTCAGAAAGCATCACCGAAATATTTCTAAAGTAGTTTAGAAATTTCTATCGACACACTTCATACTAGGGTCATTTGATAAGTGTGGTAAAAACCAAGAATATATATTGAACATCTTACTTTTATATTCCAGATCTTCTAGAGAAACAAGCCATGTGAAAAGAGGATTAGAAATCGCCGTTACGGGAGTGTACATATGTAATAATGCCTCCTTCTCTAATTGGTTTATAATCTCCGTCATTGTCCAATGTCTTCTTCAGCAGCACTAAGGTTCTAGGTGAACCTTACATTTGTAAAAGTAATTTATATAATATTTTATCCACGTTGGGAAGCTAATTTTTAATAGGATTTTAATATTTGTGGTTGGCTCACTTTGTAATGAAATTATGACGTTGCTTGAAGATTACACTGGAAAATTCCGAAGATGTAATGAATTTGGAATTCTCCCTCCCAGTCGGACATAAGAAATTTCATCTCAATGTCATACTGGAGGATTGATTTAATGTTTAACTTTTGATTTCCCAAAATAATGATTCTGAATCCCCTTCGTTGATAACACTGGGCAACAATGAAAACGTTTCGGGCTTAAAAAGTGAGTGAGTGTGTGGTGTTTTAGGGCCCGTCGACAACAAGGTCATTTGGGCCCGAAGTCAACACTAAAACCTAAAAGCTACACAAATTAAGCTAAAAATGTAAAATATAATAAAAACACTCAACTATTAAAAGGACATAAAAAACGATCTAAAGACTAACAATTTAAAATCTCTAAAAGTAATAAATATAAAATACAAGTCAGACTTGTTTATTAAAACCGATTTTAGCAACAAACCGCAGTGCCTTAACCACGGCCACTGGGTCGTCCCCTAAAACACCGTGCAAGTTAGTCCCAGAGCCCAAAGACTGGCAAACGCGGGCGTACTGCGGGCAATCAAGCAATACGTGCCGCACAGTGAGGCGTACTGCACACGGAGCACATACAGGGACCGGTTCCCCTCTTAACAAATGGCCATGAGTCGCTCGTGTGTGCCCAATTCTCAGCCGGGTGAGTATCACCTCGGCCCGCCGGTTATCCTTCAGGAAGTTGGCCAGGGTTGTACGCTCTCCTTTATCGCCCGGAGTTGTGTGCCTTCCAAAGCTGTCCAGGAGTCTGCCAAGCAGATAGGAGTTGGCGTCGGCAAAAACGTTGCACATCCTGGTATGGCACCGTAGTTGTTAAACTCCGGGCCAAACGGCAAGCGGACTTAGCAGCCACGTCCGCCTCCTCGTTCCCGGAAATCCCAACATGGCCTGGGGTCCAAGTAAAAACAAAATTGTATCCGCGACTGAGCATTTGCGAGATCTGGGCCTGTATTTTTGAAACAAGTGTGTGAGCGGCAGTGTGCTGTTGCAAGGCCTGAAGAGCACTTAGAGAGTCAGTGCAGACGATAAAAGAGCCAGGAGCTAACTTGCAAATAAAAAGGAGCAAATAGAAGATGGCATACAGCTCTGCTGAGAAGACCGAAGTGGAGTCCAGAAGGCGAAGTTTATGAGCCTCACTGTTAATGAAGAACGCGCAACCCGTAGTGCTACCTAACTGAGAACCGTCTGTAAAGACCGGAACATAGTGTAACGGCTCAGTAGTTCGGCAAAAAGTTGTTTGAACACCGAATATAATGAATATATATATGTATATATATTTCCATCTGTTGAATTCAAAAAACACAATAAAATGATAGATTAGCTCTTGTTTTGAAGATAAAGTGACATTTTATTTTTAGAGTGAAGATTTTAAATTTCGGGGAATATTTTTGGAGTTGGCACACCTGTCAAATAATAAAACACAATCAGAGAGAAATTTTGGAAATTAAGTGATGCAAAAGTTAAGGAAGGCATTTTTGTCGGAACACAAATAAGAGAACTTGTAAAGGATCCTGCATTTGACCAAGTTTTGGAGGGGAAAGAAAAGGAAGCTTGGGAGGCCTCCAAGGGTGTTGTTCATGGATTTTTAGGCAACAAAAGAGATGACAACTACAAGTATTTGGTGACAGTGCTCCTGCAAAAATACCGTAACCTTGGATGCAACATGTCCCTTAAGATCCATTTTCTCCACTCCCACCTAGACTTTTTCGCTCCTAGTTGTGGAGCTGTTAGTGATGAACATTGAGAGAGATTCCATCAGGACATTTCTGTTATGGAACAAAGATATCAGGGCCGTTGGAATGAAGTAATGCTTGGTCTTTGTACAGGGATTCTGCGGAACTCCATCACAAGAGGCAAGCTAAAAGACGACGAAGTCATGATTATCTTTAGACACGCCTATCTGCGAAGTATTTCTCCAGCAATTTAGAACTCTTAGCATGTAATTACCAGTTAAAAAAATCAAATGCACTTTCATTGTTGTTAGCATGTATGTACTTAAAATGTATCCTTTTCTCTCAATCCGTTAATATTGTCACCCGAACGTCGGAACATCCTATAGAGCGGGCAGGCAGGAGACGGTCGGCGTTCGGCACGCCCCCCTCGTTTGTCTTATAGCGGTAACAAGGGGTGGCTGGGAAAAAAACATCACTGCGCCGTCTCTTTCTGTTCCACCTGTGTTCTCGAACTTACGGGATATTTCATCTAATCTAGAACCTGCCAGATCGGCCAGCTGACACTATATAAGCAACACGTCGGACAAGAGTAGTCAATCAGTGCTTGACGTGCTAGTGTACGACGAGAAGACTGTCTGAGTGCATCGGAGTATTGTACGTAATTACGAGTGCAAGTGAAATTGTAACGGACGATCTGGTGAATCGTAATTGTGTGCATTACGTAATTCTGTGTATTTGGCAAGAGTTTAACTGTAAGTCGGTGGAAATAAAGAACATTTTTGAGTGGTGCAATTGGACTTTTCATTTCACGAACTCACAAAGTCACAATATGTAATACTTCCACCTTGTGTATATCATAGAAACTAGAGCTAATAAAACGTTTGCATTGTCATAATTTTTTGCCCAAAATTAGTAGGAATTGCATCATGAAGTCTCGAAACATTCAGAAAATTATTTTTTGTCGCCCAGTGTTATTATTTACTTGAGCATTAATTACCTAATAAGATAACAGTTCCATACAATAACTTCTGAACATTAAAAATGTACATTATATATGTAAGTGTTTTATCAAAATTATTCATAGACTGTGGTGGAGGGAATTTATGAATTTCCTTGCATTAACCAAGCGCTTTTGGCGTTTAATTTGTTTATTCTCAAATGTGTTCACGATATATATTTTGGGCGACCTTTGTTAGTATAATGGCGTGGAGGATGTACCAGTGTGTCCGTTAATTTAGCTGGCTGCTGAATAAGGGTAAAGTACAGGTCAAGTAACGTACAAACGAGAAGTTTGTGAAGGTGATTGCTGAATGCTATTCATTACTGAGGCAGCAGAGATAAACACGAAATTCCCAAAGGCTAAACACAAACGGTGCTAAATTCACGCCTGCCTCCACATCTGCCTAAGTTACAGCGTTTAATCACACCACAGTAGCTCAACGTCTATATAAAACTGTACCCACGTGATGGAGCGACATTACTATTTCTCGATACTCGATATAAATATACAATGTCGATTTTTGATATCAACAATCTTTAAAAGTAAAACACCGGACAAGTTTCGAGACTATCAATATATCGAAGTAAATGAAACTAGCTCATAATTTGATGCTTCAAAATGTATCCACACTACTTGCTATGCAAGTGCTTACCAGGCGTGACTTTCAAAGCGAGGGAAGCTCCAAATAATAATTTTCATTAAAATAAGAGAGAATAATGACTAAAGCTACCCTTCAGTACTCTTTCTACTGTACAGTCACACGTAGGTCCAATAGCGAGGTGCGACTTTCAAAGCGAGGGCAGCTCCAAATAATAATTTTTATTAAAATAAGAGAGAATAATGACTCAAAAAACTAAGGCTACTCTTCAGTACTCTTTCTATTGTACAGTCACGTAGGTCCAGTGTCAAAGCGTGATTTTCAAAGCAAGGAAAGCTCCAAATAATAATTTTCATTAAAATAAGACAGAATAATGACTCAAAGAACTAAGGCTACTCTTCAGTACTCTTTCTATTGTACAGTCACACGTAGGTCCAATAGCGAGGCGAGACATTCAAAGCGAGGGAAGCTCCAAATAATAATTTTCATTAAAATAAGGGAGAATAATTAATCAGAGAACTAAGGTTACTCTTCAGTACTCTTTCTGTTGTACAGTCACACGTAGGTCCAGTGGCGTGGTGTGACTTTCAAAGTGAGGAAAGCTCCAAATAATAATTTTCATTAAAATAAGAGAGAATAATGACTCAAAGAACTAAGGCTACCCTTCAGTACGTTTTCTATTGTACAGCCACACGTAGGTCCAGTAGCGAGGCGTGACTTTCAAAGCCAGGGAAGCTCCAAATAATAATTTTCATTAAAATAAGAGAGAATAATGACTCAAAGAACTAAGACTACTCTTAAGTACTCTTTATATTGTACAATCACACGTAGGTCCAGTAGCGAGGCGTGGCTTTCAAAGTGAGGGAAGCTCCAAATAATAATTTTCATTAAAATAAGAGAGAATAATGACTCAAAGAACTAAGACTACTCTTAAGTAGTCTTTCTATTGTACAGTCACACGTAGGTCCAGTAGCGAGGCGTGACTTTCAAAGTGAGGGAAGCTCCAAATAATAATTTTCATTAAAATAAGAGAGAATAATGACTCAAAGAACTAAGACTACTCTTAAGTACTCTTTATATTGTACAATCACACGTAGGTCCAGTAGCGAGGCGTGACTTTCAAAGTGAGGGAAGCTCCAAATAATAATTTTCATTAAAATAAGAGAGAATAATGACTCAAAGAACTAAGACTACTCTTAAGTACTCTTTCTATTGTACAGTCACACGTAGGTCCAGTAGCGAGGCGTGACTTTCAAGTGAGGGAAGCTCCAAATAATAATTTTCATTAAAATAAGAGAGAATAATGACTCAAAGAACTAAGGCTACTCTTAAGTACTCTTTATATTGTACAATCACACGTAGGTCCAGTAGCGAGGCGTGACTTTCAAAGCGAGGGAAGCTCCAAATAATAATTTTCATTAAAATAAGAGAGAATAATGACTCAAAGAACTAAATCTACACTTCAGTACTCTTTCTATTGCACAGTCACACGTAGGTCCAGTGGCGAGGCATGACTTTCAAAGTGAGGGAAGCTCCAAATAATAATTTTCATTAAAATAAGAGAGAATAAGGACTCAAAGAACTAAGGCTACTCTTTAGTACTCTTTCTATTGTACAGTCATACGTAGGTCCAGTAGCGAGGTGTGACTTTCAAAGAGAGGGAAGCTCCAAATAATAATTTTCATTAAAGTAAGAGAGAATAATGAATGGGTAAATAGAGCTGGTCACTAGAATCTAACTGGCTCCGCAACACCACGTATTTTCGGAAAAATTTTGAAAGTATATTCAGGGCAAATAAGATGTTTTGCATTATTTTGTTGTTTGTTTATCTTTTCTTCCGAAATTCTTGGGGGGAGCGGCGCTTCCATGGTTTCAATGCAAGTGTGTGAAATTATATCGCGATTTATTTTGAAATTGCAGAGTCACTGGACAAATGACATCAGAATCCTTAAGAAGTGTCAGACGACCGCGATAAACAAGTCAGTGCTTGGCACAGAGTGACTCAAGCAATGCGTTATGGCATCGTAAAGTAGTCAAATGACTTGCAGTTGACGATAACACAGCTGCACTGCTTTTATTGGTGTGCAGCTCTCCCACGGCACCAGCGGTGCATTCCTACGATATTTCGTCAGAAATACTAAATGTTTGGAGATTCCTTTACACTAAAGAGGCATTTTTAGGAAAAAGAAGTCTTCTTTTTGTAACTAAAAATAACCTAGTGTGATATTTTCGCCCAAAGCAAACAAAAGCAGGTGCCAGAAATGACAACTGCATATCGGCTTACTCAGAACGTATACAACAAAAAAATGGACGTTTAAATATACAAACCGAAGAAAGAGACTGCAACACCGTGGACGAACGAGCCAATGAACGAGAAAACTTTGGATTCAGAAAAGAAATATCTCTAAGTACTTTACATAAAACTACATGGGCACATCCACAAACTTGTAACTACAATAAGATAATGTTTATCTTGAAGTAGATAGAGCAATAAGTGTTTGTACAAGAGTAGAGAAAGTCATATATATAAAACATTTGACTATCACTTAAAGTCTACTGTATTCCCTTGTAACTACAATAAGATAATGTTTATCTTGAAGTAGATAGAGCAATAAGTGTTTGTACAAGAGTAGAGAAAGTCATGTGTATAAAACATTTGACTATCACTTAAAGTCTACTGTATTCCCTTGTAACTACAATAAGATAATGTTTATCTTGCGGTAGTTAGAGCAATAAGTGTTCCATAAGAGGACTGAATTGGGGAATGCCTCAGTGTAAAATTCTCGTAGCAACAAGATTTGAAACGCATTTGACATAATCCGACCGTCGTCGACGCTTGGCAGTTCATTTAACGCTTAACCGAATCAGATTTTAATCCGGTTAGTGTTTACATTTACCGCTCCAACCAAGCGGCGCTGATGCTGCTGGTGCTTTTCGCTCACTCAGAATGTACTTTATTAAATTATTTAATTTTTGCGAGTGCCTTCACGCGGTGAAACGCTTTAATGGAAACAATAAAACAGCACTTACCTCCCCCCCTCTTCTTTCTTTCTTTCTTTCTTTCTTTCTTTCTTTCTTTCTTTCTTTCTTTCTTTCTTTCTTTCGTTCTTTCTTTCTTTCTTCCTCTTTCTTTCTATCTTTATTTTTCTCTCTTTCTTTTTCTATCTCCTTCTTTCTTTTCTTTCTTACTTTCTTCCTTTCCTTCTTTCTTTCCTTTCTTTCCCTTCTTTCTTTCTTTCTTTTTACTTCTTTCTTTTTGTTTGTTTTATTGCTGTTTGTTTCTTTCTCTTCCTTTCTTTCATTCTTTCTTTCTTACGCTTCTCATTCCTTCATTCCTTCTTATTTCTTTATTCCTCTTTTTTATTTATTTGTTTTCTGCCTTGTCTCCATCCTAACCTTATATTTTCTTTCTCTTTCCCTTCTTTCTTTCTTTCTTTCTTTCCCGTTTTCTTTTTTGTCTCTCTTTTCATTACATATTCCTTGTTTGCCTCTTTATTTCGTTCTGTTTTTGTTTATCTTTGGTTTCTTCCTTCCTTCCTTTCGCTTTTTCTTTGTATCTTGCAGTTTTCCTTCTTTCTTTTCTTCCTTCTCTACCTGTCACCCTTCTTTTCTTTCTTTCTTTCTTTCTTTCTTTCTTTCTTTCTTTCTTTCTTTCTTTCTTTCTTTCTTTCTTTCTTTCTTTCTTTCTTTCTTTCTTTCTTTTTTTCTGTTTCTTTCCTTTGTTTCTTTTCTTCTTTCTTTCTTTTCTTCTCCTTTTGACTTTCTTTCTTTCTTTTTCCTTCTCTCCTTTCTTTTTCTCTTTCTTTCCTTTGTTTATTTTTCTTCTTTCCTTTCCTCCTTTCTTTCTTTCTTAGTTTTTCTTTCTTTCTCTTTTCTTCTCTTTCATTCTTTCTTATATTTCTCCTTCCTTCATTCTTTCTTTCTGTCCTTCTTTATTCCTCTTTTTTCTTTCTTTTCTTCTCTTTCTCTATCCTAAAGTTATCATTTTTCGCTTTCCCTTCTCTCTTTCTTTCTCTCTTTTTTACTTTCTTATGTCTTTCTCGTTTTCTTTCTTTGTCTCTCTTTTCATTACATAATCCTTCTTTTTCTCTTTCTTTCTTTTTTCTGTTTCTTTTCTTACTTTTCTGCCTTCCTTCTTTGTCTATTTCTTTGTTTCTGGCACTTTTTCTTTCTTTCGTTTCTTTGTTTTTCTTTCTTTTGTTTCTTCCTTACGCGCCACCCTTGTTCCTTTCTTTCCTTTTGCCTTCTTTCTTTCCTTTTTGCTGTTACTCAATGTAATAATTTTATTCGCTAGTTTGCGCCACACTCTGTCAACATCGCGAGATCATTAATGAAAATATTGCTTATTTCGAGCTTTTTCGGTTTTTTCTTCTGTTTTTATTCATTCAGTTAGTTTTAAAAGCCTTACTTCCGCTGAATTGCAGTTCCTTCTCTGCTGCTAAGTAAAAGTGTTTAATTTAAATTTAAGTGAGAGTTCGCGGTTTATAATACGAAATTAAAGTCAATCCCTCACATTTAATTTAGTCTTACCATTCATTTTTTGCAGGAAGTACATCATCAAACGGGAAGTTGGAAATTACGTTAATATCCGCATTCTGGAAATAACCATGACTAATAAGAAACAAGGAAACACCTGGATACAATCGATACATCGATATTATCGAAAGATATTTGATATCTCGACATAAATCATCGATACTTCCAAAAGATTTGTAGCCGCGTGGCCCCAGCAGTTTTGACAATGGAGTAGTAGTAATAAAAGCGTCTTTGGCTGGCATTTGAGAGGTCCGGGTTCGATACCCCGGGTTCTGCCCGGGGATGCCCCTGCTAGGTACAGCAGACCAATAAGTTAGTAATAGCAACATAATAAACGAATAAAATATCGACTTGACAGTTTTTAATAAGTGAACATCAAGTTTTGATATTGTGCATCGATAGCGAGTGTCGAGAAGTACAGCAGTGACACGATGGGCGGGCGTACGTCAGTGACCTGTAGATGGCGTCATGGAGGTCTGACCTGGTTTACTGAATGACACGAACCGTGAACATCCTACCAATAATTAGGATATTCATTATGTTCTGCATCACTGAGTTAAATGGTCTACAGACCCGGCAGTGTTTTGTTTTGTGTATCACGTAATTAAGACGAGTTTGGTTCAGTGGAGTCCAGGTTCGACCCCTGCTACAGACAATGAAGACATTTTATCTACTTTTTCATCTACATACAGATACTCTAAAAAGTATAATAGCAGATAGAATATAACAAGAACAATAAGAAAACTATAGATCAGAAACGAACAATAACTATCAAACATCGGTTGATATCTAGTTTAAACAAAAACAGATTTTGGGTTCATATATTGCTTAGTGAGTGAACAGCTCTATGTTATTCATCCATTTGATGTCAAACAAGTATTTTTCTAGTAAACAAGATCCCAGGTATGGTGCCTTCCTTCTCTTTTCTTACGTAGTAGTAGTGTTTCTTCCTTTGTCGTTGACAGTTCCATCTCTGTTTTGAAAGCCGTTGACTGCTATTTAAGTACTATGGGTCGAAAACGTTGTGAAACTACAAAAGAAGAGAGAGAAATTTGCAACAGCTCATTTAAAAAAGGAATATCTATTCAAGAAATTGGAGAAACATATGAATACCTACCAGTACAGTGAAGACTATTATATTCAGGTTTGATCAGAACAAAACCTACGGTCATCCAGCAGTTCTATCCGAGATGGAGATACGACAGTTACTTAGAGAAGTCAAGTAAAATCCTAAACTAAGTGCTTCAAAGCTTGCTATTGCTGTTCAAACACACACAGGAAAGTCCGTTTCAGCACAAACTATAAGAAACGTGCTGTATGAAGCTGAGTATTGTCACGAGGCATTTATTTGCCGCTCGTGAGCGCACGCCGAGAGAGAGAAACAGAGGCAGAAAGAGACAGAAACAGTTCCATGGTGTTCTCGCTATACCACGAAAGATCGTGCTAGTTCGTTAGCTTTCGTGTGGCTTCGTCAGGTTTCGAGAAACCGAGATACAGCTGCTTGTGTATAAATAAGTTCGCCAGGGAGCCGAGAGACGTAGTCTGCTATCTACCCTCTCGAAAGTCTTCGAGAGGATAATTCTCACCCGCTTGTCCCCAGTATTGGGTGACATTCAAGCCATACCTGCTTATCAATTTGGCTTTCGTCCGAGGCACTCGACAGTCCAACAGCTGCTGCGAGTCGTGGAGACGGCTGCCCTGGGTTTCCAGGAACAGGCGTTCACGGCAGCAGTGTCTTTGGACGTCGAGAAGGCCTTCTCTACAACCTGGCACACCGGACTCCTTCACAAGCTTATCCACCTGGGCCTACCAAACCAATTAATCAACATGTTACACAGCTTTCTAAAACATCGCACTTTTAAAGTCACAGTTGCGGGGCAAACATCTACTCTCAGACCCGTGAGAGGCGGAGTCCCAGAAGGCTCTGTATTATCTCCCACACTTCCCAACCGAGCCGCGCGTCGAAATGGCACAATATGCTGACGACGTGCTGCTCTTCTGCAAAGACAGACATATTCGCAGAGCCTTCAACCCAATTCAAAGACACCTCCGTCTCACACAAGACGGACAAAAGCCACGCCATTCTATTCACCAAGCGCCACACCCCCGCAGACTGCCCTGATTTCCATTTCAGAGGCCGAAGGATAGAACGGGTACCCTCTATCAAATACCTGGGAGTAGAGCTAGACAAGAGTCTGACTTTCCGTCGACACATCAGGGAACTCTCGGCGAGGGTTCAAGGAGCTATTGCTTCCCTGTATCCTATGCTGGGTTCTCGATCGATGCCAGCCCGCGTAAGGCTATACCTTTTTCGGGCTCTTATAGTCCCGTTGATGCTATATGCCTGCGAGGTCTGGGGCATGGCCGCAGATTCCTGGCTGGCATATCTTCAACGCGCTCAGAATAGAGGACTTAGGTCCATCTATTCAGTAGGCCGATTCTTTCCAGTAAGGTTCCTCCATGAAGCCTCGGGTCTTCCATACGTGGAAGATGAAATTAGACGCCGGGCTACAAAATTATACGCACAGTTACCTTTGCACAGAAGTGCCCTGGTTCGGTCTCTTGGTGATTATGATCCCACCAGACGTCGTCGCCGACTATTCCGGGTCCCCCGCATGGCTTGCGGGCATCCGAGGTAACCTCGGAGCATTTCCAGCAGCAGCTAAAGCTGAGCTCCCATAATCTACCAAGAGTTGTTGGTCTCAAAATTAAACAAAAATTCAGTCAAACAAAAAATTCAGTCAAAATTCAGTTCAAATCAAAATAAATCTTTCAACGCCAGGGTGCTAGTGATAGCATTCTATCCTTCTAGAGGAGTCAATAAACTACCTCATATTCAATCCACCATCCTCAAAGTAAAACAGCCATCCTAACCCATCCCGAAAAGAAAATCCTATCTGTGGTTAAACCCTATCCTGGGTGGGCACACAGCAACAATCTTCAGGCTAACACAAGCCTACCAGTACCTGCGAGCGAGAGACGTACAGAGAAGCAGTCAGTCAGTGACTTGCAATTGTCCAGTGTGGAGGTGTGGCAGACGGACTTGAAGATTGCGTTCGTATGTATTACGTCATTCTACTGATATCAGAGTTGTACAAGTGTCGTTCTTCGGAAATAAAGAGCAGCTTTGAATCTCTGCAACCTGGACTTTTAATTTTACGAACCCAGAAAGTCACAGTATGGAGGCCGAACAACACGTAGAAAACCTTACATCAGTGAAATCAACAGAAAGAAGCGAGTTGCTTTTGTCAAGGAACAAATGCGAGGGCTGTTCAATAAAGAATGATCACATTTTTCTTTGACAACGTACGTTTACTCATCCTCATAATTTTGGTGGTTCTTCTCAAAATAGTCTCCCCTGAATGCCATGTACTTGTCCCAGTGTTTCTGCCAGTCTTCAAAGACATGCTGGAAACATTTCTTGATAGATCCTTCAAAATCACCTCTGCAGCCTTCACCACTGCTTCTGATGATGGATAATGCCTCCCACGAAGGCGTTTCCTCAAGTTAGGGAATAGAAAAAAGTCACATGGGGCTAAATCCGGACTATAGGGAGGGTGAGGGATGTACTTCACGTTGATTTTTGCAAGATATTCAGCAACAACATTATATGCAGCCGCAAATTATCGTGGTGCAGCATCCAGCCTGCTTCACGGAAATGTGGTCTTTTGCACCTGATATGAACCTGCAATGTTTTCAGGATATCCCTGTAATATTGTCCAGTTACTGATGTGTGTGCAGGTACAACATGCTGATAAACCATTCCATGAATGTCAAAGAATGAGATGACCATAACTTTCCCAGCAGAAGCAACCACTTTTGCTTTTTTGTGGGTTGGTGATGAAGGAGATTTCCACACTCAGCTTTGCTGTTTGCTCTCAGGATCAAAATGATGTAGCCAAGTTTCATCAGCAGTGATTACGTTTGAAAGAAACTCCGGATTTTCCTGTAACATCAACTTTAACTGCATGTTACCTCCATTGCAGCGGTAGGCGATACTGAACATATATGAACTTGCTTGATTCTCACAGGCGGGAACCAGGAGTACCAACAATGAAACTACTAGGGCGTGTTTGTTTCACATTAAGCTAACAGAATATAATAAGACTGAATTTTAGTGCGAAAAATTATGACCGTACGATGGGTTTGATTTCTGCAAGAAGGCTGTATTTACTGACGAGAGTCAATTTGAGCTCTTTAGTCAAAAGGGCGAATAATAGTGTGGAGAAAAAAGAATTGTGAGCTTGAGGAGAAATATATAACAGCTTCAGTTAAACATGGAGGCGGTTCAGTACTGGTCTGGGGCTGCATGAGTGCAAATGGTGTAGGGGATTTGTGTTTTATTGGTGGAATTATGAACCATAAGGTTTATATAAACATCCTAAAATACATCTGTCCAGAAGTGTGAATAATATGGGTCTTTCTGAGGATTATATTTTCACACATGATAATGATCCAAAACACACAGCTCTAGATGCAAGACTATGGGTTGACGATGGATGTCGACACCATCGCTATCTCCAGATATGAATACAATAGAGAATTTGTGGAGTATACAGGACAAACTTTTTAGGAATTATCAGATATCCAATATAAAGGATCTAAAGAACTCTCTACTAGAGGAATGGCGTAAAATTACAGTAGAAACAACATAATCTTTGGTAAATCCATGCCAAGGAGAGTGCAAGAGATTATAAAGAGGAATGGAGGGCCTACTAAGTACTAACTGTAACATTCTACACAATTTTCATTATGCAGACGAATACTTATGCCCGCCTCGGTAGCGTAGATGGTAGCATGTCTGCCTCGCGTTCAAGAGGTACCGAGTTCGAAACTTGGTCAGGGTGAGTTGCCTGGATAAGGTTTTTCCGGGGTTTTCCCTTATCCTGAAAGACAAATGTCGGGTAACTCTAAGCTCCATGGACCCTGGACTCATTTGAACATCATTTCATTCATCGTCCGATATGACTTAACGTTGGAGGTTTTCTCTTATCCTAAAAGATGAATGTCTGGTAACTCTAAGCTCCATGTACCCTGTACTCATTTGAACATCATTTCATTCATCGTCCGATATGACTTAACGTTGGAAGTTTTCTCTTATCCTGAAAGATGAATGTCTGGTAACTCTAAGCTCTATGTGCCCTGTACTCACTTGAACATCATTTCATTCATTGTCCGATATGACTTAACGTTGGAGGTTTTCTCTTATCCTGAAAGATGAATGTCAGGTAGCTCTAAGCTCTATGTACCCTGTACTCATTTGAACATCATTTCATTCATCCTCCGATATGACTTAACGTTGGAGGTTTTCCCTTATCCTGAAAGATGAATGTCTGGTAACTTTAAGCTCTATGTACCCTGTACTCATTTGAACATCATTTCATTCATCGTCCGATATGACTTAACGTTGGAGGTTTTCTCTTATCCTGAAAGATCAATGTCTGATAACTTTAAGCTCTATGTACCCTGTACTCATTTGAACGTCATTTCATTCATCGTCCGATATGACGTAACGTTGGAGGTTTTCCCTTATCCTGAAAGATGAATGTCTGGTAACTCTAAGCTCTATGTATCCTGTACTCATTTGAACATCATTTCATTCACCGTCCGATATGACTTAACGTTGGAGGACGTAAAATTACCTAAATAAAAAAATGAATACTTATTTTGCATCCTATATTGTATATCTTCACTTTTGAATCTTTAACTATGTTTATGTGAATAGATGCTATATGTGTTTCTTTATTGCATAATCTTTTACACCAATCAATAGATAAGACAGTGTCCCTGCTGTACTTATGTTGATGATTGTCCACTATCCATATATCCTTTAACTTAAACTCATGCGTTAGACGAATACTTCTTGGAGTAAGTGTAATTTCCCCACAAATTCCATGTGGAAACTACTTTGTTGAAACATCCTTTCTGATGGCATTCTTTCTTGTAATGTTCTACTGCTATCTTCTAATGCTATGGTAGCAATATGACAACCATCTTCTTACCAACACTGTCAGACTTTTCTAAGTCTCACTTTTGTGAGATTTTTTTCATTAAATGGATTTCTGAATCGATCTTCATATTGTTTGGGTGTTAATAACGATTTAAAATTGCAAACAATCATAACCCGGAAATGTCAAGTAACAAGTCATCTTCCCTTTATAGAGAATTATGTGAAGTGTTTGTTAGTGCAAATATTCCACTAGGAAAATTAAGTAATTCCAAATTATGCTATTGTCTTGAACGTCACACGGGTCATACAATTCCAATTGAATCAACTTTGCGTAAAAGTTATCCA
Organism: Mantis religiosa; assembly: GCA_030765055.1. Taxonomy (NCBI): domain Eukaryota; kingdom Metazoa; phylum Arthropoda; class Insecta; order Mantodea; family Mantidae; genus Mantis; species Mantis religiosa. The sequence goes on from CM060957.1 coordinate 24,475,389, forward strand.
CAAAAATGTTATAAAGACCCATTAAACCGAATACGTGAATGTGTGAATGGGAAAAAACTTATGTATCAATTGATGAGACAACCGATTCAGAGAAGGTTTATGTAGCCAATGTAGTGATATGTACACTAGAAGCTACTAGTGCCGAACAAATGTTCCTTCTGACCTTAGAGGTTATGGAAGCTGTTAACCACTGTCAGATATGCAAACTGTTCAATAAATCCATGTGTTTATTGTGGCCTAGTGGAATACAGCATGACAACGTGCTCCTCCTCCTAACAAACGCGGCGTCTTACATGGTTTAAGACGACAAAATCGATCCAATCAATTTACAGTAAGATAGTGCATGTTACCGGTTGAGCCCATGCTTTTCATCGAATTGCGGAACAGTTCAAATCAACATTTCTAGAAGTACGAGATACACTAATTTCCACAGTAAATAAAATATTTTTGAAAGCGCCAATTCGAACTATGTAGTTCAAAGAAAAGGCCTCTAATATATTTTTGTCCCCGGCACCAATTTTAACACGTTGGGGTACATGGTTAACTGCTCTGTGACAATTTTCAAGTAGTGAGAGAAGTGTTGAATAGTTTTGTTAGGGTAGATTCTAAGACAATTGAGAGCGCACAGGGTCTGCTTTCTAATACTCAAATCCAAGCTAAATTAACTTTCATTAAATCAAATTTTGCATTTCTGAGGGATGCCATAACCCGCCTTGAACAAAGTGGCATTACATTGGATAAGTCAATTTAGTTAATAAGGATTGAAGAAGAGAGGATACAAAATGTAAAAGGTGAGATTGGGGACAAAATTAGTCAGAAACTAAAATTTGTGTTGGACAAAAATAAACCAAACAGATTGTCAGATTGCCGATATCTTGTCAGGACAGAACTTCAGAACTGATATTTTTGAACAATATTTAACAGGCAGTGATATAGTGTTTTTCAAATATGTACCTATATCATCTGTGGAAGTGGAGAGAAGTTTCTCAAAGTATAAAACAGTTTTAGCTGGCAACCGCCACTCCTTTACTTTTGATAGCTTGAAAGATGACCAACCCTCGCTAGCGTGGTGGCAGAGTGTCTGCCTCACGTTCAAGAGGTCCCGAGTTCAAATCTCGGTCAGGTCGAGTTACCTGGATAAGGTTTTTCCGATATGACAACGTTGGAAGTTTTCTCTTATCCTGAAAGATGAATGTCTGGTAACTCTAAGCTCTATGTACCCTGTACTTATTTGAACATCATTTCATTCATCGTCCGATATGACTTAACGTTGGAGGTTTTCTCTTATCCTGAAAGATGAATGTCTGGTAACTCTAAGCTCTATGCACCCTGTACTCACTTGAACATCATTTCATTCATTGTCCGATATGACTTAACGTTGGAGGTTTTCTCTTATCCTGAAAGATGAATGTCTGGTAACTCGAAGCTCTATGTGCCCTGTACTCATTTGAACATAATTTCATTCATCGTCCGATATGACTTAACGTTGGAGGTTTTCTCTTATCCTGAAAGATGAATGTCAGGTAGCTCTAAGCTCTATGTACCCTGTACTCATTTGAACATCATTTCATTCATCCTCCGATATGACTTAACGTTGGAGGTTTTCCCTTATCCTGAAAGATGAATGTCTGGTAACTTTAAGCTCTATGTACCCTGTACTCATTTGAACATCATTTCATTCATCGTCCGATATGACTTAACGTTGGAGGTTTTCTCTTATCCTGAAAGATGAATGTCTGATAACTTTAAGCTCTATGTACCCTGTACTCATTTGAACGTCATTTCATTCATCGTCCGATATGACGTAACGTTGGAGGTTTTCCCTTATCCTGAAAGATGAATGTCTGGTAACTCTAAGCTCTATGTATCCTGTACTCATTTGAACATCATTTCATTCACCGTCCGATATGACTTAACGTTGGAGGACGTAAAATTACCTAAATAAAAAAATGAATACTTATTTTGCATCCTATATTGTATATCTTCACTTTTGAATCTTTAACTATGTTTATGTGAATAGATGCTATATGTGTTTCTTTATTGCATAATCTTTTACACCAATCAATAGATAAGACAGTGTCCCTGCTGTACTTATGTTGATGATTGTCCACTATCCATATATCCTTTAACTTAAACTCATGCGTTAGACGAATACTTCTTGGAGTAAGTGTAATTTCCCCACAAATTCCATGTGGAAACTACTTTGTTGAAACAATCCTTTCTGATGGCATTCTTTCTTGTAATGTTCTACTGCTATCTTCTAATGCTATGGTAGCAATATGACAACCATCTTCTTACCAACACTGTCAGACTTTTCTAAGTCTCACTTTTGTGAGATTTTTTTCATTAAATGGATATCTGAATCGATCTTCATATTGTTTGGGTGTTAATAACGATTTAAAATTGCAAACAATCATAACCCGGAAATGTCAAGTAACAAGTCATCTTCCTTTTATAGAGAATTATGTGAAGTGTTTGTTAGTGCAAATATTCCACTAGGAAAATTAAGTATTTCCAAATTATGCTATTGTCTTGAACGTCACACAGGTCATACAAATCCAATTGAATCAACTTTGCGTAAAAGTTATCCACAAAAATGTTATAAAGACCCATTAAACCGAATACGTGAGTGTGTGAATGGGAAAAAACTTATTTATCAATTGATGAGGCAACCGATTCAGAGTAGCCAATGTAGTGATATGTACACTAGAAGCCACTAGTGCCGAACAAATGTTCCTTCTGACCTTAGAGGTTATGGAAGCTGCTTACGACTGTCAGATATGCAAACTGTTCAATAAATCCTTGTGTTTATTGTGGCCTAGTGGAATACAGCATGACAACGTGCTCGTCCTCCTAACAAACGCGGCGCCTTACATGGTTTAAGACGACAACATAGATCCAATTAATTTACAGTAAGATAGTGCATGTTACCGGTTGAGCCCATGTTTTTCATCGAATTGCGGAACAGTTCAAATCAACATTTCTAGAAGTAGATACACTAATTTCCACAGTAAATAAAATATTTTTGAAAGCACCCATTCGAACTATGTAGTTCAAAGAAAAGACCCCTAATATATTTTTGTCCCCGGCACCAATTTTAACACGTTGGTGTACATGGTTAACTGCACTGTGGCAATTTTCAAGTAGTGAGAGAAGTGGTGAATAGTTTTGTTAAGGTAGATTCTAAGACAATTGAGAGCGCACAGGGTCTGCTTTCTAATACTCAAATCCAAGCTAAATTAACTTTCATTAAATCAAATTTTGCATTTTTGAGGGATGCCATAACCCGCCTTGAAGAAAGTGGCATGACATTGGATAATTCAATTGAGTTAGTAAGGATTGTTGAAGAGGGGATACAAAACGTAAAAGGTGAGATTGGGGACAAAATTAGACAGAAACTAAAATTTGTGTTGGACAAAAATAAACCAAACAGATTGTCAGATTGCCGATATCTTGTCAGGACAGAACTTCAGAACTGATATTTTTGAACAATATTTAACAGGCAGTGATATAGTGTTTTTCAAATATGTACCTATATCATCTGTGGAAGTGGAGAGAAGTTTCTCAAAGTATAAAACAGTTTTAGCTGGCAACCGCCACTCCTTTACTTTTGATAGCTTGAAAGATGACCAACCCTCGCTAGCGAGGTGGCAGAGTGTCTGCCTCACGTTCAAGAGGTCCCGAGTTCAAATCTCGGTCAGGTCGAGTTACCTGGATAAGGTTTTTCTGGGGGTTTCCCTTATCGTGAAAGACGAATGTCGGGTAACTCTAAGCTCTATGGACGCTGGGCTCATTTGAGCATCATTTCACTCGTTCCATTCATCGTCCGATATGACTTAACGTTGGAGTACGTAAATTACAAAACTAAACAAAAGAAAACGCTAAGTAAGGTATGTTTTTGCTAATAGGTACAGTAATTTATTTTTTCAAATTTTATAAAATTGAAAAGAACTGATAAGTTTTGAATTTATTTATTATTTAGTGGCAATAATTTCACTATTTACCAAGAAAGTTAACTTTAAAATGTGGTTACTCCAACCATATATTCATTATTTGTCTGTGACAGTTATTAATTTATTATTAAAGACATTGTTAATTTTTGTTAGTTTTTTTTTTTTTTTTTTTTTTTTTTTTTTTTTTTTTTTTTTTTTACATTTTATGTGCATTTTTTGACATTTAAAGGGCATTTTATAGCTCATTTGGAGAATTTTTAGGTCAACAACTTATAACAAAAACCTTAAATAATGATAATTATCAAACTATAAAGCAAATGGAACAAACTGGAGACTCAAAACATTGAAAGTAGTGGTCAAATATAATCAAACTTCGTTTGTCCGTGGCAGGCTGATGAGGTAGTCAACTGTTAAACAAATGAATGACGGTAGCACGTACTCGATAAAGGTGGCACAACTGTACTCCGTTAGACTTTTGTGTGTTCGGTGTACAGAATGGCGCCCAATTACGTTCGTTCGCCCAACGAGAGCTACTGGTACTGCTGGTGGAGAGGTGAATGACCTCCATGGAGAGAGGGCACTCCACTGCTGCACTGGCTACAATCTCTCATTCCTGCAATCTCTTTAATATCACGGACATGATTGTAATTTTAGATTGATGTCATGCAGATATTTTAAAAGTGATTATTAAAAGTACTAGTCCATTTTTTAAGAAAACTGTAGCTACGCTTTATATGGAAAATGTTAAAGCTACCTTCATGATGAGCTAAAACTAGAGATTTGAAACTTTAAACGTAACTCAGAACTGGATGGAACTCAAAGGGGCTTCTTTATAGAAAGTTTTTGTTTTTGAATTTGCTATATGAAATTTTTAAAACGGATAGTAAAATATAAAATGATTTATGCTAGCGCCATATAGCGTGTGATTGTAAATGTATGAATGACCCGAAGCTTGCTATGCTCCGAGTATACCTGACAACGGAAGCACGGCCAATTTACCGCCGCTGATAACGCGTTGCCAATCCCCGGAACATCCTCTCTGCCCACAGCATCAGGTGCTTTACGATCTACTTCTTTGCTGATAATGGCACATCCGGCTTGTAAATCTCGACGTCGGAACTTCGCCGTGTAATGGCTATTTACATATTGATGAAACATTTTCAACATGGCGGTCGCTTCCCTCTCTGACATCGTCGAGTATCTATCTACTCGTTACAAAAACACACGCCTAGCTACCTTGCTGAACACATGCGATGGTCAGCTGTTTTAACTACTCTCCTCTGTTTACTTTTAAACGGAAAAACCTGTTACCCGTTCAAACTAAAAAGAATACCTCAGAAATTGCTAAATTCTACGAAAAAAATGAGTGTTTTATTTTTAGTTTCTTTACTCTTCCTTCTTTTCTTTCTTTCATTCATTTTTCTTTCTTTTTCTTTCCTTCATACATTTTCCTTTCTTCTTTCTTTCTTTCTTTCCTTCCTTCCTCTTTCTTTCCTTCTTCCATTCTTCCTTTCTTTCTTCCTCCCTTTCTTTCCTTCTCCCTTTCTTTCTTTCTTTCTTTCTTTCTTTCTTTCTTTCTTTCTTTCTTTCTTCCTTCCTGTTTTCCTCCCTTTGTTTGTTTGTTTCTTTCTTTCTTTCTTTCTTTCTTTCTTTCTTTCTTTCTTTCTTTCTTTCTTTCTTTCTTTCTCTCTTTCTTTCATTCTTCCTTCCTCCCTACATTTCTTCATTCCTTTCTTTCATTCTTTTTTCTTCCTCCCTTTCTTTCTTTCTTTCTTTCCTTCTTTCTTTCCTTTTTTCTTCCTCCCTTCCTTCCTTTCTTTCCTTCTTTCTTTCTTTCATTTCATTCAATCTTTCTGTCTTTCTTTTTCTTTCTTTCAATTTCCCTTTTCTTCATTCTTCCTTCCTCCCTTCCATTCTTTTATTCATTCTCCCTTTGTTTCTTTCTTCCTCCCTTTCTTTCTTTCTTCCTCCCTTTCTTTCTTTCTTCCTCCCTTTCTTTCTTTCTTTCTTTCACTCTCCCTTTCTTTCTTCCTTCCTTCCTTCCTTTTTCCTTCCTTTCCTTCTTTTTCCATTCTTCGTTTCCCCTTTCTCCCTTTCTTTCATTCATTCTCCCTTTCTTTCTTTCTTTCTTTCTTTCTTTCTTTCTTTCTTTCTTTCTTTCTTTCTTTCTTTCTTTCTTTCTTTCTTTCTTTCTTTCTTTCTTTCTTTCTTTCTTTCTTCCTCCTTTTCTTTCTTTCATTCTCCCTTTCTTCCTTCCTTCCTTACTTCCATTTTCCTCCCTTTCTTTCTTTCTTTCTTTCTTTCTTTCTTTCTTTCTTTCTTTCTTAATTCTTTCTATCTTTTTTCTTTCATTCTTTTTGTCTCTTTCTTTCTTTCTTTCTTTCATTTTTCCTTCCTCCATTTCTTCATTCTTTCCTTTCATTCTTTCTTCCTCCCTTTCTTCCTTTCATACTTTCTTTCTTCCTTTCTTTATTTCTTTCTTCCTTTCTCTCTTTCTTTTTCTCTTTTCTTTCTTTCCTTTTTATTTATTTCTTTTTTCATTTTTCCTTCCTCTCTCCCCACCTTTCTTCCTTTCTTTCATTCATTCTCCCGTTCTTTCTTTCTTTCTTCCTCTCTTTCCTTTATTCTCCCTTTCTTTCCTTTTTTCTTTCATTCTTCCCTTTCTTCCTTCTTTCCTGCCTTCCTTCCTTTCTTCCTTCCTTTCTTTCTTTCTTTCTTTCTTTCTTCGTTTCTCTCTTTCTTTTCCTTTTTTCTTTTCTCTTTTTTGTTTCCTTCGTTCTCTTTTCTTTTTTCCTTCTTTCCATTTTATTGTTTTCTTTTTCCATTATTTATTTTACTCTTTCTTTCTTTCTCCCGGTTTCCCTCCGGTCGCTCTTAACCATTGAGCTACCATCTGGGCCATACACCGCCGAGACTCCTGCCGACACTTCTACCCTGAAGCAGACTACCAGATGAGAGATAATGTGAAATGATAATGGAGATGAAATGGACGCACAGGTTGTAATTAACCTACCCAGCATTCGTCCGGTGACCCGGGAAAACCCCAGAATAAGCCATCGATCAGGTAGGCCGGCCAAGGGAGTCGAACTCGGCCACCCGAATGCGAGTCACATATAAAACCACTTGGACCATCCCCCTCGGTTTCGACTTTTTAAATACGAGACTATCAAAATGTTTAACCCAATTATAACATTTCGAAATGGCTATTTATATCTCTTTAGCAGTGATTTATGAAGATTTCCTGAAAATTAAAAGTTATTCCTGTAAATTTGGAGGGTTTTAAGTAAGAAAGGTACTGGAATATAAAGACAGTATTGACAAAAGCGACGTTTGCAGTCGTTTGGCGTGATTATGCCGTCCTCGATACGGAGTGCCTGCCCTACATGGACCAGTGGTTCAGTACGCCATTGTACTGGAGACAATTGAAGGAAGTCAGTCGTCTTCAGGGTTATGATTTTCACGCTACGGTCCTTTTCCCTTCCACCCAGTCCTTGTGTCTCGTTATTGTTAATTGCTCGTCATGCAGCGATTTGCTCTTGGGGACTGTCCCAGTTCAACATCGGCCACGCCAGTATCTACACTCTACTCTATTTACTTCAAGATAAACATTAAATGTTATTAATTGTGTATTTTAATAAGATCTCCATTGTTTTCTGGTAATATTTTGTCTATCTCTTACAATTTATCAGTTATACAAACGAAAGCCATCCAGAATAAAGAGAACTTCTGAGTACATTCACAGAAAATTGAAGTTATATGCACATTTTACGTTGGTAGATCAAAAAGTAATGCCTCCTATTTTTTCTCTCTTTTAATTGCCAAGAAAATTGGATCCAATTTACATAGCTTGGAAACTACAACATTGACGATTAATTTGTGACCTTTCAATATAATCTTCGTCCTTTTCTACAGTTTTGGTCCACCTTTTAACTAGAGCATGTATTCCAGTGTGGTAATACGTGTGCTTCCTAAGCCATTGACGCACGGACGTTTTCACAGCCTCCTCATCTTCAAAATGAATCCCACGATGAGCTTCCTTTAGTGGTCCGAACAGATGAAAGTGTAGTGGTCCGGGTCAGGGCTGTATGGGGGGTGAGGTAAGACTTGTCATCCCAATTTCTCAATTTCTGCAGTGGTGTAACGGCTGGTATGTGGTCTTGCATTCTCATGCAAAAGAAGAACATCCGCCATAGTTTGTGTTGGGTGAACTCGGCGAAAGCATGCCTTCAGATTTTTGAGAGTTCTGACGTATTGGACAAAATTTATTGTGCCTCCATGCTCCAAAAAATCAATCATAAGCACTCCATCTGCATCCCAAAACACTGTTGCCATAACTTTCCCTACCGACCGCTGAGTTTTGAATTTTTCTTCTTTGGTGACGTTGTGTGATGCCATTCCATTGACTGCCTCTTTGATTCAGGTTCAAAAAAATGAACCCACGTTTCCACTCCAGTAATAATTTTTTCCAGAAACTCCTCTCCCTCCAAATTGAAGCGTTGCAGTTTTCGGAGGCTATTGTTTTCCTTGTTTCTTTGTTTTGGGCGGTTAACATTCTTGGTACTCAACGTGAACAAACTTTTGAGTAACCCAGTTGTTGAATAATGGTCATCACACTGCCTTTACTGAGGGAGGTAATGCGACACAATTCAGCTGTTGTTACCCGGCGATCACCACGAATGATGTCATCGACTCGCTGAATGTTGCATGGAGTCACTGCAGCTTCGCTTTTCATATGCCAATGGTGTTTGCCCTTCAGCTTCGTTACAGCGACGAACCCATCGTCTAACAGTGCTGACATCTACCGTTGCATCACCATACACATTTTTTAGCCTTTCGTGAATCCGAATTGGCGTTTCACCTTCCGCAGTCAAAAATTCAATCACAGAAGGCTGTCTAATACGAATGTCGATGTCTGACATTTTGCAAGACGATGCAGTGCTGCCACCTGTTGACTTAGGAAGTTACTACTGCAGGGGATTGGAGAAGAAGGTTTGAGGAATTGCGCCAAATTCAAAGTTTTCACGTAACTTACTTATTTAAGGAAAAAAGAATGGGAGGCATTACTTTTTTTTATCCACCTTCATATTTGTTATGAAAATACCTTAAACATTGTAGTAAAAGTTGTTTATTTTTGCGGTTCATTTACTTTATAAACATTATCACATACATGACTAATGAAAACCTTTCACTCCTCCATTACCGTGGTGTTCGGAAGCTATCATGCTAACCACAGTATTTCATTTATTTGCTTACTTGAGTGAAATGAAAACCGCATTGTTTGTCTCGTCGTAAACTTTATCTCGCCGCAAACTTGAACGATGTACTCCAAGGTTATAGGGAACGAGCCATGGCGTACCATATTTGGTACGACACCTTAATAATAGACGGGTAATATAATGGAGGAGAATACCTTTACAAAAGGCTACAGAACATAAGAGGATTGCATTGCGCTATGCCATGGAGGGGATTCGGCACGGAGATCCAAACATGGTCTTTGGAACCTATGCTCCCAAGTGGGGTACCTCCGGACAGAAAAAGAAACAATAAGTGTGGAAGAAGATGTTATAGATTTTTAAAGATATCGATATGTCTAGTGTCAAAGCGGATGTGAGAAAACGAGGGAAGCTCCAAATAATAATGTTCATTAAAATAAGAGAGAATAATGACACAAAGAACTAAATCTATTCTTAAGTACTCTTTCTATTGTACAGTCACACGTAGGTCCAGTAGCGAGGCGTGACTTTCAAAGCGAGGAAAGCTTCGAATAATAATTTTTTATTAAAATAAGGGAGAATAATGACTCAGAGGACTAAGGCTATTCTTCAGTACTCTTTCTATTCTACAGTCACCCGTAGGTCCAGTGACGAGGTGTGACTTTCAAAGCGAGGGAAGCTCCAAATAATAATTTTTATTAAAATAAGAGAGGATAATGACTCAGAGAACTAAGGCTACTCTTTAGTGTTCTCTCTATTGTATAGTCACACGTAGGTCCAGTAGCGAGGCGTGACTTTCAAAGCGAGGGAAGCTCCAAAAATAATTTTCATTGAAAATAAGAGAGAATAATAACTCAAAGAACTAAGGCTACTCTTCAGTACTCTTTCTATTGTACAGTCACACGTAGTTCCAGTGGCGAGGTGTGACTTTCAAAGTGAGGGAAGCTCCAAATAATAATTTTCATTAAAATAAGAGAGAATAACGACTCAAACAACTAAGGCTACTCTTTAGTACTTTTTCTACAGTACAGTCACACGTAATTCCAGCGACAAACGTGACTTTCAAAGCGAAGGAAGCTCCAAATAATAATTTTCAATAAAATAAGAGAGAATAATGACTCAAAGAACTAAGGCTACTCTTCAGCATTCTTTCTATTGTACAGTCACACGTAGGTCCAGTAGCGAGGCGTGACTTTCAAACCCAGGGAAGCCCCAAATAATAATTTTCATTAAAAATAAGAGAGAATAATAACTCAAAGAACTAAGATTACACTTTAGTACTCTTTCTATTGTACAGTCACACGTAGGTCCAGTAGCGAGGCGTGACTTTCAAAGCCAGGGAAGCCCCAAATAATAATTTTCATTAAAAATAAGAGAGAATAATAACTCAAAGAACTAAGATCACACTTTAGTACTCTTTCTATTGTACAGTCACACATAGGTCTAGTAGCGAGGTGTGACTTTCAAAGCGAGGGAAGCCCCAAGTAATAATTTTCATTAAAATAAGAGGGAATAATCACTCAAAGAACTAAGCCTACCCTTCAGTACTCTTTCTGTTGTACAATCACACGTAGATCCAGTAGCGAGGCGTGAGTTTCAAAGCGAGGGAAGCTCCAAATAATAATTTTCATTAAAATAAGAAAAAATTATGACTCAAAGAACTAACGCTACTCTTCAGTACCCTTTCTATTGTACAGTCAGATGTAGGTCCAGTAGCGAGGTGTGATTTTCAAAGTGAGGGAAGCTCCAAATAATAATTTTCATTAAAATAAGAGAGAATAATGACTAAAAGAACTAAGACCACTTTTCCGTACTCCTTCTATTGTACAGTGACACGTAGGTGCAATATCGAGGCGTGACTTTCAAAGAGAGGAAAGCTCCAAATAATAATTTTTATTAAAATAAGAGAGAATAATGACTCAAAGAACTAAGCTAACTCTTCAGTAATCTTTCTATTGTACAGTCACACGTAGGTCCAGTATCGCGGCGTGACTTTCAAAGCGAGGGAAGCTCCAAATAATAATTGTCATTAAAATAAGAGGGAATAATGACTCAAAGAACTAAGGCTCCTTTTCAGTACTTTCTCTATTGCACGGTCACACGTAGGTCCAGTGACGAGCTGTGACTTTCAAAGCGAGGGAAGCTCCAAATAATAATTTTCATTAAAATAAGGGAAAATAATGACTCAGAGAACTAAGCCTACTCTTCAGTATTCTTTCAACTGTACATTTAAAGGGGCATTTAAAGGGAGGGAAGCTCCAAATAATAATTGTCATTAAAATAAGAGGGAATAATGACTCAAAGAACTAAGGCTACTCTTCAGTACTTTCTCTATTGCACGGTCACACGTTGGTGCAGTGGCGAGGCGTGACTTTCAAAGCGAGGGAAGCTCTAAATAATAATATTCATTAAAATAAGAGAGAATAATGACACACAGAACTAAGGCTACTCTTTGGTACTCTTTCTATTGTAAAGTCACACGTAGGTCCAGTAGCGAGGCGTGACTTTCAAAGCGAGGATAGCCCCAATAATAATTGTCATTTAAATAAGAGAGAATATTAACTCAACTAAGACTACTCTTTAGTGTTCTCTCTATTGTACAGTCACACGTAGGTCCAGTGACGAGCCGTGACTTTTAAAGGGAGGGAAGCTCCAAATAATTTTTATTAAAATAGGAGAGAATAATGACTCAAAGAACTAAGGCTACTCTTTAGTACTCTTTCTATTGTACAGTCATACGTAGGTCCAGTGACGAGGTGTGACTTTCAAAGCGAGGGAAGCTCCAAATAATAATTTTCATTTAAATAAGAGGGAATAATGACTCAAAGAACTAAGGCTACTCTTCAGTACTCTTTCTATTGTACAGTCACACGTAGGTCCAGTAGGGAGGCGTGACTTTCAAAGCGAGGGAAGCTCCAAATAATAATTTTCATTAAAAATAAGACAGAATGCATTTTGAAAATGCATCCAATGTAAAGCATTGTCTGGATGAAATTTTCTTGTTTTCCTCTTTTTCTGCTGAAATTCTTTGGTAAGCAGCGCTTATAGTGGATCATTTTACGTTCGTCACTGGATGTTTCCAACGTTCATGATGTGTGTATCCCCATCTACTATGTCCATAATTTGTCATGTAAAAAGAAATAATGAAATGCATCAGACAATCATACAAAATCGATTTATTAAACATGGGCAAATACAAACGTTAATTGGCATGTGATTGGACTCGAAATCAAAGTTGGTAATAATGGAGTGTCGTAAAAGCTTTATCACACTGCGGCTATAATTCCCGTGTAATAAAATTTTAATTAACGGAACGCAAGGTTAACATAATGAAAAATCTGATGTTCCAGTCACGACTCCCTCTACTCTTGCACAAACACTTATTGCTATATCCATTCACATATTACATCTTTTAGGATAAGGGAAACCCTCCAACGTTAAGTCATATCGGACGATGAATGAAATGATGTTCAAATGAGTACAGGGTACATAGAGCTTAGAGTTATCAGGATAAGAGAAAACCTCCAACGTTAAGTCATATCGGACGATGAATGAAATGACGTTCAAATGAGTACAGGGTACATAGAGCTTAGAATTACCAGACATTCATCTTTCAGGATAAGAGAAAACCTCCAACGTTAAGCCATATTAGACGATGAATGAAATTATGTTTAAATGAGTACAGGGTACATAGAGCTTAGAGTTACCAGACATTCATCTTTCAGGATAACAGAAAACCTCCAACGTTAAGTCATATCGGACGATGAATGAAATGATGTTGAAATGAGTACAGGGTACATAGAGCTTATAGTTACCAGACATTCATCTTTCAGGATAAGAGAAAACCTCCAACGTTAAGTCATATCGGACGATGAATGAAATGATGTTCAAATGAGTACGGGGTACATAGAGCTTAGAGTTACCAGACATTCATCTTTCAGGATAAGGGAAAACCTGCAACGTTAAGTCATATCGGACGATGAATGAAATTATGTTTAAATGAGTACAGGGTACATAGAGCTTAGAGTTACCAGACATTCATCTTTCAGGATAACAGAAAACCTCCAAAGTTAAGTCATATCGGACGATAAATGAAATGATGTTCAAATGAGTGCAGGGTACATAGAGCTTATAGTTACCAGACATTCATCTTTCAGGATAAGAGAAAACCTCCAGCGCTAAGTCATATCGGACGATAAATGAAATGATGTTGAAATGAGTACAGGGTACATACAGTTTAGAGTTACCATACATTCATCTTTCAGGATAAGAGAAAACCTCCAACGTTAAGTCATATCGGACGATGAATGAAATGATGTTGAAATGAGTACAGGGTACATAGAGCTTAGAGTTAACAGACATTCGTCTTTTTGGATAAAGAGAAAACTCGGAAGAAGGCTTACCCTGAAGTTGAATCGAGCTTTGGACCTGTTGAGCGTGTAGAGAAGTGTCGACACGTGGTGGCAGACACAGTACCACCTCGCCAAAAGGCTGCGGTACTGACTGCCTGGAGGAACTGATAATTAATTTGAGAGAATGAGTTTTCAGCGTATTAGTTGCGATCTGGATCACGTCGGAGAATACAGCGGTGGAAGATTCGTGATACATGCGTGGGAATTGAAGCAAATGACCTACTTTATGTAATAAGAGAGTAGATTTGTTATCTCTGCAAATAGCTTGCGGTTATTGCTCTGCATGAAAGGAAGTAATTGTAATCATGAGTACTGTTGTCCTGAATTCCATTCGTTATCTGCCACTTGAAGTTGTCATTTTAAAAGTATACGTACTCCGGGTGAAGCTCGCACTGGGAAGCCCAGGGTGTCGATTTACCTGGTCAACCATCCTGACCTTAGGGGATTTTTGGTTCTTTTTCGGGTCGATACAGCTGGAAGGATAAATGCATACCTCGTATTTTCTCTCCCTCCATTGTCCTCACTTCACTGTTCATTCTGCTTAGTTGTTTCATGGTTGTTGTAAATACTCATCCTCATAATCGGGGAAGGTCTCCGTATCCCAGACCCCCAGTGCACAAGGCGTGTCCGTAAAATAAGTCTCCAAGGCGCTGGGGTCGTGAGGTACGCTATCCAGCGAGATCCGGCGACACTGGCGTGTAGCTTGGTTTTACACCTTCAAATGCCCAGCACCACCAACCCCTTATGCAACCATTAGTCTTGGCTGGGCAGCCGTTTGCGATGGAGCTTCCTATCACTTCCGCCGCCAAGTGCGAGTTGCGTGCAGTGATCCGTTTTTTGAGTACCAAGGGCACTACTCCCACTGAAACTCATCGTCAGTTATGCGAAGTTTATGGGCCACAGTGTATAGACGTCAAAAACGTGCGAAAGTGGGTCAGAGAGTTCAAAGACGGACGTACAGACGTCCATGACGAACAGCGTTCTGGTCAGTCTTCGGTTTCAGCCAAAACAATTGCAACTGTGGAGCAAGAAATGCTTAAAGATCGGCGTGTGACAGTTCGTGAGTTGTGCGAACTTATCCCTGAAGTCAGTAAGATTACGATTGACAAGATTTTGACCGAACATTTGCATTGTCGCAAGGTGTGTGCGAGGTGGGTCCCCAAAATGCTCACCGAAGACCATAAACGGCAACGTGTTGAAGCGGCCCACCGATTCCTGGAGCGCTATGCAGAACAGGGCGAGCTATTGTTGGATTCAATTGTCACTGGCGATGAAACCTGGGTGCCTACACAACACCAGAAACTAAAGAACGTTCTCGTCAGTGGCGGCATTCGAATTCACCGAAGCCGCGAACATTCAAACAGATATTTTCTGCAGGTAAAGTAATGGCCAGTGTGCTCTGGGACAGAAAAGGTGTATTGTTGTGTAGGCATTATCGGCACAACAATAAACGCCGTTAGCTACTGTGAGGCTTTAAAAAAATGCGGCGTGTCATTCAAAATCGAAGGAGGGGAATGCTGACGAAGGGAGTGATTTTTCATCACGACAACGCTCGTCCCCATACTGCACATGCAACGACTGATCTCCTGGTCCAGTTCGGATGGGGTATCCTCATCCATCCCCCCTACAGTCCAGACTTAGCACCTAGTTATTATCTTCTGTTTCCTGTGTTGAAGTCACACCTGGGTGGAACACATTTCCAGACCGACGATGATTTGAAAAACGAGGTTGAGCGCTACCTGCACAACTTGGCGGGAGAGTGCTATGACAAGGGTATACAAAAACTGCCACAGCGCATGCAAAAGTGCATCGATCTCAATGGTGATTACGTTGAAAATTTTCAGTAAGTTCCGCCTTTCTTTCAATGTAACATTCATTGACAACAGGGGCGGCTTCTGAAGGGGGTAGCATGTTTGCGCTACAACCAAAATGCTGGATCTCCCTTTAATGTAATGGCATGTGCCATTTGGAGCTCATTTCGACCTTGTCTAGTGCAGGGGACCTGAGCGCGCTGTATTGTTTGCAGGTGCCAAGTAGTTCACTCCCAGATGCAAACCACTGGCATACAATAGGTAGGTATAGGGCAGGACGAGGCAAGTAGGGGGGCGATGCGGGGCGTATGGCTGCATGTGGTTGGTTAACCTAGCTGCCAGAGAATAGTGGATGCCTAACCTGCTCGTTCTTTTATCACAGCAGCGGCATCTATTGCGCCCATGTTAAATGTAACCTACGAGTACATAACCACATGGTTTGTGCCGTGTTTTGTTACCTCTGCCTGTTTTGAGTAGTGCATCAGAAATATTTATATAAATACAGGTAACTTGTGTTATAAGAAGAAACAATGAATTCCATAAAGTGTCTTTTGTTACTTTAAAAAGCTAAGTTGCATGGATAACTTTGTGAACCACCATTTTTCAGAGCCACCAGCCGCCCCTGATTGACAATAAACATGTTTTCTATATTAAATAATCCGACCCATGGATGAGGTCCAATCTGCTATCTCCCGAACCGGCTCACCTCGCGCGCTAACAAGTGAATACTTCTCTTCAACTGTTTCCTTGGCGACTTTAGCAGACAAAACACAAACTAGCGCTTTGATCCTTCAGAACCGTCTTTTGTTGTTAACCTGTTTCTCCATTAAGTTTAATGAGATCTTAAGTTCCTCGAAACTTGGTTAGTCCCACAGCCGTTGCCTTAAGCCAATAAGATTTGCTTTCACGTAATAAATGAATAGCGTTTCGTGTGCTACTTTAAATATCTATGTTCAACTGTTTGTAACAAGTGAGTGTGATTATTGCTGCGGTGTTTATATTGAGTTGTTTTATTGATTTTTGATTGAACCGAGCTGTTTATACAGGAGGGTCGTTTAATAAGTCTGGTAAATTTCCATGAAGGAATGGACATTATCGTTGTATCTTCCTGGGTGCTTTGCTTGATTATTCAACATATTGTACAGAAAAATTGAATGTGCTGAATTGGATGAAGACCACTTGGAATCTGTACTAACATTGAACACCATTCACTTTTGAATTAATGAATTTAAATGAGGTCGCAGAAGCACCGAGGTGAATCGCGGACTGGTCGCCCAATTGAGGTCATCACTCATGATACCATTGAGAAAATCCACGATCTGATAATGAAGGGTCGCCGAATCAAAATTCGTGAGATTCCTGAAGCTGTAAAAATTAAATGTGTCCTGTTTAACGCCCGCTTTTACTACATACGGCACCGCAGGCGGTGACACTGATGATACATGAGATGAAGATGGAACATAGGTGGAATGAGATGGCGGGGGAAACCGGAGGTCCCGGAGAAAACCCGCCCCAGCGCCATGTTTTCCACCACAAATCTCACTTTGCGGTCGCCTGGGATCGAACCCGGGCCGCCTTGGTAAGAGCCAAGCGGTCTAACCACTGAGCCACGGCGCGACCCCCGAAGCTGTAAGCTGTATTGCTGGAAAAGCTGTGTACAAGATGAGAGCCGCTATTCCTCATAATCCACCAATAGCGCATGCGGAAGAACATTTGTGCTGAGTCTGGTGATGTTTAATCGCAATCCCCAAGTCTTTAAGCGCCGATATTCTCGAGACACAATAATTCTTGCGGATACTGCATACCACTGACATCTAGCGGACAGTCGGGGTAACGCACAGGAGTATTGTGACTTTGTGGGTTCGTGAAATGAAAAGTCCAATTACACCACTCAAAAATGTTCTTTATTTCCACCGACTTACAGTTAAACTCTTGCCAATTACACAGAATTACGTAATGCACACAATTACGATTCACCAGTTCGTCCGTTACAATTTCACTTGCACTAGTAATTACGGACAATACTCCGATGCACGTACACAGTCTTCTCGTCCTTACACTAGCACTGCACTCTTACGCTGATTGCCACGAACTCTGACTGACTGACTAACTAACTAACTCCTCTTGCACGACGTGTAGGTTATATAGGGTCCGCTTGCCGATCTGGAAGGTTCTCCATTAGATGAAATATCCCATAATTTCGAGAACACAGGTGGAACAGAAAGAGACGGCGCAGTGATGGTTTTTGTCCCTGCCATCCGTTCTTAACGCTATAAGACAAACGAGGGGGCGGGGCGAACACCGACCCGTCTGCTGCTTGCCCAGTCTATAGGGTGTTCCGACGCTCGGGTGACAGTATCGTGACCGTGGAGCAGTATATGTGGGTTTGTTGAGAAGAAGAGTGTTTTGTGGCTCTACTCTTTCATAGTGCGTCCTACACACGGCCAGTGTGAAAAAGCAATTAATTTCCAAATTAATTAATTAATTGTGACGATGACAAACTTGACGATTTGGAACCTGTGTTAAAAGATATCTGCTTTATTTGGGAGAATTTGGACAAAATAACGAACCGTGGTTCCGTTGTGACTCCTGCTCTGAATGGGCACATGAGGAAAAAAGTGGAGCTGACACACCTGATAATTATAAATGCGATTCTTGCTTAAAGAAATATTAAATTGGTTTATTCAGTTTTGAGCGCCATTAGCCGCACATGGCGGTCAATACCACTCGACCCAACCTTTTACGTTTCTTTATTTCCATGGGTCCCTGTTTAAATAAATGTCTTGATTTGTATTCTTTTCTGGACCCTATTCATGTAACTGGCAATTTATAGTTTTAAGAAAAGATTTCTCTAATTATACTCAAGGTTGCTGAAAAATTTTTCTTAAGTGAGCGCCATTACCCTACTCTCCCCTACTCCAGTTAAAAAACTTAAAACTTTACAAACAACATAAATAAACTCACTTTCTTCTCGGGCAACAAGGCAGGTGAACAGATGATTAGATATCAACGTTTCGGGAATGTGCAGCTCTCCCATCATCAGGATATTTATTAAATGTTATAACCACAAATGAATCACTGGATATAACACAACTATAAACAAAGACAAAACACTATCAAAATTCGCATTACTGAACAAAAGACTGTTTTGAGTAAATTAAATGCCAGGTCAGGAGATGGCGTGAGTATAGAAAATTGTGTCAAAGAAACGTAACTACTTAACTTGATTATCAAGACGCATTGATCTTTGCTTCTTAATTCGACGGATTTCCATTTCTAAGGCCGGTTTCCAAGAGGAGCTGAACTGAAACCAAGCATCACGATTAAGCGTGCCCCTTTCAGAGGAAATCGCCAAAGCCTCCTTAACTCTCCGCTCCCAGTAGCTGTTGCATTTTGCCAAGATGGTCGTCTCCCGAAAGTTGGCTCTATGGCCGTTATCAAAACAATGCTCTGCCAGCCCAGACTTCTCAGGTTGCATTAAACGAATGTTCCGTTCATGTTCGATTATTCTGGTAGCGATGGTTCTTCCGGTTTGACCTACATACGGTGTCCCACATTCACAAGGAATACGGTACACTCCCGGAACTTGGAAGTCCAGTTTGTGTTTCACTGGTCTCAACAGATGTTAAATCTTCGGAGGTGGCTTGTGGATGGTCCTGATGTTATATTTGACTAGAATTCTGCTGATTCTGCTGGATAGATTGCCGGTAAACGGGATGTAGGCTGTAGCGGTAGGCTTATCTGACACTTGCTGTATTACAGGTTTCCCTTTCCTAACTTTGGTGATCGAGCCTACTGATTCTGCTGGATGGATCGCTGGTAAACGGGATGCAGGATGTAGCGGTAGGCTTATCTGACGCTTGCTGTATTACAGGTTTCCCTTTCCTAGCTTTGGTGATCGAGCCTACTGATTCTGCCGGATAGATTGCCGGTAAACGGGATGCGGGCTATAGCGGTAGACTTATCTGACACTTGCTGTATTACAGGTTTCCCTTTCCTAGCTTTGGTGATCGAGCCTACTGATTCTGCCGGATAGATTGCCGGTAAACGGGATGCGGGCTATAGCGGTAGACTTATCTGACACTTGCTGTATTACAGGTTTCCCTTTCCTAGCTTTGGTGATCGAGGCTACTGATTCTGCCGGATAGATTGCCGGTAAACGGGATGCGGGCTATAGCGGTAGACTTATCTGACACTTGCTGTATTACAGGTTTCCCTTTCCTAGCTTTGGTGATCGAGCCTACTGATTCTGCCGGATAGATCGCTGGTAAACGGGATGCAGGATGTAGCGGTAGACTTATCTGACACTTGCTGTATTACAGGTTT
Organism: Mantis religiosa; assembly: GCA_030765055.1. NCBI lineage: Eukaryota > Metazoa > Arthropoda > Insecta > Mantodea > Mantidae > Mantis > Mantis religiosa. The sequence continues at coordinate 24,495,104 of CM060957.1, forward strand.
CCCTTTCCTAGCTCTGGTGATCGAGCCTACTGATTCTGCCGGATAGATTGCCGGTAAACGGGATGCGGGCTGTAGCGGTAGGCTTATCTGACACTTGCTGTATTACAGGTTTACCTTTCCTAGCTTTGGTGATCGACGCTACTGATTCTGCCGGATAGATTGCCGGTAAACGGGATGTAGGCTGTAGCGGTAGGCTTATCTGACGCTTGCTGTATTACAGGTTTACCTTTCCTAGCTTTGGTGATCGAGGCTGCTGATTCTGCCGGATAGATTGCCGGTAAACGGGATGCAGGTTGTAGCGGTAGGCTTATCTGACGCTTGCTGTATTACAGGTTTACCTTTCCTAGCTCTGGTGATCGAGGCTGCTGATTCTGCCGGATAGATTGCCGGTAAACGGGATGTAGGCTGTAGCGGTAGGCTTATCTGACGCTTGCTGTATTACAGGTTTACCTTTCCTAGCTTTGGTGATCGAGACTACTGATTCTGCCGGATAGATTGCCGGTAAACGGGATGTAGGCTGTAGCGGTAGGCTTATCTGACGCTTGCTGTATTACAGGTTTACCTTTCCTAGCTCTGGTGATCGAGGCTGCTGATTCTGCCGGATAGGTTGGCGGTAAACGGGATGCAGGCTGTAGCGGTAGGCTTATCTGACGCTTGCTGTATTACAGGTTTCCCTTTCCTAGCTCTGGTGATCGAGGCTGCTGATTCTGCCCGATAGATTGTCGGTAAACGGGATGCAGGCTGTAGCGGTAGGCTTATCTGACGCTTGCTGTATTACAGGTTTCCTTCTCCTAGCTTTCAACGTCATAAATAGATTTATTCACAAAAGCTACGTATCATTTTGTTCAAAAAATTTCGGAGAACTTACGTAAGACAAACAAAGAATGCGATTTTTTCTCATTACACAGTAAACTCAGGATGCATGCTTAATATATAATGCTCAAACCACCCTGTAACGAGACCTTTGCGTGTGTTTATAGCGAGGTTGTCCATGCGACCAGTGTTTGCTTTTCACTAAAGCTATTCTTATACCGTATTGATTTCACGGTGTTACTCGGGCGGTCCACTCTGTTTACACCCCTAATTGTTACTATATATCGCTACCATGGAAACGACCCCTTCTGGCTACAAACTCAGGTCTTGAATTTTGATAGGTGTTGTTTCTTAAATGTGAATTCATTTGTGTATCCCTTTAGAAATACTAAAGGAATGACATTTCGAAGGTCCTTATATAGCAACCAAGTTTAAAATATTTGACTATCGCTAAAAATCTACTGTATTCCCTTGTACCTACTTACCATGAAGTAGATAGAGCAAGAAGTGTTTGTACAAGAGTAGAGAAAGTCATGTATATAAAACATTTGACTATCACTTAAACTCTACTGAATTCCCTTGTAACTACAATAAGATAATGTTTATCTTGAGGTAGATAGAGCAATAAGTGTTTGTACAAGGGTACAGAAAGTCATGTATATAAAACATTTGACTATCACTTAAACTCTACTGAATTCCCTTGTAACTACAATAAGATAATGTTTTATCTTGAAGTAGATAGAGCAATAATTGTTTGTACAAGGGTAGAGAAAGTCATTTATATAAAACATTTGACTATCACTTAAAGTCTACTGTATTCCCTTGTAACTACAATAAGATAATGTGTTATCTTGAAGTAGATAGAGCAGTAAGTGTTTGTACAAGAGTAGAGAAAGTCATGTATATAAAACATTTGACTATCACTTAAAGTCTACTGTATTCCCTTGTAACTACAATAAGATAATGTTTATCTTGAAGTAGATAGAGCAATAAGTGTTTGTACAAGAGTAGAGAAAGTCATGTATATAAAACATTTGACTATCACTTAAAGTCTACTGTATTCCCTTGTAACCACAATAAGATAATGTTTATCTTGAAGAAGATAGAGCAATAAGTGTTTGTACAAGAGTTGAGAAAGTCATGTATATAAAACATTTGACTATCACTTAAAGTCCACTGCATTCCCTTGTAACTACAATAAGATAATGTTTATCTTGAAGTAGATACAGCAATAAGTGTTTGTACAAGAGTAGAGAAAGTCATGTATATATAACATTTGACTATCACTTAAAGTCTACTGCATTCCCTTGTAACTACAATAAGATAATGTTTATCTTGAAGTAGATAGAGCAATAAGTGTTTGTACAAGAGTAGAGAAAGTCATGTATATAAAACATTCGACTATCACTCAAAGTCTACTGTATTCCCTTGTAACTACAATAGGATAATGTTTATCTTGAAGTAGATAAAGCAATAAGTGTTTGTACAAGAGTAGAGAAAGTCATGTGTATAAAACATTTGACTATCATTTAAAGTCTACTGTATTCCCTTGTAACTACAATAAGATAATGTTTATCTTGAAGTAGATAGAGCAATAAGTGTTTGTACAAGAGTAGAGAAAGTCATTTATATAAAACATTTGACTATCGCATTAAGTCTACAGTATTCAGTTGTAACTACAATAAGATGTTTATCTTGAAGTAGATAGAGCAATAAGTGTTTGTACAAGAGTTGAGAAAGTCATGTATATAAAACATTTGACTATCACTTAAAGTCCACTGCATTCCCTTGTAACTACAATAAGATAATGTTTATCTTGAAGTAGATACAGCAATAAGTGTTTGTACAAGAGTAGAGAAAGTCATGTATATATAACATTTGACTATCACTTAAAGTCTACTGCATTCCCTTGTAACTACAATAAAATAATGTTTATCTTGAAGAAGATAGAGCAATAAGTGTTTGTACAAGAGTAGAGAAAGTCGTGTATATAAAACATTCGACTATCACTCAAAGTCTACTGTATTCCCTTGTAACTACAATAGGATAATGTTTATCTTGAAGTAGATAAAGCAATAAGTGTTTGTACAAGAGTAGAGAAAGTCATGTGTATAAAACATTTGACTATCATTTAAAGTCTACTGTATTCCCTTGTAACTACAATAAGATAATGTTTATCTTGAAGTAGATAGAGCAATAAGTGTTTGTACAAGAGTAGAGAAAGTCATTTATATAAAACATTTGACTATCACTTAAAGTCTACTGTATTCCCTTGTAACTACAATAAGATAATGTTTATCTTGAAGTAGATAGAGCAATAATTGTTTGTACAAGAGTAGAGACAGTCGTGTATATAAAACATTTGACTATCACTTAAAGTCTGCTGTATTCCCTTGTAACTACAATAAGTTAATGTTTATCTTGAAGCAGATATAGCAGTAAGTCTTGTGATGGAACTGCTTCGTATATTCTGAGAGATGTATGTTTCTAGTGCATTATGCAGGTAACCTTTGACACTTCCACTACCGAAGCTAATGTGCTGTGAGGCTGGAATATGAATATTTGTTTTTCTCTCTCTCTGTTTTAGGTAAGAACCGCCCTGTACACGTGAGGTTTATTTCACAAGCTGAGAGGTAACGTAATTTCATGTTGTATTACTGACGTTAAACACAGTACATATTTATCTGTTACTGAAGTAATCTGAAGATTGTAAATAAGTTGTCTTCAAGTGGTTTGCTACAACTGTTAACTGTCGGTTATTGTTCCAAACGTTTGTTTCGTGCATGTGTTAAAAGCATGGCTAACTGAATTGTAAAGGCTTACGATGTCATGTTTTGAATGTTTGTTTTTACTTTAGCGTGCATTGACACAACAGACACGCTGCATACAAACAACCACCTGTTTGTCTAGGTCCTCCTGACATTCGGCTGCTGCTTCACTGCTAGTGAAAAAAGAAGTGAGGTAAAATTTACGGGCAGGATTTAGGGGCCACGACAGTATGTGTTGAATGATTCAAAGTATCATAAAGTTATGTTTTATTATAAATCTGGACTGGACTGCGTTACAGCAACATAACCAGCTTTAAGAAGCTTGTTTTTTCACATTCAGAGCAAATACAAAAATGCATAAATATTCATTTCACAGAATTATATATTTACATAACGAACTTAATTATATCTATGTACATTCTTTCAGCATGACCTAAACTCAATTTAAAATGACTATAACTGTCTATTTCATAGAACACTGCCCAACTCACTGTCTGCTTCCTTCAAAAGGCCCCGAGTTAGAATCTCACTCAGGGCGGGGTAAATAATTAAGGCTTTTTTCCGAGTTTTTCCCTTATCCTGAAAGGTAACTCTAAGCTCTATGTACCCTGTAGTCATTTGAACAGCATTTCATTCATCGTCCGATATGACTTAACGTTAGAGGTTTTCTCTTATCCTGAAAGACGAATGTAGTAACTCTAGGCTCTCTGTACCCTGTACTCATTTGAACATCATTTCATTCATCGTCCGATATGACTTAACGTTGGAGGTTTTCTCTTATCCTGAAATATGAATGTGTGGTAACTCTAAGCTCTATGTACCTTGAACATCATTTGAACATCATTTCATTCATCGTCTGATATGACGAAACGTTGGAGGTTTTCTCTTATCCTGAAAGATGAATGTCTGCTAACTCTAAGCTCTATGTACCCTGTACTCATTTGAACATCATTTCATTCATCGTCCGATATGACTTAACGTTGGAGGTTTTCTCTTATCCTGAAAGATGAATGTCTGGTAACTATAAGCTCTATGTACCCTGTACTCATTTGAACATCATTTCATTCATCGTCTGATATAACTTAACGTTTGAGGTTTTCTCTTATGCTGAAAGATGAATGTCTGGTAACTCTAAGCTCTATGTACCCTGTACTCATTTGAACATCATTTCATTCATCGTCCGATATGACTTAACGTTGGAGGTTTTCTCTTATCCTGAAAGATGAATGTCTGGTAGCTCTAAGCTCTATGTACCCTGTACTCATTTGAACATCATTTCATTCATCGTCCGATATGACTTAACGTTGGAGGTTTTCTCTTATCCTGAAAGATGAATGTCTGGTAACTCTAAGCTCTATGTATCCTGTACTTATTTGAACATCATTTCATTCATCGTCCCATATGACTTAACGTTGGAGGTTTTCCCTTATTCTGAAAGATGAATGTCTGGTAACACTAAGCTGTATGTACCCTGTACTCATTTGAACATCATTTCATTCATCGTCCGAAATGACTTAAAGTTGGAGTTTTTCCCTTATTCTGAAAGATGAATGTCTGGTAACTCTAAGCTCTATGTACCCTGTACTCATTTGAACATCATTTCATTCATCGTCCGATATGACTTAACGTTTGAGGTTTTCTCTTATGCTGAAAGATGAATGTCTGGTAACTCTAAGCTCTATGTACCCTGTACTCATTTGAACATCATTTCATTCATCGTCCGATATGACTTAACGTTGGAGGTTTTCTCTCATCCTGATAGATGAATGTCTGGTAACTCTAAGCTCTATGTACCCTGTACTCATTTGAACATCATTTCATTCATCGTCCGATATGACTTAACGTTTAAGGTTTTCTCTTATCCTGAAAGATGAATGTCTGGTAACTCTAAGCTCTATGTATCCTGTACTCATTTGAACATCATTTCATTCATCGTCCCATATGACTTAACGTTGGAGGTTTTCCCTTATTCTGAAAGATGAATGTCTGGTAACACTAAGCTGTATGTACCCTGTACTCATTTGAACATCATTTCATTCATCGTCCGAAATGACTTAACGTTGGAGTTTTTCCCTTATTCTGAAAGATGAATGTCTGGTAACTCTAAGCTCTATGTACCCTGTACTCATTTGAACATCATTTCATTCATCGTCCGATATGACTTAACGTTGGAGGTTTTCTCTTATCCTGAAAGATGAATGTCTGGTAACTCTAAGCTCTATGTACCCTGTACTCATTTGAACATCATTTCGTTCATCGTCCGATATGACTTAACGTTGGAGGTTTTCCCTTATTCTGAAAGATGAATGTCTGGTAACACTAAGCTGTATGTACCCTGTACTCATTTGAACATCATTTCATTCATTGTCCGATATGACTTAACGTTGGAGGTTTTCTCTTATCCTGAAAGATGAATGTCTGGTAACACTAAGCTGTATGTACCCTGTACTCATTTGAACATCATTTCATTCATCGTCCGATATGACTTAACGTTGGAGGTTTTCTCTTATCCTGAAATATTAATGTCTTTTAACTCTAAGCTCTATGTACCCTGTACTCATTTGAACATCATTTCATTCATTGTCCGATATGACCTAAGGTTGGAGGTTTTCTCTTACCCTGAAAGATGAATGTCTTTTATCTCTAAGGTCTATGTATCCTGTACTCATTTGAACATCATTTCATTCATCGTCCGATATGACTTAACGTTGAAGGTTTTCCCTTATCCTGAAAGATGAATGTCTGGTAACTCTAAGCTCTATGTACCCTGTACTCATTTGAACATCATTTCATTCATCGTCCGATATGACTTAATGTTGGAGGTTTTCTCTTATCCTGAAAGAAGAATGTCTGGTAACTCTAAGCTCTATGTACACTGTACTCATTTGAACATGTCATTCATCGTCCGATATGACTTTACGTTGGGGTTTTTCTCTTATCCTGAAAGATAATTGTTTGGTAAGTTTAAGCTCCATGTACCCTGGACGCATTTGAACATTCTATTTTTCTATTCCTTATTTTACTCTTTCTAGACGACTTTGTGTTCATTTATATTTTCCCTGTTATATGTATAAAAATAAATGAATGCATAAATGAATAAAAGTAGCTGAAACTAAATTTTCGCCTCTTAGACGTCACTTTCTACTCTGTGACTCTCCAAATTATAGGAACTTTTGTTCCTGTTCTATTTTTAAACGTTGGTATACGTGAATTTTCCAAACAACTGTGTGATTTCAGCTATTGGTATATTGTATACTGTTGACCTTAGCTACACTGACCTACAATTGCTTCTGAGGTTCTCCTGTGTAATGAAAAGTTTTGCCAGCTAAACAATGGAACTAGCAGAAGAGCAAAGCTGATCGAAATGCAAGGCATTGGCTGCGCTAATTGTGCAGGCAATACGCAGCACTGCCCGTTAGTACGCTCGCTGACGTCAGAGGAATTTTAACCAGCGTCGTACTTCGCTGGAAAGTCTCGAGTTGCCCTTTGGAAAGCCGTTTTGACGTCAACACCCAATGGTCAGGCTGTCCTTGAAACCTCTGCGGTTGGAACTTTTACCGCAGTCGCGGTGTAAACTGATCGCTGGAGGGACGTCTCAGTTCATTTGCAGTTTTGATTAGATCTCGAAATAAGTCTTTATTTTAGGCTTCTATTCCCCTTAAAGTACAGTAGAACCTCGTTATTCGGATCAAGTGGTACGAGGATCTATCCTAGATGACTGTAAGCGAAAAAATGCTAGTAAAACGCCGAAATATTTTTAATGGAGTTTATAAATTACTATTGGTACACTTTCGCCTAAAAACACATACACTGTATGTACTGTAATAGCTTATATATTTGTGCTGTACTACAAACTAGTCGGTAGTAAAAGAGAGCGATCTTCTGCTGTCTCAGTTCAGTGTATCGCTTACCTCACATCCACTTTAACATTAGACGTTCATTTGTCTTGACTCTCGAAATAAAACATCTATTTCTCTATGTTTGTTACTGCTTGTGTGTGGGTCATAACAGCAGTGAGCTTCTGCTGTCTCAGTTTAGTGTATCGCTTACCTCACATACGCTTTAACATTAGACGTTCATTTGTCTTGACTCTCGAAATAAAGCATCAATTTCTCTATGTTTGTTACTGCTTGTGTGTGGGTCATAACAGCAGTGAGCTTCTGCTGTCTCGGTTTAGTGTATCGCTTACCTCACATACGCTTTAACATTAGACGTTCATTTGTCTTGACTCTCGAAATAAAGCATCAATTTCTCTATGCTTGTTACTGCTTGTGTGTGGGTCATAACCACAGCTGGTTCATCAACACTGTCTGAATCTGAATACTCTTGGAAATTAACTGTTCTTTCACACTGACCGTGTGTAGGCTAAAGTTTGGAAAGATAGAGTGAGACTGAAAAATTCAATGCCATAACCGAGATTTGAACCACGGATCTTCTGGTTGCCGACCAACCGGTGTAACCATTGAGCTACTGTGGCCAACGTGCCGATATGATATTGAGTTCTCCAACTGACTCGTATTTTTCCCGGTAATCCACTAGGAGTTCTCATAAACACATGAGATAACTACCTTAATGACGACTTACTATGCTTTAAGTACTTTAAGGCCCGGGCTTTATAGTTCGGACCACTATTATGTCAATTAATGGAGATTAATTGTTCTTTCACACTGGCCATGTGTAGGCTAAAGCATGGAAAGATAGAGTCAGACTGGTAAAATTCAATGCCATAGCCGGGATTTGAACCACGGCCGCTCTAACCATTGAGCTATGGCCAGCGTGCCGACATGACATTAAATTCTGCAACTGACTCGTGTTTTAATGTCATTTTAGCATGTTGACCATAGTAGCTCAATGGTTTAGAGCGGCTGGACGGAGACCAGAGGATCCGTGGTTCAAATCCCCGCTATGGCATTGAATTTTTCAGTAACACTGCTTGATGTAATGATGTAATCGGTTTATAGCCTCCGTCATTGTCAATGTCTACATCATCATCAGAACAGCCATTGATATTTTCAATAATTTCTATAAAATCTTCTTTCTAAGTAATTTTTTCTTCGTGTTCAATCTTGTTTTCTGGTAAGTCACACACTCTAGGCCACCACCTTATTCAATTTCTCTTCCAACCTGGTCCCAAGCAGGTGGCGCGCGCTATCAAGAGATTTCCAGTAATGTGCGTACTGTATTGTCTGTAAAATAAGTCTTTATTTACTAAGCAAAAAAACATATTTTTTCTAAACTGTTCCAGAGTAAATTACTGCGGTTAATCGAGGCTTTACTGTACACATTTTAAAGGTTTTTTATCTAAACTGGTTATAAACATTTCCCCACAAAACATTTTCGCTTTAAGATTTTGCTTCTGCTATGTTAACGCGAGTATAAAGGTAGAAATAAAATCTATTAATATAAATATGTCCACTTTTCGTTATTGTTTTGGACAAAGAGAGGCATAGACAGAGTTTCCACATAACCACGTAAAGCACAGGAATGGCCGCTCCACTGGAGGGCAGTTTAACCACATTGTTATGTGTCCGGGCGCCCCCTGTGTTTGTTGCGGGTATTTAAAACCGCTCTGGTCGACCCCACTTGCATATGTTTTACGTCCTTGTTGGATTTAAATGCCCATCAGGTTCCCGTTTGTGAACAAAGACGGCTCCACCAAGGTTACCTAGCAACCAGTCATTTTTAACGTCAAAACGTTTTGTTTTTGTTTCTTTGTCAGTTAGATAGCAGGTTGGTGAGCTACTGAATTCTGTGATGGTCATTTATCTGGGTCTAAACATCTTGCAAAATACATTTTCATAAAAATTCCCTTGCCGCAGACTATATATTCGAGGGCTGTTTAATAAAGAATGATCATAATTTTTTTACGGTCATAATTTTTCGCACTAAAATAAATCTTATTATATTCTGTTAGCTTAATGTGAAACAAACACGCCGTAGTAGTTTCATTGCTGTTACTCCTGGCTCCTGCCTGTGAGAACCAGGCTAGTTCAGACATGTTCAGTGTCGCCTACCGCTGCAATGGAGGAAACACGCGAGGAACAATATGCGGCTTTGAAATTCTGCTTTCATCTCAATAAATCTTCAGTTGAATACAATGTTACAGGAGGTTTATGGAGAGTCTGTTCTTCCCTACAGCACAGCTCAAAAGTGGTTTAAAATATTTAAAGAGGAGAGACAATCAATTTCAAAGGAAGGTGGTCCCGGTGCTCCAGTTACTGTTCTTACGGAAGAAAACATCAACACTGCTGCTGCCATTGTGAGCGAGGATCGACGAATTACCTTAAGATCACCTTCTAAAATACTAAACATTTCATTGGGTGCCACCCACGCGTTGGTGACAGAAACATTACACATGAGACGTGTTTGTGCGCGATGGGTTACAAGACTGTTGATTCCCGAACAAAAGGACACTCGCATGCAGGTCATCATGTAGTTAAAGTTGATGTTAGAGGAAGATCCGGAGTTTCTGTCAAACGTAATCACTGCTGATGAAACTTGGCTACGTCATTTTGACCCTGAGAGCAAACAGCAAATCTCAGTGTGGAAATCTCCATCACCAAACCCCCAAAAAAGCAAAAGCTGATGCTTCTGCTGGGAAAGTTATGGTCATCTCATTCTTTGATATTCATTGAATGGTTTATCAGCATGTTGTACATGCACACAACTCAGTAACTGGACAATACTACAGGGATGTCCTGAGAACATTGCAACTCCATATCAATCGCAAAAGACCACATTTCCGTGAAGCAGGCTGGATGCTGCACCACGATAATGCGCGGCCGCATATTGCCAATGTTGTTGCTGAATATCTTGCAAAAATCAACGTGAAGTGCATCCCTCATCCTCCCTATAGTCCGGATTTAGCTCCATGTGGCCTTTTTCTGTTCCCCAACTTGAAGAAGCGCCTTCGTGGGAGGCATTATCCATCATCACAAGCAGTGGTGAAGGCTGCGGAGGCGATTTTGAAGTATCTCTCAAAAAATGGTTACCAGCATGTCTTTGAAGACTGGCAGAAACGCTGGGACAAGTACATCGCATTCAGGGGAGGCTATTTTGAGAAGGACCATCAAAATTATGAGGATGAGAAAAGGTACGTTGTCAAAAGAAATTGTGATCATTCTTTATTGTACAACCCTCGTATATTGAACTCTTTTGGGAATGTCCTGAGAAGTCCTCTTTATTCTGAATGGCTTTTTTATAACTGGTAAACTATAAGCGATACACAAACTAATACAGTACAACATGTCTAAAACAGAACACGATCTTTCCGGCATTACAGAGGGTTGTGTTTGAATACAAAGAACTTACGAAGTAGTCACACAGGTTTACAGTGAAGGAATAATATAGAATGAAAGGGTTGTATTATGTACTATACTTTAATCTTACATACAATAATTCTAGTTTATTCCCAAGTTTCTGTGTTTTCAATTTTTTCTTTCCAATCTTCAACTGTCTCCCTATCAACATCATTTGTTTCTACACACATAGCATTCGAAACTGTTTGAAACTCTCGAGTTAATCATGCAAAAGTATGAAAAGATAGAGCCAGACTGAAAAATTCAATGCCATAGCCGGGTTTTGAGCCACGGATCTTCTGGTTTCCGTCCAGCCGCTCTAACCCTTTGAGCTATTATGGCCAACGTGCCGAGATGACATTAAATTCTCCAACTGGCTCGTGTTTTTCCTGGTAAACCACTAGGAGTTCTCATAAACACACGAGACAACTACCTGAATGACGACTTACTATGCTGTAAGTACTTTAAGACCCGGGCTTTGTAGTAAACCACTAGGAGTTCTCATAAACACATGAGACAACTACCTTAATGACGACTTACTATGCTGTAAGTACTTTAAGGCCCGGGCTTTATAGTAAACCACTAGGAGTTCTCATAAAGACAAGAGACAACTACCTTAATGACGACTTACTATGCTGTAAGTACTTTAAGACCCGGGCTTTATAGTAAACCACTAGGAGTTCTCATAAACACATGAGACAACTACCTTAATGACGACTTACTATGCTGTAAGTACTTTAAGGCCCGGGCTTTATAGTAAACCACTAGCAGTTCTCATAAACACATGAGACAACTACCTTAATGGCGACTTACTATGCTGTAAGTACTTTAAGGCTCGGGCTTTATAGTAAACCACTAGGAGTTCTCATAAACGCATGAGACAACTACCTTAATGGCGACTTACTATGCTGTAAGTACTTTAAGGCCCGGGCTTTATAGTAAACCACTAGGAGTTCTCATAAACACAAGAGACAACTACCTTAATGGCGACTTACTATGCTGTAAGTACTTTAAGACCCGGGCTTTATAGTAAACCACTAGGAGTTCTCATAAACACATGAGACAACTACCTTAATGACGACTTACTATGCTGTAAGTACTGTAAGACCCGGGCTTTATAGTAAACCACTAGGAGTTCTCATAACCACATAAGACAACTACCTTAATGGCGACTTACTATGCTGTAAGTACTGTAAGACCCGGGCTTTATAGTAAACCACTAGGAGTTCTCATAAACACATGAAAAACCTACCTTAATGGCGACTTACTATGCTGTAAGTACTTTAAGGCCCGGGCTTTATAGTAAACCACTAGGAGTTCTCATAAACACATAAGACAACTACCTTAATGACGAATTACTATGCTCTAAGTACTTTAAGACCCGGGCTTTATAGTAAACCACTAGGAGTTCTCATAAACACATGAGACAACTACGTTAATGGCGACTTACTATGCTGTAAGTACTTTAAGGTCCGGGCTTTATAGTAAACCACTAGGAGTTCTCATAAACACATGAGACAACAACCTTAATGACGACTTACTATGCTGTAAGTACTTTAAGACCCGGACTTTATAGTAAACCACTAGGAGTTCTCATAAACACATGAGACAACTACCTTAATGACGACTTACTATGCTGTAAGTACTTTAAGACCCGGACTTTATAGTAAACCACTAGGAGTTCTCATAAACACATGAGACAACTACCTTATTGATGACTTACTATGCTGTAATTACTTTAAGGCCCGGGCTTTATAATAAACCACCAGAAGTTCTCATAAACACAAGAGACAACTACCTTAATGGCGACTTACTATGCTGTAAGTACTTTAAGACCCGGGCTTTATAGTAAACCACTAGGAGTTCTCATAAACACATGAGACAACTACCTTAATGACGACTTACTATGCTGTAAGTACTGTAAGACTCGGGCTTTATAGTAAACCACTAGAAGTTCTCATAAACACATAAGACAACTACCTTAATGGCGACTTACTATGCTGTAAGTAGTGTAAGACCCGGGCTTTATAGTAAACCACTAGGAGTTCTCATAAACACATGAGACAACTACCTTAATGACGATTTACTATGCTGTAAGTACTTTAAGGTCCGGGCTTTATAGTAAACCACTAGGAGTTCTCATAAACACATGAAAGAACTACCTTAATGGCGACTTACTATGCTGTAAGTACTTTAAGGCCCGGGCTTTATAGTAAACCACTAGGAGTTCTCATAAACATATAAGACAACTACCTTAATGACGACTTACTATGCTCTAAGTTCTTTAAGACCCGGGCTTTATAGTAAACCACTAGGAGTTCTCATAAACACATAAGACAACTACCTTAATGACGACTTACTATGCTGTAAGTACTTTAAGGTCCGGGCTTTATAGTAAACCACTAGGAGTTCTCATAAACACATGAGAAACTACCTTAATGACGACTTACTATGCTGTAAGTACTTTAAGGACCGGACTTTATAGTAAACAACTAGGAGTTCTCATAAACACATGAGACAACTACCTTAATGCCGACTTACTATGCTGTAAGTACTTTAAGGCCCGGGCTTTATAGTAAACCACTAGGAGTTCTCATAAACACATGATACAACTACCTTAATGACGACTTACTATGCTGTAAGTACTTTAAGACCCGGACTTTATAGTAAACCATTAGGAGTTCTCATAAACACATGAGACAACAACCTTAATGACGACTTACTATACTGTAAGTACTTTAAGGCCCGGGCTTTATAGTAAACCACTAGGAGTTCTCATAAACACATGAGACAACTACCTTAATGGCGACTTACTATGCTGTAAGTACTTTAAGACCCGGACTTTATAGTAAACCACTAGGAGTTCTCATAAACACATAAGACAACTACCTTAATGGCGACTTACTATGCTGTAAGTACTTTAAGGCCCGGGCTTTATAGTAAACCACTAGGAGTTCTCATAAACACATGATACAACTACCTTAATGGCGACTAACTATGCTGTAAGTACTTTAAGGCCAGGACTTTATAGTAAACCACTAGGAGTTCTCATAAACACATAAGACTACCTTAATGGCGACTTACTATGCTGTAAGTACTTTAAGGCCCGGGCTTTATAGTAAACCACTAGGAGTTCTCATAAACACATGAGACAACTACCTTAATGGCGACTTACTATGCTGTAAGTACTTTAAGGTCCGGGCTTTATAGTAAACCACTAGGAGTTCTCATAAACACATGAGACAACTACCTTAATGGCGACTTACTATGCTGTAAGTACTTTAAGACCCGGACTTTATAGTAAACCACTAGGAGTTCTCATAAACACATGAGACAACTACCTTAATGACGACTTACTATGCTGTAAGTACTTTAAGGCCCGGGCTTTATAGTAAACCACTAGGAGTTCTCATAAACACATGAGACAACTACCTTAATGACGACTTACTATGCTGTAAGTACTTAAAGGCCCGGGCTTTATAGTAAACCACTAGGAGTTCTCATAAACACATGAGACAACTACCTTAATGACGACTTACTATGCTGTAAGTACTTTAAGATCCGGACTTTAGAGTAAACCACTAGGAGTTCTCATAAACACATGAGACAACTACCTTAATGGCGACTTACTATGCTGTAAGTACTTTATGGCCCGGGCTTTATAGTAAACCACTAGGAGTTCTCATAAACACATGAGACAACTATCTTAATGACGACTTACTATGCTGTAAGTACTTAAAGGCCCGGGCTTTATAGTAAACCACTAGGAGTTCTCATAAACACATGAGACAACTACCTTAATGGCGACTTACTATGCTGTAAGTACTTTAAGGCCCGGACTTTATAGTAAACCACTAGGAGTTCTCATAAACACATGAGAGAACTACCTTAATGACGACTTACTATGCTGTAAGTACTTTAAGGCCCGGGCTTTATAGTAAACCACTAGGAGTTCTCATAAACACATGAGACAACTACCTTAATGACGTCTTACTATGCTGTAAGTACTTTAAGGCCCGGGCTTTATAGTAAACCACTAGGAGTTCTCATAAACACATGAGACAACTACCTTAATGACGACTTACTATGCTGTAAGTACTTTAAGACCCGGACTTTATAGTAAACCACTAGGAGTTCTCATAAACACATGAGACAACTACCTTAATGACGACTTACTATGCTGTAAGTACTTTAAGGCCCGGGCTTTATAGTAATCCACTAGGAGTTCTCATAAACACATGAGACAACTACCTTAATGACGACTTACTATGCTGTAAGTACTTTAAGATCCGGACTTTATAGTAAACCACTAGGAGTTCTCACAAACACATGAGACAACTACCTTAATGGCGACTTACTATGCTGTAAGTACTTTAAGACCCGGACTTTATAGTAAACCACTAGGAGTTCTCATAAACACATAAGACAACTACCTTAATGGCGACTTACTATGCTGTAAGTACTTTAAGGCCCGGGCTTTATAGTAAACCACTAGGAGTTCTCATAAACACATGATACAACTACCTTAATGGCGACTAACTATGCTGTAAGTACTTTAAGGCCAGGACTTTATAGTAAACCACTAGGAGTTCTCATAAACACATAAGACTACCTTAATGGCGACTTACTATGCTGTAAGTACTTTAAGGCCCGGGCTTTATAGTAAACCACTAGGAGTTCTCATAAACACATGAGACAACTACCTTAATGGCGACTTACTATGCTGTAAGTACTTTAAGGTCCGGGCTTTATAGTAAACCACTAGGAGTTCTCATAAACACATGAGACAACTACCTTAATGGCGACTTACTATGCTGTAAGTACTTTAAGACCCGGACTTTATAGTAAACCACTAGGAGTTCTCATAAACACATGAGACAACTACCTTAATGACGACTTACTATGCTGTAAGTACTTTAAGGCCCGGGCTTTATAGTAAACCACTAGGAGTTCTCATAAACACATGAGACAACTACCTTAATGACGACTTACTATGCTGTAAGTACTTAAAGGCCCGGGCTTTATAGTAAACCACTAGGAGTTCTCATAAACACATGAGACAACTACCTTAATGACGACTTACTATGCTGTAAGTACTTTAAGATCCGGACTTTAGAGTAAACCACTAGGAGTTCTCATAAACACATGAGACAACTACCTTAATGGCGACTTACTATGCTGTAAGTACTTTATGGCCCGGGCTTTATAGTAAACCACTAGGAGTTCTCATAAACACATGAGACAACTATCTTAATGACGACTTACTATGCTGTAAGTACTTAAAGGCCCGGGCTTTATAGTAAACCACTAGGAGTTCTCATAAACACATGAGACAACTACCTTAATGGCGACTTACTATGCTGTAAGTACTTTAAGGCCCGGACTTTATAGTAAACCACTAGGAGTTCTCATAAACACATGAGAGAACTACCTTAATGACGACTTACTATGCTGTAAGTACTTTAAGGCCCGGGCTTTATAGTAAACCACTAGGAGTTCTCATAAACACATGAGACAACTACCTTAATGACGACTTACTATGCTGTAAGTACTTTAAGGCCCGGGCTTTATAGTAAACCACTAGGAGTTCTCATAAACACATGAGACAACTACCTTAATGACGACTTACTATGCTGTAAGTACTTTAAGACCCGGACTTTATAGTAAACCACTAGGAGTTCTCATAAACACATGAGACAACTACCTTAATGACGACTTACTATGCTGTAAGTACTTTAAGGCCCGGGCTTTATAGTAATCCACTAGGAGTTCTCATAAACACATGAGACAACTACCTTAATGACGACTTACTATGCTGTAAGTACTTTAAGATCCGGACTTTATAGTAAACCACTAGGAGTTCTCACAAACACATGAGACAACTACCTTAATGGCGACTTACTATGCTGTAAGTACTTTATGTCCCGGGCTTTATAGTAAACCACTAGGAGTTCTCATAAACACATGAGACAACTACCTTAATGACGACTTACTATGCTGTAAGTACTTAAAGGCCCGGGCTTTATAGTAAACCACTAGGAGTTCTCATAAACACATGAGACAACTACCTTAATGGCGACTTACTATGCTGTAAGTACTTTAAGGCCCGGACTTTATAGTAAACCACTAGGAGTTCTCATAAACACATGAGAGAACTACCTTAATGACGACTTACTATGCTGTAAGTACTTTAAGGCCCGGGCTTTATAGTAAACCACTAGGAGTTCTCATAAACACATAAGACAACTACCTTAATGACGACTTACTATGCTGTAAGTACTTTAAGGCCCGGGCTTTATAGTAAACCACTAGGAGTTCTCATAAACACATGAGACAACTACCTTAATGACGACTTACTATGCTGTAAGTACTTTAAGGTCCGGGCTTTATAATAAACCACTAGGAGTTCTCATAAACACAAGAGACAACTACGTTAACGACGACTTACTATGCTGTAAGTACTTTAAGGCCCGGGCTTTATAGTAAACCACTAGGAGTTCTCATAAACACAAGAGACAACTACCTTAATGACGACTTACTATGCTGTAAGTACTTTAAGCCCGGGCTTTATAATAAACCACTAGGAGTTCTCATAAACACAAGAGACAACTACCTTAATGACGACTTACTATGCTGTAAGTACTTTAAGGTCCGGGCTTTATAGTAAACCACTAGGAGTTCTCATAAACATATGAGACAACTACCTTAATGACGACTTACTATGCTGTAAGTACTTTAAGGTCCGGGCTTTATAATAAACCACTAGGAGTTCTCATAAACACAAGAGACAACTACCTTAATGACGACTTACTATGCTGTAAGTACTTTAAGGCCCGGGCTTTATAGTAAACCACTAGGAGTTCTCATAAACATATGAGACAACTACCTTAATGACGACTTACTATGCTGTAAGTACTTTAAGGCCCGGGCTTTATAGTAAACCACTAGGAGTTCTCATAAACACATGAGACAACAACCTTAATGACGACTTACTATGCTGTAAGTACTTTAAGACCCGGGCTTTATAGTAAACCACTAGGAGTTCTCATAAACACATGAGACAACTACCTTAATGACGACTTACTATGCTGTAAGTACTTTAAGGTCCGGGCTTTATAGTAAACCACTAGGAGTTCTGATAAACACATGAGACAACTACCTTAATGACGACTTACTATGCTGTAAGTAGTTTAAGGCCCGGGCTTTATTGTAAACCACTAGGAGTTCTCATAAACACATGAGACAACTACCTTAATGACGACTTACTATGCTGTAAGTACTTTAAGGTCCGGGCTTTATAATAAACCACTAGGAGTTCTCATAAACACAAGAGACAACTACCTTAATGACGACTTACTATGCTGTAAGTACCTTAAGGCCCGGGCTTTATAGTAAACCACTAGGAGTTCTCATAAACATATGAGACAACTACCTTAATGACGACTTACCTTGCTGTAAGTACTTTAAGGCCCGGGCTTTATAGTAAACCACTAGGAGTTCTCATTAACACATGAGACAACAACCTTAATGACGACTTACTATGGTGTAAGTACTTTAAGACCCGGGCTTTATAGTAAACCACTAGGAGTTCTCATAAACACATGAGACAACTACCTTAATGACGACTTACTATGCTGTAAGTACTTTAAGGTCCGGGCTTTATAGTAAACCACTAGGAGTTCTCATAAACACATGAGACAACTACCTTAATGACGACTTACTATGCTGTAAGTACTTTAAGGCCCGGGCTTTATTGTAAACCACTAGGAGTTCTCATAAACACATGAGACAACTACCTTAATGACGACTTACTATGCTGTAAGTACTTTAAGGTCCGGGCTTTATAGTAAACCACTAGGAGTTCTCATAAACACATGAAAAACCTACCTTAATGGCGACTTACTATGCTGTAAGTACTTTAAGGCCCGGGCTTTATAGTAAACCACTAGGAGTTCTCATAAACACATAAGACAACTACCTTAATGACGAATTACTATGCTCTAAGTACTTTAAGACCCGGGCTTTATAGTAAACCACTAGGAGTTCTCATAAACACATGAGACAACTACGTTAATGGCGACTTACTATGCTGTAAGTACTTTAAGGTCCGGGCTTTATAGTAAACCACTAGGAGTTCTCATAAACACATGAGACAACAACCTTAATGACGACTTACTATGCTGTAAGTACTTTAAGACCCGGACTTTATAGTAAACCACTAGGAGTTCTCATAAACACATGAGACAACTACCTTAATGACGACTTACTATGCTGTAAGTACTTTAAGACCCGGACTTTATAGTAAACCACTAGGAGTTCTCATAAACACATGAGACAACTACCTTATTGATGACTTACTATGCTGTAATTACTTTAAGGCCCGGGCTTTATAATAAACCACCAGAAGTTCTCATAAACACAAGAGACAACTACCTTAATGGCGACTTACTATGCTGTAAGTACTTTAAGACCCGGGCTTTATAGTAAACCACTAGGAGTTCTCATAAACACATGAGACAACTACCTTAATGACGACTTACTATGCTGTAAGTACTGTAAGACTCGGGCTTTATAGTAAACCACTAGAAGTTCTCATAAACACATAAGACAACTACCTTAATGGCGACTTACTATGCTGTAAGTAGTGTAAGACCCGGGCTTTATAGTAAACCACTAGGAGTTCTCATAAACACATGAGACAACTACCTTAATGACGATTTACTATGCTGTAAGTACTTTAAGGTCCGGGCTTTATAGTAAACCACTAGGAGTTCTCATAAACACATGAAAGAACTACCTTAATGGCGACTTACTATGCTGTAAGTACTTTAAGGCCCGGGCTTTATAGTAAACCACTAGGAGTTCTCATAAACATATAAGACAACTACCTTAATGACGACTTACTATGCTCTAAGTTCTTTAAGACCCGGGCTTTATAGTAAACCACTAGGAGTTCTCATAAACACATAAGACAACTACCTTAATGACGACTTACTATGCTGTAAGTACTTTAAGGTCCGGGCTTTATAGTAAACCACTAGGAGTTCTCATAAACACATGAGAAACTACCTTAATGACGACTTACTATGCTGTAAGTACTTTAAGGACCGGACTTTATAGTAAACAACTAGGAGTTCTCATAAACACATGAGACAACTACCTTAATGCCGACTTACTATGCTGTAAGTACTTTAAGGCCCGGGCTTTATAGTAAACCACTAGGAGTTCTCATAAACACATGATACAACTACCTTAATGACGACTTACTATGCTGTAAGTACTTTAAGACCCGGACTTTATAGTAAACCATTAGGAGTTCTCATAAACACATGAGACAACAACCTTAATGACGACTTACTATACTGTAAGTACTTTAAGGCCCGGGCTTTATAGTAAACCACTAGGAGTTCTCATAAACACATGAGACAACTACCTTAATGGCGACTTACTATGCTGTAAGTACTTTAAGACCCGGACTTTATAGTAAACCACTAGGAGTTCTCATAAACACATAAGACAACTACCTTAATGGCGACTTACTATGCTGTAAGTACTTTAAGGCCCGGGCTTTATAGTAAACCACTAGGAGTTCTCATAAACACATGATACAACTACCTTAATGGCGACTAACTATGCTGTAAGTACTTTAAGGCCAGGACTTTATAGTAAACCACTAGGAGTTCTCATAAACACATAAGACTACCTTAATGGCGACTTACTATGCTGTAAGTACTTTAAGGCCCGGGCTTTATAGTAAACCACTAGGAGTTCTCATAAACACATGAGACAACTACCTTAATGGCGACTTACTATGCTGTAAGTACTTTAAGGTCCGGGCTTTATAGTAAACCACTAGGAGTTCTCATAAACACATGAGACAACTACCTTAATGGCGACTTACTATGCTGTAAGTACTTTAAGACCCGGACTTTATAGTAAACCACTAGGAGTTCTCATAAACACATGAGACAACTACCTTAATGACGACTTACTATGCTGTAAGTACTTTAAGGCCCGGGCTTTATAGTAAACCACTAGGAGTTCTCATAAACACATGAGACAACTACCTTAATGACGACTTACTATGCTGTAAGTACTTAAAGGCCCGGGCTTTATAGTAAACCACTAGGAGTTCTCATAAACACATGAGACAACTACCTTAATGACGACTTACTATGCTGTAAGTACTTTAAGATCCGGACTTTAGAGTAAACCACTAGGAGTTCTCATAAACACATGAGACAACTACCTTAATGGCGACTTACTATGCTGTAAGTACTTTATGGCCCGGGCTTTATAGTAAACCACTAGGAGTTCTCATAAACACATGAGACAACTATCTTAATGACGACTTACTATGCTGTAAGTACTTAAAGGCCCGGGCTTTATAGTAAACCACTAGGAGTTCTCATAAACACATGAGACAACTACCTTAATGGCGACTTACTATGCTGTAAGTACTTTAAGGCCCGGACTTTATAGTAAACCACTAGGAGTTCTCATAAACACATGAGAGAACTACCTTAATGACGACTTACTATGCTGTAAGTACTTTAAGGCCCGGGCTTTATAGTAAACCACTAGGAGTTCTCATAAACACATGAGACAACTACCTTAATGACGACTTACTATGCTGTAAGTACTTTAAGGCCCGGGCTTTATAGTAAACCACTAGGAGTTCTCATAAACACATGAGACAACTACCTTAATGACGACTTACTATGCTGTAAGTACTTTAAGACCCGGACTTTATAGTAAACCACTAGGAGTTCTCATAAACACATGAGACAACTACCTTAATGACGACTTACTATGCTGTAAGTACTTTAAGGCCCGGGCTTTATAGTAATCCACTAGGAGTTCTCATAAACACATGAGACAACTACCTTAATGACGACTTACTATGCTGTAAGTACTTTAAGATCCGGACTTTATAGTAAACCACTAGGAGTTCTCACAAACACATGAGACAACTACCTTAATGGCGACTTACTATGCTGTAAGTACTTTAAGACCCGGACTTTATAGTAAACCACTAGGAGTTCTCATAAACACATAAGACAACTACCTTAATGGCGACTTACTATGCTGTAAGTACTTTAAGGCCCGGGCTTTATAGTAAACCACTAGGAGTTCTCATAAACACATGATACAACTACCTTAATGGCGACTAACTATGCTGTAAGTACTTTAAGGCCAGGACTTTATAGTAAACCACTAGGAGTTCTCATAAACACATAAGACTACCTTAATGGCGACTTACTATGCTGTAAGTACTTTAAGGCCCGGGCTTTATAGTAAACCACTAGGAGTTCTCATAAACACATGAGACAACTACCTTAATGGCGACTTACTATGCTGTAAGTACTTTAAGGTCCGGGCTTTATAGTAAACCACTAGGAGTTCTCATAAACACATGAGACAACTACCTTAATGGCGACTTACTATGCTGTAAGTACTTTAAGACCCGGACTTTATAGTAAACCACTAGGAGTTCTCATAAACACATGAGACAACTACCTTAATGACGACTTACTATGCTGTAAGTACTTTAAGGCCCGGGCTTTATAGTAAACCACTAGGAGTTCTCATAAACACATGAGACAACTACCTTAATGACGACTTACTATGCTGTAAGTACTTAAAGGCCCGGGCTTTATAGTAAACCACTAGGAGTTCTCATAAACACATGAGACAACTACCTTAATGACGACTTACTATGCTGTAAGTACTTTAAGATCCGGACTTTAGAGTAAACCACTAGGAGTTCTCATAAACACATGAGACAACTACCTTAATGGCGACTTACTATGCTGTAAGTACTTTATGGCCCGGGCTTTATAGTAAACCACTAGGAGTTCTCATAAACACATGAGACAACTATCTTAATGACGACTTACTATGCTGTAAGTACTTAAAGGCCCGGGCTTTATAGTAAACCACTAGGAGTTCTCATAAACACATGAGACAACTACCTTAATGGCGACTTACTATGCTGTAAGTACTTTAAGGCCCGGACTTTATAGTAAACCACTAGGAGTTCTCATAAACACATGAGAGAACTACCTTAATGACGACTTACTATGCTGTAAGTACTTTAAGGCCCGGGCTTTATAGTAAACCACTAGGAGTTCTCATAAACACATGAGACAACTACCTTAATGACGACTTACTATGCTGTAAGTACTTTAAGGCCCGGGCTTTATAGTAAACCACTAGGAGTTCTCATAAACACATGAGACAACTACCTTAATGACGACTTACTATGCTGTAAGTACTTTAAGACCCGGACTTTATAGTAAACCACTAGGAGTTCTCATAAACACATGAGACAACTACCTTAATGACGACTTACTATGCTGTAAGTACTTTAAGGCCCGGGCTTTATAGTAATCCACTAGGAGTTCTCATAAACACATGAGACAACTACCTTAATGACGACTTACTATGCTGTAAGTACTTTAAGATCCGGACTTTATAGTAAACCACTAGGAGTTCTCACAAACACATGAGACAACTACCTTAATGGCGACTTACTATGCTGTAAGTACTTTATGGCCCGGGCTTTATAGTAAACCACTAGGAGTTCTCATAAACACATGAGACAACTACCTTAATGACGACTTACTATGCTGTAAGTACTTAAAGGCCCGGGCTTTATAGTAAACCACTAGGAGTTCTCATAAACACATGAGACAACTACCTTAATGGCGACTTACTATGCTGTAAGTACTTTAAGGCCCGGACTTTATAGTAAACCACTAGGAGTTCTCATAAACACATGAGAGAACTACCTTAATGACGACTTACTATGCTGTAAGTACTTTAAGGCCCGGGCTTTATAGTAAACCACTAGGAGTTCTCATAAACACATAAGACAACTACCTTAATGACGACTTACTATGCTGTAAGTACTTTAAGGCCCGGGCTTTATAGTAAACCACTAGGAGTTCTCATAAACACATGAGACAACTACCTTAATGACGACTTACTATGCTGTAAGTACTTTAAGGTCCGGGCTTTATAATAAACCACTAGGAGTTCTCATAAACACAAGAGACAACTACGTTAACGACGACTTACTATGCTGTAAGTACTTTAAGGCCCGGGCTTTATAGTAAACCACTAGGAGTTCTCATAAACACAAGAGACAACTACCTTAATGACGACTTACTATGCTGTAAGTACTTTAAGCCCGGGCTTTATAATAAACCACTAGGAGTTCTCATAAACACAAGAGACAACTACCTTAATGACGACTTACTATGCTGTAAGTACTTTAAGGTCCGGGCTTTATAGTAAACCACTAGGAGTTCTCATAAACATATGAGACAACTACCTTAATGACGACTTACTATGCTGTAAGTACTTTAAGGTCCGGGCTTTATAATAAACCACTAGGAGTTCTCATAAACACAAGAGACAACTACCTTAATGACGACTTACTATGCTGTAAGTACTTTAAGGCCCGGGCTTTATAGTAAACCACTAGGAGTTCTCATAAACATATGAGACAACTACCTTAATGACGACTTACTATGCTGTAAGTACTTTAAGGCCCGGGCTTTATAGTAAACCACTAGGAGTTCTCATAAACACATGAGACAACAACCTTAATGACGACTTACTATGCTGTAAGTACTTTAAGACCCGGGCTTTATAGTAAACCACTAGGAGTTCTCATAAACACATGAGACAACTACCTTAATGACGACTTACTATGCTGTAAGTACTTTAAGGTCCGGGCTTTATAGTAAACCACTAGGAGTTCTGATAAACACATGAGACAACTACCTTAATGACGACTTACTATGCTGTAAGTAGTTTAAGGCCCGGGCTTTATTGTAAACCACTAGGAGTTCTCATAAACACATGAGACAACTACCTTAATGACGACTTACTATGCTGTAAGTACTTTAAGGTCCGGGCTTTATAATAAACCACTAGGAGTTCTCATAAACACAAGAGACAACTACCTTAATGACGACTTACTATGCTGTAAGTACCTTAAGGCCCGGGCTTTATAGTAAACCACTAGGAGTTCTCATAAACATATGAGACAACTACCTTAATGACGACTTACCTTGCTGTAAGTACTTTAAGGCCCGGGCTTTATAGTAAACCACTAGGAGTTCTCATTAACACATGAGACAACAACCTTAATGACGACTTACTATGGTGTAAGTACTTTAAGACCCGGGCTTTATAGTAAACCACTAGGAGTTCTCATAAACACATGAGACAACTACCTTAATGACGACTTACTATGCTGTAAGTACTTTAAGGTCCGGGCTTTATAGTAAACCACTAGGAGTTCTCATAAACACATGAGACAACTACCTTAATGACGACTTACTATGCTGTAAGTACTTTAAGGCCCGGGCTTTATTGTAAACCACTAGGAGTTCTCATAAACACATGAGACAACTACCTTAATGACGACTTACTATGCTGTAAGTACTTTAAGGTCCGGGCTTTATAGTAAACCACTAGGAGTTCTCATAAACACATGAGACAACTACCTTAATGGCGACTTACTATGCTGTAAGTACTTTAAGACCCGGACTTTATAGTAAACCACTAGGAGTTCTCATAAACACATGAGACAACTACCTTAATGACGACTTACTATGCTGTAAGTACTTTAAGGCCCGGGCTTTATAGTAAACCACTAGGAGATCTCATAAACACATGAGACAACTACCTTAATGACGACTTACTATGCTGTAAGTACTTTAAGATCCGGACTTTATAGTAAACCACTAGGAGTTCTCATAAACACATGAGACAACTACCTTAATGGCGACTTACTATGCTGTAAGTACTTTATGGCCCGGGCTTTATAGTAAACCACTAGGAGTTCTCATAAACACATGAGACAACTACCTTAATGACGACTTACTATGCTGTAAGTACTTAAAGGCCCGGGCTTTATAGTAAACCACTAGGAGTTCTCATAAACACATGAGACAACTACCTTAATGGCGACTTACTATGCTGTAAGTACTTTAAGGCCCGGACTTTATAGTAAACCACTAGGAGTTCTCATAAACACATGAGAGAACTACCTTAATGACGACTTACTATGCTGTAAGTACTTTAAGGCCCGGGCTTTATAGTAAACCACTAGGAGTTCTCATAAACACATGACACAACTACCTTAATGACGACTTACTATGCTGTAAGTACTTTAAGGCCCGGGCTTTATAGTAAACCACTAGGAGTTCTCATAAACACATGAGACAACTACCTTAATGACGACTTACTATGCTGTAAGTACTTTAAGACCCGGACTTTATAGTAAACCACTAGGAGTTCTCATAAACACATGAGACAACTACCTTAATGACGACTTACTATGCTGTAAGTACTTTAAGGCCCGGGCTTTATAGTAAACCACTAGGAGTTCTCATAAACACATGAGACAACTACCTTAATGACGACTTCCTATGCTGTAAGTACTTTAAGATCCGGACTTTATAGTAAACCACTAGGAGATCTCACAAACACATGAGACAACTACCTTAATGGCGACTTACTATGCTGTAAGTACTTTATGGCCCGGGCTTTATAGTAAACCACTAGGAGTTCTCATAAACACATGAGACAACTACCTTAATGACGACTTACTATGCTGTAAGTACTTAAAGGCCCGGGCTTTATAGTAAACCACTAGGAGTTCTCATAAACACATGAGACAACTACCTTAATGGCGACTTACTATGCTGTAAGTACTTTAAGGCCCGGACTTTATAGTAAACCACTAGGAGTTCTCATAAACACATGAGAGAACTACCTTAATGACGACTTACTATGCTGTAAGTACTTTAAGGCCCGGGCTTTATAGTAAACCACTAGGAGTTCTCATAAACACATGAGACAACTACCTTAATGACGACTTACTATGCTGTAAGTACTTTAAGGCCCGGGCTTTATAGTAAACCACTAGGAGTTCTCATAAACACATGAGACAACTACCTTAATGACGACTTACTATGCTGTAAGTACTTTAAGGTCCGGGCTTTATAATAAACCACTAGGAGTTCTCATAAACACAAGAGACAACTACGTTAATGACGACTTACTATGCTGTAAGTACTTTAAGGCCCGGGCTTTATAGTAAACCACTAGGAGTTCTCATAAACACAAGAGACAACTACCTTAATGACGACTTACTATGCTGTAAGTACTTTAAGCCCGGGCTTTATAATAAACCACTAGGAGTTCTCATAAACACAAGAGACAACTACCTTAATGACGACTTACTATGCTGTAAGTACTTTAAGGTCCGGGCTTTATAGTAAACCACTAGGAGTTCTCATAAACATATGAGACAACTACCTTAATGACGACTTACTATGCTGTAAGTACTTTAAGGTCCGGGCTTTATAATAAACCACTAGGAGTTCTCATAAACACAAGAGACAACTACCTTAATGACGACTTACTATGCTGTAAGTACTTTAAGGCCCGGGCTTTATAGTAAACCACTAGCAGTTCTCATAAACATATGAGACAACTACCTTAATGACGACTTACTATGCTGTAAGTACTTTAAGGCCCGGGCTTTATAGTAAACCACTAGGAGTTCTCATAAACACATGAGACAACAACCTTAATGACGACTTACTATGCTGTAAGTACTTTAAGACCCGGGCTTTATAGTAAACCACTAGGAGTTCTCATAAACACATGAGACAACTACCTTAATGACGACTTACTATGCTGTAAGTACTTTAAGGTCCGGGCTTTATAGTAAACCACTAGGAGTTCTGATAAACACATGAGACAACTACCTTAATGACGACTTACTATGCTGTAAGTACTTTAAGGCCCGGGCTTTATTGTAAACCACTAGGAGTTCTCATAAACACATGAGACAACTACCTTAATGACGACTTACTATGCTGTAAGTACTTTAAGGTCCGGGCTTTATAATAAACCACTAGGAGTTCTCATAAACACAAGAGACAACTACCTTAATGACGACTTACTATGCTGTAAGTACCTTAAGGCCCGGGCTTTATAGTAAACCACTAGGAGTTCTCATAAACATATGAGACAACTACCTTAATGACGACTTACCTTGCTGTAAGTACTTTAAGGCCCGGGCTTTATAGTAAACCACTAGGTGTTCTCATAAACACATGAGACAACAACCTTAATGACGACTTACTATGGTGTAAGTACTTTAAGACCCGGGCTTTATAGTAAACCACTAGGAGTTCTCATAAACACATGAGACAACTACCTTAATGACGACTTACTATGCTGTAAGTACTTTAAGGTCCGGGCTTTATAGTAAACCACTAGGAGTTCTCATAAACACATGAGACAACTACCTTAATGACGACTTACTATGCTGTAAGTACTTTAAGGCCCGGGCTTTATTGTAAACCACTAGGAGTTCTCATAAACACATGAGACAACTACCTTAATGACGACTTACTATGCTGTAAGTACTTTAAGGTCCGGGCTTTATAGTTAACCACTATTAGGTACAATTAATGGAAATTAATTGTCTTTCACACTGGCCGTGAGTAGGACGCACTATGAAAGGGTAGAGCTAGACTGAAAACTCCAGTTTAGCGTACTAGCCACTAGATGTCAGTGTATAGCGCGTTTAAAATTTCAAAGTTCTCATCTATGTTTACGGAGTTAAACGAAACTTACCGAATGAGGACTTGGAGCCCGATCGCTCTACTTATCGCGCGCATATAGTACACAGTCTACTGTCTCAGGTAGTTAACTTTTTCGTTCCAACACAACGGTACACTGCCGTCACCTAGGAAACAGATTTTGAAAAACTAATTCCAATCACCCGAGCTTATTTTATATAAAAACCTAACAAACATTTTGCCATGCGAAACTAGCCGACTCGTGGTGGTATCTTATCTCATCTCTGTATCATATCATCTCGCTTGGTCACGAGTCCACAACTTTATTACTCGCAGAAATGACTTTAGTATCGCTGAGTTCATTTCCTGCCGATAGATGGCACGACGCTCTCTGAAATCCCCTTGTGGTGCTATATTATACTCCTAAGTTTAAAGTGCAAGTTTGCGTCAAGACATTTAATAATTACGTAGATATTTACGTTTCCAATATAAAGAAATAATGATAATCTCCACATATTGTTCACATCACGAGGTATGTACGTAGGACTCTCCCATTGAGTATCATTGATGTCAATGGAAGTGTATTTATTAAAGCTTCTTTAGTTATGGGGCTCCCAACACAAGTGATCAACATTCTACACAGCTTCTTGCGACATCGCACATTTAAAGTCTCAGTCGCGGGGAAAACATCAACACCAAGGCCAGTGAGAGCTGGAGTCCCCGAAGGCTTTATTGCTATCGCCCACCCTCTTCAACGTCTTTATGGCAGATTTCCCCACAGAACCACGAGTCGAAATGGCACAATACGCTGACGACGTGTTTCTGTTCTGCAAGGACAAACACATCCTCAGAGCCTTCAAACCCTTACAAAGACATCTCCGTCTCACACAACAGTGGTGCCGGCGTTGGCGGATGTCCGTAAATCCGGACAAAAGCCACGCCATACTTTTCACAAAGCGCCACACCCCCGCAGACTGCCCCAACTTCAGCTACCGAGGTCGAAGGATAGAGTGGTCTAACTCTGTCCAGTACCTAGGAGTAAACTTGGACAGAGGTCTAACTTTTCGCCGACACATCAGGGACCTTTCGGCGAAGGTACAGGGAGCAATTGCTGCCCTGTATCCAATGCTGGCGTCGACCTCGGTGCCAGGTGGCATGTAGTTGTATCTCTTCCGAGCGCTGGTAATCCCGGTGATGCTATATGGCTGCGAGATCTGGGGCATGGCAGCAGACAGCTGTTTAGCATGGCTTCAACGTGCACAGAATAGAGGACTGCGGTCTATCTATTCTGTGGGACGTTATTTCCCTACCAGGTTGCTCCACGAAGCATCGGGTCTTCCATACGTAGAGGATGAAATTAGGCGCCGGGCTTCAAAATTATACGCAAGTTTACCATCTCATAGAAGCGCCCTTGTCAGATCATTGGGAAATTATGACCCCACTAGACGCCGATCTAGACTGCATCGGGTCCCCCGTATGGCATGCGGGCACCCTAGATAACCAAGGAGCTAAAGCTGAGCTCCTCATAATTCTTCCAAGCTGTTTGGCATCTAAATTTCTACCCAACTAAAATACAAAATATTTTAAAAAATGGGTGCTAAGTACTGCATCCTCCCCTTCAACCCGAAGGTACTTTGGTAACCTCAAAATTAACTCCCAACCAAAAGACCTACATCACCTTCATCCTACATCTTTCAATAAAAATCCTACCTGCGGTAAAACCCTTAATGGGTGTGCAAGCAGCAAAAACCTTCTGGCTGTATACAGCCAGCCAGCACGAGCGAGCGAGCAGTTTAATTTATATTTCAGTTAGCAGATGGGATATTAATCGAGATACATACATACAATGTGATTTAAGCACAGAGTTGATGCCGTAGTAGCAGAAATGGCAACACCAGAGTTTTAATAGGCTATCTGAAAACAGAGGCGCTAGTGTACAGGATCGTTTAAGGCGATTGGCTGATTCAAGCTATTCAATTCATAGCAGTTAGAGGTTGGCTAACCTGGACATTTAAATGCGCAAGAAAGGAATGTGTTCTCTGTTCCTGCAGAAGGAAGAATACAACTGCAGTAGCTTCCGACAACGTAAACATTTGGATGCGAAAGCTTTCATAGCTTAGTTTGCCATCTGAAAATAGGAGCGCTGCGATCACCAACGGGAGGTTCACTTCTAATAGTAGATGTTCTGTGGCCTAAAGGAAAGATTGTCATTTGTTCGGACATCATCCATTCCTGCTACCTCCACTAGTTTTGTTTCCCCAGCTTCTAGGTTGACACTGAATGTAACTTTCATCGATACAAGGGTAGCTCAAATATAAAAGGAAAATATTATTTTAAATTTATTTTATCAACAAATAAAAATGTTCATACAGAGATTACTTTTCTACACCTTGTTGTCGACGGGCCCTAAAACAGTACACACACACACACACACACACACACACACACACACACACACACACACACACACACACACACACAATGCCCTGCATTTGATACATATTTTCTCCATTGGATTGGCAAGTTTTTGATGCCATCCTTATAGAAAGAAGAAGGAGGCGTGGGTGCCAGTTGCGCACAAGTCTTCTCCACTTGCGTTATCATCAAAGCACTGTCCTCCTAATCTCTGTTTCATATAACCTTGCCCCGCTGACATGTATCACTCCGCGTGCAACTACCTTCCCCCTCATCCTAACTGGCTAACGCTTTCCCGCCATAGGCCATAGTCGGTGCCTTCCCGTAGCATTTAAAACTGCAGTAAACGTCATAATAATTGCTAGGAAGATAGATAAAAACATACAAATAAGAATATGAAGGCATGCAAAAATAATGAAGTTTATAATGAAACTGAATGAATGAGCAATGAAACTGAAACAAGTGTACAATGAAAGGCCTTCGGCCTTCTCCACTGGGATTTTTTAAACCAGCATACACACCTTGCAAAAATGCTTGTCTTTCAGTCTTAAAAGTCGTGTCACGCCATACTTTTTTTTTTTTTTTTTTTTTTTTTTTTTTTTTTTTTTTTTGGCCTTCGGTAAAATCCCATATGGCCATCGTGGGGAGAAATTAGAAAAATAATGTAAGGAAAATTACGAGGATGGGAGGAGACTAGATCTGTAGATCACTTTCTTTAAGAAATTGTAGAAGAGCTTGGTATACAGGTATGTGGCATAACTGTAATATGGTGTTGACGCTAGCGGGAAAAGGAACAGACTGTTGAAGTAGGCGGCGGAGGAAGGAAGAACGGTGGGCTCGGTAGCGAGAGCAACTGAACAGGAGGTGATTGAGGTCACCGGTTTCGCCTGGGTCATCAGGACATACAGGGGAATCGATGAGACGTATTCGGTGTAGATGCGCAGGGTAACATCCATGTCCAAGTCGGATTCTGATGATGGAGGTGAGATGTCAACGTGCAATCCTGAAGCTGGAGAACCAAGGAGTCGTGGATAGATGCGTCTGAACGGCGGCGTAGTGTTTGCCTTTGATGGACTGCGAACGAATCCAGGCGTCATTCCAGCGACAATAGGCGTCACGATGAAGGACCGGGAAGAAATCCGTGTAGGGCAGTTGGATGCCTTGGAAGGTGCCTTGGGTGAGTCCCTCTTTTGCCAGGCGATCGGCGACTTCATTGTATCGAATTCCGACATGCCCTCTGATCCAAAGGAAGTGAATTTGATGTCCAGGTATGGTAGCGTTGTTCACCAACGTCAGTAAAGATAACAGTGCATATCTCCCGCCCAGCGGGGAGATGAGAGTCTCTGCAGCACACTCTGCGCATCGGTTAAGATCAGCAGTTTGGGGAAGCCCTGAGAAATCCCATATTGCAAAGGGTCACGAATGGCCAGAACCTCCGCAGTGTAGTTGGAAGCCTCCATAGGTAGGCGGTATCGAGCCAGGGCATTAGTAGAAGGACAGACGTATGCATAACCTACTCCATCAGCAGATTTAGAACCGTCGGTGTAAATCGTGGTGAAATCTGGCCATGTAACCTGCAAGAAATGAGAGAGGGCGACGTTCACGTCAGGGCTCCGAATGATATGATCAGGAAGATAATGCACCGAAACATTCAAAAAGTGTAAGTCATATGGATATTGAAACCCCGGAAGAGAGGGACTTTTCAAAATTAAGGGAAGAGCGTGGTATAGATACCGAAAACCCAGTAAGAGTAAGGGTAATCGTCGTACAGCTGGAAAATCCACGTTGAGATAATTAGCAGCAAGATACTGCAACGTCCGCAATACTGGGTGGGCGACCACGGAGAAAACTCGTAATAGAAAGCGCTGGGTTAAGAGCTGTCGACGGATCTCCAATGGTGGTTCTGAGGCCTCAACCAAAAGTGCATTCGTCGGTGTAGAAAGCGTAGCACCCAGGCAAAATCTAAGAGCACGGTACTGAGCGATATCCAACTTGCGCAAGACCGATGTGGAAGCAGAGCCAAAGAAGATACAACTATAGTCCAGCACAGACCGAATTAGGGAACGATATAGCAGAAGTAATATGGAAGCGTCCCCACCCCAACATGAATGAGCGATACTACGTAGAACATTAAGAGTTGCACCAATTTTGGAGATGAGATGCTGGATGTGACGACTCCATGAAAGACGACTATCCAAATAGATACCCAAAAATTTTGCGGAAGATGCAAGGGTAAAAGTAAAAGGTCCCAAGCGGATAACGCCATCAGGGAATGTCCGTCGTTTCCTAGTAAACACTACAACTGTAGACTTGGAAGATGAAAGATGTAATCCGTGTTCAGAGGCCCAGGTTGATAAATCGGTGGCTGCATCACTAAGCCACAGACGAGTAATCCAAAAACTAGAGGACCGAGCGTACAAACAGATATCATCGGCGTACTGGAGAACTCGAATGTGAGGACACGCCATACTTGTAGTGTGTTCTTCATTCACCCAAGTCTCGTCAAGGTAGTATATTTTGCGATATGTATCTCGGTACAGTCTGATTGTCCTTAGATAACGTCTTCGCCACACAGCAATATCGCCCCTGGAGTGGTAAGCTTACCTGTTGTCTCAATTGCACGTCACGATGTTCCTACGCATCTAACAGTCACACCTGTAAGTTCAGAGCACAGCTGTTCGACTTATCTCACTGACAAAGACGGTATCTTCTCTGTGAGTGCCTTAAACACTTGCGCCGCTTTGTAAAGGTTTTCCCTTGCGATGCTTTAGCGAAAAACTGGCGGTAGACTCTGCCATTATGCATATAATAAGTACAGGTGCAATAAATGATCAATAAAATAATGTAGCTCTTGCACTCGGCACAACACATCTCCGAATGGCGATATATGACTAATCCAGTTCAAAACAAGGTCAGTGATAAAAGTCATATAAACAAATATGTCATCACTACCGCTAAATCACGTGATATCGTGCCATGTGTTTGAGAGCAAAGGAACCTCCTCTTTACTTCGTTTAGGAATTAACATGCATTTCAGATAAATGAACTCTGTGGCGTAATATATTTAATTCGAACAGTTACGAAAATATAAATGTGACAATTCTCTTCCAGATATAAAGATATATCACCATGTTAAATAACGAACTGATTTTTACCGCCCCACAGTCACACTACAAATGCAGCCAATGAGAGGTGATAAGGTCACGTGACCGTTAAGAGATACGGGGCAAGCTTATGTGAAACAAGGATTAGTCTAAATTATACATAGATAAACATAGATGCATTTTTTTATATTTAACTAAAAATAGTGTATTGCTAGAGACCTTTCATGTAGAACTTTTAAATGAAAGCAATACTTAATCACTTTTAGACGGGTTGAAGGAATATTACAACTTTCTGTTTCTGAAATTCCAGCATAACACATTTAAAGGAAAGCCAACGACAACCCAAAGACCAGCACCAAATCTTATTACCCGCAAGATGCAATTTGCATCGCCATGAAGAAAATCCTGTTAGAACACCCTGTGCCTGAGAAAATGGCGAGGGAGGCAGAGAAAAGGAAGAAATAAAATGGAAGGAAAGCGGATGAAATTAGCAATAATAAGATTAGGGATAAAAACGGAAGGGATAAGACCCAGAGCGTGTAGAATGAAAAAGAGTACGGGAGAGGAAAAAGAAATGAAATCAATTTGAAGTTACATCCTGCAAGTGTGTAGATCGCAGTGCCATCTGTTTTCCACCCCATACATCATTCTGAGCACAGTGACAAAAATGACAAGTCGATGTTGCTAAAAACTCACTTTATTTTTTACTCAATTGGTTAACCAAATGCCAACTTACTATCACCAAATACACAGCGTTTATACGTCTCCTTTATGTACCTGTTACACGTAACAACTTGCGCCGCGTGTAATTTCTCCGACGCACACACAACGTTTTCCTTATACGTTGCTCTGCTTGACACAACTCCTCCAATATTCATGATGAACTGTTGAGAAGGTTCTGGCAATAAACTCCTAAGGCAGCAATGACTCTCGCTTCCGGCTTCGTGACGTCAGCTAGGTCTGTCGTCCATGATTTTTTTCGCTGACAAGCCTGTACATCTACAAAACAATTTTATATATGATAAAATACACCCCATTGCAAACAAATTCGGATATTCATAACCACAACACAAGAAACAAGAATAATTTCGCTACTATGATGTATAGACTCCACCTGTGTGACAAGTTGCCTAGTTACATGGGAGCCAAGCTATATAACAAACTCCCAGCAGAAGTTAAAGTGTCTAGTAACTTAACAAAATTCAAATTTTTCTTGAAATCATATTTAATTAATAATGTTTTTATTCACTTGATGAATTTCTAAACTGACTACAACTTCAGAATTTATCGTTTGAGTGCTAGTTTCTTATTTTACAATACTTATCACTAAAATCTAAACATTGTATTAGGTGTACAAGACATTATACATTTAGAATAACATCACCTAAGTTTTAGTTTCTTCTAATATCTGTATATATATATATATATATATATATATATATATATATATATATATATATATATATATATATATATCAAAATATCCAGCAACTTTAATTGTATATAATTGACAACTTGCCTGTTTTCAACAATGCTTATAAAAGAAGTATTATTATTGTTATTATTATTGTTGTTGTTGTTGTTGTTAGTGTGTATGGATTTATTAAAGCAAGTTAGTATTCTATTTATATCACACAACCTGTATAGCTGTGTTCTTAAACTGTATAAATTCATATGACGTGGTTATTTTGTGTATTTAACACTATACTGAACTGAAAATAAATAAATAAAAAAATATCCTTGAGATAATTTCAAACTTCAGAAACCATTAGACGTTTGGAAGAAATTAATTATAAATATTTTGACTTTGTGTGTTCGTAGAATTAGAAGTCCAAGTTGTAGAAATTCAAAACGTTCTTAATTTCCGTAGAAATACACTCACAGCAGCATTACGTCACATACTCAATTGCAGTCTTCCAAGGTCGTTGACCACAACAAAAGCGTTCACACAATTCAGTTGTGATTACACTCTCGTTACGTCTCTGTTTACTCCAACTCCGCTGGCGTGTCGCCACTACTGATATCACTAGATATTTTTGGAATAAACAAGAAATCGAATGCTCTGTCACTAGACAAACCCCGAACGTTTCAGACGCCTTACTTTATCTGTCTCGGTAAGTCTTTTACTTCCGGGCTATCTTTATCTGTTTTTGCAGGCTGTTTATTTCCACACTGTGCTGCCTATCAGTTCCTTTGTGTAAACAAGCCGCGTTATCGCTCCGCGCGAACCCTTTTAGCGTGTATGCCGCAAGTCGTAATAATGGATTCGCGACAATATATCTATATTTACTGTCTCATAAGTAAGTTTTTTTAAGAAAAATCAATTATTTGAAAGCAATTAGCTAATTTTAAAGGTATAGACCGTTAGATTCTATGATCTCCAGCCATGGTTTAGCGAGGTTTATCATCCCATGATGGTACCAGTCTCTGGTAGTAAGAAGAAGAATTTGGTGACACCTATTTGCACCGCTTCAAAATTGTCAAAATTTCTCCCACGTAGAAAATGGGTCATGGATGAAAAAATATTGTCACCCAGTTATCGGAAGGCACGAACAACTGACAGCTGAGTGGGGGACAAGAGGCATTCAGGTCACGTCTACCTATTTATCTCGTGTCACTAACTGAGGGGATGGTTAGGAAAGTATCACGGGCACTGTACTGTCTCTTTCCCCCCTCCCCCTCCCCCTGACGTCTGGAACAGTCGGGATGATGTTTCGAGCTGCGAAGCTTCCAGAAACAGCGATCTTCGTATATAAGTGCTGCAGTGAACGAGTCAGCTCAGTTCTTGGCGAGCAGCCGTGAAGAGCGCCGTGCTAGTGAACGGAATGGAAGACTGCGTACGTGTACCAGAGGAGTTGTACGTAATTGCGAGTGTGGAGTGGACCTGTGACAGACGAACTAATGGATTGTAATTGTCTGCGCTACGTAATTCTATGTAATCGGCAAGTGTTCCAACTGTAATCGGTGGGAATAAAGAACATTTTGAGTTTGTGCAATTGTACTTTTAATTTCACGAACCCACAAAGTCACAATACTCATTTTTCATCACACGTCACAATTCTCCTGACAAATCTATCATCTATGGGATTACGGATAAGCTGACGACAGTTATCCGCTCTACGCTCAGCCTGCTGAGGTGTCAGTTCATGAGGTACAGATATACAGCTTCTGTATGATTTTCCAAGTGTCTTAATGCGGCGATGTATTGTATCTTTTGATGCAGTAAGTTCTTCTGAAAGCCTCCGGGTACCTTTTTGCGAATTTTCTCGTGTGTCCTCAATATTGTCGCGAGCCCATTGTTGATTGAGGCGGCGCCGGTGACTAGTTCAAAGCACGGGCGTGCAGTGTGTGGATGAAAGCTTGCCGAAACGGCAGGGAATGTGAGTAATCTAGAAAAAGGGGAGCCCACCCGCCAGGGGAAGTCAATCGCTACAGTCCGTCCGTTGTATCTCCGGAAAATGAAATGTGTAGTGTTTATCGTCCGCTTTTACTACATACGGCACCGCAGGCGATGACACTGATGATACATGAAATGAAGATGGAGCACCGGTGTAATGATATGGCGGGGGAAACCGGAGATCCCGGAGAAAACCCGCCCCAGCGCCGTGTTTTCCATCACAAATCTCACTTTGCGGTCGCCTGGGATTGAAAACGGGCCGCCTTGGTGAGAGCCAAGCGGTCTAACCACTGAGTCACGGCGTGGCCCTGTATCTCCGGCTCTAACGTTGTGCGATTGCAAGAGGTGGAGCAGAAAAGTTAATAGTACCAACATACAGTAATAAACTATTGAAGACATATCCTCAAAATTATCTTTAGGATGAAAATATAGGACTATATTAGCTTTAAAACAATGAAATACAACTTCCAAATTCATTATAATGCAAGATATTTGTTACAACAGTACTCTGTTCAAATATTTTGTTCACATCTTACACACACACACTAACTGCATCTGTTGGTAGTACTAGGAGTCTCTACATCCGGTGTTGTGGTCAGGAAGTTAAAACTGTCTGCTAGCGCCAATCAGCATTGTCGCTGCTAGGCGTGGCTCCCGAACCCAACACTGCGTTGCCAGGTTAAATTTGTTTGAGCCACGTGACTTTAGCTGCTTGTGCTGGTGAACTTTCTTTGGTATATTTTGCATGCGTAAATTCCGATTTTTGGTGTTCGTAAGCACTATTGTTATCGCTATTATAATAATATGGCTACTGGTTCGTGAAATATGCAAATACGTGAAATATTTAAAATACGCATTGTTCCGCTGCTTGAAATTCCCGCCAAAGAACTGGCAACAGCCTACTTCCCCCTCTCGAGAAATGTCAGAGCCGGAGATCGAGCGGCCGAACTGTAGTTGTACTCACGTGCGTGAACAGCTGGTGAACTGTGTCGATGACCTTGCAAGTTGTATTGTGTATGTGACGTAATTCTGGACTTCTGATTATGGAAATAAAGTGCAACTATTGGTGTTTGTAACCTGGACCTTTAATTTCACAAACCCACAAGTTATAATATTCCATACTTTAGGTCTTCCAGAACGTGGTAAATTTTTAGCGTTTTCGTCTCCATTGTTGAAACGTTGGAACCATCTCTGTGCTACACGCTCACTAACGACACCTTCTCCTTCCACTTCACATATTCTTCGAGCTGCAACAGCGACTTTATATTCCTGTTTCCAGTATTGTCTTAGAAGAACTCTAAGTCCAAACTTTGTTATCTCCATTTTGTGATTGTTTATTAACAACTGAAGACTGGTATATGCTGGCAATGTACGCAACACTAGCCGATACATCCTGTAAACAGCATTGCTGAAGCAAAGAAACCCAATAAATTTTCCAAAACACAAAACTTAAACAGAACCGATATGACTTATGACACGTTTGGAACGTTTCTACCGCTCTTAAAGTCTCGTCTTTCTCAAAATAGGTTTACACAGTGAACATTTCAAATTCAGGGTCCACTTTATTACGTTTAAAAACTAAAAATCCATTCTAAATTAAGTAAACATTCGCCGAGTACCAGAAAACAGGTAGTGAAGTTTTCAGCTCTCTAATGCTAAACAGCTGAAAGTGCAAACCGATATCAGCTCCAGCAATAAAATCAGCAAAAGAAGCTTTTAAAATGGAATGGTAAAGCCCACGGAATTAAAAATAGCCGTTAATTTTCTTTTATTACACCTCGGATTTCGAGTTCGTATAAGCATACCTTAATTGTGCTTAGTTTAAACTGTAAATGCTTCTGCAATGTTAGTGTGAATGCGCCTTTACAATTCTTCTTAGGCAAACTATTTGTGACCTGTTTTCTCTATGCATTCGTCTTCAAGGGAACATGGCAGTTCAATTCTACGATAGACTCATTTAAAATAATAATTTAAACAAATGAATATTACTGTTATCATATATTTTTGGTTACACATTTACAAATTTCCACTGTCGAGTCCGCTATGTTTACAATTTTAAGTTTAGTTCATTGGGAAAATTAAAATCAATGGACGAAGCTTTAAGAAGCAAATGAATAGAAAACAAGCGGCAGTGTATTGTTTTGTTGGAACGAAGAACTACCTTAGACAGTTGACTGTGTAATACGATTGTGTTTTGTCACTCTAAGTGAGAAATCGAGCTTCTTTACGGAAAGGAAGTATGTCATTGCTCCATTTGGGGCATTTTGTTATTTTTTAAGTTCCTTTAAGATAGCTTTATAAAGAATGTGCACTGAAATTGCTACAGAAACATGTAGAATGAGGAAATACAGCATTGTTACACGATAATCCTTCTTATTCTTGTGATGGTTAGATAATCAGTTCTGCCAACGGGCAAAAGTGAATACCGCTGCAACTGCGGGCGAAGCGGATTAAGGTAAGGCTAGATATTCATTTGTTTTTACGTCCTCCAACGTTAAATCATACCGGGAGATGAATGAAATTGGGGAAATAATGCTGAAATGAGTCCAGAAAAAATGGAAAATGGTACCAAGAAATCTGCGTGGGCGCTGAAGCAACTCATATGTGGAAAATGTGCGTGAGATGCATAGAGATATGAATTTATAAGTGTAGAAATGTGTTATTTTGTTCTCATGATTACATTATGTACTGAAATTGAATGTTACATTCCAATTCGGTCGCTATGCCAATCCTACTGCGAGCGATTGCCATTTGTTTCCGCTCAGAATAAAACTCAAAACGGAAGCATTCAGAACATTCTTGATTGAAAAACTTTGCATTTAGCATAATTTAGAATGTTCAGGCTTCAATATAAGGTAAAGGCTTTCATATTTACGTGACAAACAGAGCTTCTCTGTAATGGTTTCATAACATTGATTCACCGCGCTTTCCTTGTCTTTTTTGAAGTGGTATTTGACTTAGATTCTTGTCTCAAATTGGTATCGAGTTTTTATTTGGGGCGCGTTTCAAAAAAAAAGTTGCAAAGATCTGAGTATAGAATATATAGAATATAATGTGAGTGCAACGCTCAGCTGTTTCTACATAAAATTCTAAACTCGGTACTTGGAATTTTTCGGTCCTTGAGCACGAAAAAGTTTTCTCTGAACCATTACATCAGTTTACGTAGTAAAGAAGGTTTGTCATACATACTGCGTGCTCTCGAGGTCGCGAGTGAATCGATATGAGGACTAATCGATCGGTCGACCCGTTCTGACCTCTCATTATACCGAGGTAGAGAACTTCCTCACACAAACTCATCTTCGGGTAACGAGATGACATTGCTTCGTGGTTACACGGCCTCATTGTCGGGCACCGCAAATTTAATAATTTAAATAGAAAATTTTACCAAAAACAACGCTACTCACATGACTTTCTCTACTCTTGTGCAAACGCTTATTACTCTATCTACTTCAAGATAAACATTATCTTATTGTAGTTACAAGGGAATACAGTAGACTTTAAGTGATAGTCAAATGTTTTATATACATGACTTTCTCTACTCTTGTACAAACACTTATTGCTCTATCTACTTCAAGATAAACATTATCTTATTGTAGTTACAAGGGAATACAGTAGACTTTAAGTGATAGTCAAATGTTTTATATACATGACTTTCTGTACTCTTGTACAAACGCTTATTGCTCTATCTACTTCAAGATAACATTATCTTATTGCAGTTACAAGGGAAGACAGTAGACTTTAAGTGATAGTCAAATGTTTTATATACATGACTTTCTCTACTCTTGTACAAACGCTTATTGCTCTATCTACTTCAAGATAAACATTATCTTATTGTAGTTACAAGGGAAGACAGTAGACTTTAAGTGATAGTCAAATGTTTTATATACATGACTTTCTCGACTCTTGTACAAACTCTTATTGCTCTGTCTACTTCAAGATAAACATTATCTTATTGTTGTTACGAGGGAGTAGAGTAGACTGTAAGTGATAGTCAAATGTTTTATATACATGACTTTCTCTACTCTTTTACAAACACTTATTGCTCTATCTACTTCAAGATAAACATTATCTTATTGTAGTTACAAGGGAATACAGTAGACTGTAACTGATAGTCAAATGTTTTATATACATGACTTTCTCTACTCTTGTACAAACACTTATTGCTCTATCTACTTCAAGATAAACATTATCTTATTGTAGTTACAAGGGAATACAGTAGACTTTAAGTGATAGTCAAATGTTTTATATACATGACTTTCTCTACTCTTGTACAAACACTTGCGTATTAGTGAAAGTTACAAGGAATAACCGTGAATGTAAAGCGTTCGACATCATATTTTACTAGCAAGTCTGAAACTTGTTACCATTGCAGCTGGAGAACGAGTTTCTGCGTGCAAAGATGTCAAGTGAACCAAATGTCGTATGGAAAGTGGCTTTGATATTTCCTGCGGAACTCCATCCAATCGTGGGAACGAATCAAAGGCAAATAGAGAGCGGCGGAATGCATCTCTGGTGTCAGTTGTGAATGTGTTAAAACGTGTAATCCATTTATGATTCTGAACATACTCTCGCGTATTATATACTCATGAGTTACTGTTAAATGCACTTATTTACATTTAAATGTACGTATGAATGCGCCATTGTTATGTTTTCAGCCTAACAAAATAACAAAGAAACAGTTGATGTCTCTCACGTGAATCATGTATCAATAAAACTGATATTGTTTTGTTTCTAATTGTTGTTTGTGTTGAGAAACGTACTGTGATGCTGGGAATATCCGGCACGAAAGAAGATATGTGTTTCCGTTGGTTATATCGTCTTGCATGAGCATTTCACTAAGAAAGTCGTTAGGCATGGCTATAAAACAAACGACTGAGTTCACATAACGGGTTTATTGATTGAGTATAATTCCGTTGGTGTCGGGTGACACCAGGCAACCGTGCTGCAGACAATTAGAAGGCGTTGGGAAACAAGTGAACAACTCTTGCGTGCATCACGTTTGTTGCAGAAACAAATGCAGGCGAATGTGTTACCGAAACGGAACACCTTTTTGATTCCATTGTTGGGCTGATGATTAGGCACTTTCATATGTTTTGGAATAATTTCAACCTCAGGGACAATTTTATGCAGAGAATTCTACTTTATTCATTTCAGTTTCGATTAAAATTCTGCAGAACATGCATAATCAAGTTAGTGTTTGTTCTCTGTGCTGCAGGCGTGGCTCTGGGCCAAATGATTAGGTGACTCGGAAAACTGGCTAACCTAAGTTCGCAAAATGAGCATCACAAAAACGGATTTTATACTGGAATAGTGGTTTTGAATTTCGATGGGGCTTCCCTCTGTATATGAATCCAAAATTCCTTAAAATTACCTTTATTTAAAGAGTCCTCGTTTTCATTAGGGGAGATGCGCCCAGTACCGCACGGTGTCAGTATCTCGTAGTTGCCGATAGATAGTAGAAGCTCACGGTGTGTATTTAGAGAAACAACTGACTTTGTTACCAGCGGAAAGTTTCCCCTCCTCTTTGACCGTTGAATCAGAAGTTATTGTTCAGAGAATAATGTTGCTGACTTGTCCGGTGGAGAACTAATTAAGTATTTGTACTCATATTATGTGGTATCAAGTAGACTACACAAACACAAAATACAGTGTCGGTTTAAAAGAATCGGGCCGTGGTATGACGTTATATATACGTACGTGTGAGTTGCTCAGTACCGTACGATAGCAATTTTCCTAGTACCGTACGCGAAGGTGCGGGTTATATGCATTCCTGTCAACATGGAGACCAAAATGAAAGGAAAATAGAAGAAAATATTAAACAAGCAATAAAGAATGTGATAGAAAAATCAATGAGCCGGGGAGTAGCAATATATATTGCTGAAACATTAACATCAAGTCTGTATAAGTTGATGTTGCAGGAAAAGGCAAAGAACAGAAGAACAAACCAATAGACCAATATTAATAAAACTATAAATAGAGAACCTAGCTCTAACTCTATGCCAACAGACACTTGAAATAGTGAAGAGCCTTAGAAGACTAAAAGAAAATTAAATTTTAGAAACAAAACCAGTGTTGATTGAAGTGTTCTAACAGAGTGTATCATTTGTTTAGAAATCACAGTCGAGGCTTGGGTTCAGTGTGTATCATGCAAGGGTTGGACACATATTGAATGTACAGGACAAATGAACATCGATTTTTATAGATGTGATCACTGTGTTTAAAAAAATGTTTCATTAGTTCTACGACATTTTTATTTTGTTATGATAATCTCTAGAGAACGTTTTGAAAAATATATTATCATGTTATCGTGTTTTGTTTTTACTCAAAAATACAATATCTATGATAAGAATAATTATCTTGTGATTTGTTTTGCTGCTCCTGTTCCTTATTTAGAAATATGTATTTATTTACGTCTGTCCGGTACTGGGAAACACTTTTTTGACATGCGCAGTTATCACTAACATTTAGTTTAGTTTTTAAAAGACAACTTTACTCGCGTTCATGAATGTTCATTACTAATGCTGTTTCTGATTGTTATTAGCTTCATGATAATAGTAACACGTCACTTGTT
Organism: Mantis religiosa; assembly: GCA_030765055.1. Taxonomy (NCBI): domain Eukaryota; kingdom Metazoa; phylum Arthropoda; class Insecta; order Mantodea; family Mantidae; genus Mantis; species Mantis religiosa. The sequence continues at coordinate 24,539,088 of CM060957.1, forward strand.
CTCTATTGCATTTTCTTTAAATTTTGAAAAAACCAACGTCCATGACGAACAGCGTTCTGGTCAGCCTTCGGTGTCAGCCAAAACAATTGAAAAAGTGGGGCAAGAAATGCTTAAAGATCGGCGTGTGACAGTTCGTGAGTTGTGCGAACTTATTCCTGAAGTCAGTAAGACTACGATTGACAAGATTTTGACCGAACATTTGCATTATCGCAAGGTGTGTGCGAGGTGGGTCCCCAAAATGCTCACCGAAGACCATAAACGGCAACGTGTTGAAGCGACACACCGATTCCTGGAGCGCTATGCAGAACAGGGCGAGGAATTGTTGGATTCAATTGTCACTGGCGATCAAACCTGGGTGCACTACACAACAGCAGAAACTAAAGAACGTTCGCGTCAGTGGCGGCATTCGAATTCCCCGAAGCCGCGAAAGTTCAGACATTTTCTGCCTAAGGTGATAGCCAATGTGTTCTGGGGTAGAGAAGCTGTATTGTTGTGCGAGGTTACGCCTACCGGCACAACAATAAACGCCGCTAGCTACTGTGAGACTTTAAAAAAAATTGCGACGTGCCATTCAAAATCGAAGGAGGGGAGTGATTTTTCATTACGACAACGCTCCTCCCCATACTGTATATGCAACGGCTGATCTCCTGGCCCAGTTCGGATAGGACATCCTCACTCATCCCCCCTTACAGACCAGACTTAACACCTAGTGATTACTTCCGTATACACTGCAGAGCTGACTGCAATATATCGAGCCATTTTATATGTTCGCCGCCGAAAGTTGGGTGACTGCCTTATTTTAAGTGATTCCCTCAGCGCACTCCAGAGCCTGCGTGAGCTGTACAACCACCATCCTCTCGTACAGCGTATCCAGGACGCCCTCCACGTCCTACACGCCTCGGGCATTAGCGTGGTTTGTGCATGGGTTCCTGGTCACGTAGGCTTGCGGGGGAATGAAATGGCGGATTCGGCAGCCAGGGTGGCAACCATAGACCCTAGTGTAACAATTTCATCTGTGACCGCGGAAGACTTTCGGCTTGTTGTGCGTAGGGCGGCGCTCTCGTGCTGGCGCGATGAGTGGTCTGCTCTCCGTGACAACAGGCTCCGAACAGTAAAGGAGCTTCCGAATCACTGGGTGACTTCCTGTCGCCAATCGCGGCGGGAAGAGGTTATTTTGGCTCGGTTGCGTCTTGGCCATTGTCATTATAGCCACAGTTTTTTATTAAACCAGACACCGGCTCCAGTTTGCCCGCTCTGCGGTGCCGAACTGTCCGTGCGTCATTTATTTTTAGATTGTTTTAGACTAGCCCGTCTCCGCAGGTCTCTCCAGCTGCCGGCCAGCTTGGCAGAGATACTCGCGGATGACGAGATGGCGGTGGGCAAAGTTTTAGCGTTCATTTTATCAACAGATTTTAGGATTTAGCTCTAAAATTTTGGCTATTTTAACCATTTTATCTCCTTTATGGTTTTAATTGTCTTAGTTTCCATTTTAGTCTTTGCCACATCGTTGAGCGTGAGTGTTATCTTTATTCTACGAGGGCTATCCAGAAAGTAGATTACGTTTTGAAATAAAAAGTAAACAAAGTATAGGAAACAAATTTTATTATATACAGATGAAAGCCACACTCAAATACTACTTTTCGACATAGTCACCATTCAAATTAAGGCATTTATCGTAGCGATGTACGAGCTTGGAAATTCCTTCGTCGAAAAATTCGGCCGCCTGCGCCTTCAACCACTTCGTTACCTCTTCTTGCAGCTGTGCGTCGTCATCAAAACGCTGCATAGCCAGCCACTTCTTCATTGCTGGGAATAGGTGGAAGTCGCTCGGTGCCAGGTCGGGACTGTACGGCGGATGAGGAAACAACTCCCACTTAAAAGATTCAAGAACTTCACGAGTGTAATTTGCCGTGTGGGGCCGGGCTCAACATTCCTCTGCGCTTGTTTTGAATGGCTCTTCTGAGTTTTTGGAGAGTTTGGCAATACCTTTGAGAGTTTATTGTAGTGCCTCTTTCCAGGAAGTCCACCAAAATCACACCTTTTCTGTCCCAAAAAACAGTCGCCATCATCTTCCTTGCCGACATTGTTTGCATGCATTTCTTGGGTTTTTGGGGAGAACTTGTGTGCCCCCACTGCATTGATTGCAATTTCGTTTCACAGTTCACGTGTTTTACCCATGTTTCGTCACCAGTAACGATGCGATCGAGTAAAGAGTCACCATCCTTATGGTAAACGTCCAAAAAGTTCAACGCTGCAGCCATTCGCTGATTTTTGTGGTCCTCTGTCAAGATTTTTGGAATCCATCTTGCACAAAACTTGTGGTAACCAAGCTTTTCGCTGATGATTTCGTGCAACAAACTTCGCGAAATTTGTGGAAAACTCAAAGAAAGTTCCGTTATTGTGAACCTTCGATTTTCACGGACTTTAGCATCGACTTTTTCGACAAGTTCGGCAGTCATTATGCTGGGTCTCCCACTTCGATCTTCGTCGTGAACATTGGTTCGGCCATTTTTAAATCTGATGACCCACTGACGCACTCCACCTTCAGTGATAATGTTGTCCCCATACACTTCACAAAGCTGCCGATAGATTTCTATCGGTTTACAGTTTTTTGCAGTCAGAAACCTTATTACTGCACGCACCTCGCAGCTCGCGGGATTTTCAATTAACGCAGACATTTCAAACCGTCACAGTATCTGAACGGAGCACAGCACGAACCTCTCACTAGCACGGCTAGATGCCGACTGAGCTGCGCAACGCTCTGACCCCAAGATGGCCGCGCTAGCCCCGCCCTTAGCAGAAACAGACGAAAACGTAATCTACTTTCTGGATAGCCCTCGTATTTGATTTATTGCATTTGTCTTTTAGTCTTTCTGGTTTTAATTAGATTTTAAAACCATTGGTTTTTTAAAGGGCGCTGATGACCCAGTAGTTGAGCGCACCTAAACGTCATCATCATCATCATCATCATCATCATCATCACCACCACCTAGTGATTATCATCTGTTTCCTGAGTTGAAGTCACACCTGGGTGGAACACATTTCCAGACCGACGATGGTTTGAAAGACGAGGTTGAGCGCTACCTGCGCAACTTGGCAGGAGAGTGCTACGACAAGGGTATACAAAAACTGCCACAGAGCATGCAAAAGTGCATCGATCGCAATGATTACGTTAAAAATAGCTGTAGGTTCTGCCTTTCCATCAATGTAACGTTCATTGACGTAAACATGTTTTCTATAGTAAATAAAATTGGAGACCTTATTTGACGTACACGCCTCGTAAGTTACTCAAAAGCAAGTAGGTGACTCGGCGATTCAAAAGTATCCAGAAGAACCGCCCATGTTGTGCTGTGTACTTATAGGAAGAGAAGGAAATGCAGTAATTCAACATCGAGATTCACCGGAAGTATATACCGTAAGTATGGCGATCTGGGAAATTCCTTGAAAAATTCCATGGGTCAGGTGGGCCACGGGAATCTAACCTAGACCTTCCGAATGGGGGTCACAGACGAAACCGCCTGAGCCATGCCGCTAGTAAAAAGAGGAAGGGTAAAAACTAAATTTAATGGAGTGCTAAACTGGGGCAAGTATTACTGTAATTGTGGAACCGCGTCGTTAACGGCGCAAGAAAGTGTTCTAATAGCTTCTGAATATTCATCCAGTTGGCAACTTTATTAATGGCACTTTAACCAAAACGCGTCGCTAATGCACGTTTAACTGCACGTGTTTTTACTTCCCGTTTGTTATCTTTCTTAGAAACGTTTGCGATGTTCATCTACAGAGACTCCCATAAATAACACTGCGCAACAATGAAAATGTTTCGGACTTAAAAATAGTGAATTTACATATATTTCCAGCTGCTGAATTAAAACTTCACCATAAGAATAATAGATTAGCTCTTGTTTTGAAGATAAAGTGACATTTCATTTTTAGAGTGAAGGTTTTAAATTTGGGGGAATTTTGGGGGGAGTTAGCACACCTGTCAAATAAAAAAACACAATCAGAGAGAAATGTTGGAAATTAAGTGAGCAAAAGTTAAGAAAGGCATTTTTGGAAATTAATTGTTCTTTCACACTGGCCGTGTGTTGGCTAAATTGGGGAAACGTAGAGTCAGACTGAAAAATTCAATGCCATAGTCAGGATTTGAACCACGGATCTTCTGGTTACCAATGGTAGAGCGGCTGGACGGAAACCAGAAGATCCGTGGTTCAAATCCCGGCTATGGCATTGAATTTTTCAGTCTGACTGTACGTTTCCACAAAGGCATTTTTGTCGGAACACAAATAAGAGAACTTGTAAAGGATCCTGCATTTAAGCGTGTTTTGGAGGGGAAAGAAAAGGAAATTTGGGAAGCCTTCAAGGGTGTTGTTCATGGATTTTTAGGCAACAAAAGAGATGACAACTAGAAGCGTTTGGTGACAGTGCTCCTACAAAAATACCGTAACCTTGGATGCAACATGTCCCTTAAGATCCATTTTCTCCACTCCCACCTAGACGTTTTCCCTCCTAGTTGTGGAATGAATGTGTAGTGTTTAACGCCCGCTTTTACTACATACGGCATCGCAGGCGGTGACACTGATGATACATGAGATGAAGATGGAGCACCGGTGGAATGAGATGGCGGGGGAAACTGGAGATCCCGGAGAAAACCCGCCCCAGCGGCTTGTTGTCCACCACAAATCTCACTTTGCGGTCGCCTGGGATGGAACCCGGGCCGCTTTGGTGAGAGCCAAGTGGTCTAACCACTGAGCCAAGGCGCGGCCAAGCTTGGGAAGCCTTCAAGGGTGTTGTTCATGCAATTTTAGGCAACAAAAGAGATGACAACTACAAGCATTTGGTGACAGTGCTCCTGCAAAAATACCGTAACCTTGGATACAACATGTCCCTTAAGATCCATTTTCTCCACTCCCACCTAGACTTTTTCCCTCCTAGTTGTGGAGCTGTTAGTGATGAACATGGGGAGAGATTCCATCAGGACATTTCTGTTATGGAACAAAGATGTCAGGACCGTTGGAATGAAGTAATGCTTGGTCTTTGTATAGGGATTCTGCGGAACTCCATCACAAGAGGCAAGCTAAAAGACGACGAAGTGATGATTCTCTTCAGACACGACTATCTGAGAAGTATTTTTCCATTGTTGTTAGCATGTATGTAATTAAAATGTATCCTTTACTCCCAAACCATTAATATATAATACTACCACCTTGTGTATATCATAGAAACTAGAGCTAATAAACATTATTCATTGTCATATTTGTTTTTCTCAACCCAAAATTAGTAGGAATTACCTCATGAAGTGCTCGAAACATTCAAAAATTATTTTTTTGTTGCCCAGTGTAATGAACAAAGCAGAGTATTGGGTTTTGAAAGTGAAAATCAACATTTGATGTGTTCAAAGTATAAACTTGAAAGAAGCGTAGGGACAGTGAAGCACAAATTAGTACAAAAGTGAATCGAGAAGATATTGACACATTGCTTCACTCACACTGTTTATTCACAGGATATGTTTCAAGAGCTCTTGCTCCTATCATCAGCTGATACTCGACTAGTGTAAGTTGTAGTGGTTTCCTCTTTCTCCGTATTGTCAATAGATGGCGTGATGTACTTGTCAAAGATGTCCGGTGGTGGAGTTTCAAAGTTCATGACTCTATGACGATTTTTGTTGATGAAGATTTTCCCATACAGAAAGGTCTATGGGGTGATTAACATATTTTATTAGAGATGTTTCCAAGTTGATGTCATGTCTAGTATTCAAAAAATGAAAAGCCACTGCTGATATTTCTGTTTCACCATTTTTAATGTTTCTTATATGTTCTTTAGTTCTGATGTTAATATTTCTTTTTGATTTTCCTATATAAATTTTAGGGCAAGTTTCACATTTGATCTCATAGATTCCTGGTTTTTCTTTGGTAGTGATTGAATTTTTGGGAGGGCCTTTTAACAAATTTCTGATATTAAACCTATTTTAAGGTGCACGAGTTATGTTGTATTTTGAGAAGTTTTTTTGGAATTTGTTATAGGTTGATGGGTGGAAGGTGAATTGTGAATAAACAGTGTGAGTGAAGCAATGTGTCAATATCTTCTCGATTCACTTTTGTACTAATTTGATGTGTATTTTATTGAAATTAATGATGATCGAAAGTTACATGGTTCGTTCTTTTAAGAAAATAAATCTTATTTCACATAAAAAATATATAATTAAGAATAAAATGAAATATGGCCTGTTTTTGCCCTCAAAAGTAATCGGACATAACAACTTGAGTGCGATACAAAATATGGCTCGCAACCTATTTGGTATGATGTGGACCAGGTTTTTCAGGTAGGCTGTAGAAAGTTTGCTCCATTCCTCTTGCAGCCTTCAAGTGCTGCTCAGAGGTGATGGGGCCTTCCGCGCGGCCTTCTCCAGTTTATGCCATACTACTTCTATAGGATTAAGATCCGGGGACTGAGGAGCTGGATGCAGTACATGAGGACAGTTGTAAGGTAACCATAGCTGCAGGATGTGGGACGTGATGATGATGATGATGATGATGATGATGATGATGATGATATACAGAATGTTACAAAAAGGTACGGCCAAACTTTCAGGAAACATTCCTCACACACAAAGAAAGAAAATATGTTTTGCGGACATGTGTCCGGAAACGCTTAATTTCCATGTTAGAGCTCATTTTATTACTTCTCTTCAAATCACATTAATCATGGAATGGAAACACACGACAACAGAACGTACCAGCGTGACTTCAAACACTTTATTACAGGAAATGTTCAAAATGTCCTCCGTTAGCGAGGTTACATGCATCCATCCTCCGTCGCATGGAATCCCTGATGCGCTGATGCAGCCCTGGAGAATGGCGTATTGTATCACAGCCGTCCACAATACGAGCACGAAGAGTCTCTATATTTGGTACCTAGGTTGTGTAGACAAGAGCTTTCAAATGCCCCCATAAATGAAAGTCAAGAGGGTTAAGTTCAGGAGAGCGTGGAGGCCATGGATTTGGTCCGCCTCTACCAATCTATTGGTAACCGAATCTGTTGTTGAGAAGCGTACGAACACTTCGACTGAAATGTGCAGGTGACAATTATCTGCACGAATGATTTCAATTTACATTATAAGAGAAATACTAAAATGAGCTCTAACATGGAAATTTAGCGTTTCCGGTCACATGTCCACATAACATATTTTCATTCTTTGTGTGTGAGGAATGTTTTCTGAAAGTTTGGCCGTACCTTTTTGTGACATTCTGTATATAAGGGCGCTCAACTACGGTGGTCATCAGCGCCCTTTAAAAAACTAGTCATGGCAAAAGCCAGATATAAAACTTTCTAAAAAGGGCGCCGGGGTAGCGCGGTGGTTTCGTTCGCGGCTCCCGTTCTAAGGGTCCCGAGTTCGATTCCCGGCTCTGGGGTTGGCGATTTTAAGTCGGCCCTATCCACGCCTTCACCTCTGTCTAGCACACGTGAAGTATCCCCTATGCCCAACGTGGTTCGGAGTCCACGGTAAAAACTGTAGGTCCTCTCACCTCACCGCCATCTTCACTATCACCCTATCATCGGAGGTAATGGACACCGCCCTCTGGGTGCCTCCACCTGAGAAATGGGTCCGGTCATCACTTGGTGGGGTGAGGTTACCCCGAAGGCCAAAGGTTGCCATGTGGGGAGTGTTAGTAACTAACTAACTAAACTTTCTAAAAACTATACAAGTATAACAAAACCTATTAAAAATACACGTACATAAAAAACATCATTTAAAACCTACTAAAAATTTCGTTCACTAAATCCTAAACTCTAAACTAGACAAGAATCTAAAATCCTTCTCCACGGGTCTCCACGCACGACCTACACGTGGGTGGGCCTGTTGACCGTCTCCCTCAACCACGAAGAGGAGCCCACACGAGGGAGACTGTTGGCTCGGGACCCCGGGTGCGCCAAACCCGTACCTACCGAAGTAGGCCCCTGGGGGGCACAATGTGGGACGTATGCTTCGGATCATTATCCTGATAAAATGAGAAGCTATACTAAATAATCATCATTTCTGCACTTTGTTTTAAATTTTCCTATAATAATCTAAGATAGACTTCCTTGTTCATGGTTGTGTCTATGAGCACCAGCTTTCTCACTCCCGTAGAAGAAATACAGCCCCATACCATTACACTCCCTCCGCCTTGTTTGACTGTGCCTTGTAAATTGCGCTCTTCCAACTCCGTGTTTGGTTTCCTCCACACAACCATCCTGCCATCGGAACCAGCAAGGTTGCATTTGCTTTTGTCACAAACAATAACTTGGTTCCACAAATAGCTTGCCTATCGGTAAGAAATTTTGGTCGCCCTGGCTTTGCTCGAGATTCAATTGTCTTCATACTTATATCGGTGAATTGTCACTAACTGTACTTTTGTTAAGATTCACAATCTCTGATATTTCCCGGTATGTTTTGTTCTTTTCATAGTGATAGATCATTAACTGTCTCTGTTAAAAGGTACTCAGCTTACCTCTGGGCCCCATACTATGCTCTTGCCTTCTTCTTGGTGAACAGTTGACGTACTTCTACGATGTTGTTTTGTCTACTCGTTTGTATTGCATTTCATTTTTGCTGTCCGATTCTTTTTGTGTCGTAAACTCATGATGTAAACAAGGTTAAATGGGGAAGCTTTTAGTTTAGCCATATTTTCAATCTTTAAAATGTCCCTCTCTTCCGGGGTTTCAATATCCATATGACTTACACTTCCTGAATATTTCGGTGCATTATCTTCCTGATCACATCCTTCGGAGCCCTGACGTGAACGTCGCCCTCCCTCATTTCTTGCAGGTTACATGGCCAGATTTCACCACGATTTACACCGACGGTTCTAAATCTGCTGATGGAGTAGGTTATGCATACGTCTGTCCTTCTACTAATGCCCTGGCTCGATACCGCCTACCTATGGAGGCTTAGAGCTACACTGCGGGGGTTCTGGCCATTCGTGACGCTTTGCAATATGGGATTTCTCAGGGCTTCCCCAAACTGCTGATCTTAACCGATGCGCAGAGTGTGCTGCAGAGACTCTCATCTCCCCGATGGACAAGAGATATGCACCGTTATCTTTACGAGATACTGACGTTGGTGAACAACGCTACCACAGCTGGACATCAAATTCACTTCCTTTGGATCAGAGGGCATGTCGGAATTCGATACAATGAAGTCGCCGATCGCCTGGCAAAAGAGGGAGTCACCCAAGGCACCTTCCAAGGCATCCAACTGCCCTACACGGATTTCTTCCCGGTCCTTCATCGTGACGCCTATTGTCGCTGGCATGACGCCTGGATTCGTTCGCAGTCCATCAAAGGCAAACACTAAGCCGCCGTTCAGACGCATCTATCCACGACCCCTTGGTTCTCCAGCTTCAGAATTGCACGTCGACATCTCACCTCCATCATTAGAATACGACTTGGACATGGATGTTACCCTGCGGATCTACACCGACTACGTCTCATCGATTCCCCTGTATGTCCTGATGACCCAGGCGAAACCGGTGACCTCAATCATCTCCTGTTCAGTTGCTCTCGCTACCGAGCCCACCGTTCTTCCTTCCTCCGTCGCCTACTTCAGCAGTCTGTTCCTTTTCCCGCTAGCGTCAACACCATATTACAGTTATGCCACAAACCTGTATACCAAGCTCTTCTACAATTTCTTAAAGGAAGTGATCTACAGTCTAGTCCCCTCCCATCCTCTTAATTTTCCTTACATTATTTTTCTTATTTTTCCCTACGATGGTCATATGGGATTTTACCGAAGCCCCCCCCCCCAAAAAAAAATCTCTAAAATGGATATTCATAGCAAATGATCTTTGCTTAACACAAGGAGTACCTTGAGATTGATACACACAATCTATCCTGCTTTATAGAGCACTCCATAGTGAAATGTAAAGTCTGTCCGATTATTTATGGGAGTCAGTGTATTTAATCCCAGATAGTGATAGAATCATACCATTACTTCAAGCATTGGATACTCGATACTGTAAGGTCGATGCTTTCTTTACTGAATTATGTTATTAGTTCTGAAAGAGTAGTCTAGACTGCGGAAGGGGGGAGGGGATTGAGTACCACGCGCGCGCGTGGTAGAAGAAATGAGAATGATAAAACAAATGCAAGCCGCACACGAAGCTGTCCACAAAACTAAGTAAGAACAGTGCAGCTACAAACAACTGCAAGTCAGTCGAGTTAACAAAAACAGTTGAAAGAGCAGAATGTTTCTCTAAGACACTTAAACAAGTAGTACACGCCTTTAGGGCGAGGAGTTTGAGTTGTAAAAGCAAAAGATACAAAGAGAGAGACTGCAGGTGCAAAGGAAATACTAATCCAGACCGAGAAACCTGCACAAGAGTGTTGATATTGGGTACCTGACATTCAAGAGCTCCCGAGTTCAAGGTGAGATATCCGGATAAGGTTTTTCCGGCAGTTTTCCTTATCCTGAAAGATGAATGTCTAGTAACTCAAAGCTCTGTGTACCCTGTACTCATTTGAACAGCATTTCATTCATCGTCCGATATGACTTAACTTTGGAAGCTTTCCCTATCCTGAAAGATGAATGTCTGCTAACTCTAAGCTCTATGTACCCTGTACTCATTTGAACATCATTTCATTCATCGTCAGATATGACTTAACGTTGGAAGTTTTCCCTTATCATGAAATATGAATGTCTGGTAACTCTAAGCTCTATGTACCTTGTACTCATTAGAACATCATTTCATTCATCATCAGATAGGACTTAACGTTGGAGGTTTTCCTGTATCCTGAGAGTTGAATGTCTGGTAATTCTAAGCTCCATGTACCTTGTACTCATTTGAGCATCATTTCATTCAACGTTGGATATTACTTAACATTGGAGGACCTTAAATTAATAAAAAAAAAAAAACCTAAATGTTTTTAACTTGCTATTAACATACACTATAATTAAAAATATATTAAACAATTCCTTTCCTTCGTTCATTTACATAATTTCATGCTTTATGTGTCAGCTATAGAGCTAACAACATTTGCAAATATCAGTCGCCGTTTATTTTTCGTGGGTTCACCCCATCTTTGAAGTAACACTGCAAATAAGTTTCAAAAATAGATCAGTATATATGAAAGAGTTTGGTAGAGAAAGTTAAATTACATAATACATTCTTAACTGATAAAAACGTCGATGGTTTGGCGGGAACAGTTCTCTGTTCTTTTGAGTAATACAGACGTCACTGTAAGCAGCAGTTCAGGTAATGACAAAGGCCTCTATTCGATGCTGCTTTGTTTAAACAAAACCGATACGTCGATGTTATAATTTGCAAGAAATGGGGAACAGAAGAAGATCGATTGAAGCGGTTGCCATGGAGGCGTCGAGAAGCAATACTGTCACAGCGAAGAAAAGTGTCAAATTAAATCGCCGTCTTTCCTTCCAATTATCGGCAAGTGTTAAACGGAGAGGGTTGAACGTCATGGTCCGCCGTGAAAACATCCCTCCGTGGGGTCAGCAGGGATTTCACCTCCACAAACTGTAAGCAAATCTCACGTCTAAACGTGTATTTCTTGTAAAATGACAGTTGAATTTCGCTATCCAGTATAGCGAGGTGGAACGGTCCTTACAAACAAACGACACTTGAAAGTAAACATTTACAAGTTTGGTATTTAACCAAGATTTCAGGCTGTTTTCTAAAAATCGTTCTTTGTCAATTTGTTGAGGAGTCATATTTTGTGTTACACTTCTTTATTGAAATGCAATACAGTGTTAAATATCCCTGAAAGAGTTGCTGTGTACTGCTAGACAATTGATTGTAGATTCGGGCCAGTACATCACTGCTCAGATGTTTTCAGCTGCTGTACACCTGAACCCGTAACAAAACAGCGACAAATTTCGAATGACAGAGTTTAAAAGTTACTTTGTTAGTGATTTTAGCTTTTTAATGTATAATTTCTTAAATCTTCTTCCTTTGTTTCAGCTAATTTAGCATAAAGATTATACGGGCAAGGCTGTTGAGGTGGCATGTTTCTTATTTTTTATTAAAATTGGATCACTGTAATAGTTAGCATTGATAAAACTCAGGAATTAAAGTGAAATATTATATTGAAAGTGGTTGGTTGGTAACTAATGTTAAATAGTTGGCAATGAAGCCATTCGCTCTCTTGCACACTCCAGTATTTTGATGTTATGTTGGTATGTTGGGCAGTGGAGTAGGCAGTTTCCATTTATATCTTCTTTAGGTGTACAGAAAGGACACTATACCAGCCCTGAATAAATGTTTACTGAGACATTCATGGCCTGTTAGAAGTCTACAAGTTGCTACAGAGAATTTCTTGATGTATTGATTCTAGTCGTGCTGTTACATAAATTTTCTCATAGCTTTCCTTTTATTTGTAATATATTATCTTCTTTAATTTTTTTGATTATGTGTTGATTATAGCTATTCTTTTGATAGAGTAATAACTTGCTCTCTCAAGTGATTAAGACGTAATTTTTCTGCCTTTGTTTTGCTAGAAAGTCAGCTATTACATTAATACGTATTCCGCAAAGTGCTGGTATCCAGTGATGTATTATTTTAAATGAATTAACTGTTTTTTTTTATTTTACGGCATTCTGTAATATTTAGGCATTTAGGTGTTATATCAGGTGTAGATTTTGTAAGCTCTGAAGGATATCATGTAAACAAAATGATCTCCAACCGATGGAATTGGTTTCTAGGGAAAAAACCTCTAACAGGATTTATAAATAGGTTTTAGAAGAAATATTGAAAGATACTGAAAGTTAAATCCCTGTGATGTTCATATAAGATATAAATTTCCCTAATGACACATTTCTTTGAGCTGGAGCTTGCAAGATAAACAGAAGAATGAGTTGGACAAGATTCGCGCCGGCAGAAGTCCTTGTTGTTCTTATTGCAATAGATATCGACCTGTGTAGACCATCTCGCAAATGACACGCCCGAGCATTGTTATACAAACCCTCGTTGTCATAGCGACGGCAAGTAACTAGAGTGGAAAGCGTTTAACAAGTTCTCAGCTGCTTCCCAATAAATCAATTGTTGATACGTCTGCAGTTCTATCACAACAAGGCATTTCGCTTCTCCTTTTGTTGTTTTACTTTTCACACTAAACATTATACACTGGTATACACGTTTTGAGCCCTGCTTAATCAAAAAGGTATTTTTACACCAAGATCCACGCGTGTCAAGAAAATGCCTGTATCCGCAAATTTTCTCATTTTTCCCGTTTTCAAAAACGGCTTTAACAATTTTATTAAAACGTAACCATGTTAAGGTTGAACTAGGCTGAACATAAATACCAAATTATGTACGAGTGTTTTAACTGAGCGTTAATTTACTTTTTCCACATCCACCTATAGAGCTTTTTCTTTCTAGAATATTTTTTTTTTTTGTATTTAAGGTGTCTCAAAACGTGTATTTTCGTTGAAGTCTTGGTATCGAATTTTTGTGTAATTGTACTAGTAGAGAAAGCAAGAATTTAATCGTTAGTGGTAACAGTGACACTTTGTCAGGTTCGCTAGCTTTTGTTTGACGAAAACTGATCGCTGCGGAAACAATTGCAAAGCGATTAGTACAGACTCCGTTCCTTGGTTTCAATTAACTGTTAAGAACGAGGCGCCATAAATAACCAGGCTAACAGAATATGACTCCGGGGACAAAAAGTAGAACGCTGAAACTTCGGTAACGCCACGGAGGAAAACAAAACGCAATCGCGTTACTCCAAGTTTCGGTTTAACTACCTCGAGTTTAATTTCCATGCAGAGTTTGTTGGAAACGTGAGAACAAAATTGTTTCCAACGTAAAGAAAATAAATGCTGAAGAGGACGGCATAGCTTTTCCCCAGAATCTATAGAACTTGGTGAAAAATACAAAAACTAGAAGATTGTTTTTCCTACATATAATTAATTGTGCGTTGAACCTTGTCTTAGCTTATATTACAGCTAATTTTTTTAACCTAACAAAGAGCAGTTAATTAAAATCTTATTTAAGGAACATAATTACATTTTGTTATAAAGCTTTGTAAATAATTACAAATTTCTTCCCCGCGATGAGATATTACACTTAGAGCCATCTATGCACAGCAAGACGCCAACAGTTGTAGGCTCCGCTAGATCAGCTGTTACTAATACTCTGAAAAAAAAATGAGGAGGTACAGAAATTGAGGTTAGGGTATTTCGGGGCTAATTATTTCCAAATATACGAGGCGTGTAAGGCAAATAATGGGAATTTTGGTAATTTTTAAATACAAATATGAAAGAAAAGCTTTGAAAATCGATGCCTAGCCTGCGAAATTAAAAACATTCCCAGCATCGTATATATAGAAATAATTTAAAATATTCAAAAACCTTAATATCTGAGTGAATATAATGTTTGATAATTCATAAAAAATATACATCGACTGTTTAGGAAATGCGTGACCGACAATTGTTTTAGAACAACTCCATAACCAAACTATCTTTATATAAAGTTTACAGTTAAATGTACGTACCACGTTCTTCACTTTCAACTGTTTATCCTTGTCTAACAACAAACACGCAACAACTACATAACCAAACTATCTTTATATAAAGTTTACAGTTAAATGTACGTACCAAGTTCTTCACTTTTAACTATTTATCGTTGTCTAACAACAAACACGCAACAACTACATAACCAAACTATCTTTATATAAAGTTTACAGTTAAATGTACGTACCACGTTCTTCACTTTCAACTGTTTATCCTTGTCTAACAACAAACACGCAACAACTACATAACCAAACTATCTTTATATAAAGTTTACAGTTAAATGTACGTACCACGTTCTTCACTTTTAACTATTTATCGTTGTCTAACAACAAACACGCAACAACTACATAACCAAACTATCTTTATATAAAGTTTACAGTTAAATGTACGTAACAAGTTCTTCACTTTTAACTATTTATCGTTGTCTAACAACAAACACGGAACAACTTCATAACCAAACTATCTTTATATAAAGTTTACAGTTAAATGTACGTACCAAGTTCTTCACTTTTAACTATTTATCGTTGTCTAACAACAAACACGGAACAACTCCATAACCAAACTATCTTTATATAAAGTTTACAGTTAAATGTACGTACCAAGTTCTTCACTTTTAACTATTTATCGTTGTCTAACAACAAACACGGAACAACTTCATAACCAAACTATCTTTATATAAAGTTTACAGTTAAATGTACGTACCAAGTTCTTCACTTTTAACTATTTATCGTTGTCTAGCAACAAACACGGAACAACTGCATAAACAAACTATCTTTATATAAAGTTTACAGTTAAATGTACGTACCAAGTTCTTCACTTTCAACTATTTATCGTTGTCTAACAACAAACACGAAACAACTTCATAACCAAACTATCTTTATATAAAGTTTACAGTTAAATGTATGTACCAAGTTCTTCACTTTTAACTATTTATCGTTGTCTAGCAACAAACACGGAACAACATCATAACCAAACTATCTTTATATAAAGTTTACAGTTAAATGTACGTACCAAGTTCTTCACTTTTAACTGTTTATCGTTGTCTAACAACAAACACGCAACAACTACATAACCAAACTATCTTTATATAAAGTTTACAGTTAAATGTACGTACCACGTTCTTCACTTTCAACTGTTTATCCTTGTCTAACAACAAACACGCAACAACTACATAACCAAACTATCTTTATATAAAGTTTACAGTTAAATGTACGTACCACGTTCTTCACTTTTAACTATTTATCGTTGTCTAACAACAAACACGCAACAACTACACAACCAAACTATCTTTATATAAAGTTTACAGTTAAATGTACGTACCAAGTTCTTCACTTTTAACTATTTATCGTTGTCTAACAACAAACACGGAACAACTCCATAACCAAACTATCTTTATATAAAGTTTACAGTTAAATGTACGTACCAAGTTCTTCACTTTTAACTATTTATCGTTGTCTAACAACAAACACGGAACAACTTCATAACCAAACTATCTTTATATAAAGTTTACAGTTAAATGTACGTACCAAGTTCTTCACTTTTAACTATTTATCGTTGTCTAACAACAAACACGGAACAACTTCATAACCAAACTATCTTTATATAAAGTTTACAGTTAAATGTACGTACCAAGTTCTTCACTTTTAACTATTTATCGTTGTCTAACAACAAACACGGAATAACTCCATAACCAAACTATCTTTATATAAAGTTTACAGTTAAATGTACGTACCAAGTTCTTCACTTTTAACTATTTATCGTTGTCTAACAACAAACACGGAACAACTTCATAACCAAACTATCTTTATATAAAGTTTACAGTTAAATGTACGTACCAAGTTCTTCACTTTTAACTATTTATCGTTGTCTAGCAACAAACACGGAACAACTTCATAAACAAACTATCTTTATATAAAGTTTACAGTTAAATGTACGTACCAAGTTCTTCACTTTCAACTATTTATCGTTGTCTAACAACAAACACGAAACAACTTCATAACCAAACTATCTTTATATAAAGTTTACAGTTAAATGTATGTACCAAGTTCTTCACTTTTAACTATTTATCGTTGTCTAGCAACAAACACGGAACAACATCATAACCAAACTATCTTTATATAAAGTTTACAGTTAAATGTACGTACCAAGTTCTTCACTTTTAACTGTTTATCGTTGTCTAGCAACAAACACGGAACAACTCCATAACCAAACTATCTTTATATAAAGTTTACAGTTAAATGTACGTACCAAGTTCTTCACTTTCAACTATTTATCGTTGTCTAACAACAAACACGGAACAACTTCATAACCAAACTATCTTTATATAAAGTTTACAGTTAAATGTACGTACCAAGTTCTTCACTTTTAACTATTTATCGTTGTCTAACAACAAACACGGAACAACTTCATAACCAAACTATCTTTATATAAAGTTTACAGTTAAATGTACGTACCAAGTTCTTCACTTTTAACTATTTATCGTTGTCTAGCAACAAGCACGAAACAATTTCATAACCAAACTATCTTTATATAAAGTTTACAGTTAAATGTACGTACCACGTTCTTCACTTTTGTTTTTTCATGTGACATTTAAATGGTGATATTGTTCTACAACGCATTCATGGAGAGGACGCCTGAGCAGCGACTCTGGAATGTTCACAAAAAACTGGAACAGCGTTTTAATCCCGAGTGCAGCAGATATGCCCTAGAGGGAACGTAAGACAAGGCTCATCTGCCAGCGTCATTATCCTACCGTCCCAGAGGTCCATTTCCGGTTCCTGACCCTCTCGCCACTACCTTCAATTTCACGGCCTATTAGACGCGTGTCCACAAACGCCGTCTCTACCTCCAGAAGCACAAAAGAGCTCGAAACGAGGTACACGGAAGCAAAAAATTGTCATTTGTGAAAATCGGGGAATTCGAGCATGATGATTCGGTGATGTTTGTCCTTGACCTAGGCGCTGTTTATTTTACACAGTTTTGTAACGGAACTTTGACTGAGTTGAGTTCTAGATTACCGTAGTTTGGAAGTGTACACAAAAATCGTGGAAGTTTTGATAAAATGACAGTAGACCTATTTCTTTTGATCTGAATCTTTTTACTAGAGTCCTTAGCCAAATGCTAATTTACAATCACATTGACTTTTTTAAACAAATGCACAGTGTAAACACATCCCTTTAATGTTCCTTTATATCTCCATCACACGCACCAACTTGCTCTGCTTATAATTTTGCCGACGTAGATACAACGTTTCCGTTTTACACCGCTCTATTTACCGACTCTTTCATATTTACCGGTGAACTGTTGAGAAGGTTATCCTAGTAGAATGCTCTCGATTTCTGGAGTTCTAATGGTCTAGAACAAACACGGGCTGCCGGCTTCGTGACGTCAGCTAGTGTCTCTACTGCAAACTATTGACCGTATGCTCTATTGAAGGTTCTGATATTTCTGTTGTAAATTTATAAATATGTGCCATAATATGCAAGTATTTGAATTTGAATTCACCTACAGATATAAAATATTAAATGTGAATGGCGTATATTTATTGTTTAACAAAAGATTATAAAATATTTCTTTAGGAAGTATTCCCTGCTGTCCATGTCAGCCTGTGGTATATTTAACTCGGACAGTTATAACTAGAAGTGGCAATTATTTTTTATATAATATAAATGATCATGTAAAATAAGGAAATCACTATAGCAACCAATGAGAGGTGCCAGTTAAGAGGTATCTGTCAAGGTTTTAATAAAACAGAAATAACTGCAAGTGCAGTGAAGGAACCTAAACAAATGCAGAGCGGCAGACAGAGCCGGCCGTTTTGCTTTTGTTTCAAGTTGGTTACATAGTCGTTACTTCATGAGGCACATAAATATACTTCCCATAAAGAAATAAACAAAAGGCCAACGTTTTCTTTATTCTTGTAGTATCGACGATAAAAGAACGCGATGGGAAGCTTGCTTTCAGTGTGTACGCAAGTATGGTAGCTGTTTCGTTGAATCGTCAAGTTACGACGAAATAAACTAAAAAATATTAAATAAAACATTCCGAAAAAGATAGGATGGGAAAATAACATTTTGAGGTTAGGTTTTTTTTTTTTTTATTGGAAAACAGAAAGAGAAAGAAATGAAAGAAGGGATGGAGGTAAAATAAGAAAGGAGTAAAGGAAAAAAGAAGTTAAGAAAAATGGAGAGAACGAAGAAATAAATAACGATTGAAGAAAGAGGGAGAGGAAGGAAGGAGAAATGAGGAAAGAAAGAAACAAAGAAAAAAAAGAAAAAAAGCTAAGAAAGGAAAGGAGCAGAAAGAAATAAAGAATGAGAGGAAAAAACAAAGAAAAGAAGAGTAAAAGATAGATGTAAGAAAATAATGAAGGAATTAAGAAACAAGGAAGAGAATGAAGAAAGAAAGAAAGAAAGAGAGAAAAAAGAAAGGATAAGTAAAGTAAAGAAAGGAAATACAGAACAGAGAAAGAATGAAAGGGGAGAAGAAAGAAATGATCGAAGAATGTAATAAAGAGGGAAAGAAAAGAAGGAAAAATGAGGGGAAAAAAAAGAAAGCCACAAAGAAAGAATAAGAGAAAAAATAAAGAAAGAGAGGAAGAATGAAAGAGAAACAAAGGAAGGAGGAAAATATGTAAGAAAGGAATAGACAAAAAACCAACAAAGAACGAGAGGAAGAAAGAATAATAAAACAGGAGAAAACGAAAAATAAGAAGGAAATGAAGAAGGAAAGAAGAATAAATGAAATAAGGAGAGAAAGTAAAAATAGAAAGAGAAAGAAATGAAAGAGGGGAGGGATGCAAAAGAAGAAAGGAGTGAAGGAAAATAGAAGGAAAGAAATATGATAGGAACAAAGAAATAAATAACTATTGAAGAAAGAGGGAGAGGAGGGAAGGAGAAATGATGAAAGAAAGGGAAAAAAGAAAAAAACTAAGAAAGGAATAGGGGCAGAAATAAAGAAAGTATCAGGGGAAAACAAAGAAAGGAAGGAAGGTTAAAAGAGAGAAAGGAAGGATAAAGAAAGCAAAGAAAGGAATAATAGAACAGAGAAAGAGTGAAAGGAGCAAAGATAGAAATGATCGGAGAATGAAAGAAAGGGTAAAAGGGAGGAAGAAAAGCAGTAAGGAAGGTATAAAGGAATAAAAACAAAAAAGAGAGGAGGGAAGAACGATAAAAACAGAAAGAAAGGAAGATGGAAAGAAGAATAACTGATTTAAAGAGAGAAAGAGAAGAAAAAAGGAGAAAGCGAAAAAACAAAATAAAGAAATAAACATAAGAAAGGAATTAAGACAAAAGAAAATAGGAGATTCAGAAAGAAAGATAAAGGAATGGAGGTAGAGGTAGAGAGAGAGAGAGAGAGAGAGAGAGAGAGAGAGAGAGAGAGAGAGAGAGAGAGAGAGAGAGAGAGAGAGAGAGAGAGAGAGAGGCAGGAAGAAAAGAAAGAAAGATTGGTAAATCATAAAATATACACAAAAAATACACAAAACATTCGGTAATCGTTAAAACAAAATTAGTGATGTAATTAACATGTGAAGTGAGATACGAACCTTCACGCCGCTGAGTCAGTTTGCATTTTCGATCACTGACACAACCAAGGAGCAAGTTTTTCAACGTTAGATCCCATTTGCTTATTAATTACTTCATTTTGTCTTCACAGGGCGAAGTTTCACCACTGACTTGAGGATGTCATTCAAGAGAAGGTTTCTGGTTTACAAGATGAATAGACTTCCAAAACATGTTTCCTTATAACTTTGCCCCAGCACATTCGTAAGGTAGTAGGTTCGTTTCCTCAACCATGGATAGTCCCGTGTTCTGGGCTCTCCAGGGGATGCGCCTTCTGTCTCCTCTCGCATCATCCTTGCTTCCAGGGATGCCGCACCTACGGTTTAAGTCAGAGGAAGACAGCTTCGAGAGTTGTGACGTATATCAGTCGGCAGCAAGGCCTGCAGTGCGTGTAAAGTCAGGCAAGAACCGTGTAGTATCAAGTTGCCTATATACACGGCGCTGTGAGTACAGAATCGGATGGTTCAGTCAGGTGTAGCACACTCGATGGCAACAATGTAGCCGCCACGTGCCTGATAGAACTGTTAAATTTACAATGTGAAGATTTATTGAAGGACAAGAAAGACGTGGCTGATTTTTACAAGAATGTCAACCAAACCAGATTGCCGAGGGTTGTATTCACTTGCCGCATTGACATTGTGTATGTTTGGCTCGACATATGTGTGCGAACAATTTTTTTATGTTATGAAATTAGCTAAGTTCAAACCGCGAAGTACCTTGTCGTATCACAATCTAACATGCAGCCTTCGATTACAAATTTCCCAGACAGTACGTCCTGACATTGATAAACTAGTTAAAGAAAAACGAAATAGAAAGTGTCGGAAAATGTTCGGGTAGTTCTGTTCTGAATGGGTCTCCTCTTATTTGCAGAGAAAATTACTTTGTTTTATTTTATTTACTTTATAACTTACCTGACCTTCAGATAAGCTACGAGTTGAAATTTTATATATTTTCTCATAGCACAGAGGCAAAATGTAATTGTTTATAGACTGTGACCTATTGTGTAATTAAAGCAGTCAGCACAACACCCAAGATGTAAGTTGTGCATATTGTCACCCAATTAGCGGAAAGCACAACCAACGACAGCTGAGAAGGGACCAGAGGCAGCCGAGCCACACCCTCCCATTAATCTCAGTCACTAACTGAGGGGTGATTGAGGAAATGTCACTTGTCGCTGGCCGCCTCTTTCCCCTTCCCCTGTCCTCTGGAACTTTCGCGGTGATTCACGGAAACCAGAGACTTCTAGAAGACACTGATATTCCTATAAAAAGGGCTTCAATGAGTGAGTCAGTCAGTTCTTGGCAAGCAGCGTAAGAGTGCAGTGCTAGCGTACGGACGAGAAGACTGTGTACATGCATCGGAGGATTGTACGTAATTGCGAGAGCAAAGTGGAATTTTAACGGACGAACTGGTGAATCGTAATTGTGTACATTACGCAATTCCGTGTAATTGGCAAGTGTTCAACTGTAAGTCGGTGGAAATAAAGAACATTTTTGAGTGGTGGAATTGGACTTTTCATTTCACGAACCCACAAAGTCACAATATTATTAATATCCGATATGTTTCCTGTCTTTCCTACTCTGTCGGAGCCCCTACACAAACTATTTTCTTCCCCTTGGTCAGCAGAAATCAGCGCGGTGACGTCACACGCTATCCTGCCTTTCCTTCGGGAGCTATTTGGCGATTACCATTACCCTGGCGTCCGTTCGTCTGTCACAACTCCCTCCTTTATTTCACAAACATATTTCACTTGTTTTACAATCTTCACTGCAGATCTCTGGTTCGACCTCTTTGTCAGGTCTGAGGGGCTGCCAGTACTTGTCACCTGAGGCGTCTACAGGTCATCCAGAGTCGATTCCTGCGAATCGCCACCAATGCTCCTTGGTTTGTCCGCAACCAGCAGCTGCATCACGAGCTGGGACTTCTTGCTCTCAACCATTTCATCCGACAGATTGCTCGACGCTTCTTCTACAATCTACGCCACGTCCCAGGAGCTGTGACGTATTAAACACCGGCGTCCGCAGTTGCCGGCCAAAGCGACTGAAGCGACGACTACCACAGGACCTGCTTTACAGTGATGACACTTCTACTTCTGAATGATCTACTGTTCCACATTTGCCTTTCTATTCTGTTCTACTGTGTAAATTCTCACTATTGATGTATGTATATCATTTTATTAGTTCAGTATCACATTTGTATTAGTGCAGTAACATATTTGTATTAGCTCAAGGAGTCACACTGTCCTACCTCTAAAATGTTATTACATTATAATTATTTTGTATCTGTTCTCTCAGATCTGCAAAGCATGTATTATTGCTAACCGATCTAATAAATATATTTAAAAAATGGTGATTAGAAATGACGCAGCTGACGTCACACCGCCACTCCCTGTCCTCCCCTGGCTTAAGTACAATAAACCACACCTTTAGGTACCGAATCCCTTCTCTAAAGGCCGGGCCGTGGTTGAGGAAGTAGCCCGCTCGGCTCTCACCAAGGCGGCCAACGTTCAAACCCAGCCGGCCGCAAAGGGTGAACAAAACTTCGCTGGGGCTGGTTTTCTCCGGGATCTCCGGTTTCCCCCGTCCTCTCATTTCACCGGTGCTCCATCTTCATCGCCGCCTGCGGTGCCTCATGTACGAGTGCTGTTCAATAAAGAATGCTCATAAATTTTTTTGACAACGTACCTTTACTCAACCTCATAATTTTGATGGTCCTTCTCAAAATAGTCTCCCATGAATGCGATGCAATTGTCCCAGGGTTTCTGCCAGTCTTCAAAGACATGCTGGAAACAATTTTTGAGAGATCCTTCAAAATCGCCTCCGCAGCCTTCACCACTGCTTCTGATGATGGATAATGCCTCCCACGATGACGTTTCTTCAAGTTAGGGAATAGAAAAGTCACACAGGGCTAAATCCGGACTATAGGGAGGGTGAGGGATTCTGTTCACGTTGATTATTGCAAGATATTCAGCAACAACATTGGCAGTATACGGCCACGCATTATCGTGGTGCAGCATCCAGCCTGCTTCACGAAAATGTGGTCTTTTGCGCCTGATATGGACTTGCAATGTTTTCAGGACATCCCTGTAGTATTGTCCAGTTATTAATGTGTGTGCAGGTACAACATGCTGATAAACCATTCCATGAATATCAAAGAATGAGATGACCATATCTTTCCCAGCAGAAACAACCACTTTTGCTTTTTGGAGGTTGGTGATTAAGGAGATTTCCACACTGAGCTTTGCTGTTTGCTCTCAGGATCAAAATGATGTAGCCAAGCTTCACCAACAGTGATTACGTTTGAAAGAAACTCCGAATCTTCCTCTAACATCAACTTTAACTGCATGTTACCTCCATTGCAGCGGTAGGCGATACTGAACATGTCTGAACTTGCCTGGTTCTCACAGGCGGGAACCAGGAGTACAAACAATGAAACTACTACGGCGTGGTTGTTTCACACTAAGCTAACAGAATATAATAAGATTAATTTGTAGTGCGAAAAATTATGACCGTAAAAAATTATGAAAATTCTTTATTGAACAGCCCTGGTACTAAAAGCAGGCGTTAAACGCTACACATTTCAGTTTCATTCCCATCCGTAATAATCCTAATCTAAAGACTCCGACTGGATTTACTATTAGGTGATGGGAATGCTGTGATTTTCGCGTGGGTTGGATGCTGCTACGTCAGGTCCTCAGCGTTGCTTACGATGCTCTGGAAATCGTAGTTACCTCAGCTGCTCTGGCATCTGCATGATGATCATACCTTGGACATGGTCTAGGATAGGAAGCGATGAATATTTTTTTAAACAAATGAAGTAATCATTGTGATGTTCTTTTAGAAGTTTATATTTTAATTAAATTTAATAATTTACATAACTCGTAGTTTCAAATTAAAATATAATTTTGTAGGTATCGATATTTATTTTTAAAGAAATGCATTACTCTCCACAGCGTCTGTTTGCAAGATTACGGAACGAAAAGCACTTGCATCTGACCTTGACCTTGACGAAGTCTGTGCAAGCAAGAAACAGAAAACATTTTGCGTCCGTTCTCAGCGGCGTCTTCCCAAGTTATTGGCCTTGTCGTTGCTATTGCAATTCAACACGTTTTGTTATTTGTTCACGTGATATTTTCACTGAATAGCATTTGTTACTATATTTGGTAACCTTTTAAAATTGTTCCTTTTAATCATGACTAAACAATTTTAACATTAAAACAATATTTTTTTTTTAAATTTACAATCATATTACAGTAATTATTATTATTATTATTATTATTATTATTATTATTATTATTATTATTATTATTATTATTATTATTATTATTATTATTATTATTATTATTATTATTATTATTATTATTATTATTATTATTATTATTATTATTATTATTATTATTATTATTATTATTATTATTATTATTATTATTATTATTATTATTATTATTATTATTATTATTATTATTATTATTATTATTATTATTATTATTATTATTATTATTATTATTATTATTATTATTATTATTATTATTATTATTATTATTATTGTAATTTACGTCCTCCAACGTTAAGGAATATCGGACGATGAATGGAATGGGTGAAATGATGCTCGAATAATCCCAGGGTCCATGGAGCTTAGAGTTACCCGACATTCGTCTTTAAGGATAAGGGAAAACCCCTGCCCGCCTCGGTAACGTAGATGGTAGCATGTCTGCCTCACGTTCAAGAGGTCCCGAGTTCGAATCTCTGTCAGGGTGAGTTACCTGGATAAGGTTTTTCCGGGGTTTTCCCTTATCCTGAAAGACGAATGTCGGGTAACTCTAAGCTCAATGGACTCCGGACACATAACTAAATGTTGGAGGACGTAAATTACAAAAAAGGGAAAACCTTGGTAAAATAACTCACCCTGACCGAGATTGGAACTCGGGACCTCTTGAACTTGAGGCAGATATGCTACCATCTATGCTACTGAGGCGGGAAATTATTACTAAAAATATCTTCAGTCAATATTTCTCTTTCGATTTTTCTTTTTAACTTCGTTCCCTTTTAACTATAATCTTTTAATAGTTTTCAATTATATTCTATTTAAAATAACTGCTTCTCATTCCCAGAACATTCAAGATTTTAATTTGAGATAAAAATCTTAAATATAAGTTACTATGTAAAAAGAATTGAAAAATATTGCAAGTGAAAGGCGGTCTGGACACTGGGGACTTTTTTCCCTCGTAAATCTTTCTGTTTTACATCTTTTGAAGGTACTGAAATTTTCTATTTTACTGAATTTTCGTTGTAGGTAAAACTCTCAGTGAATTTATAAAACCTTATAGCTGACAGTTGTACATGTTGAACCTTGTATCACGTGATCCTTGATGCATTAGCGCAAGAGATGTATGTAGATCATTAGCCCGGCAACATGACGCGGTAAAATATCCCTGGCTCTCTCTTTTGTTTGCCCTCAGCTGTTTACACATCTGAAAAATACATGGAGATGCATATTTAGGCGATCTGGCTTCAACAGCAAACAGATTTTTTTTTTCCGTACGCAGAACAAAAGGTTACTACTCTATGGAAGTGTGTTCAAATATTCAAGCTCTTCGATCAACTCAGCTTTCTTCTGGTACATGCACGATCAGCCCGTAATGTTTACGTGTGTCACAATGAAAAAATTATGCATACAAGGTTTCACGCGTGTGTAGAATTAAAATACGTAAAAATAACTGGTAAATGTAAGGCTATATCACAAATGTATGGTATAATATGGTTGCTAAGCAGATATTGCTTCATTTGTTTCAACACATATAGAAGAAAATTTAAAGTTATGATAGAACTTTTAGAAACCTGGATTGTATTTTGCTTCGGATTTTGAGCAAATCTGCCGAGATTTCATTAATTACAGAATAAAATATAAAGATGCTTTCGAAACAGAGGTAACTTTTATGTCTGAATGTTGCTACACTTGCGAGAGTCGACATTTCAAGCTTTCTTACACGCATATTGCAGAAAATTATGTTGCTGTCCTGTTGGAATTACGTTATTTTCTTGCACTAGTGCCTGAAAGAGTATAATTTCACACGATTTGTACCCTCATTATAAAGAGTCTTTATTCCACAATCGCATAATAGTTATTTCTGGTAGTTGTTACATAAGTTGCTTATTAGCGAGTGAAAAAAAATTAACGCCAAGAGCAAGATATACAACAAACATGGCTAGCCCCATACGTAATTTTATCCGTTACCAAATAAAACAGGACTTGATTTATAAAAATATTAAATTTGTTTTACAAATGACTTGCAATAGATGTTTCTACTAGCTGTAAGATGATATTGGAGGCTTTGATAGCGAAGAATTGTAACTATTGTGATGCAAAAATAACAAATGGTAAACTGTATGTCAAAATAAGTGATTCACGCGACCAAAGTTGTGTTCCTGAAGAAGCTCCAATTGCTAATCAAGTTTGCTGCCACAAAAGTCATCTGTAATTTCTGACAATATTTAGGCTTTTAGAAACCTGTAGTCAGTTTTAATAATTGTACCCTTAATATTAATTATGCAATGTAACCACAACAATAAAATATATTTCTGTACATTATATATGTCGTAAGGTTGTCTCTTGTTTTTCAGATAAATAAAGAAAAATTGAACATCAGACTAATCGATAGTCACAGAGATTATAATATAATATCTATGACACTATATTAGAGTAGGTGTTGTGCTTTTGTCTGGCAAATTTTAACTTTATTCTTCTGTTTGACCTGCTATATTGACCCTGGTAGGGATAACTCGACTCTTTACAGAGATTATTCATGTCTAACAGTAAAAGCCCTACTTTTCAGTAACAAAAGTATCGCGTAATGATGTGTTTTTGTCTCATATTGACTCTGGTATAGATAATTCGACTCTTTACAGAGATTATTCATGTCTAACAGTAAAAGATCTACTTTTCGGTAATAAAAGTATCACGTAATGATGTGTTTTTGTCTCATATTGATTCTGGTAGAGATAATTCGACTCTTTACAGAGATTATTCATGTCTAACAGTAAAAGATCTACTTTTCAGTAACAAAAGTATCACGTAATGATGTGTCTTTGTCTCATATTGACTCTGGTAGTGATAATTCGACTCCTTACAGAGATTATTCATGTCTAACAGTAAAAGATCTACTTTTCAGTAACAAAAGTATCACGTAATGATGTGTTTCTGTCTCATATAGACTCTGGTAGAGATAACTCGACTCTTTACAGAGATTATTCATGTCTAACAGTAAAAGATCTACTTTTCAGTAATAAAAGTATCACGTAATGATGTGTTTTTGTCTCAAATTGACTCTGGTAGATATAATTTCACTCTTTACAGAGATTATTCATGTCTAACAGTAAAAGGCCTACTTTTCAATAATAAAAGTATCGCGTAATGATGTGTTTTTGTCTCATATTGATTCTGGTAGATATAATTTCACTCTTTACAGAGATTATTCATGTCTAACAGTAAAAGGCCTACTTTTCAATAACAAAAGTATTGCGTAATGATGTGTTTTTGTCTTATATTGACTCTGGTAGAGATAATTCGACTCTTTGCAGATATTATTCATGTCTAACAGTAAAAGGTCTACTTTTCAGTAACAAAAGTATCGCGGAATGATGTGTTTTTGTCTAATATTGACTCTGGTAAGTATAACTCGACTCTTTGCAGAAATTATTCATGTCTAACTTTAAAAGGCCTACAGAAGTATCTCGTATTGGTGTTTTTTTCTTATCGTGGCAGATAAAACAGCTTTTTTGCCTGAAGCAACTAATTTCTGTTAAGTTATTGATCGGAAGCTGACAAATCGGCTGCTATCAAAACAAAAGAGATGCGGAAATAAATGAGTGAGTAAATACTTTTAATATACCATGTTTTTTGAGGGACTAAATGTACAAAATAGCTTCTCCCAGACCACATTGGTCTGAAAATTTGTATTTTCAGATGTTTAATAATTATGATAAATTCGAAACGAAAGTACTTCAACAAATATTTCAGCTGATATAAACATTGTGCAGAACTATGCATGCAGTATACGTATGTTAAGTACACATCTTTTCTGAATTCTGGCGTAATATAGTGATGTGCATTAAGGATGTTTTTGTTTTAAGTGTTCAGCTGTTTACATTTTGAAACCTAGCAGGATGGTTGAGACGGGAGGCCGTAGATATTAAAGTACATAGTAGGATTTGCCTACCCTAAGTCTCAGTTAGGCAGTGGGCGGTTATCAGGGATAAACAGAGCATAGAGTAATCTTAAAATACTGACAGATGAAGTAATCTCATGGGAATGGGTGGGGGACTGTTATGGTTTTTGGGGTTTATTATTGAGCATGAGTGGGAGAGAGCCAAGATAATTAGAGAGAAAGAGAGGAACAGAAATGAAGTGAAAGATAGAGAATTAAAGATAGGTAAAAGGAGAAAAAAAAACGGCGGAGATAAAAACAGGAAAGGCAATAAAGATAGATAAAAAGAAAGAAAGATAAAAACAGATATAGAAAGAGAGAGACGGAACAGTAAACAGATATAAATAGGCAGGAAAGAAAAAGAAATAAGGATGAGAGATACAGTAATAAAGATAAACAAATAGAGAGAAAGTCACAGAGCTACAAAGAGGAAAATATAAAAAGAGAGGAAGAAACAAAAATAAAAGGAGACATTGAAACACAAATAAATATAAAAAGATAGACGGAAACATGGATTATAAAAGAATAAAATAGAAGTGGAGACAGAAAAAGAAAGATAGAGAAAACGTTGAAGAAATAGAGAAAAGGGAAAAGGGGGAGAAGAGAAAAGAAATGAAAGAAACCAGGATAATGATATATAGACAGAAAGGGAGAGCGTAGGAGTGAAAAAGAGATAAAGGAATGTGACTAAAATGAGTAAGAAGACTGGGAAGAGAGAGGTAAAGAGAGAATATTAATAGACACAAAGAGAAAAAACGAAATAGATAAAAATAAAACAATAGAAATAAATAAAGAAGAGATCTAAAAAAGAGACAGACAAAAAGAAAGGAGAAAGAAAGAGAAGGAGAGGTAAAAGGATGTAGAGTACATAAATCCATTACTAAATCGTGCCCCAAATTGATGTCAAAACACTAATGGAGGTCAGTCTTACTTCCGTTACTTTGTTGTTGTTGGAACGCAGCGGTAAAAATAATACACATAATCATTTTTGTTGTAACTTCCTGTACAGGAACTTTGTCATGCGGTTATTACAAAGTTAAGCATCTTACTTGGAATTTTCCAGAAAATGTCTCCACCCATTATCAAAAGTGTATCAAAAATGGCTCTAAAATTGTAATTTAAATGCCAAATGTTTAAACTTCCATGACAAATGAAATGCATATCTTAAACAAAAGAAAAAAGAACGCTATCACGCTAAAGAAACAGAAAAGAAGAGATATGCAGTCATTTGACGAAAAATTGATTGTTTTATATAAAAATATCGTTGTCTGTATGTCACGAAGCATAAATCCTACAAAGATAATTAACTGAAGAAAAATATTTGGAAGCAAATTGCGAATTAACTTAAATATGAAGGTAGCCATGATTTGTTTATATTGTTTACTATGGCATGTGTCAACTCTGTGTAAAACTTTAGGTTAGGTAGGCCATGAAATATTTTGCTTTCTCTACATCCGCGCCTTAAACTGATGTTTCTATATGAATGTGGCTTTAATTTCTTATTAAAATATCTGAAAAGTGTGGTATAAGTTTCTAATGAAATTTCCGAAAGAATGTAGCGCCTTCGTTAATTGTTATGTGGGTAGTAGAGGAAGCAAAGCGGTTTATTAATTTAGTATCTATGCTAGGAATGTAATCCCTACTCAAACATGGCAGTATAGAATGTAAACATTACAGTTATGCGAAATTTAAAAGTTGAAAGGAAGTTTATTTCCAAGAAATATTTGGTGTTTTTCTGCAAAGTGTTCAACTTGGAACCTGTGCGCCAAGACATCATTGACATAAATTAAGTAATGTTTTGTTTTTCTTATGTTGCAGGTAAGGCAGCCCTGATATTGCTGAGACATAAAGACACTGTCAATACTTGACGTAATTTCATCTCAGGTAACGTTGTTAAGAAATCATTTTCTCAACAGGATATACTAATCACGTAAAACATACTTATAACTCTTTTTCATAGATTATGTCTTACTTTTTTAATGGTTCATGTCTTTTTATATTCCCAAACCTATAAAAACACTTACAAAAACATAAAGATTCCAAATACAGCAAAAAATATATGTATCTTGAAATAATTAACTTGCCCCGCCTCTATAGCGTGGTGGTAGCTTGCCTACCCCGCATTTTTCAGGTCCGCAGTTCCAAACTCGGTCATAGTGAATTACGTGCGTAAGATTTTCCCTTATCTTAAAAGATTAATGTCTGCTATCTCCTATGCATCCTGTACTCATTTGAACACCACTTCATTCATCGTCCGATATGACTTAACGTTGGAGGTTTTCTCTTATCCTGAAAGATGAAAGTCTGGTAACTCTAAGCTCTATGTACCCTGTACTCATTTGAACATCACTTCATTCATCGTCCGATATGACTTAACGTTGGAGGTTTTCTCTTATCCAGAAAGATGAAAGTCTGGTAACTCTAAGCTCTATGTACGCTGTACTCATTTGAACACCACTTCGTTCATCGTCCGATATGACTTAACGTTGGAGCTTTTCTCTTAACCTGAAAGATGAAAGTCTGGTAACACTAAGCTCTATGTACCCTGTACTGATTTGTACATCATTTCATTCATCGTCCGATATGACTTAACGTTGGAGCTTTTCTCTTAACCTGAAAGATGAATGCCTGATAACTCTAAGCTCTATGTACCCTGTACTGATTTGAACATCATTTCATTCATCGTCCGATATGACTTAACGTTGGAGGTTTTCTCTTATCCAGAAAGATGAAAGTCTGGTAACTCTAAGCTCTATGTACGCTGTACTCATTTGAACACCACTTCATTCATCGTCCGATATGACTTAACGTTGGAACTTTTCTCTTATCCAGAAAGATGAAAGTCTGGTAACTCTAAGCTCTATGTACCTTGTACTGATTTGAACATCATTTCATTCATAGTCCGGTATGACTTAACGTTGGAGCTTTTCTCTTAACCTGAAATATGAATGTCTGATAACTCTAAGCTCTATGTACGCTGTACTGATTTGAACATCATTTCATTTATCGTCCGATATGACTTAACGTTGGAGCTTTTCTCTTAACCTGAAAGATGAATGTCTGATAACTCTAAGCTCTATGTACCCTGTACTCATCTGAACACCACTTCATTCCTCGTCCGATATGACTTAACGTTGGAGCTTTCCTCTTAACCTGAAAGATGAATGTCTGGTAACTCTAAGCTCTATGTACCCTGTACTGATTTGAACATCATTTCATTCATCGTCCGATATGACTTAACGTTGGAGCTTTTCTCTTATCCTGAAAGATGAATGTCTGGTAACTCTAAGCTCTATGTACCCTGTACTCATTTGTACATCATTTCATTCATCGTCCGATATGACTTAACGTTGGAGCTTTTCTCTTATCCTGAAAGATGAAAGTCTGGTAACTCTAAGCTCTATGTACGCTGTACTCATTTGAACACCACTTCATTCATCGTCCGATATGACTTAACGTTGGAAGTTTTCTCTTATCCTGAAAGATGAATGTCTGGTAACTCTAAGCTCTATGTACCCTGTACTGATTTGAACATCATTTCATTCATCGTCCGATATGACTTAACGTTGGAGGTTTTCTCTTATCCTTAAAGATGAATGTCTGGTAAGTCTAAGCTCTATGTACCCTGTACTCATTTGAACATTATTTCATTCATCGTCCGATATGACTTAACGCTGGAGGTTTTCTGTTATCCTGAAAGATGAATGTCTGGTAAGTCTAAGCTCTATGTACCCTGTACTCATTTGAACATTATTTCATTCATCGTCCGATATGACTTAACGTTGGAGGTTTTCTCTTATCCTAAAAGAGGAATGTCTGGTAAGTGTAAGCTCTATGTACCCTGTACTCATTTGAACATCATTTCATTCATCGTCCGATATGACTTTACGTTGGAGGTTTTCTCTTATCCTAAAAGAGGAATGTCTGGTAAGTCTAAGCTCTATGTACCCTGTACTGATTTGAACATCATTTCATTCATCGTCCGATATGACTTAACGTTGGAGGTTTTCTCTTATCCTAAAAGAGGAATGTCTGGTAAGTCTAAGCTCTATGTACCCTGTACTGATTTGAGCATCATTTCATTCATCGTCCGATATGACTTTACGTTGGAGGTTTTCACTTATCCTAAAAGAGGAATGTCTGGTAAGTCTAAGCTCTATATACCCTGTACTCATTTGAACATTATTTCATTCATCGTCCGATATGACTTAACGTTGGAGGTTTTCTCTTATCCTAAAAGATGAATGTCTGGTAACCCTAAGCTCTGTGTACCCTGTACTCATTTGAACATCATTTCATTCATCGTCCGATATGACTTAACATTGGAGGTTTTCTCTTATCCTGAAAGATGAATTTCTGATAACTCTGAGCTCTATGTACCCTGTACTCATTTGAACATCATTTCATTCATCGTCCGATATGACTTAACGTTGGATGTTTTCTCTTATTCTGAAAGATGAATGTCTGGTAACCCTAAGCTCTGTGTACCCTGTACTCATTTGAACATCATTTCATTCATCGTCCGATATGACTTAACGTTGGAGGTTTTCTCTTATCCTGAAAGATGAATTTCTGATAACTCTGAGCTCTATGTACCCTGTACTCATTTGAACACCATTTCATTCATCGTCCGATATGACTTAACGTTGCAGGTTTTCTCTTATTCTGAAAGATAAATTTCTGATAACTCTAAGCTCTATGTGCCCTGTACTCATTTGGACATCATTTCATTCATCGTCCGATATGATATAAGTTGGAGGAGGTAAATTAAAGAACAAGGGGGAAAAACACTTCAGCAGTACAAAACCTAAACCACTTGAAGTCATCGAAAAAATATCGAATGTTTAGCTGATTGTGTTCGACGTATTACGATAACATCAGGTTCCAACGCCGTGTAGGCATGCAGGTTGAGTGAAGTCTCAATAAAAGTGTTTTTTTCTTCTAAGTACGTACTAGTGAGGTACGTACCTTGGTCCAGTGAGAATAAAGAACTACATAGTTGCATCCATTTGTTTGTGTACACAACCCCTTCTTTTGAAAATAGGTCAAGAACCGTGTTACTCACAGTTGAAAAACAGCACAAGTACCCATTCATCACAAACTCTGTAATCTCGTCAACTGAAGCTCTGATTAAGCTCTCATACTCCAATTACTACCTCGTAAAACTCACAATTCAAAAGTGTTACAGTCACATGACCTTCTCTACTCTTGCGCCAACACATGCTTAGTGCTCTATCTACTTCAAGATAAACATTATCTTATTGTAGTTACAAGGGAATGCAGTAGATTTTAAGTGATGGTCAAATGTTTTATATACATGGCTTTCTCTACTCTTGTACAAACACTTATTGCTCTATCTACTTCAAGATAAAACATTATCTTATTGTAGTTACAAGGGAATGCAGTAGAGTTTAAGTGATGGTCAAATGTTTTATATACATGACTTTCTCTACTCTTGTACAAACACTTATTGCTCTATCTACTTCAAGATAAACATTATCTTATTGTAGTTACAAGGGAATGCAGTAGAGTTTAAGTGATGGTCAAATGTTTTATATACATGACTTTCTCTACTCTTGTACAAACACTTATTGCTCTATCTACTTCAAGATAAACATTATCTTATTGTAGTTACAAGGTAATGCAGTAGAGTTTAAGTGATGGTCAAATGTTTTATATACATGACTTTCTGTACTCTTGTACAAACACTTATTGCTCTATCTACTTCAAGATAAACATTATCTTATTGTAGTTACAAGGGAATACAGTAGACTTTAAGTGATAGTCAAGTGTTTTATATACATGACTTTCTCTACTCTTGTACAAACACTTATTGCTCTATTTACTTCAAGATAAACATTATCTTATTGTAGTTACAAGGGAATACAGTAGAGTTTAAGTGATGGTCAAATGTTTTATATACATGACTTTCTCTACTCTTGTACAAACACTTATTGCTCTATCTACTTCAAGATAAACATTATCTTATTGTAGTTACAAGGGAATACAGTAGACTTTAAGTGATAGGCAAATGTTTTATATGGACTACTTTCTCTACTCTTGTACAAACACTTATTGCTCTACTTTAAGATAAACATTATCTTATTGTAGTTACAAGGGAATACAGTAGACTTTAAGTGATAGTTGTTTAGGATGTTATGTGATGTCTTTGTAATTGCATTCTCTTTGTATGTCCAGGAGTTTGAAACAAAAGAACAAGAAGTAGTAATATTTACATGTCTTGTTTGTTAACAACCTATCTAATGGTAGGATTATATCGGCGGCCGGTGTAACGTAATTTCGTCCCGCAGGAATTCTTTTGTTTGTTAATGCTGCACTTGGAATGCGAGCTGAGGAGTGTAAGTAGTGCATTATTTATTTCAATTGGAAGGAATAGCTCGGAAATTTCTATGTACAAAAGAAAGTTTATCCAAAATGAAGTTTATCAAAAATGAAGAGGAGATTCACAAAAAATTAAAGATGTGTATTTTGGCAATTAACTGCAATGTTACACTGGCCGTGTGTAGGCTAAAGTATGGAAAGATAGAGTCAGACTGAAAAATTCAATGCCATAACCTTAGAAACGGGGAAAAACACGAATCAGTTGGAGAATTTAATGTCAGGTCGGCATGTTGGCCATACTAGCTCAATGGTTAGAGCGGCTGTACGGCAATCAGGAGAGTCGGGGTTCAAATCCCGGCTACGGCATTGAATCTTTCAGTCTGGCTCTTTCCATACAATGTGTATTTTATTTGTTATGAGTATATCTTAAACTTATAGTATTTTAATGAAATAAGTTTTAAAAATGAATGTTTTAAATCGAAAATCTTCGAAACCATGTTAAATTTAAGTGTCGGGTAAACAACGTTTATTTATATACTAATTCAATTATCCATCACTAGCAAGCCTAACGTTTCTGGATATTTTATGTTCATTTTGTTTCGTGGCAAGTATCAATTTAAACTTCTCTAATAAATGAATTAACGGAACTGTTACCAGCCCTAACATTTTATTTTGGTGATCGATATATCGAGAACATCGATACCCCGTATTATCGATGTTAGGTGATAAACCTTTGTTGCCTTTTCGATTCTTTTAAGCTTTTGCATTACTGAAGGTTGCTACGACTGGCTTGATGCTACATAAGGAATGAGACCACTTATTACCTCTCAGATGTCCCCTGGACTGTTGTTACCTGTGAGTGACTTGTGTCTAAATGAGAGCAAACAAAACAGATGGCGCTACCTGCTCTGGTTCACAACAGCCTCTGTGTTTCCCGAGGGAACACAACATTCCCTGAGGGACGGGTTTTGGATCTCAAAATTATTAACGAGCCGAAAATAACGAGGTTTTTGTTAGTGAATTGATTATGGACACTGGCGAATCATAATCAGTAAGCAAAGGGAAATGTCAGATGGCAGGCCTGTATCCTTCCGCGGGGAATAGCGATACCTCCAGGGTATTTGGGATCAATTACTGCGGGTTTGTAAAACATTTATGGGCAGATAAACCACCAAAATTCACACTTTTTAGAAAGCAATACACCTGCATTATCGCAAACATAGCTCTACAGTAGTAAGTGATAGTCAGATGTTTTAAAGCTGGTTACTAGGTTATATCTTTGAAATTATGCTCTCTACACATGCAAGTGCAAGGGATAAAAAATGAATAATGATTTCTCTTTAGTGAAGAGTACAAGGATTTGAAATTTTAAACACACAACAAGGAATATCTGGGAAATAGTTCACTCTGCGAAAAAAAATGTTTGACATACAAGAAAGTAAGTTCTGTTTCAATTTATCCTCGCTGCAGCGCTGCGATCGCAGTTCCACACCCGCGATAGACGCTCTGTATCAAGGAGAAGAAACGTGCGCCATTGTGAGATCGCTGTCAGCCACGTACGCTTTGTTGTGCTTGTTTACAATGTCGGTGTTGATTGAAAATCCTGCCGCTTGTTAAATGAGATCTGTGATTCGTTTTCTGAATGCTAGGAAAGTGAAACCAATTGAAATTTGTCGGCAAATTTGCTATGTCAAAAGGTGTTGTGTTTCTTCACGACAACGCACGACCACACACTAAAAATGCAATGAAAGACATCTTACAGGGATTTGGCTGGGACGTGTTTGACCACCTCCCGTACAGCCCTGACCTTGCTCCTAGCGACTTTCATCTGTTTTTGCATCTCAAATCTTTCGTTGGCGGTCAACACTTCAACAGTGACGAAGAGCTGAAAAAAATGTTTCCAACTGGTTGAAGACACAGGCGGAGAAGGTATACAAAAACTTGTGCCTCGCTATGACAAATGCCTGCAAAATTTCGGCAGTTATGTGGAAAAGTAGTTTAAGATTTGTAGAATTTTGTGCAATAAATCATTTTTCTGTATCTGTACACAATTTAATTTTATTACCAAACAGAACTTACTTTTTGGACGTACTTTATAAATTGAGTTTCTTACATATTTTAATTTTACTAAAAATTCGAAACTACGTTAATTTTTATGCAAATATACCAGGTGCGTTCAACTTATAACAGCTACTTTTGCAGGAATAGGAACTTCTGTTTTTTTTTAAATACAGATGGACTCTTTGTGAATAAGTGACATAGATGGCAGCACTGTACAGTGCATTGAACTCTAGTGGCAAGGATGAGAGTTAGGACTGTTCTTGATACTTAAAATGGTGACGTTTTCATTGCAAGAACAGCGTGTTCGATGTGCCCTTCATGCCATCATCACACGCCCAACATCGCCTGATAATTTGCCACGCGCGCAGCCTTGTGATCATTCGTCAGCATTCGTGGTACACACCTGGAAGACACTTTTCGCCTTTTCAGATCTTCATGCAGGAAATTATGACAGAACTAGTATCCAATTTAGCCATGGAAGACTATAGCCAGAACAGAGCACCACTAGGAAATAGAAGGGGAGAGATAACACATCAAGATAATACCCCGATACAATTGAGGAGATCTACACAAAGAGATGACATCAATTAACATCAGCATCTTTTGGAAGGGGATCAACATTCATAGGACCTTTATAAAGAGATGGGATCCTTTAATATTAGTATTTATTGAAAGGAGATCAATATGAATTTACGGGGAAGGAAAAGAAACCCAAATGACACATGAAAAAGCACTCAAAGATCGTCGAAGGTAAACAGGACCCTGGAGTAAGAAGAAATAACTAAAAAAAAAAAAAAATAGCTGCTACTGTCAAGTAAATATTGGATGTCCAATCAACATGGAGTTTCAATGAAATTTAATGGACTTCAGGATACAAGGTTGGGAAGACTTCAGTTGCAGGCACAAAATATTAGAAAAAGGTCAGTAGCCTTCAGTCAGTATAATTTATTATTCAGATTCAAATTGTAATTTAGTTCTTTATTAGAAAATGTACACAGTAATAAGGCTGTTGTTAGGTTAGATTTAGTTGTAAGGCCACTGGTGACAGTGGACATTACGTTAGGTAATGTAGGCATAAGTTCTGTCTGCAAAAAGAAACTTTTATTAATTAAATATGCATGAAAGGGTAGAGCCAGACTGAAAAATTCAGTGCCATAGTCGGGATTTGAACCACCGAGTGGTTGATGAAACACGAGTCTGTTGGAGAATTTAATGTCATGTTGGCACGTTGGCCATAGTAGTCCGTGGCTCAAATCCCAGCTATGGCATTGAATTTTTCAGTCTGGCTCTACTATTTCATAGCGCGTCCCACATACGGCTAGTGTGAGAGAACAATTAATTTCCATTAATTGACCTAATAGTGGTCCGAACTATAAAGCCCGGGCCTTAAAGTACTTACAGCATAGTAAGTCGCCATTAAGGTAGTTGTCTCATGTGTTTATGAGAACTCCTAGTGGTTTACTATAAAGCCCGGACCTTAAAGCACTTACAGCATAGTAAGTCGTCATTAAGGTAGTTGTCTCATGTGTTTATGGGAACTCCTAGTGGTTTACTATAAAGCCCGGGCCTTAAAGTACTTACAGCATAGTAAGTCGTCATTAAGGTAATTGTCTCATGTGTTTATTAGAACTCCTAGTGGTTTACTATAAAGTCCGGGCCTTAAAGTACTTACAGCATAGTAAGTCGTCATTAAGGTAGTTGTCTCATGTGTTTATGAGAACTCCTAGTGGTTTACTATAAAGTCCGGGCCTTAAAGTACTTACAGCATAGTAAGTCGTCATTAAGGTAGTTGTCTCATGTGTTTATTAGAACTCCTAGTGGTTTACTATAAAGTCCGGGCCTTAAAGTACTTACAGCATAGTAAGTCGTCATTAAGGTAGTTGTCTCATGTGTTTATGAGAACTCCTAGTGGTTTACTATAAAGTCCGGGCCTTAAAGTACTTACAGAATAGTAAGTCGTCATTAAGGTAGTTGTCTCATGTGTTTATTAGAACTCCTAGTGGTTTACTATAAAGTCCGGGCCTTAAAGTACCTACAGCATAGTAAGTCGTCATTAAGGTAGTTGTCTCATGTGTTTATTAGAACTCCTAGTGGTTTACTATAAAGTCCGGGCCTTAAAGTACTTACAGTATAGTAAGTCGCCATTAAGTTAGTTGTCTCATGTGTTTATGAGAACTCCTAGTGGTTTACTATAAAGTCCGGGCCTTAAAGTACTTACAGCATAGTAAGTCGCCATTAAGATAGTTGTCTCATGTGTTTATTAGAACTCCTAGTGGTTTACTATAAAGTCCGGGCCTTAAAGTACTTACAGCATAGTAAGTCGTCATTAAGGTAGTTGTCTCATGTGTTTATGAGAACTCCTAGTGGTTTACTATAAAGCCCGGACCTTAAAGTACTTACAGTATAGTAAGTCGTCATTAAGGTAGTTGTCTCATGTGTTTATGAGAACTCCTAGTGGTTTACTATAAAGTCCGGGCCTTAAAGTACTTACAGCATAGTAAGTCGTCATTAAGATAGTTGTCTCATGTGTTTATGAGAACTCCTAGTGGTTTACCGGGAAAAACACGAGTCAGTTGGAGAATTTAATGTCATGTCGGCACGTTAGTCATAGTTGCTCAATGGTTTAGAGTGGCTGGACGGAAACCAGAAGATCCATGTTTCAAATCCCGGCTATGGCATTGAATTTTTCAGTCTGGCTCTACCCTTTCATAGTGCGTCCTACACACGGCCAGTGTGAAAGAACAATAATTTCCATTAATTGTACCTAATAGTGGTCCGAACTATAAAGCCCGGGCCTTAAAGTACTTACAGTATAGTAAGTCGTCATTAAGGTAGTTGTCTCATGTGTTTATGAAAACTCCTAGTGGTTTACAGGGAAAAACACGAGTCAGTTGGAGAATTTAATGTCATGTTGGCACGTTGGCCATAGTAGCTCAAATGGTTAGAGCGGCTGGACGGAAACCAGAAGATCCATGTTTCAAATTCCGGCTATGGCATTGAATTTTTCAGTCTGGCTCTACCCTTTCATAGTGCGTCCTACACACGGCTAGTGTGAAAGAACAATTAATTCCCATTAAGTGTATATGATTTGTAGTTTATTATATAATAAAGAGCACAATAAGTCCATGTTTAGACTCAGACCTAAGCTTGCAGATTAGAATAATAAAATTATAATGTTCATGCACGATTGTGTGCACGGATCCCACGGAAATGCCAATTTTGGAGGCGATGTATGCAACGCTCAATCGGCGATCCTTTAAAAAACAACGTTCTACACTCGCTGGATCATGTCGTCAGACCGGCTGGTGTGAAGCCGTGATTGTCTTGGTTTGTTGTCACACGATGTCCTGTCTTCATTGAACTGTCGCACCCAGAAACGCACATTAGACACATTCATGGTACCATCACCACATGCCTCACTTAACTGTCTTGGTTTGTTGTCACACGATGTCCTGTCTTCATTGAACTGTCGCACCCAGAAACGCACATTAGACACATTCATGGTACCATCACCACATGCCTCACTTAACTGTCTTGGTTTGTTGTCACACGATGTTCTGCCTTCATTGAACTGTCGCACCCAGGAACGTACATTAGACACATCCATGGTACCACCACCACATGCCTCACTTAACTGTCTTGGTTTGTGGTCACACGATGTTCTGCCTTCATTGAACTGTCACACCCAGGAACGCACATTAGACACATCCATGATACCATCACCACATGCCTCACTCAACTGTCTTGGTTTTTTGCCACACGATGTTCTGTCTTCAGTGAACTGTCGCACCCAGGAACGCACATTAGACACATCCATGGTACCATCACCACATGCCTCACTCAACTGTCTTGGTTTGTTGCCACACGATGTTCTGGCTTCATTGAACTGTCGCACCCAGGAACGCACATTAGACACATCCATGGTACCATCACCACATGCTTCACTTAACTGTCTTGGTTTGTTGTCACACGATGTTCTGCCTTCATTGAACTGTCACACCCAGGAACGCACATTAGACACATCCATGGTACCATCACCACATGCCTCACTTAACTGTCTTGGTTTGTTGTCACACGATGTTCTGCCTTCATTGAACTGTCACACCCAGGAACGCACATTAGACACATCCATGGTACCATCACCACATGCCTCACTCAACTGTCTTGGTTTGTTGCCACACGATGTTCTGTCTTCATTGAACTGTCGCACCCAGGAACGTACATTAGACACATCCATGGTACCATCACCACATGCCTCACTTAACTGTCTTAGTTTGTTGTCACAGAATGTTCTGCCTTCATTGAACTGTCACACCCAGGAACGCACATTAGACACATCCATGGTACCATCACTACATGCCTCACTTAACTGTCTTGGTTTGTTGTCACACGATGTTCTGTCTTCATTGAACTATCACACACAGGAACGTACATTAGACACATCCATGTTACCATCACCACATGCTTCACTTAACTGTCTTGGTTTGTTGTCACACGATGTTCTGTCTTCATTGAACTATCACACACAGGAACGTACATTAGACACATCCACGGTACCATCACCACATGCCTCACTTAACTGTCTTGGTTTGTTGTCACACGATGTTCTGCCTTCATTGAACTATCACACACAGAAACGTACATTAGACACATCCACGGTACCATCACCACATGCCTCACTTAACTGTCTTGGTTTGTTGTCACACGATGTTCTGTCTTCATTGAACTGTCGCACCTAGGAACGCACATTAGACACATCCATGGTACCATCACCACATGTCTCACTCAACTGGCGTAGAATTTCAATAGGTGTTACACCACGAAAATGCCCGCCTCGGTAGCGTAGATGGGAGCATGTCTGCCTCATGTTCAAGAGGTGCCGAGTTCGAATCTCGGTCAGGGTGAGTTACCTGGATAAGGTCTTTTTCCAGGGTTTTCCCTTATCCTTCAAGACGAATGTCGGTTAACTCTAAGCTCCACGGACCCTGGACTCATTTGAGCATCATTTCACCCAACTCATTCACCGTCCGATATGACAACGTTGAGGACGTTAAAAAAACACGATAATGGAGAAAACGAATGGTTAAACGCTGTGTTGCAATGAAAACATCGCCATTTTGAGTATTAAACACAGTCCTAACTCTCGTCGCTGCCACTAGTGTTCTGTACACTGTACAGTGCTGCCATATCTGCCAAGCATTCTCAAACAGTGTACTTGTATTAAAAAAAACAGAAGTTCCCATCTGGTCCCAGTTCTGGAAAAAAAGATAGGTGTTTTAACTTGAACGTAACTTGTTATTTTAAACAAAATGGTTAGTGTTTTTTTAAATAGAGATTTTGGATAAATTTTTGCCATGTAAAGGGTAGTTCATAGCGTTTATGTTCTGAATTTTCTCTAAACTTTTTCCTTTCCTGTCCTTTGTTTTACTTTCTTGCTCCCCTCTCCTTAATGCTCCTGGGAAGCTGAATTATTATTCCAGATCTTTCGACACCCAATGGGAACACATTTGGAAACCTTCTGCTGAAACTGGTGCTAATCAGTTGTCTCGACGTGAGAAAACGTAGCTGTAACTCCTTCGCGTGTGACACACTGCAGCACAGATCTTATCTGCAGGAAGTATCTCACCATAGTTCCAGGCGCTGTAGACGTAATACATCGCAGTACACGAAACAAACTCGCAGCAAATCACTCTAACACTCCAACTAAACATTTGACAGTAAGGTTATTCAATTTTTTCAATGTTTATTTCTTTAAACAGTCCGTTATTTCGGTTTGAATGAATGAAAATGAATGGGTTGAGTCCTTTCGGTCCCTTGCAATTAGGCCCATTGTGCCCCTCTTACTGGAGTGCTTATTCAAGTCCCGTGGACTCCAAAAAGGACAGGATAGGTCTTGGATGAGCACTCCTTATATCATCTGGTCTCAGTTTGTCAGAGCCCAGTATGAAATGTCTTATGCCCGATTTCACCAACAGATGTTAAAATCGACGTTAACAAATGTAACATAACAATTGTCACAGCGCTAACACTAATGTTAAATTTCTTGCATTTCACCAACCTGTTTTCTGAAAATGTTAACAAACCTGTGTTAATGCCAAGAAACTTGTAAATATTACAGCTATAGAAGGCTATGGATGAGTCGTATTATTTTCTGAACGTGCTGCGATGCGCTTTTGTTTTCATTTTCGTCTGCACAAGCTGAAAAATGGCGGATAAACAAAATCATAAATAAACCCATGAGACAAATTTCTCATCGATGGAGAAAGAATTGTTAACTGAATTGGAGACGAAGTGATGCGGTGAATGTAAAACAGAAAGATGTCACGGGGAAAATATTGGAAACGAATTTAATTCAAATGCATGTGTCATTTCTACAATCACCAAAGAACTTGTCAGTATTACGTAAATTTAAAACGAGGAGCGAAGAAGGACAAGTGAGTTGAACGTTTCAAGACGGGAGATGGACAATGTATTATCCACATAATTCAGTGAATTATAAAATCGCAAAGTTATTAATACTTGAAGCAAAGGCGAGATCGGCATATTCCTTTCCTTGCATGTTGTAACTCAGTATTACGTAAATTTAAAACGAGGAGCGAAGAAGTACAAGTGACGAGTGACTTGTACGTTTCAAGACGGGAGGTGGACAATGTATTATCCACATAATTCAGTGAATTATAAAATCGCAAAGTTATTAATACTTGAAGCAAAGGCGAGATCGGCATATTCCTTTCCTTGCATGTTGTAACTCAGTATTACGTAAATTTAAAACGAGGTGCGAAGGACAAGTGACTTGAACGTTTCAAGACGGGAGGTGGACAATGTATTATCCATATAATTCAGTGAATTATAAAATCGCAAAGTTATTAATACTTGAAGCAAAGGCGAGATTGGCATATTCCTTTCCTTGCATGTTGTAACTCAGTATTACGTAAATTTAAAACGAGGAGCGAAGAAGGACAAGTGACTTGAATGCTTCAAGACGGGAGGTGGACAGTGTATT
Organism: Mantis religiosa; assembly: GCA_030765055.1. Taxonomy (NCBI): domain Eukaryota; kingdom Metazoa; phylum Arthropoda; class Insecta; order Mantodea; family Mantidae; genus Mantis; species Mantis religiosa. Next base: position 24,582,758 of record CM060957.1, read on the forward strand.
ATCTACACAATTCAGTGAATTATAAAATCGCGAATTTATTAATACTTGAAGCTAAGGCGAGATCGGTATATTCCTTTCGATACATGTTCTAACCTCTCTTGTACTTCCGCAGTAACGTTAATAACAACTTGTTTCGGCAGTGTATACCTCCATAAAAGTTTTTTTTTTCTGATAGTTCCTCAAAATCATTTCTTCTCATAGGCCGTACTCTATTGCGAATGCCACTTAGACCGTCTTAAATATAGCAAATTGATAATAAAAGCCGAGTTCATGCTCGCCATCTTGACTATTTACAGTTGTTAATGACTAAACATCAGTAATTTGACTTGTTAGTTTAACAAGAGATTTAACACGAATGTTCTAATTCTTGTTAATGAAATGCAAATTTTGTTTTAACTATTTTTTAACGTGGAAGGAAAAAATAGAATTTACCCACACCAGCCCATGGGGCTGGTGACATAGGAGTCCCCGCCTCGCTGGAGTGCACCGTTGCGGAATACCTACTAAAAACCCTCCACTACCTAAGGCAGAAATCCTGGCAATGTATCGCTGGTCCCGCATTAAGCACCCAGATTCAGTTGTCGGTTATTTGTATGCGGCGAACCGCTATGGTGTGTTGGGGAGGGAGGCGTCATGGTTACAGGACCCTGATGACCACCTTTCCATTGTTGGTAATCTTGGGCAATGTGCAGCGCGTTTAGGATATAATCAGGTCTGCGCATAGCGCTTACGTCGGTAGTAGTTTAATCTAATTCTCCTAGTCCCGGTGTACAGCTGGGTCAAGTTGTATCTATGCTACTGTACACAACATGCAGGTGACATAAAAATCAGCCTGGGGGCGTCATCACTATATAGTATCTATAGGTAACGGCAAGCTTAGTTGAAGTATAGCGTGTATAATGTGTAGTGTTTAACGCCCGCTTTTACTACATACGGCACCGCAGGCGGTGACACTGATGATGCATGAGATGGCGGGGGAAACCGGAGGTCCCGGAGAAAACCCGCCCAGCGCCGTGTTGTCCGCCACAAATCTCACTTTGCGGTCTCCTGGGATCGAACCCGGGCCGCCTTGGTGAGAGCCAAGCGGTTTAACCACTGAGCCACGGCGCGGCCTTTGAAGTATAGCGTATAATAGCTATTTGTTAATGGAACTAATATGTTTCTTAGATTTATGGCTGGGTATGTCACTCGTGTCCTTTGGTGTGCAATTGTCGTCATCAGTGCGCACATGGCGGGCGGCCTGCCTTTCTGATGCAGGTGCGAGCCTGTGCCCCTTGCGGGGGCGGGACCTCTACCCCCGGGTCCGCCTTGTCTGTGTAGCACAAGGACTTCGAGGGCCGCAGAAGAGCAGTGGGTGTCTTGATTGTCTTGTTAGTTAATTCGCTGGTTGCGTAAGTCGAGTGAGGTAGTCATTCACGTCTGCGTCTTCGGTGTGATTGTTTATCGGGATGGTCCTGTAAAACAGCGACAGGGGCCTTTTGTGTTTGCCTATGTTGGCAAATACTATCCCAGGTTTAACTATTGCTAAACTCGTGTTAAGTCTTAACATCTGTTGGTGAAATCGGGCATAAGTGTAGCAAGTGCTTCACATTCACACAAAATATGTAGAGAAGACTCATTCTCTCCACCGCACTTCCCGCATGTAGAATCTGCACTAAGCTTCATCACATGCAGATGTCTCTTTAGGGTGTTACGCCCTGTCAACAGGCCAACGACACTTCTAAGTTGTACCCGATTAAAGGTTAGCAGAATCCTACTGTTCTTCTTGCTGGGTCCCTCGATCATAGACCGAGCCTGTCTAGTTGTAGTAAGATTACGCCATGAAGTGCCATGTTGAAGTGATACCCAATCAAGCATCTCACATCTGGCCCTTCTTGGGGTAATATCATTGACAGGTTCCGGACCAATAAACCTCCCTAGCTACCCTATCAGCTAGTTCATTCCCTCTGATCCCAGCATGTCCAGGTCCCCAACAGAGCTATTCTGGTCGGCAAGAACAGAGAATATTCAAGGTCTCTTGGCAATCTCGTACCAACCTGATCCCTGTTTCATATAACCTTGCCCCGCTGACATGTATCACTCCGCGTGCAACTACCTTCCCCCTCACACTAATTGTCTAATGCTTTCGCGCCATAGGCCATAGGCGGTGCCTTCCCGTCACATTTAAACCTGCAGTAAACGTAATAATAATTGTCAGGAAGATACATAAAATCATAATATCATAATCATAAATCATAAATCATTGAAGGCATGCAAAAATACAAGTTTATAATGAAACTGAGCAAGTTGAAACTGAATGAATGAGCAATGAAACTGAAACAAGTTTATAATGAAAGGCTTTCGGCCTTTTCCACTGGGATTTTTTAAAACCAGTACACTACCTTGCAAAAATGCTTGTCTTTCAGTCTTAAAAGTCGTGTCACGCCATACTTGTCGTGTGTCCTTCATTCACCCAAGTCTCCTTGCGATTTGTATCCCGGTACAGTCTGATTGTCCTTAAATAACATATTCGCCACACAGCAATATCGCCATTGGAGTGGTAAGTTTTCCTGTTGTCTCAATTTCATGTCGCGATATTCCTATGCATCTAACACTCACACCTGTAAGTTCAGAGCACAGCTGTTCGACTTCTCTCACTGACAAAGACGGATTCTTCTCTGTGAGTGCTTTAAACACATGCACAACAATTCTTTTTTCGCCGCTTTGTAAAGGTTTTCCCTTACGATGCTTCAGCGAAAAACTGGCGGTAGACTCTGACATTATACGTATAATAAGTAAACACGCAATAAGCGATCAATAAAATAATTTATCTCTCACACTCGGCACAACACAATGGCGATATATGACTAATCCAGTTCAAAACAGGGTCAGTGATAAATGTCATATAAACAAATATGTCATCACAACCGCTAAATCACGTGCTATCGTGTCATGTGAAAGGCGGGCTTGAGAGCAAAAGAACCTCCTCTTTAGCTCGTTTAAGGATTAACATGCATTTCAGATAAATCAACTCTGTTGCGTAATATATTTAATTCAAACAGCTACGAAAATATAAATTTGACATTCTCTTCCAACATATAAAGATATATCACCATGTTAAATAACGAACTAATTTTTACCACCCAACAGTCTATACTGCAATAGCAGCCAATGAGAGGTGATAAGGTCACGTGACCATTAAGAGATACGGGGCAAGCTTATGTGAAACAAGGATTAGACCTTGTTGTGCTAGCACATAGTGCCTTCAGGAGGTTATTTTTGTTTGCTTCTACATGCCAATCCAGTAATCAGCACTTCAGTTTTGCAACAGCTCCCCACTTCTAATTAATTCTAATGTTTATTTTTAATATCATCACATGTTTTCTTTTCGTTTTTGCGCCATTTCTTTTGCAAATGCATTTTAAAATCCTGTATAACATGAGAAAAATTGAACTTGTTTTCATTTTACGCGGAACAGGCTAGCTGGTAACACTCCACTGTCACGGGCGGGTAGTTCAAACAATGGAAGCTATATTCTGTTGTCACTCGGCGGACCGCTTATTGCTGTTTACTAGAGAAAAATAATGTATGTACAATATCTTGCACGGATAATGCACACACGAATAATAGAGAGTATATAATACTTTACACACTTTTAAGTAAACGCATATTTTTAGCCAATCTAGTTTCAATATTGACCAAAATTGAAACAAATCATAACTTAACCTGTGACATTATCAAGAAGAAAACGTGTTGGAATTGGTTTACAGTACAAAATTGGCTACACGCCTTATGCACAAAAAGCTGCTACAGTAAAACCTGTCTAAAACAGAAGACGATCGATCCTTCATTTATTTTCCGTTTTCGCAGATTTTCGTCTTGTGTTTGAACACAAAGAAATTACGAAATAGTCGTACAGACTTACAGTTAAAGGAATAATATAGAATGAGGTGTAAATAATAATAGACTGAATTGTATTATGTACTATATCTTCAACTTACGTACAATAATTGCCTAGTTTCTCTGTCTGCTTTCAATTTTCCCTTTGCAATCTTCAACTTCTGTCTTCATTTGTTTCACCACATACAACATTCAAAACAATGTTATTACGATATTTGAAACTCTCAAGGCATCCATTGGACGCTCTGAAATTGTCTTTGTCTAATTTTCTTGTTGTCTCTAAAGCTTGACTCTGAAGCAATGGTCCAGAAATGGGAATTCCTTTACCGCGAGCACTAACAAACCACTCGAACACAGTACGGGCAGCTCGTCATACGCTGTAGATCTTCTGATGTGTTTCACACACTACACTCGTCTTTAGTTCTTACTTTTTCAAAATCACATAAATCTGAGTTTTCTACACGTTAAACAACACAGTTAAATCCTTAGCTGGACGTTTTTTTCTTTTCTTGTTCTTCAATTACCCTTTTTTTCCCTGCAGTGATATCTTATGCTAAGAACTCATTTTGCAGAATTTGTGTACACACAAACTATGTTTTTAAAAATCACCAAAGTTCACGGTTTTCTTCCACTCGTACTTGATCACTTATAACAACTAAACTGAGAATGAACACACTACAAAACAGTTGTACCCTTAGCATGTGTGGTGGAAGAGTTGAGAGAGCTGATGGTTTCTTTTCTCTTTTCCTCCAAGCATTACAGTTTATGACTCTATGGTTCACAGAACTTAGGTGAAATTGCAGTTGCCCTCAAAATTACTATACCTTTTAAAATACTACGTTACTATAATAAAAACACAATTCAGTGATCAAACTATCGATTTTACTACTTCTTATGAAGCGAGAATCGATATTATGCATCGAGAAGTGGTAGTATTGAGTCATAATTTCTGTTGCGCTTTGCTAATAACCAGGAATCCGGTCTTCCATCAGGATTCCCTCGTTCCCCTTCTGTATATGAATCGGCAGTTCCATTTCCCCATCTCACAATCAGTGGAGAGAAGAGGGACCGCAAACTTTTATAAGAGGATTATCTTCAGACTCAATTTAAATACATCGGACCAAGTTGCCTTATCACTTACACAGCAGTCTCTTTGTTCCAACCACATTGTTGAGTTAGCAACTGTTTTTGTCTCATTGTTGCTACCCTAGCACAAGAAACTGTCGACTTTACGCAATACTCATATGTTTTAAAACTGGTTGCTATGTGCTGCCTTAAACATTCATTAGTGTACCATTTTTGAAATATTCTTGTTATTATTTCGTTCATTTTCTATCTTCTTGGACAAACAAAGAGAATGCAGTCTCAGACTTGTCACTTAGCACCCAGTTTTAAAACATTTGAAAATCACTTACTCTACTGTACCTAGAAGAAAATTAACAATAATATGTTTATTTTGAACTAGATAGAGCAATAAGTGTTTGTACAAGAATAGAGGAAGTCGTGTATATAAAACATTTGACTATCACTTAAAGTCTACTGTATTCCCTTGTAACTACAATAAGATAATGTTTATCTTGAAGTAGATAGAACAATAAGTGTTTGTACAAGAGTAGAGAAAGTCATGTATATAAAACATTTGACTATCACTTAAAGTCTACTGTATTCCCTTGTAACTACAATAAGATAATGTTTATCTTGAAGTAGATGGAGCAATAAGTGTTTGTACTAGAATAGAGGAAGTCGTGTATATAAAACATTTGACTATCACTTAAAGTGTACTGTATGCCCTTGTAACTACAATAAGATAATGTTTATCTTGAAGTAGATAGAGCAGTAAGTGTTTGTACAAGAGTAGAGAAAGTCATGTATATAAAACATTTGGCTATCACTTAAAGTCTACTGTATTCCCTTGTAACTACAATAAGATGTTTATCTTGAAGTAGATAGAGCAATAAGTGTTTGTACAAGAGTAGAGAAAGTCATGTATATAAAACATTTGACTATCACTTAAAGTCTACTGTATTCCCTTGTAACTACAATAAGATGTTTATCTTGAAGTAGATAGAGCAATAAGTGTTTGTACAAGAATAGAGGAAGTCGTGTATATAAAACATTTGACTATCACTTAAAGTCTACTGTATTTCCTTGTAACTACAATAAGATGTTTATCTTGAAGTAGATAGAGCAATAAGTGTTTGTACAAGAGTAGAGAAAGTCATGTATATAAAACATTTGACTATCACTTAAAGTCTACTGTATTCCCTTGTAACTACAATAAGATAATGTTTATCTTGAAGTAGATGGAGCAATAAGTGTTTGTACTAGAATAGAGGAAGTCGTGTATATAAAACATTTGACTATCACTTAAAGTGTACTGTATGCCCTTGAAACTACAATAAGATAATGTTTATTTTGAAGTAGATAGAGCAGTAAGTGTTTGTACAAGAGTAGAGAAAGTCATGTATATAAAACATTTGACTATCACTTAAAGTCTACTGTATTCCCTTGTAACTACAATAAGATAATGTTTATCTTGAAGTAGATGGAGCAATAAGTGTTTGTACTAGAATAGAGGAAGTCGTGTATATAAAACATTTGACTATCACTTAAAGTCTACTGTATTCCCTTGTAACTACAATAAGATAATGTTTATCTTGAAGTAGATGGAGCAATAAGTGTTTGTACAAGAATAGAGGAAGTCGTGTATATAAAACATTTGACTATCACTTAAAGTGTACTGTATGCCCTTGTAACTACAATAAGATAATGTTTATCTTGAAGTAGATAGAGCAGTAAGTGTTTGTACAAGAGTAGAGAAAGTCATGTATATAAAACACTTGACTATCACTTAAAGTCTACTGTATTCCCTTGTAACTACAATAAGATAATGTTTATCTTGAAGTAGATACAACAATAAGTGTTTGTACAAGAGTATAGAAAGTCATGTATATAAAACATTTGACTATCACTTAAAGTCTACTGTATTCCCTTGTAACTACAATAAGATAATGTTTATCTTGAAGTAGATACAACAATAAGTGTTTGTACAAGAGTATAGAAAGTCATGTATATAAAACATTTGACTATCACTTAAAGTCTACTGTATTCCCTTGTAACTACAATAAGATAATGTTTATCTTGAAGTAGATACAACAATAAGTGTTTGTACGAGAGTAGAGAAAGTCATGTATATAAAACATTTGACTATCACTTAAAGTCTACTGTATTCCCTTGTAACTACAATAAGATAATGTTTATCTTGAAGTAGATACAACAATAAGTGTTTGTACGAGAGTAGAGAAAGTCATGTATATAAAACATTTGACTATCACTTAAAGTCTACTGTATTCCCTTGTAACTACAATAAGATAATGTTTATCTTGAAGTAGATAGAGCAATAAGTGTTTGTACAAGAATAGAGGAAGTCATGTATATAAAACATTTGACTATCACTTAAAGTCTGCTGTATTCCCTTGTAACTACAATAAGATAATGTTTATCTTGAAGTAGATAGAGCAATAAGTGTTTCTACAAGAGTAGAGAAAGTCATGTATATAAAACATTTGACTATCACTTAAAGTCTACTGTATTCCCTTGTAACTACAATAAGATAATGTTTATCTTGAAGTAGATAGAGCAATAAGTGTTTGTACAAGAGTAGAGAAAGTCATGTATATAAAACATTTGACTATCACTTAAAGTCTACTGTATTCCCTTGTAACTACAATAAGATAATGTTTATCTTGAAGTAGATAGAGCAATAAGTGTTTGTACAAGAGTAGAGAAAGTCATGTATATAAAACATTTGACTATCGCCTAAAGTCTACTGTATTCCCTTGTAACTACATTAAGATAATGTTTATCTTGAAGTAGATACAGCAATAAGTGTTTCAACAAGAGTAGAGAAAGTCATGTATATAAAGCATTTCACTAACACTTAAAGTTTACTGTATTCCCTTTTAACTACAATAAGATAATGTTTATCTTGAAGCAGATAGAGCAGTAAGTGTTTGTACATGAGTAGAGAAAGTCATATAAGTTTAGGCTAGTTTTTTTAATATACAAAACACTCAGATTAATAAAAACGGAGTTAGTTAATTTCAGTTTGATGTTACAAATGTCATATTTATATTACGTTAATATACATTAATATTTTTGTAATATCGCTGTTGCTTTTTCCAGTAAAGTGGATCGTAAAAACAGCTAATGCAGAACCATATCATTTCTAGCCGCTTCTCTTGAGGAACATTATCCTTTTTTTTAAACATTTCGTATGAAAAGTCGTCCCTTTACACAAGTGCTCTTGTCTTTACCCTTGCTTCCTTACGAAAGTGGATGAGGTAAGCAAAGAACGAGAGCTACTATCCCTTTTTTTTAACGTTCTTTGCTTCTGATTAAGAATAAGGAAGCTTGTATCATCACCGCGTTCCTTTTTAGCCTCTCTTTCTCCCCTTGTTTACTGAACGCTACGCTCGCACATACAGATTCAAATTCACTCGACCTCTCCTGACCTTAACAAATCTGCCGTGTTACTTTCCCTCAACCAAGCGACGTGGCAGATAAAAAAAAAGGAATAACGACATTCAGTTGTTTAACGAGAGTCTGTTGTTTAACAACTGAATGCTATATGCTGGTATCAAAATGGCATAATGTTTCTGTGGAATCTTGAGAAACATCTGAGCGTCTGAATGAAGGTGAACAAATCTAGCCATTGTAATGGACATTTACGAAAGGAATTTAGCCATACGAAAGCAACTTCAAAGCAGTTATAATATGGGAAGGCTTCTATTTTTAGTAAGTACGTTTACGTGCTTCGTCCTTCATGAGTAACTGTAGAAAATTCCTTTGCAATGAAAAGTTATTTGGAGGTTAAGTTCCACAGGATTTAATATGAAACATTTAATCAAATTCCTCAAAGCTACATTTTAGGAACTCAAGTTTTTTGAAAAGTATTCCAAGTAGATTAGGGGTACTTTTAATATTGAGCCCATTGTTTCGTTTACTGTATAACGCCCTTTTTGTCAGTGAAACCATGAATAATTAGATGCTCTCTGCGTGATTGTATAACCAAGTAGGTCATTCATGAATTTCTCTACACTTGTACAAACTATCCTTATAAAATCTTAGTAATTTCTACGTAATAAAAACAATATAGGTAAGTATTTTTATAAATTTCAGTGGTTCCTATGCCTAGAAAACTGGGATAATATTAAACAGTTATTTACAACATTACAACTTACCGTTTGCTTACAGTAGCCTTTACAGAACTTGGTACGTAGTCTAGAGAGTTTAGGGAAGTCAGAAATTCGTCGATGTTTCATAACCTTTTGTATGGTTATTACGAATGCCCGAAACAGCACGAAATTACAATTATAAGCACTAAGAGCTAGCATTTGCTATAAAAATATTATAAATTGTTATAAAATAAGTTAAAACAAAACAGGCACATGTAAATTAAATGAATTTACGAAAATATGAAGCTATTAACAGTGAAGTAAATAAATATATACAAATATAATAATTTGTAACTTAAAACTTCACTTATCTTATCAGAAATAATGAAGTTTTCTTATTAATTAACTAGGATCGCGATTTCGTGAAAAAATATCTCATATCATCAGCTAACAACCCTGTTGTCAAGGTCACGTTCACCAAAGATCAGAGGAGATGCGCCCAGTACCGTACACATAAGGGTTCTTTTTTTTTTATTTTTTTTTCTTCAAAATTCAAAGAAAATACAATGGAGAACAAGTATCGTGTAGCTGATAACATACAGAAACAGCATTAGTAATGAACATTCATGAACACGAGTCATGTTGACGTTTAATAACTAAAGTAAATATTAGTGATAACTGCGTATCTCAAAAACTGTTTCCCAGTACCGGACAGACGTAAATAAATACATATTTCTAAATAAAGGAAAAGGAACTGCATAATAAATCACAAGATAATTATTCTTATCATAATTATTGTAATTTTTAGATAAAAACAGAACACGGTAACATGACAATATATTTTTCAAAACGTTCTCTAGAGATTATCAAAACAAAAATGTCTTAGAACTAATGAAATATTGTTTTAAAAACAGTGATCACATCTATAAAAATCAATGTTCTTTTGTCCTGTACATTCAATATGTGTCCAACCCTTGTACACATTGAACCCAAGCCTCGTCTGTGACTTCTAAACAAATCTTACACTGTCCACCTCCCGTCTTGAAACGTTCAAGTCACTCGTCACTTTTCCCTCGTTCTTCGTTTTAAATTTACGTAATACTGAGTTAGGACATGCATCGAAAGGAATAAGCCAATTTCGCCTTTGCTTCAAGTATTAATAATTTTGCGATTTTATGATTCACTGAATTATGTGGACAGTACACTGTCCACCTCCCGTCTTCAAACGTTCAAGTCTCTCGTCACTTGTCCTTCGCTCCTCGTTTTAAATTTACGTAACAATGAGTTAGGACATGCATCGAAAGGAATATGCCGATCTCGCCTTTGCTTCAAGTATTAATAATTTTGCGATTTTACAATTCACTGAATTATGTGGATAATACACTGTCCACCTCCCGTCTTGAAACGTTCAAGTCATTCGTCACTTGTCTTTCTTCGCTCCTCGTTTTAAATTTACGTAATACTGAGTTAGAACATGTATCGAAAGGAATATGCCGATCTCGCCTTTGCTTCAAGTATTAATAACTTTGCGATTTTATAATTCACTGAATTATGTGGATATTACACTGTCCACCTCCCGTCTTGAAACGTTCAACTCACTCGTCACTTGTCTTTCTTCACTCCTCGTTTTAAATTTGCATAATACTGAGTTAGAACATGCATCGAAAGGAATATGCCGATCTCGCCTTTGCTTCAAGTATTAATAACTTTGCGATTTTATAATTCACTGAATTATGTGGATATTACACTGTCCACCTCCCGTCTTGAAACGTTCAAGTCACTCGTCACTTGTCTTTCTTCGCTCCTCGTTTTAAATTTGCATAATACTGAGTTAGAACATGCATCGAGAGGAATATGTCGATCTCGCCTTTGTTTCAAGTATTAATAACTTTGCGATTTTATAATTCACTGCATTATGTGGATAATACACTGTCCACCTCCCGTCTTGAAACATTCAAGTCTCTCGTCACTTGTCCTTCGCACCTCGTTTTAAATTTACGTAATACTGAGTTAGAACATGCATCGAAAGGAATATGCCGATCTCGCCTTTGCTTCAAGTATTAATAACTTTGCGATTTTATAATTCACTGAATTATGTGGATAATACATTGTCCACCTTCCGTCTTGAAACGTTCAAGTCACTCGTCACTTGTACATCTTCGCATCTCGTTTTAAATTTACGTAATACTAAAGATGCTTCGTGTTTCTAGTAATGACACATGCATTTGAATTAAATTGGTTTCCAATTTTTTCCCACGTGACATCTTTCTCTTTTACATTCACCGCACCCGTCCTCCTATTTTCCACGATACCCTTATAGTTCGTCACCAATTCAATTAATTCTTTCTCCATCGATGAGAAATTTGTTTCACGGCTTTTGTCTACGATTTTGTTTATCCGCCATTTTGTTAGCTGTGAGCAGACGAAAATGAAAACAAAATCGCATCGCAGTACGTTCAGAAAATAATATGGCTCATTCATAGCCTTCTATAGTTTCTTGGCGTTAACACGTTTGTTAACATTTTCAGGAAACAGGTTGGTGAAATACAAGAAATTTAACAGCTTTGTTAGCGCTGTTACAATTGTTACGTTACATTTGTTAACGTTGATTTTGACATCTGTTGGTGAAATCGGGCATGAATGTAGTAAATATTGTAGACAACAGCTACAAATTTAGGTTTAGGTATTCTAAATAAACATAGCTATCTTTTGACTTGTTTTTGTACCTTAATTTTATTCGTTTCGTGTGTCAGTATATCAGCTATGTTTCTATGTACACGTATTCTTTTGTTTCTCGTGGATTTCTTCTGTTCATTTGATACAGCAGAAAGACAGGTGAATGTAATAGAGTTACTGTTTTGCACATGAGGTGAAACAACAGCGCTTTTATCGAAGCATCAAAAACACAGACGAATAGTTTTATAGACGCTTTTGCAAATTAAATTTGTAGCTAGACTTCCCATGCATGAAATCCTGTACAGTGATATTAAACGGCGCTAGTCAGTTTTTCCCCCTGTCCTCTCGTGTGTGAAAAATGTTATACGTGATGCGATTGCGGAATATAACCCGGTTGATTTCGGTTTCATTTGCACTGGCCTCAGGCCGCAAACGTGCCTAATGTCTAAATTCAGTTTTTTTTAACGGTTGCAAACAAACTCGCAATTTATTCAGTTTTGCTCGATTTTTATTACTTTTGGTCGGGCAGGCAGGCGTCTGTTTACACGGTTCCGCAGTCGCATCCCGCTCACATTCTTTTGTTTCTCGTGTATCTCTGGTGAATTAATTAGTTCGCGTCGAAAATATTGCTCCAATGCATGGCCTCCATACATAATCACCACGCGATGCGAAACTGAAGTACCACACGAAATGAATTCCAAATGAGGGCAGCAATGTTCAGGCTTTTCTTCCAGGAAAGAAAAATCAAGATTTGCTACTTTTCCACGACAAACTATTCTTTCAAAAACTTGTTCCGGCATCTACTTCAAGATAAACATTATCTTATTGTAGTTACAAGGAAATACAGTAGACTTTAAGTGATAGTCAAATGTTTTATATACATGACTTCCTCTACTCTTGTACAAACACTTATTGCTCTCTCTACTTCAAGATAAACATTATCTTATTGTAGTTACAAGGGAATACAGTAGACTTTAAGTGATAGTCAAATGTTTTATATACATGACTTTCTCTACTCTTGTACAAACACTTATTGCTCTATCTACTTCAAGATAAACATTATCTTATTGTAGTTACAAGGGAATACAGTAGACTTTAAGTGATAGTCAAATGTTTTATATTCATGACTTTCTCTACTCTTGTACAAACACTTATTGCTCTATCTACTTTAAGATAAACATTATCTTATTGTAGTTACAAGGGAATACAGTAGACTTTAAGTGATAGTCAAATGTTTTATATTCATGACTTTCTGTACTCTTGTACAAACACTTATTGCTCTATCTACTTTAAGATAAACATTATCTTATTGTAGTTACAAGGGAATACAGTAGACTTTAGGTGATAGTCAAATGTTTTATATACATGACTTTCTCTACTCTTGTACAAGCATTTATTGCGCTATCTACTTCAAGATAAGTATTATTTTTTGTAGCTACAAGGGAATACAGTAGACTTTAAGGGATAATCAAATGTTTTAAACAACTGTTAGTTACGTTATGTATTTGCGGTTATATTCTCTTTGCGATTGTAAGTATTGGAAAATAAATAATGTAAATACAAAATTAGTTTGATTATTTGCTATATAGCTTTCATCGTTATCCAAGTTTGGTTTGTTAATCCAATTCAAGTTAAACAATTTGCGGGTTAAGAAGAACAATGCGCTGAAGAGCCGTGATCTTGCAAGCAGTTTGAATCGGCCCATAAAGCAGAGCGCAATGGGGGGCGGAGTCCCCAGGGAGGTTTTCGTCCCTGTTTAGGGACGGCGGCGAAGCTACTTAGCGGAATCAACTTCCCGACACTCGCAGAGCGCGCGATAATGGGACAGTACCACGCCTCGGCCGTTATGGTGTCGTTAAATATTCACGAGGAGCCAGAAAAACTTCAAGATGGAGTTTGTCCGAAAACTACGGCACTGATTAAACTTTCCAAGGACCTTTACCTCACTATAATGTACCAACTTTCTGCCTTCAGGGGAAAGTTGACGATCTGTAATATTCACCTGTCTTTCTCACTCATTTTTCTAAAACTTACTCTATCTACTTCAAGATAAACATCTTTTTGATAAACAACACGAGTCAGTTGGAGAATTTAATGTCATATTGGCACGTTGGCCATAGTAGCTCAATGGTATAGAGACGCTGGACGGAGACCAGAAGCTCCGTGGTTCAAATTACGGCTACGGCATTGAATTTTTCAGTCTGGTTATACACTTTCATAGTGCGTCCTACACATGTCTAGTGTGAAATAATAATTAATTTATATTAATTGTACCTAATGATGGTCCGAGCTATAAAACCCGGGATATAAAGTGCTTACAAGTTATAAGTCACCATTAAGGTGATTCTCTCATGTGCTTATGAGAACTCATAGTGGTTTACCGGGAAAAACAGGAGTTAGTTGAAGAATTTAATGTCATGTTATTACGTTGGCCATAGTAGCTCAATGGCTAGAGCGGCTGGACGGAGACCAGAAGATCCGTTGTTCAAATTCACACGGCAAATGTGAAAGAACAATTAATTTCCATCTTATTGTAGCTACAAGGGAATACAGCAAACTTAAAGTGATAGTCAAATGTTTTAAACAGCTCGTTGCTATGGGATGAGTTTGAAATTACGTTCTCCTTTTATGCCAAGAAATAAAAAATGGATAACATAACCCTAAATGGAAACATACAAGAATGATTTTATTGTTGTATTCTTTCCGAATTTTATACTGTATGTCATACCGGTAAGTTGCCATGACAGCTCAGTGGTGCCATTGACTGCTTTCTTTGAAGGTTTAAAAGCCTAATAAACATTGCACATTTTGCTGATATCGGCTGGTAGCATACGAAATTACTTGTGGCTGTTTTAACATATTGCAGAGTCAAGTACCATCCTCTCGGAGACCCTTAAAGCCGCAAGAGGAGGGGACGGGAATGCCTTTTCATGCCTCATTTTGAATGCGCGAGTTCACGTCGGAATTTGAGAACCCGGAGCGTTCTGCCCATAACAAGGTAATAATGCCGAAAATATTTTCTTTTCCCGCTTCGTTCTCACGTATTTCTGTCAATAAAAAAGACGGGAGAGAGGCAGCGAATATTGAGGAATGTAAAAAGAGAAAGTTAAAATGAAGGAAAATAAGGCAGAAAAGATACCAGTTAAGTACGAACTTGGAATTAAAAAAAAAAAATAAACTTACTCTAACTTCTACATGGAACATTTATCGACATTTTTAAGAATGACAACTTAAGGCTACTATTCAGTACTCTTTCTATTGTACAGTCACACGTAGGTCCAGTGCCGAGGCCTGACTTTCATAGCGAGGGAAGCTCCAAATAATAATTTTCATTAAAATAAGAGAGAATAATGACTTAACTAAAGTTACTCTTTAGTGTCCTTTCTATTGTACAGTCATACGTAGATCCAGTAGCGAGGCGTGACTTTGAAAGCATGAGAAGCTCCAAATAATTTTCATTAAAATAAGAGAGAATAATGACTCAAAGAACTAAGGCTACTCTTTAGTACCCTTTCTGTTGTACAGTCACACGTAGATCCAGTAGCGAGGCGTGACTTTGAAAGCATGAGAAGCTCCAAATAATTTTCGTTAAAATAAGAGAGAATAATGACTCAAAGAACTAAGGCTACTCTTTAGTACTCTTTCTATTGTACAGTCATACGTAGGTCCAGTGGCGAGGCATGACTTTCAAAGCGCGGAAACTTCAAATAATAAGTTTCATTAAAATGAGAGAGAATAATGATTCAAATAACTAAGGCTACTCTTTTGTATTCTTTCTATTGTACAGTCACACGTAGGCCCAGTGTGGAGGCGTGAGTTTCTAACCGAGGGAAGCCCCAAATAATAATTTTCTTTAACATAAGAGAGAATAACGACTCAAAGAACTAAGACTACTCTTCAGTACTCTTTCTATTGTACAGTCGCACGTAGGTCCAGTGGCGAGGCGTGACTTTCAAAGTCAGGGAAGCTTCGAATAATAATTTTCATTAAAATGAGAGAGAATAATGACTCAAAGAACTAAGACCACTCTTTGGTACTCTTTTTATTGCACAGTCACGCGTAGGCCCAGTGGCGAGGCGTGACTTTCAAAGCGAGGGAAGCTTCAAATAATAATTTTCATTAAAATGAGAGAGAATAATGACTCAAAGAACTAAGACCACTCTTTGGTACTCTTTTTATTGCACAGTCACGCGTAGGTCCAGTGGCGAGGCGTGACTTTCAAAGCCAGGGAAGCTTCGAATAATAATTTTCATTAAAATGAGAGAGAATAATGACTCAAAGAACTAATACTACTCTTTGGTACTCTTTCTATTGCACAGTCACGCGTAGGTCCAGTAGCGAGGCGTGACTTTCAAATCGAGGGAAGCTCCAAATAATAATTTTCATTAAAGTAAGAGACAATAATGATTCAAAGAACTAAGGCTACTCCAGTGCTCTTTCTATTGTACAGTCACACGTAGGAACAGTAGCGAGGTGTGACTTTCAAAGCGAGGGAAGCTCCAAATAATATTTTGATTAAAATAAGAGAGAATAATGACTCAAAAATTTAAGGCTACTCTTCAGTACTCTTCCTATTTTATAGTCACACGTACGCCCTTCTTGCATTTCTAGTCTGCCCACACTACAAGCTTCCCCTCTCCACTCAGACGTTTCCTAGCCCACACCGCGTGAACTGTTAGCCTAAAGTGAAGTATGCAGTTCACAAAGTCTTGATATTTTAAAACTTCACAATAAAACAAATTTTGATGCAAAAGTAACAGCTATTCATATTTCACTCCAACACCTTCTATACAGAATAGATACATTTAAAAGTGCTGTCATATTTTCTGATTCTAAAGCAGCATTGTATGCAATAAGTTCATATAAAATGAGGTCAATCTAAATTAAATAATGTCACAAAATGATCCAACAACTTCAAAAACTAGAGAAAAGAATTATAATACAGTGGATACCTGCACATTGTGGAATTGCTGGACATGAATCAGCTGATTTTCTTGCCAAAAAGGTGCAAATTTAATTCAGAACAAAAGTAAAAGCTTACTCTTTACATCCATAAAAATATTAATTAAAAACAAATATAAAAACAAATAAAACCAATCAATATCTAACAAAGCCAAGGATAAACAGGACCATTTTAATTAAAAATCCAGAAATTATTCCAGAAATCCCACGTAAACCTGCAGTAGCAAATTTTAGATTACTTATGGAACATGGTTATTAAGCCAAACACTTACACAGAATAGGAATTCAATCTACGAGAAACACTATTGCTAATTCTATTGTAATATACTTACAGTTGTATTTAAAAGTGCCACATGCAACAACAAAATGAACTCTTCTTCACGCGCTACAGAGACTTCACGTGACAAAGTCTGCCAGTGCTTTCTTAACGAGTCACGATTGCCTCCGGAAATTTTCAAATTATAATTTACGATTTGAAATTTACTATAAGCATTTACTATCTTGCATCCTGGGAACTTATGTAGGTGGCAGGTAGCGTAAAACTGGTGTCTTCATTGTTGAACTGCAGTGATTATTTCAAGGTGGTCTGGGAAGTGTACACATACATACACGCAATC
This sequence comes from Mantis religiosa, assembly GCA_030765055.1. Taxonomy (NCBI): domain Eukaryota; kingdom Metazoa; phylum Arthropoda; class Insecta; order Mantodea; family Mantidae; genus Mantis; species Mantis religiosa. Next base: position 24,600,069 of record CM060957.1, read on the forward strand.
ACGGATATACAACTCCAGAGCCATCCCTCATCCGAGCGCCGTAGTTGTGCTCCCCTCATCCGAACGCCGTAGTTTGTTAATATCGAGAATAATCGAGATGCAGTTGCCTACCAGTAATTAATGTACAAGTATCAACTTACTGCAAGCGGTCGTTCATCACGGAGCTAAATTATGATGGATACTGAATCGTTTCTAATCAGTGGCGTGCAATCCAAGGGGGAAACTATCGCAAATCATGCTCGCGAAAGTATAACTCGTGATAATTTAATGCCTTAGAGCAACAACTGCGGGAACCGCAATGCCAATGTTTCGAGTGCCATGTGTATAAAAAGTTTTGAGAGTTAAATGATGTAGTTTTCTTCATTCACTGTAATACTTTCTCAATTGTCATTTCACGCGCCCACGTACCTAGCGTGGTAGTAGCGTGTCTGTCTTAAGTTCAGAGGGCACCGAGTTCGAATCTGGCACAGGATTACTTTCTGGATAATGTTTTTTCCGAGTTTTCCTTATCCTGAAAGATGAATGTATGGTAACTCTAGGCTCTATGTACCCTGTACTGATTTGAACATCATTTCATTCCTCTTCTGATAAGACTAAACGTTGGAGATTTTCTCTTATCCTGAAAGATGAATGTCTGCTAACTCTAAGGTCTATGTACCCTGTACTCATTTGAACATCATTTCATTCATGGTCCGATATGACTTAACGTTAGAGGTTTTCTCTTATCCTGAAAGATGAATGTCTGGTAGCTCTAAACTCTATGTACCCTGTACTCATTTGAACATCATTTCATTCATCGTCCGATATGACTTAACGTTGGAGGTTTCTCTTATCCTGAAAGATGAATGTCTGGTATCTCTAAGCTAAATGTACCCTGTACTCATTTGAACATCATTTCATTCATCGTCCGATATGACTTAACGTTGGAGGTTTTCTCTTATCCTGAAAGATGAATGTCTGGTAACTTTGAGCTCTGTGTACCCTGTACTCACTTGAACATCATTTCAATCATCGTCCGACATAACATAACGTTGCAGGTTTTCTGGTATCCCGAAAGATGAATGTGTGGTAACTCTAAGCTCTATGTACCCTGTACTCACTTCAACATCATTTCATTCATTGTCCGATATGACTTAACGTTGGAGGTTTTCTCTTATCCTGAAAGATGACTGTCTCGCAACGCTAAGCTCTATGTACCCTGTACTCACTTGAACATCATTTCATTCATCGTCCGATATGACTTAACGTTGGAGGTTTTCTCTTATCCTGAAACATGAATGTCTGGTAACTCTAGGCTCTATGTACCCTGTACTCACTTGAACATCATTTCATTCATCGTCCGATATGACAACGTTGGAGGTTTTCTCTTATCCTGAAAGATGAATGTCTGGTAACTCTAAGCTCTATGTACCCTGTACTCACTTGAACATCATTTCAATCATCGTCCGACATAACATAACGTTGCAGGTTTTCTGGTATCCCGAAAGATGAATGTGTGGTAACTCTAAGCTCTATGTACCCTGTACTCACTTCAACATCATTTCATTCATTGTCCGATATGACTTAACGTTGGAGGTTTTCTCTTATCCTGAAAGATGACTGTCTCGCAACGCTAAGCTCTATGTACCCTGTACTCACTTGAACATCATTTCATTCATCGTCCGATATGACTTAACGTTGGAGGTTTTCTCTTATCCTGAAACATGAATGTCTGGTAACTCTAGGCTCTATGTACCCTGTACTCACTTGAACATCATTTCATTCATCGTCCGATATGACAACGTTGGAGGTTTTCTCTTATCCTGAAAGATGAATGTCTGGTAACTCTAAGCTCTATGTACCCTGTACTCACTTGAACATCATTTCATTCATCGTCCGATATGACTTAACGATGGAGCTTTTCTCTTATCGTGAAAGATGAATGTCTGGTAAGTCTATGCTCTATGCACCCTGTACTCACTTGAACATCATTTCATTCATCGTCCGATATGACTTAACGTTGGAGGTTTTCTCTTATCCTGAAACATGAATGTCTGGTAACTCTAAGCTCTATGTACCCTGTACTCACTTGAACATCATTTCATTCATCGTCCGATATGACTTAACGTTGGAGGTTTTCTCTTATCCTGAAACATGAATGTCTGGTAACTCTAAGCTCTATGTACCCTGCACTCATTTGAACATCATTTCATTCATCGTCCGATATGACTTAACGATGGAGCTTTTCTCTTATCCTGAAAGAGGAATGTCTGGTAACTTTAAGCTCTATGTACCCTGTACTCACTTGAACATCATTTCATTCATCGTCCGATATGACTTAACGTTGGAGGTTTCCTCTTATCCTGAAAGATGAATGTCTCGTAACTTTAAGCTCTATGTACCTGTACTCACTTGAACATCATTTCATTCATCGTCCGATATGACTTAACGTTGGAGGTTTCCTCTTATCCTGAAAGATGAATGTCTCGTAACTTTAAGCTCTATGTACCTGTACTCACTTGAACATCATTTCATTCATCGTCCGATATGACTTAACGTTGGAGGTTTCCTCTTATCCTGAAAGATGAATGTCTCGTAACTTTAAGCTCTATGTACCTGTACTCACTTGAACATCATTTCATTCATCGTCCGATATGACTTAACGTTGGAGGTTTCCTCTTATCCTGAAAGATGAATGTCTCGTAACTTTAAGCTCTATGTACCTGTACTCACTTGAACATCATTCCATTCATCGTCCGATATGACTTAACGTTGGAGGTTTTCTCTTATCCTGAAAGATGACTGTCTCGCAACGCTAAGCTCTATGTACCCTGTACTCACTTGAACATCATTTCATTCATCGTCCGATATGACTTAACGTTGGAGGTTTTCTCTTATCCTGAAACATGAATGTCTGGTAACTCTAGGCTCTATGTACCCTGTACTCACTTGAACATCATTTCATTCATCGTCCGATATGACAACGTTGGAGGTTTTCTCTTATCCTGAAAGATGAATGTCTGGTAACTCTAAGCTCTATGTACCCTGTACTCACTTGAACATCATTTCATTCATCGTCCGATATGACTTAACGATGGAGCTTTTCTCTTATCGTGAAAGATGAATGTCTGGTAAGTCTATGCTCTATGCACCCTGTACTCACTTGAACATCATTTCATTCATCGTCCGATATGACTTAACGTTGGAGGTTTTCTCTTATCCTGAAACATGAATGTCTGGTAACTCTAAGCTCTATGTACCCTGTACTCACTTGAACATCATTTCATTCATCGTCCGATATGACTTAACGTTGGAGGTTTTCTCTTATCCTGAAACATGAATGTCTGGTAACTCTAAGCTCTATGTACCCTGCACTCATTTGAACATCATTTCATTCATCGTCCGATATGACTTAACGATGGAGCTTTTCTCTTATCCTGAAAGAGGAATGTCTGGTAACTTTAAGCTCTATGTACCCTGTACTCACTTGAACATCATTTCATTCATCGTCCGATATGACTTAACGTTGGAGGTTTCCTCTTATCCTGAAAGATGAATGTCTCGTAACTTTAAGCTCTATGTACCTGTACTCACTTGAACATCATTTCATTCATCGTCCGATATGACTTAACGTTGGAGGTTTCCTCTTATCCTGAAAGATGAATGTCTCGTAACTTTAAGCTCTATGTACCTGTACTCACTTGAACATCATTTCATTCATCGTCCGATATGACTTAACGTTGGAGGTTTCCTCTTATCCTGAAAGATGAATGTCTCGTAACTTTAAGCTCTATGTACCTGTACTCACTTGAACATCATTTCATTCATCGTCCGATATGACTTAACGTTGGAGGTTTCCTCTTATCCTGAAAGATGAATGTCTCGTAACTTTAAGCTCTATGTACCTGTACTCACTTGAACATCATTCCATTCATCGTCCGATATGACTTAACGTTGGAGGTTTTCTCTTATCCTGAAACATGAATGTCTGGTAACTCTAAGCTCTATGTACCCTGCACTCATTTGAACATCATTTCATTCATCGTCCGATATGACTTAACGATGGAGCTTTTCTCTTATCCTGAAAGAGGAATGTCTCGTAACTCTAAGCTCTAAGTACCCTGTACTCACTTGAACATCATTTCATTCATCGTCCGATATGACTTAACGTTGGAGGTTTTCTCTTATCCTGAAAGATGAATGTCTAGTAACTCTAAGCTCTATGTACCCTGTACTCACTTGAACATCATTTCATTCATCGTCCGATATGACTTAACGATGGAGCTTTTCTCTTATCCTGAAAGAGGAATGTCTGGTAACTTTAAGCTCTATGTACCCTGTACTCACTTGAACATCATTTCATTCATCGTCCGATATGACTTAACATTGGAGGTTTCCTCTTATCCTGAAAGATGAATGTCTCGTAACTTTAAGCTCTATGTACCCTGTACTCAATTGAACATCATTTCATTCATCGTCCGATATGACTTAACGTTGGAGGTTTTCTCTTATCCTGAAAGATGAATGTCTGGTAACTCTAAGCTCTATGTACCTGTACTCATTTGAACATCATTTCATTCATCGTCCGATATAATTTAACGTTGGAGGTTTTCTCTTAGCATGAAAGATAAATGTCTGGTAACTCTAAGCTCTATGTACCCAAAATTTGCAAAATTATTCTTTGAAATAAAGTTGAATATTTTTACTTTCAAAAATGATGTGTATAACCTACAGCGCGAAAAATTTTGTAATAAATGTCTTATTAGTCTGGTGATCTGTATAAATCATTCTTTTGGAAAGGGAAAACAGCCACAAAACGAAGTCTAACGAACCAGCAAAGGATAAACCATGAAATAAAACTCGCTGTTTTTAAATGTTTTGTTTTATAAATTTTCCCTCTGGTCTGCTATGGACTTCTGCGCCAGAAATATTTCACCATCCTCCGCCGGGTTTTGAAACCGCAATCACCTGAACCGAGAGGAAAACTGGGTAGAAATAACTCTGCAGGTATTTTGTCCATGTTTGTTACAGTATGCGCACCGTTTCCTCCATGGTTGCCATGGTTACAGAGAGAGGTTCGATGTATGAATTATCCCGATAAATAGAAATTTACTTTACACAGTTATTCAAATAATAACCCAATGTTACTATCTTTTCCTTATTTGCTTCACGTTATATACGAGGGTGGTCTGAAAAGTTTCCGCCCTCAGCATGAAGTTGGCAGCACTCGTAAATAAAAGCTAGTGAATTTCGTTATTCATCTGTTCGACAGCTACTCACGAACCATTAAGCCATTTTAGGTACTCAGTTGTTGTGTAACAGTCGCTTGAGTGAGTTGATGTGAGAGTTTTTATGAGAATGGACAAAATCGAGTATCGAGCTGTCATTAAATATTTGTTTTTGAAAGGCAATACGCCTACGCAAATCAAAGATAAGTTGGGTTATGTGTATGGGTCTCTGCACCATCATCTACCACCGTGAAATTTTAGGCAGCTCAATTTAAACGTGGCCGTAAAAGCTTAGGAGACGATGAACGTTCGGGATGTCCAAAAACAGCAACTACCGACGAAAACATCGCCAAAGTTCTCAAAATGGTACTGGACGACCACGGAATGAAAGTGAGAGGATACTAGAGGCTATGAAGATGTCAAAAGAACGTGCTTGTCACATATTAAATCAACATTTCGACATGAGAAAACTGTCCGCGCGTTGAATGCCGGTTTTCTCAGGTTTGACCAAAAATGTGTTCGAATGAACATTTCCAACGCTTTGTTGGTGCAGTTTAGGCGCAATAAATCTGAGTCTTAGCGCCGATTAATTACTGTAGATGATCCTTGCGTACAGCATTATACGCCCGAAACAAAAATACAGTCCAAACAGTGGACTGCAAAGGGGGAACCGGCTCCAAAAAAAAAAAAAAGAAACAAACAAAAAACTGTTTTCTTTTCGACTGGGAAAGTGATGGTGACTGTTTTTTGGAATAGTCACGGAGTTATTTTAATCGATTATCTTCAAGAAGGACAAACTGTTACAGGTACATACCTACTTGAGAAGCTGAAGGCAAAACTTGAAGAAAAACGGCCACATTTGCAGAAAAAGAAAATCCTGTTTCACCAAGACATCGCACCGTCTCACACATCAGCGGTTGCAATGGCGAAAATCCACGAATTACGATTTGAACTGCTTGACTCACCAGATCTAGCCCCAAGCGACTTCGTTTTGTTCCCTCATCTGAAAATTGCTCTCGGAAGACAGAGATTTTCGTCAAATGAAGAGGCAATCACCTTCGTGAACAATTATTTTACAGAGAAAAACGCTGAGTACTATTTGCACGGGTTACAGAGATGGGAGCATCGCTGGGAGAAGTGTGTAGAGTTACAAGAAGACTACGTTGAAAAACGCCGAGTACTATTTGGACGGGTTACAGAGATGGGAGCATCGCTGGGAGAAGTGTCTAGAGTTACAAGGAGACTATGGTGAAAAACGCTGAGTACTATTTGCACGGGTTACAGAGATGGGAGCATCGCTGGGAGAAGTGTGTAGAGTTACAAGAAGACTACGTTGAAAAACGCCGAGTACTATTTGGACGGGTTACAGAGATGGGAGCATCGCTGGGAGAAGTGTCTAGAGTTACAAGGAGACTATGGTGAAAAACGCCGAGTACTATTTGCACGGGTTACAGAGATGGGAGCATCGCTGGGAGAAGTGTGTAGAGTTACAAGAAGACTACGTTGAAAAACGCCGAGTACTATTTGGACGGGTTACAGAGATGAGAGCATCGCTGGGAGAAGTGTCTAGAGTTACAAGGAGACTATGGTGAAAAACGCCGAGTACTATTTGGACGTGTTACAGAGATGGGAACATCGCTGGGAGAAGTGTGTAGAGTTACAAGGAGACTATGTTGAGAAACGCCGAGTACTATTTGGAAGGGTTACAGAGATGGGAGCATCGCTGGAAGAAGTGTGTAGAGTTACAAGGAGACTATGTTGAGAAACGCCGAGTACTATTTGGATGGGTTACAGAGATGGGAACATCGCAGGGAGAAGTGTCTAGAGTTACAAGGAGACTATGTTGAGAAACGCCGAGTACTATTTGGACGTGTTACAGAGATGGGAACATCGCTGGGAGAAGTGTGTAGAGTTACAAGGAGACTATGTTGAGAAACGCCGAGTACTATTTGGACTGGTTACAGAGATGGGAGCATCGCTGGGAGAAGTGTGTAGCGTTACAAGGAGACTATGTTGAAAAACGCCGAGTACTATTTGGACGGGTTACAGAGATGGGAGCACCGCTGAGAGAAGTGTGTAGGGTTACAAGGAAATTATGTTGAAAAAAAATGTATCTTTATTATTTCGGAAACTTTTCAGACCACCCTGTATACATAAAGTTACTTCGCTAGTCCCGTAAATAACCACTATTATATTTGAAACCGAGACGTAAAAATTTCAAAGTCTCATGTTAAAATAAGTGAATGAAGCCTAGTTTCACTGTATCTGAGCAAGAAACTGGGTGACCTCTTCGTAAGAAGGTAGGCTACGGACTGAGCGAAGCGGCTATGACAATAGAGGGGAGGGACAACCACTGTTGTTGATGTTGCACCCCCGAACCCCCTCCGCCATTATGATGTCTAGCCTCGGGTTCTGGAACTTCTCCAAGAGGGGGTGCATGTCTCCAAAGATTTTTATATTGTCAGCGGTCGGTTACTTGAGTACATTTCTTTGCTACGTACAAAAGAACGGGGCTTAAAGCCCAAGCATTTTGTTGTTACTCTTTTTACGTCAATAATACATTTCCTTTACTACGTTCCTGGACCCAGAGGTTCGTGGGTTGATTTCAAAACCACAACGACACTTTTAAAAATCTGTCGCTTTGATGTACTGCATTCGTCCTATATTTATTATCTTTAACGAAACTTTATACATATCAGCAAGAACTGAATAACTTAGAAGCCCCAAGTTCAATTCCCCGATGAGTTCTGAATTTTTGTATTACCAAGGTCATATTCCATTCCCCACAGAGTGTGAAAGTGCGATTTTGAGCCTTTAGTCTAACCATCAGTGACACTATCAATTGTTTCTCAAGTCAAAGCCTCCTACATAATCAAAGAAATTAAAGCAGACTAAACAAATGAATCAAGAAGTGTAAATATTCTTGTTAAGTTTGTAACGAGAGATACGAACGTCCAGCGTCGAGTCTGGAACGAGACCAGTTAGAAAACGCACATTGCATTTTAATGTTGACGTGCTAACCTTGATGCTATGTCAAGGCATGCGCTTTGTGGAACATCACAACCGTATGACACACTTACACACGTTCCACCAGACGTTGTACATAATATCTGAAGCAAAAATAACAACTGGAAACAAAATTTGCTGCCAAAAATAGATATTTTAAAGGATATCTGATTTTCTACAGCATGTTAAGGAAAACTAACAATTTTGCATTATATTTTAAGCGAAATATAAGTTTTGTACAGTAAGTCAAGCAAAAGTAACTGTTCTCTAAAGTATTTTACGAAAAAATAACTGTTTCACTGCATTTGAAGCGAAACTATTTTAACTACATTTTAAGCAAGAACAACTGTTTTTCACTGTAGTTTAAGTAAAATTAGCTGTTTTCACTACATTTTATGCAAAAATAACTGTATACACTGTATTTTAATCAAAAATAGCCTTTTACACTGTATGTTAAGCAAAAATTACGAATTGTCACTGTATTTTAAGCAAATATAACTGTTTTCTCTGCATTTTAATAAAAAATATCTCTTTTCACTGCATTTTAAGCACAAGTAATGGTTTTTCACTGTGTTTTAAGCAAATATAACTGTTAGCACGGCATTTTAAGCAAAAATAACGCTTCTTCACTGCATGTTGACCCAATTTAACTGTTTTCACTGTACTTTAAGCAGAAATAACGGCGTTTCACTGCATTTTAAGCAGATATAGTTGCTTTCACTGCATTTTGATAAAAACAATGCTTACACTGCATTTTAAGCAAAACCAACTGTTTTTCACTGTATTTTAAGCAAAAATAACTGTTTTCACTGTATTTTAAGTAGAAATAACTGTTTTATCTTCTTCTTCTTTCTCTAACTCCTTTGTGCTGTTAAGCGTGGAGTACAAGCCTCTTCTACCCATTTCCTCCACTTTTCTCGGTCCATTATCATTCTCTTCATTTCTGTCATGGTTTTCCCTCTATCCTTCCCCAACTTCTCAATGTATTCCTGATACAACATGCGTGGCCTTCCCCTAATTCTTTTACCTTCTGGTCTTGCTTCTAAATATTGTTTGGGTTTTCTTTCTTCTGACATGCGGAGTACATGTCCATACCATTTAAGTTGTCTTTTTTCCAATATTTCTTTAACGGAGTGTGTACCCAACTCTTCCCTTATTGTTACATTTCTTATCATATCTCTTCTTGTCTTCCCCACAGCTCGTCTTAAATATCTCATTTCCATAGCTGTTATTTTGCTTTCTTGTTTCTGTAGGAGAGTCCAGCTCTCTGCTCCATATAATAGAATTGGTAGTATTATTGTTTTAAATACTATAATTTTTGTATCTTTTGCTATTTCCTTTTTTCCACAATAGTATTATTAATCTGATAGTAGACCGAATTGGCCTTTCTTATTAATAACTGTTTTATAAAGGAATTTAATTAAAAATAACAGTTTTTACAGTATTTTAAGCAAAAAAATAACTGTTTTTATTCAATTTTAAGCAAAAATTACTTGTTTTACTGCAATTTAAGTGAAATTATGTGCTGTTCACTGTATTTTAAGCAAAAATAATCGTTTTTCACTTTATTTTAAATAGAAATAACTTTTGCTGTAGTATTTTAAGCAAAGACTACTGTTTTCACTGTATTGTACGCATAAATAAATATTTTCTACAGTATTATAAGCACAAATAATATTTATGCAGTATATGAAACAAAGCTAAGTATTTTTCATATTAATATTACCTTGTACCTCAATAAGATAATGCTTAGACATTGTTCAATACTTATATAAACATTATACATATTAGATTTAGTTTTATCGATATGATGATCAGCAAGTCAAGGATGATCAATTGTTTCCTTTTAACATCAGTGCTGCCATCTGAGTTAAAAAATGTGATGCGTAAACTGTAAATGACAGTCAAATGTTTTAAAGATGGCCGCTATGTCATACCTCTGATATTCCATTCTCTTTGTATGGCCAAGATATAAAAAAAAAAAAAAAATTAATAACGACTTCCCTTTGGAGAAAAGTATATGTATTGGGAAATTTAAACCAGTAATACGAAATATTTTGAAAATGGTTAGATCTTCATTTGGTTTGTGTAATATTTTGTCTATCTCTTACAGTTTACCAGTTATACAAAAGTCATTCAGAATAAAGAGAACTTCTGAGTACATTCACAGAAAATTCAAGATATACATTATATTTGTCATGACGATACCTTAAACATGTAGTATTTTAATGAAAATGTATAGCCGCTTTTCATAAAATAGACGTTTTGATATAATTTTTTCGTAAAGTACAGCTTGGGGTGCGGCAATTTTATTGAAAAATGTTCCTCTGCATAATGGTGAGGTTAAGCGACTTCTTGTTTACAGGTTATGTCTTCCATTGACGCACACGCTCACAGAGCTGCATATAAAAATGCTTCTTTATATTGAACGTTTCTCAAAACATGTATTTTTCTTGAAACCCGGTATACAATTTTGGGGTGAATGCAACACTTGTCCTAATTACTCAAGGTACGTAACTGGGAAAGTACAAAATTAATATTTCATCACTATTTTAACGAGTTAAAACACTATAAACTGAGTCAAAGCCATATGTTCATTGAGAGCGAACACAGGAGGCCAGAAATAAAATGATAGAACTGAATTACGATAGTGTTTTGTTAAGAACGGGTGATCGTGCTTTGTTTGGTTTCACGGAATTTGATTTAATGAAAACATACACACGCTAGCGATGTGTGTCAAACAAATATTCTGTTTGTTGTAATACCATTTAGATATACAGATGGCTAAGAGCAGTGTAGTAATGTAAACGAACGACCCTGTGACGCTTGCTCTATGAAAATCCGTAGCACTAGCTCTGAATTCCGACATCAAACCAAATGGTTCTTTTTTCATTGAGCTAGAGTAATCCAAGAGATGGCGTTGAAAGCGTTCAGACTAAACTTTGAGAGATTCCAGGTTTTTCGTAATTATTCAGTTAAACATCCTCTACCATCGCATGTTTGTGGAGTATAGTTTAGCGTCAAAATACACACAAAATTATCGTATTTGCCAAAGGTAAGGCACATTTTACTGGTATAACATTTTAACTTCATTCCGACGTACGTAAATACAGAAATTATTACATCTTTCCACATATTCAGCAATGAACTTTGCTTGAACTATAGATAGTTTTGAGGTAGACAGAGAAATAAATGTTTGTACAAGAGTAGAGAAAGTCATGTATATAAAACATTTGTCTACCACTTAAAGTCTACCGTATTCCCTTGTAACTACAATAAGATAATGTTTATCTTGAAGTAGATAGAGCAATAAGTGTTTGTACAAGAGTAGAGAAAGTCATGTATATAAAACATTTGACTATCACTTAAAGTCTACTGTATTTCCTTGTAACTACAATAAGATAATGTTTATCTTGAAGTAGATAGAGCAATAAGTGTTTGTACAAGAGTAGAGAAAGTCATGTATATAAAACATTTGACTACCACTTAAAGTCTACCGTATTCCCTTGTAACTACAATAAGATAATGTTTATCTTGAAGTTGATAGAGCAATAAGTGTTTGTACAAGAGTAGAGAAAGTCATGTATATAAAACATTTGAAAATCACTTAAAGTCTACTGTATTCCCTTGTAACTACAATAAGATAATGTTTATCTTGAAGTAGATAGAGCAATAAGTGTTTGTACAAGAGTAGAGAAAGTCATGTATATAAAACATTTGACTATCACTTAAAGTCTACTGTATTTCCTTGTAACTACAATAAGATAATGTTTATCTTGAAGTAGATAGAGCAATAAGTGTTTGTATAAGAGTAGAGAAAGTCATGTATATAAAACATTTGACTATCACTTAAAGTCTACTGTATTTCCTTGTAACTACAATAAGATAATGTTTATCTTGAAGTAGATAGAGCAATAAGTGTTTGTACAAGAGTAGAGAAAATCATGTATATAAATCATTTGACTATCACTTAAAGTCTACTGTATTTCCTTGTAACTACAATAAGATAATGTTTATCTTGAAGTAGATAGAGCAATAAGTGTTTGTACAAGAGTAGAGAAAGTCTTGTATATAAAACATTTGACTATCACTTAAAGTCTACTGTATTTCCTTGTAACTACAATAAGATAATGTTTATCTTGAAGTAGATAGAGCAATAAGTGTTTGTACAAGAGTAGAGAAAATCATGTATATAAATCATTTGACTATCACTTAAAGTCTACTGTATTTCCTTGTAACTACAATAAGATAATGTTTATCTTGAAGTAGATAGAGCAATAAGTGTTTGTACAAGAGTAGAGAAAGTCTTGTATATAAAACATTTGACTATCACTTAAAGTCTACTGTATTTCCTTGTAACTACAATAAGATAATGTTTATCTTGAAGTAGATAGAGCAATAAGTGTTTGTACAAGAGTAGAGAAAGTCTTGTATATAAAACATTTGACTATCACTTAAAGTCTACTGTATTTCCTTGTAACTACAATAAGATAATGTTTATCTTGAAGTAGATAGAGCAGTAAGTGTTTGTACAAGAGTAGAGAAAGTCATGTATATAAAACATTTGACCATCACTTAAAGTCTACTGTATTTCCTTGTAACTTCAATAAGATAATGTTTATCTTGAAGTAGATAGAGCAATAAGTGTTTGTACAAGAGTAGAGAAAGTCATGTATATAAAACATTTGACTATCACTTAAAGTCTACTATATTCCCTTGTAACTACAATAAGATAATGTTTATCTTGAAGTAGATAGAGCAATAAGTGTTTGTACAAGAGTAGAGAAAGTCATGTATATAAAACATTTGACTGTCACTTAAAGTCTACTGTATTCCCTTGTAACTACAATAAGATAATGTTTATCTTGAAGTAGATAGAGCAATAAGTGTTTGTACAAGAGTAGAGAAAGTCATGTATATAAAGCATTTGACTATTTAAAGTCTACTGTATTCCCTTGTAACTACAATAAGATAATGTTTATCTTGAAGTAGATAGAGCAATAAGTGTTTGTACAAGAGTAGAGAAAGTCATGTATATAAAACATTTGACTATCACTTAAAGTCTACTGTATTCCCTTGTAACTACAATAAGATAATGTTTATCTTGAAGTAGATAGAGCAATAAGTGTTTGTACAAGAGTAGAGAAAGTCGTGTATATAAAACATTTGACTGTCACTTAAAGTCTACTATATTCCCTTGTAACTACAATAAGATAATGTTTATCTTGAAGTAGATAGAGCAATAAGTGTTTGTACAAGAGTAGAGAAAGTCATGAATATAAAACATTTGACTATCACTTAAAGTCTACAGTATTCCCTAGTTAACTACAATAAGATCATGTTTATCTTGATGGACAAGCGGCTTAGTTGTCAAACGTCTGGTTTAACATTTTAGCTTCATTTTTTCCCCACAAATGTAGTTGATGGCACGAGAGGTTTTTGCCACTGCTAAAAATCAGAAAGGAAATGCAGGTTCACTGCTACGCAGAGCTGAGCTTGCTTCCGCAGAAAGGAATGATAACTCCTTTGATGTTCTGATTCGGAGATAAAAAGAGAAGGGTAAAAAATAATATTGCCAACTTTGGAAACCCGCCGTTCGTTAGTTTATTCGCCCAAGTGCCCATTCCACTTTGTGAAGAGCGGTAGAGACCTATTAAATTATTCCGCCCAGTTGTTGTCATCATCATCTTGTGTATGGACAAGAGGATCTGCCCGGATCCAATCCCAGTTGAATATCTGCCAGGAGGATTGTGGTGACCCACCTCCTTCAGGAGTGCCAAATATCTGATGTGCTGTACCCAAATGACTTTCTGTGCTTTTCTACAAACAGATATTGCTCTATCTGTTTCAAGATAAACATTATCTTATTGTAGTTACAAGGGAATACAGTAGACTTTTAAGTGATAGTCAAATGTTTTATATACATGACTTTCTCTACTCTTGTACAAACACTTATTGCTCTATCTACTTCAAGATAAACATTATCTTATTGTAGTTTCGAGGGAATAAAGTAAACTTTAAGTGATAGTGAAATGTTTTAGATACATGACTTTCTTTACTCTTGTACAAACGCGTATTGCTGTATCTACTTCAAGATGAACATTATCTTATTGTAATTACAAGGGAATACAGTAGACTTTAACTGGTAGTCTAATGTTTTATATACATGACTTTCTCTACTCATGTACAAACATTTATTGCTCTATCTACTGCAAGATTAACCTTATCTTATTGTAATTACAAGGGAATACAGTAGACTTTAACTGGTAGTCTAATGTTTTATATACATGACTTTCTCTACTCTTGTACAAACACTTATTGCTCTATCTACTTCAAGATAAACATTGTCTTATTGTAATTACGAGGGAATACAGTAAACTTTATGTGATAGTCAAATGTTTTATATACATGACTTTCTCTACTCTTGTACAAACACGTATTGCTGTATCTACTTTAAGATAAACATTATTTTACTGTAGTTACAAGGGAATACAGTAGACTTTAAGTGATAGTCAAACGTTTTATATACACGACTTTCTCTACTCTTGTACAAACACGTATTGCTGTATCTACTTTAAGATAAACATTATCTTATTGTAGTTATAAGGGAATACAGTAGACTTTGAATTTTTCATGTAGAATTTAACATCTTATTAAAATGATTCATGGCATCTCTAAACGTGCATTAGTAGTGAAATATTGGTGCCAATTTTCTAGATGGAATGCAATGCTTATATATGTGGTATAGGAAGTGAGAAAAATCGGCTCTAGTTCTGTGTAAGCGTTGAAAATGACAGTTTTGAAGAACCCCCGGCTGGTTTGCAACCTGCAGCACTGTGAAGCGAGGCGGTTTGCGACAGATCGCGGGGACTTATTGGAAGCTCTATTTGTCAGAAATTTCCGCTCTGATTTGTCTCGACTTGATCTCTTGTTTACAGACTTTCTGGGGGCTTGATAGTACCGGGGTCGAGGGTTTACACCCTTCCACTCTCATCAAATTCTATTCTGGTATTCTATGCACTAAATGAGAAAATTAATTTCGGTGGTGGACAGGAGATATTCTGGCGAAAAGAAATGGTGTTTAGTTTAAAAAAAAAATATAAGTATATGCGGGATATTTTAATGGACCACCAGGATATAGCCTGACCACTGCGATATAAACCTCTGTGAACTCATATGGCCAATCATGAAGCAAAGCATGGCAGAAAAATGTGCGTTCTTTGACTTTAAACGCACTTAATATTACAGCCGCAGGCTAAAGAGCGAAGGAATCCTCCACTTGGACACTATAGCCACCTCCAGTAGTGGATAAAGCGTGTAACAGAGTTGTTGTATTGCCCTTTGCTCTGATTGGTCGATCAGCAGCGATGATTGGGCGATATACACCACGCAAAGTGCTCATTGTTGGTCCCTGCTCCCTCCTTTGTTGTAGGCGAGCTCCTCGACGTTCTCTTGTTCCGAACACTTTGCTAGGCAACCAGATTTATTCGAAATGAAGAACGTGTGATTTATAAACACGCGCTGCATTAAACTTTTAATGGGCAGTAAAACTTGAACGAGAAGGAAGTCGTTCATTGACGCGAGGAAACCTTATTGAAAACTAGAGGGAATAAATGAAGGAAAAACAGAATGGGTGGAGTTTCTCCAAGTCCGAGAGGGGTTGTAATGCAAATTTAGGTGTAAAGAAAGTTATGAATAAACTTTATGGGGCTTTTATATCTCTCGCTTCTCTGTGAAATCGCCCGGAGATAAACGACGAAAGTCTCGACGTTGCATTTATTTAAATTCGACACTCTCTATGTAGATGCCACGTATACAAAGAAAATGAAGAGATGGGCGAGAAGATAATGAGGACGGAAGGCGATGCGACAGGAAGCGAGAGAGAGATGATGAACAGCAGCGATAAAAAAATAACAGTTGCTAGGCAGAAGCAAGTAGATTTTTAGAGGCGCGTGATTCAGTTGTTTATGACGGATGAGACAAACGGAACTGGCTCAGCATCCCACAATTCGTTGCGCCACCAGCATCTCTTCTACCTGCAAATATGATTATTTTTTGCGTAGAATTTGCCATCCCCCAGATATATATCAGGGTGTTAAATATCCGCTTTGCCAGTTAGGACTAAATTGTTCAAGGAACTTTAAATAAAAGAAAACCAAACAAAAGTGGTTAGAGAATTCAAAGAAAGATCAACCTTTTAAAGTTGATGTCTTTTTGTCTCAATTGAATAACAAATTTATTTATCTGTAACCAAAATAGTTTAATAAATAAGTGATGGCAAGTTGGCTAAATCATTCCAGTAAATAATTCTGAATATTGTGTTAAGAAACTTGTGCTAATACAGTAGCTCTCTCAACAATGGAATTTTGCTTGAACTATAGATAGTTCTGAGGTAGAGTAATAAGTGTTTGTACAAGAGTAGAGAAAGTCATGTATATAAAACATTTGACTATCAGTTAAAGTCTACTGTATTCTCTTGTAACTACAATAAGACAATGTTTATCTTGAAGTAGATAGAGCAATAAGTGCTTGTACAAGAGTAGAGAAAGTCATGTATATAAAACATTTGACTATCACTTAAAGTCTACTGTATTCTCTTGTAACTACAATAAGATAATGTTTATCTTGAAGTAGATAGAGCAATAAGTGCTTGTACAAGAGTAGAGAAAGTCATGTATATAAAACATTTGACTATCACTTAAAGTCTACTGTATTCTCTTGTAACTACAATAAGACAATGTTTATCTTGAAGTAGATAGAGCAATAAGTGCTTGTACAAGAGTAGAGAAAGTCATGTATATAAAACATTTGACTATCAGTTAAAGTCTACTGTATTCCCTTGTAACTACAATAAGATAATGTTTATCTTGAAGTAGATAGAGCAATAAGTGCTTGTACAAGAGTAGAGAAAGTCATGTATATAAAACATTTGACTATCACTTAAAGTCTACTGTATTCTCTTGTAACTACAATAAGATAATGTTTATCTTGAAGTAGATAGAGCAATAAGTGTTTGTACAAGAGTAGAGAAAGTCATGAATATAAAACATTTGACTGTCACTTAAAGTCTACTGTATTCCCTTGTAACTACAATAAGATAATGTATATCTTGAGGTAAATAGAGCAATAAGTGTTTGTATAAGAGTAGAGAAAGCCATGAATATAAAACATTTGACTGTCACTTAAAGTCTACTGTATTCCCTTGTAACTACAATAAGATAATGTTTATCTTGAAGTAGATAGAGTAATAAGTGTTTCTACAAGAGTAGAGAAAGTCATGTATATGAAATATTTGACTATCACTTAAAGTCTACTGTATTCCCTTGTAACTACAATAAGATAATGTATATCTTGAGGTAAATAGAGCAATAAGTGTTTGTACAAGAGTAGAGAAAGTCATGTATATAAAACATTTGACTATCACTTAAAGTGTACTGTATTCCCTTGTAACTACAATAAGTTAATGTTTATCTTGAAGTAGATAGAGCAATAAGTGTTTGTACAAGAGTAGAGAAAGTCATGTATATAAAACATTTGACTATCACTTAAAGTCTACTGTATTCCCTTGTAACTACAATAAGATAATGTTTATCTTGAATTAGATAGAGCAATAAGTGTTTGTACAAGAGTAGAGAAAGTCATGAATATAAAACATTTGTCTATCACTTAAAGTCTACTTATTCCCTTGTAGCTACAATAAGATAATGTTTATCTTGAAGTACATAGAGGAGCAAGCGTTTCAGAGAAACATGAGATGTGTTCGATGACTGCAGTGGAAGCTAAATCACGGAGGACTGACACAGCAGCTTTCCTATGCAAACATTGGGCTGGTCAACTGTCGAAGCGCCTCGTAACCTTAATACCGGACGGAAACACTGTTTGCATATAGACTGCCGTTCTAATGGCTCGGTTTATCATCTGTCTCTGCAGCATGAATCTCGACACACTTTTACTTTCAGTACCATCTATCGACGTTTATAAGCAAGTGAATGGAAGGTACTCTCGTAACAAACGATATGTATATGTTAAATTAACTGGTAAGCTGTAAGAGATACACAGAAACTTCTTACTCAATCTTATCGCAATTTATCTGAGATGCGTTCTTACACACTTGACCACACTTCCTTGTCATAGTTTTCAATTTTCTAATATTTTGAATTGCGATGTCGTTATTCATTTTTTATCTCTTGGTCATACAAAGAGAACGGAATATCTATGCCGTCACCTAGCAACCAACTTAGAAACAGTTGACTATCACGTAAAGTCTACTGTAATCTCGTATTCCCTTGCTACCACAATTACAATGAGGCAAAAATTGACACTTGCAATCTAAAAACTCAAAAATATTTTAGAAAAATAACTTCAAGATGAACTTGGACCTCCTATATTTCCTATCATGTACGAGGGCTGTTCAATAAAGAGTGATCACAATATTTTTGTGACAACGTACCTTTACTCCTCCTCATAATTTTGATGGTCCTTCTCAAAATAGTCTCCCCTGAATGCGATGCACTTGTCCCAGGGTTTCTGCCAGTCTTCAAAGACATGCTGGACAGCATTTTTTGAGAGATCCTTCCAAATCGCCTCTGCAGCCTTTACCACTGCTTCTGATGATGGATAATGCCTCCCACGAAGGCGTCTCTTCAAGCTAGGGAATAGAAAAAATCACATGAGGCTAAATCCGAACTATAGAGGGGGTGAGGGATGCACTTCACGTTGATTTTTGCAAGATATTCAGCAACAACATTGGCGATATGCGGCCGCACATTATCGTTGTGCACCATCCAGCCTGCTTCACGGAAATGTGATCTTTTGCGCCTGATATGTACTTGCGATGTTTTCAAGACATCCCTGTAGTATTGTCCAGTTACTGATGTGTGTGCAGGTACAACATGCTGAGAAACCATTCCATGAATGTCAAAGAATGAGATGACCATAACTTTCACAGTAGAAGCAACCACTTTTGCTTTTTGGGGGGTTGGTGACGAAGGAGATTTCTACGCTGAGCTTTGATGTTTGCTCTCAGGATCAAAATGATGTAGCCAAATTTCATCAGCAGTGATTACGTTTGAAAGAAACTCCGGATTTTCCTCTAACATCAACTTTAACTGCATGTTACCTCCATTGCAGCGGTAGGCGATACTGGACATGTCTGAGCTTGCCTGGTTCTCACAGGCGGGAGCCAGGAGTACCAAAAATGAAACTGCTACGGCGTGTTTGTTTCATGTTAAGCTAACGTAATATAATAAGATTGAATTGATTATTCTTTACTGAACAGCTCTAGTTAAAATTCCAGCACAATTTAACAACATACTTGATTAACAAAAAATTCGGTTTATGAAGATGGTCACGTACAGGAAGTCGAAAATTACAGTAACGATTTTAAACTACTACCGGTTTAACCGGTAGTGGCTGTAACTTTCATCAATATGACGGACTGTCATATTGTCAAACCGCTGAGGCATATTAGGTTAGAACAGAATTTAGAAGGGAAACTGCATTTGTTTATCTGTTGCTTTGCTATTCTGTGTCCCTCTATTGCGAAGGGCTATTGAATCCTTAACAAATGTAGAGTACAGCATTGAAAATACGAAAAGATGCAGCAGAAAATATTCCATGAATATAAATAAATGACAGTCAGGTAAACGAGATTTCATACTTTAAAACAAAGAAGAATCTAATCATAGAAATAAAGTGACGTTTTGTTCTCTTAAGTGTACAATATTCTTTGTATAACTAATGAATTTCGCAGAAATATCAGTTGAGTCAGCCGCGCCTTATTTTTTGGAAGGTAGGCCACCCATCAAACGTCATGTGCGCCTTAGTCCAGGTTGTTGTTGTTGTTGTTGTTGTTGTTTTTTTGTAATTTACGTCCTCCAACGTTGTCATATCGGACGGTGAATGAATTGGGTGAAATGATGCTCAAATGAGTCCAGAGTCCGTGGAGCTTATAGCTACCTGACATTCATCTTGAAGGATAAGTGAAAACCCCGGATAAAGACCTCATCCAGGTAACTCGACCTGACCGAGATTCGAAGTCGTGACCTCTTGAACGTGAGGCAGACATGCTACCATCTACGCTACCGAGGCGGGCAGTCCAGTTTTGCGTTTACTAAACTCGATTGCTTGAAGTTGTTAGAATGAAGGATGTGCAAAATCCAGAGTAATAGCAGTCTAAGGGACAAAACGTACTGCTCGCTGAAGTACACCTTAAAATTATACGACTCCTTTACTGTGAGCAAATTCCGGTTTCCAGGCTATTTTAAAAACTTTTTACTAAAGTATGCATAGCAAAGTAATTCAGTAAACGCTTCGGAAAAGAAATGGACCTATCATATGAATACAGTAACGTCACCTAAAAAGAAAATGGCGGATTTTTGTAATAAGAGCAAAGTTTGGCTGCCAATAATTAGGAAAAACTTAGGGACACGCCTCATCCGTACTTTCAAAACGGACATATTAAACAACGGTTCATTTACATTTATTTACTCTCGGTCAGGGTGAGTTACCTGGATAAGGTTTTTCCGGGGTTTTCCCTTATCCTGAAAGAAAATATCGGGTAACTCTGAGCTCCATGGAGCCCGGACGCATTGAGCATCATTTCACCCATTTCATTCATCTTCCGATATGGCTAAATGTTGGAGGAGGTAAATTACAACAACAACAAAAAATTGTGCTTAAACTACGTCTCGTGCATTTCAATTAATATGCTTAAGAGCTTTTGACGTTTATGTAATAATATTAAAACACCCAGCAAATAATTAAGTGTCTTAAAAGGCTAAATAAAGCACGAGAACTCGCGAGATGGCAAAGGTATAGCGCCAGGCATACAAATCGTACTACTGAACCCAGAATGTCATTTCAGTCAAGTCTCGAAATAGCTCAATGGGATTATGACCATTCCTATGTCCTAATACTCAATGACACAGGTTCGAGTCTCAGCATTGTAAATACTGTTTTTTTATGTTCATCAAAACTTGGAAACCAATTCACAATAATTTAACCATAAAGTCCCTGAATGCTTGCATTACCCAAGAAGGTCATCACTTCCAGCACTTGTTTGTGTTCCCGGAATAGAAAAAGGTTCATTCCAGCGCCACAAAACATACCAATTTGACACGACATTTTAATAGCACAATAATTCTCTGTCTGCAAAATTGTGTTTAACTTCCGTGTTAAGCTCTGATGCTGTAATTTCCTTGTTTTATATGTTAAAATGTTTATAAATGATCCTTATTTGAATTGCACATGCATACAGGTGTGTTTAATCGTCAGCTGTCTAATTACGAATATACTACAGGCGATAACATCTATATTAGTACTAATTTCATCGAGTATTTAACATCCACGTTAAATACGCGGGTAGAACCTAGTAATGGGGTCGATGTTTCCATGTTGAAGTATAAAATGCAGATTGCATAAAACTCGAGAGTAAGGGGCAGTTGACTCACCTGGTATATCTGGTGGATAATTTCTGAAAATCCATTAAAGTGTATTATCCGAACTGTACGGAAAAGAATGTAGTGTATCATGTAAAATAAGGAAGTAGTAGCCATTTTCGGCAGAATACATAATTTTATATTCCGTGAGTATAAAAAAATGACAGTCAAAGAAACAGTCTTCATTTATTATAACAAAGGACAGTCTAATCACAGAGAAAAGAAAGGAACGGATTACACGGATAAGTCTACACTCTTTTTGTTTTATTATTTATTTAACAATAATGAATTACACGGAATCCTTTTGTGAAAGATGAAAAATACTACCCGAATCTGCAGGAAAATCTCGGGATTTTTATTAATTAATTTAAAGCTGTCCAAAGCTCTAGCAATTTATAATGGAGGAATTCAAAAAGTATTCTCCCTGTAAAAGCCGCAACAGACTGCAAAGTCCAGTCCCCGCAGTTGACGATAAAAGGCGGAAAACAAATAATAAACACACAAACACAAAAAATATATAGAAGCTAGTAAGAACAGCGGCGTTTTGTAAACATGGAGATAAAAATGATAGTAAAGGAAGAAAGGCAAACACGCACGGGGTAAACAAAAAACGCTCGGGCAGCCTGACAATTCCACGTAATAACAAACGTAAACTAGAAAAGAAAACAAACAGAACGACATGAATCTCTGTCTGTCCCTCTCGGTTTTTATACCAATGTGTGTACAAGCTAGGTACGTGAACATATTACGTCATATTTCTGATGTTAGTGGCTCCTTAATGGGAGTGCTTCTTCGATACTCGCGATATATCGACGTAGGTTTTATTTTTCGAGATAAACGTCGATATAAACCTTCGATATTTGTCAATTATTTTATATTTTTATGTTTTTTCATTACTGGAAGTTGCTCTGTTCTGACTTTATGTGAGATAAAGGAGTGGACACTTTTAAGCTATTGCCTGGCACATGTTTCTTGGACTACAATTGTTGACTGTGAGTAATGCAGGCACACAAACAATGACATCTGAAAATGATTACCGAAAACAAAACTGGTTTATGCACAGAAAGCTACTAATAATTTAGTGAAATAACAATCGATTTTGCAGCTTTCTATCAAGTATCGAGCATCAGTATCGATATGAGTATCGAGAGGTAGTAATATCGTCCCACCATTAGTGCTAGAGCTCGATTGCAGTCCTCCAGTGTCTACTTTGAGCAAACATCGATGTCATCTTTCCGCACTGCCACACACCACGAAAAGCAAACATGAAGAAACAATGAAAGAGAGGTTAGTGAGGGGAATCCAACCTGGAACGTCGTAAATGTGAAACTGCCATATTACCACTTCGTTCTTACCGTTAGCAAGGTAGAGGAAGGTATTCATTGCATCCAAATATCCTACAATGAGAATTCAGCCTTTTTTTTTTTTTTTTTTTTTTTTTTTTTTTTTTTTTTTTTTGGGAAAAGCATTGAATGTTTGATCTTTCAAATCAACAATGAGAAACGTATTGAAAATTTATGTATTTTCCACAAAAAGAACACAAATTGCATTTTAACAAAATCTAATTTGTTCCGCAAAGATTTTATATACAGTGCGATCCATATAAACCTGAACCATTTCAATACGCCATAACTTTTGAACCAATAATAGGACACACGTTCAACTTTGGGAGAATATAATACACAATTGGGAGATTACATTACACTATTTACATCTCAGAGAAAATGTTGGAAGTGTCCTCCACCAGCATCTATACATGTTTGTACTCGTCTCACCATATTCTCTGAAGTTTTACGGAGAGTATCCTCACTAACGTTACTTATTTCACTTCGAATGGATTCCTTGAGAACATCAGTTGTCCGTGGCCTATTCTTGTCCACTTTTTTTAGATACTCCCACAAGAAAAAAATCCGATGAGGTTAGGTCAGCGGATCTTGGGGCTTACAGATCTTTTGAGATTATTCGATTATCAAAGAATGTGGTTACAAGTTCCATGGTGTCATTAGATGTATGGCACGTTGTTCCATCTTGCTGGAAATAACCTTCTCTCAATTCGATATCATGTAGCTGCTCCACAAATGTATTGAAGATACCCATATAAACTTCAGTGTCTACAGTCGTATCAAAGACAATGGGACCAACGATCCTGGAAGCTGACACCACGCACCATCATGCAGTGGTGTTTCGTGGATCACTTGGGGGTTTACAGCAGCCCAATATCTGGTGTTTTGTGTGTTTATGTAGCCTGACAGAGGAAACCATGCCTCATCTGTAAACCACGTTATGGAGAGAATGTCTGGACGTCCTGAAACAATCGACAGTAACTGATTCGTTTATCATAATCTGCTTCTTTCAGTTGTTGTACCATATGCACTCTGTAAGGTCGCAGCTCTTTGACATGTTCCATATGAATACCCTGATTCCTGGCTCAATCGACACAACGATTTGTTTGGAGAATTCAATAGCCTTCTGCGAACATCTGTAACAGATGACGGTCTATGTTTTCCACTCTCAGTTGTCTCCAGCTTTCTTACGAGCGATAAAATTGTTACCTTTGTCGGAACATCGCGTACATTAAATTCTCTTCGAAATTCCCGTTGTGTTGTTACCAAGGAATTTGTGGTTCAATATGTTTTCAAAATGTAAACACGCTCTCGTAGTGAGTACTGCATGTTGCTGTTATGACTGCACATTTAAGACTGTCAAATGTGAACAATTATCAGTGTTGTCAATTCTCCCAGAGCCACTTAGATCATTAAAACAAATTTCTATGTTCTACAAACTTTCGAAGGGAAATTATGACCTATTGAAATGGTTCAGATTTATATGGATCGCACTGTACTTTCTAACAGTCTCAAATAATTCAGTTGGGGTGTGATTAATGTACCCAGCTTTCGCCTTTCAACCCGGGAAATCCCGAAAAAACCCATGGGTCAGGTAGGTCGGCCACGGGACTTGAACCCGGACATCCCGAATGCGGTACACAGACGAAACCTTCTAAACCATCCCGCTCGGTTAAAGATGCAGATACGAAAAAATATGTTCTAATATAAATTCTGGGTCCATATACATATTTCCGGTTGAGAGCTAAATTAAAAATGTTTTATTGAACAATGAGTGCACAAAGTCAAATAGATAACGTCTGAGGTCTATGTTTTAAACATACAGACCGTATGGGGGAGTTCAAAGGGGCAACACAATAAATACCCACACACGAGTGCCCGCAATTTGTATGCAGTGGGGCAGTTTAGCCCCTGGCTACAAAGCAAACGACACAGACCTGTAGCTTTTTGCTTGCCCGGAGCAAGGAATGCTTCTAAATTACGTTTGAATTGTGCTCGGAAGGTCATGGGGCAGGAACAAACAACGAGAGAGTGGTTTTTTGTACCAGTAGGTAGAGAGTCTGGCCCGCACAAACTTCCACCAGTAGAAAATACATTAGACCGTGATAGTTCTTGCACGTACAAGGAAATATGGGAATATAGTAGACTTTAAGTGATAGTCAAGTGTTTTAGTTGTTATGGTGATGTCTTTGGAATTACATTCTCTTTGTATGTCCCAGAGATAAAAATAAAGAATAATGATTTCCCAAGTTAGCGAAGTATAAAAGTTTTAACAATGAAGCTAATACAATGGTATTCCTGGAAGATGGTAAACATCACAAAAGTAAATTAAAACTTTTATCTACTTCAAGATAAACATTATCTTATTGTAGTTACAAGGGAATACAGAAGACTTTAAGTGATAGTCAAATGTTTTATATACATGACTTTCTCTACTCTTGTACAAACACTTACTGCTCTATCTACTTCAAGATAAACATTATCTTATTGTAGTTACAAGGGAATACAGTAGACTTTAAGTGATAGTCAAATGTTTTATATACATGACTTTCTCTACTCTTGTACAAACACTTATTGCTCTATCTACTTCAATATAAACATTATCTTATTGTAGTTACAAGGGAATACAGTAGACTTTAAGTGATAGTCAAATGTTTTATATACATGACTTTCTCTACTCTTGTACAAACACTTATTGCTCTATCTACTTCAATATAAACATTATCTTATTGTAGTTACAAGGGAATACAGGAGACTTTAAGTGATAGTCAAATGTTTTATATACATGACTTTCTCTACTCTTGTACAAACACTTATTGCTCCATCTACTTCAAGATAAACATTATCTTATTGTAGTTACAAGGGAATACAGTAGACTTTAAGTGATAGCCAAATGTTTTATATACATGACTTTCTCTACTCTTGTACAAACACTTATTGCTCTATCTACTTCAACATAAACATTATCTTATTGTAGTTACAAGGGAATACAGTAGACTTTAAATGATAGTCATATGTTTTATATACAGGACTTTCTCTACTCTTGTACAAACACTTATTGCTCTATCTACTTCAAGATAAACATTATCTTATTGTAATTACAAGGGAATACAGTAGACTTTAAATAATAGTCATATGTTTTATATACAGGACTTTCTCTACTCTTGTACAAACACTTATTGTTCTATCTACTTCAACATAAACATTATCTTATTGTAGTTACAAGGGAATACAGTAGACTTTAAATGATAGTCATATGTTTTATATACAGGACTTTCTCTTTCTTCTTGGTATTGTACTCAGAAGTTGTCTTTATTCTCAATGGCTTTTGTATAGCTGGTAAACTGTAAGAGATAGACAAAATATTACTACACAACAAATGTATATCTTTTTAAAATACGCAGTTTATGTCAAATAGATTTTTATAGGATCAACCATGTTCGATATATTCTTATTTATTTACTTTCAATTTCCTGGATGACTACTTCTAACTTTCAGATGACGCTTGGACTATGTTATATGCCATGATGGCAACAATTCTTATGGACATTGCTTCTCCATTTTTAGGTATTTTTATTTGACAGAACATTTTTATAGCTTTAGGTCATTTTCTAAACCAAATCCAAAGTTTTGTCACTTTGGGTTATTCTTACATGACCCCAAAATCTTGGAAATCTACTGGAATGTGATTCTATTTGTTAATCATTTGAGCTCATCAACTAAACCTTTTAAGTAAGACATACTTGTCTTATAAAAGAATATGGGTTGAATGTACATCCTGCTCTATGAACTTGTTTCTTAAAATGTGTTGTACAAGATCAATGCTGTTGTAAAAGTTATAATTTTTTTTTTTAGTTAAGCATGGCCCACTTACCTTCTGTTGAGGCTACTCTATGAAACAGTTGACAGTAGAGAGTCGTTCATATTTGGAAGCTTATAGAAGCTCTGTGTAACGTATCGTAATTCATTAATAAATAAAGGTAAATTTTCAGTCATTCTTTTTATAACTTTTTATTCATATGCAAGGAGATAAACAATTGAATGTTAATTTTTAGTCATATTTTGTTTTGTAATTTGGTGAAATAAATCTTGTTTTAAGTTTATTTTCGTGTTATTCTTTGTGTGTTCGGAATCCTGCCGCAGTATTTGGTTTAGAAATGGCAGTGAGGTTCCATCCCAGAAGCAGTAATTATTTCAGACGCTGCAGTTGCGGTTTCTTGTGGAAGTGACCGCGATTCATCATGTCGGTGAAACTGTGACCAGCTGCTATCATTGATCCTAGGTTTTGGCTCCGTGCCTGCGTGTATTTGGCTGCTAATTTGCACCCTTTTGTCCACGTCTGCACAGATTTGCTTCGACCGCGCGTCACAAAGGGCCTCAAGGCGCGCCTTATCTCATCGACACATGTCTGTTCCAATGAAAACTTGATGTGGCACATTCGGGTTAGTTTCTCCATACATTCTTAAAGGGCAACATTCCTCAGGGAATAATCAGATAGTCAACGGTTTTGGTTTTTGTGTGATATCTTTGTATGGCCAAGAGATAAAAAATGAATAACGACTTTTTGTTTCAGAAAAGAGTCATTATTGGAAAATTCAGACAATTAACAAGAATACCTTGGAAATAGTTAACCTACGGAAACGTATTTGAGATATATTGCGTGTTTTAATCAAGATCTATATATTTTACGGTTTACCAGTTTTACATACAGGGGGTGTGGTAAAGTTTTAGTTGTTATGCTTTAAAAAACGTGATAAAGGATTTGTGTTGATATCTGCTTGTTAGTTCTTCTCTACGTAGTCATCATCCAGATTTACACATTTCCCCAGCGTTTCTTGACCTTCCGAATATCTTGATTGTAGAAGTCTGCAGAATTCACTTTAAGCCACTCTTCCACTTCATTAATGACGTCATTTGTGTTGTCAAATCCGTGACCACGCAACGGATTCTTCATATCCGGGAACAAGAAACAGTCACTTGTTGCGAGATCGGGCGCAGAAGGCGGATGCTGTAAGGTTTCAAAGCCACATTCTCTTGTTTTGTCAACTGCAACTTGAGATGAATGAGCTGGTGCATTGTCAGACAGAAGACGAACAACTTTGCAGAGCATACCGCGTCGTTTCTTAATCAGAACAGCTCGTGACTTGTCCAGAAGATTGCAGTGGTATCTGCCAGTGATGGTTTGACCCTTGACAAGATAATCTGTAAGTATGACTCCATGACAGTCCCAGAAAACTGAAAGCATGACCTTCCAGCTGACTTGTGCACCTTTGCCGTTTTGGGAGGGGGGTGGGGAATCGGCATGTTTCCATTTTGTACTCATGGTTTTTGTCTCTGGATCATACTAATAGATTCAGGATTCATCCATGGTTACCAGAAGATCAAAAAATCATCTTCATCCTGCTCCAACATCATCAACATCTGTCTTGAAAGGTCACGCCGTGTTTGCTTTTGGAAAGGGGTTAGCAAACGTAGAACCCACCGTACAGACACCTCAGATATGTGCAGTTCGTCATGAATAATTTTCCACACACTACCATAACTAAGATGTGTCTCATACCTGATCATTTGGTCGTTTGTCTTCCAGTATTAAACACTCCACTTTCTTCACTGTGACAGCTGACGGTCTACCAGCTCTTGGCTCATCTGTCAGGGACATGTGACCAGTTTGAAAATTCCTTTTCCACCTCACAATAGTGTCATACAATGGGCAATTATTTCCATAAACAGCCGTCATCTCATCGTGGATTTCCCGGACAGTTTTGCCCTTCAAATTCAGGAACTTGATCACACTACGGGCCTCAATTTTCTCCATCTTACGCTTTAGTCACTTCTGGCACTCACTGTAAAAAACAAATGGACTCAAATCACTAAAACTGCGAGGGCTGTTCCACAAATAATGATCACAATTTTTTTTTTTTTTTTTTTTTTTTTTTGATAACGTACCTTTAGTCATCCTCATAATTTTGATGGGCATCTCAAAATAGTCTCTCCTGAATGCGATGCACTAGTCCCACCATTTGTGCCAGTCTTCAAAGACATGCTCGAAACCATTTCTGAGAGATCCTTCAAAATTGCCTCCGCAGCCTTCACCACTGCTTCTGATGATGGATAATGCCTCCCACGAAGCGTTTCTTCAAGTTAGGGAATAGAAAAAAGTCACATGGGGCTAAATCCAGACTATAGGGAGTGTGAGGGAAGCACTGCACGTTGATTTTCGCAAGATATTCAGCAACAACATTGGCAATTTGTGGCCGCACATTATCCTGGTGCAGCATCCAGCCTGCTTCACGGGAATGTGGTCTTTTGCGCCTGATATGGACTTGCAATGTTTTCAGGACATCCCTGTAGTATTGTCCAGTTACTGATGTTTGTGCAGGTACAACATGCTGATAAACCATTCCATGAATATCAAAGAATGAGATGACCATAGCTTTCCCAGCAAAAGCAACCACTTGTGCTTTTTGGGGGGTTGGTGATGAAGGAGATTTCCACATTGAGCTTTGCTGTTTCCTCTCAGGATCAAAATGATATTGCCAAGTTTCATCAGCAGTGATTACGTCTGAAAGAAACTCCGGATCTTCCTCTAACATCAACTTTAACTGCATGTTACCTCCATTGTAGCGGTAGGCGATACTGAACATGTCTGAACTTGCCTGGTTCTCACAGGCGGGAACCAGGAGTACCAACAATGAGACTACTACGGCGTGTTTGTTTCACATTAAGCTAACAGAATATAATAAGACTGAATTTTAGTGCGAAAAATTATGACCGTAACAAAATTATGATCATTCTTTATTGAACAGCCCTCGTTATTTCCCGAGGAATCAATGTTGACACTCTGGCATAAAAACTACCGGGTGCTAAGTAAAACTTTACGTCAGCCCCCCGTAATTCATTTAGAATAAAGAGGACTGTTTAGGTCATTCTCAGAAAATGCAAGATATACAATTCATTTGTTATGAAAATACTTTAAACAATTTTTATTGTGATAGGAATTCTTAGGGTTATTTTTAGAAAATAAAAGCTTTTTAAAAATGTTTTGAGTGAATGCATTTTTTGCCGCTATGAAATGCAAATGTGCGATTGAGGAAGCAAAAACAGTTTCAAAAACACTTAAAATTGACTTGTGCTGTATTCAGGAATGTTTCAAAGTTCATGTATAATCAAAAATCAAAGACTTCAAATGAAATTATGTAGTAAAACCGTACTAAATGGAGAAGCGTTCCATTTTTTTTCTTTTTCATTCAGAATGTGACAGGTGCTGCCTTTGTGGTGTACAGACGAACTATCGGCTTGGTTTCTCTCTGTATTGTTGGTAACATTATCTTACTCATTTCCCGCTACAATTCCCTCATCTCGACTTAAACCTCTAGCATTATTTTTTAACTTGACACGTTTTAAAAGAGGAAATGAGAGAAGCGGGTAAAAACAGAGAGAGAGCGACAAAGCGAGCCAGTAAATGCAATGCTTCCCAAAGAGAAAGAAACGAGAAAAAACAAAAACGAAGCGTCCCAACGCGTTTCTACTTTTTTTTTTTTTTTTTCGCAGCGGACAGGCTCTTAACTTCGGAAACCGTGTTAATAATGAACGCAGGGAGATTCGCTGTGGACTAAACATCACGATGTAGACGATATCTGGTTAAAAATTTAGCTTTTGAAATGAATAAATTGCCGTTCTTTATTCCTCAAAGCTACCTCACGTTTTGTCAGAGTTTTTTTTTCTGCTGCGTACGCAGGAAGTGGAAAATGTACCTACTGCCTTCAATCCACAAATTCACAACCAAGATTCCTTTAGAAAATGTAAGTTTTGAGGTACCTTAAAATAAAAGGGCATTTTTAGACAACGATTACTATGCTTAAGAACGAAAAGTATGTAAAAATATAGACGCTACAGAGCAGTTTGGTAAAGAGGTCGTTCTTTTCCCTTCTGTGTAATGTGACGGTAGCGTGTGTGCCTCACCTTCTACATGTCCGAGTTCGAAACTTGGTCACAATGAGATATCCTAAGTTACTTTTGGGTTTTACCTTATCCCGAAAGATGAATGTGTGGTAACTCTAAGCTCTATGTACCCTGTACTCATTTGAACATCATTTCATTCATCGTCCTATATGACTTAACGTTGGACGTTCTCTCTTATCCTGAAAGATGAATGTCTGGTAACTCTAAGCTCTTTGTACCCTGTACTCATTTGAACATCATTAAGAACTGGACGATGATGATATGATGACAGTAAGTAAGTAATAATAGTAATAATAATAATAATAATAATAATAATAATAATAATGATGATGATGATGATGATGATGATGATGATGATGATGATGATAATAATAATAATAATAATAATAATAATAATAATAATAATAATAATAATAATAATAATAATAATAATAATAATAATAATAATAATAATAATAATAATAATAATAATAATAATAATAATAATAATAATAATAATAATAATAATAACATCGTGAAGTGCTATTTTAGGCAGTTTGTAGAACAGCTGGACAGCAAAGCTATGTGACTGTTCTTCAGTTCATGTTTTCATGGCTTGTGGATATATCTGCAGCTTCCCTTACATGCGTTGAACGGTCCAGGAAACTCCCTCCGTATTCAAACAAGTGTGAAGCTGGATAAGACATTCATCCGACGCGGACATCGCTTTGAATACGTTCATGAGAGCAAACTTCTAAATTGTAACATTCAGCACAGACAGGTTTAACGTCTGTTACCTCTAGAGTAGACTTTAAGTGATAGTCAAATGTTTTATATACATGACTTTCTCTATTCTT
This sequence comes from Mantis religiosa, assembly GCA_030765055.1. Classification (NCBI taxonomy): domain Eukaryota; kingdom Metazoa; phylum Arthropoda; class Insecta; order Mantodea; family Mantidae; genus Mantis; species Mantis religiosa. The sequence continues at coordinate 24,631,862 of CM060957.1, forward strand.
GTACAAACACTTATTGCTCTATCTACTTCAAGATAAACATTATCTTATTGTAGATACAAGGGAATACAAGTGGACTTTAAGTGATAGTCATTTTTATAGAGTTGATCAGTTAGGTGACAGCTTTAAAATTCCGTTCTTTATATTTGAGAGGTTCGACCTGTAGGTAAAATTCTGTACACCCCTCGGCAAGGGAGCTGCACTAAATCGCGGGATTCATTTGTCATTGTGATCGAAGTTTTTTCCCTCTTGAAAATAATAAATGGTTTTGTCAGGCGAGACATCTGCAACAACAAAGTAGGGACCATTTGGTTCTACTGTCAGGTTTTGTTACCTGGCGCTCGCGGTTTTTGTTACGTATGGGTCTTGTACAGCTACTCGTGTAATTTTTTCATTAATTTCACGTCTTTATAGCACTCCACCAAAAACTTGACTATGAATCCAAATCTTCCATCAAAATAAAAGTTTGTTGGAAGCATACTTTTTATTTACGTTCAGAAGCTTCCTGAGAATTGAGATTGAATTTTAAAAAAAAAGAAGAAATACTGTCCTCGAACCCAGACCTTCATTTACATGGACAATTTTTGAAAAATTGTATTTTCTCAAAAGTAGTTCTAAAGGCTTTGATTAAAATACATGTTTAGGATATTTTTGTGCAGCTAGCAGTTTCCAGATATTCCTGGTTATTTGTTTAGGTATCTGAAATATTTTTCTCAACTGAGAAGTACATTAATATAATTTTGAGTCGAACTAATACTTAGTGCTCCATTTGTTGCTAGTGTTTTGCTAGACGCGTTTCCTTAGGATCTTAACATCATCAGATGTTGTCGACTAATAGATGTTGGTTTTGTGAACTCCTTGGAGGCGACAGATGTGTCTCTCTTTTCTCGTAGAAAAAGAGACAAACAATGAAATCCCCTTCTTAGATTTGAAACTTACCAGAAAACATACAAAATTTGAATTTGGCATACATAGGAATGAAACACACACAGAAAATTTCATAAAATCAGATAGATAGATATACCCCAAGACAACACAAACATGCTGCTATTAACGGTTAAACTTACAGGCTGGTTAATGTACCTTTAAACAAGATGGAATATATCAAAGAGTACTATAATATCATTCACATTGCAGAATACAATGGATTCACTGCTGAATTGATCAAAAAGAAAATTGATAAATTCAAAAGATAACAAAGATGCAAACAAGTAACTACTCTTTCCCCAATCAGTAATGAAACTTCATACAGAAAATTTACATATTATCCCAGAGCTACACACTAAGAGCTACCTACTAAGCAAATAAAATAAGAGTTGTTCAACAACAGTATGTAGAATATTGCAGATAATCGTACACTTCAAAATTTGTCCTTTTTGGATCTTTTAACACGATTTTGCATCAGATTCGACACCATCATTTGGGACGATCATTCCGCTGATCGAGTGTCGGGGGACATAGCAGAGTGGCAATGAGCTTCGGAGGCCAAATGCCAACTTGGGTAAACAAAACATAAGCGCATCGATACATGTCACGGTCAGTGTGGCAAACAAAACAAACACAAAGGTGCCAAGTCGGCGTTTTCCTTGCAGCTGACGTTTCGTTTCTAAATGTAGGCCATTGTTTCCTTCACGTGGTACTTCAACTGTTTTAACAATTGCTTTGTCATGGACAATGAAATTCCTAGACCAAAGAATTTTTGTATGTGGACATTTTGTTAAATTTTAGAATATTTTAGTAAAATTTAACTTGGAAAAGTATCTTACGTTGAAGATATTTTCTGTTTTAACGTTACTAGTGATTTGCTTGATTGTGATTTGTTTTAAAGATACTCCAAAAAGTATTCAACTAACCATAGCATATAGAATATAACAAGCACAATCAGAAAAAAATATACATAAGAAACGAACAATAAAACACTATTTGGGTTCATATGTTGCTTAATTAGTGAACAGCTCTACGTTATTTAAAATCATGTCCCATTTGATGTCAAACAAGTATTTCTCTAGTAAACAAGATCCCAGGTATGGTGCCTCTCTTCCCTTTTCTTATGCAGTTGTGTTTCATCCACTGTCGTTGACAGTTCCATTTCTGTTTTCAAAGTCGTTGACTGCTATTTAAGTAATATGGATCGAAAACTCGTGAACCTACAAAAGAAGAAAGGGAAATTTGCATCAGGTTATTTAAAACAGGAAAATCTATTTAAGGGTATGTATGACTGAAATTTTCAAATTCTGAACTAATAATGCTAGCTTTTTCAAATTTACAGCATAGCTGTAGTATAATGTAAACATGTTACAACCTATATTTAAACCATTTTTCTCCAGCAGTTTAGAAATTATGATAAATTTTGTATGTTTTTTTGTCACGTCACTAAAAAAGTCCCTTGCGACAAAATATTTTGAATTTTGGTCTAATATTTTAACCCTATGTTCATAATACACATACTTTTTGAAATTGCTCTGGGTTTTTCTGTGTCTCCTTTAGTTTAGGTCACAACAATTTTTTAATTTACAAATACTCTTTTTTTGTCTAAAAAAAACTAAGTTTTGTGTTTGAAAATTAAAAATATATGCTTATATGCATTTCACAATAAAACCTAGGGAACTTTCCATTCCTCATGATATTCTGAACCTGTGTAGGAAATTTCATGAATGTAGTACAAAAACTGCATCGCAAGGAGCATTTTACAGGAAGAAAACTGCTGAAAATATGAACATTGAGAAAACAGCGATTAAAGATTTGATTGCATAACTCACATTAAAATCCACCAGGCTGATAGGTTGGACCCTCAGATTTCTTTTTCCTCTCCTCTGTTGCTGCTTTTTCCACCTTTTTCTTCTTTAGATGTTGCTTTTCTTCTGCACAACTTCGCTTCTTGCTTTGCAGGATACGAGTCTGATCTCGCTGCACTGAAGTTTTCCTTGCTGAGTCTACTACACTTTCACCTCTAATATTTTGCTGCAGCTCCAATGACTTAAGACTACCCATGTTAAACTCACTGATGCTTTTAATAACAGCAAGATCCAATGTTTGTTTTGATATGAAAACTTCCTTTGGGCACTTATTCCATATGACATGATGCAAAGATTCATTGGCATTCTGTGTTTTTCCTGTTTTTCACCTCTCTAGTAATGTTGTAGAAGCCAGCCTCTGATATATTGGCAACATTTTAGGAACTATTTTGTCTGAAAGCCTTATTTTTCTTTTCTTGAATTGAAAATTTAAGAACGGAAAACAGACAAAGAATGTGGATGTAGGCAAAAGAGGGCGTGACTCTGACAGAGTTTAAAGGCCACCGACATTTAAATAAGCATTTAAAAATGGTGTCCGGAGGCAAGTTATGCATTTTTCACACTCGGGAATGTCTAAATTATTTTATAGAATTAAAATAAAAAAGTCGTTATTTTCACGATTTTCATGAAATTTCAGTCATACATACCCTTAAGAAATTGGAGAAGCCATTGGAAGATCCACCAGTTCAGTGAAGACTGTTATATACAGGTTTGATCAGAACAAAATTAAAATCAATCAAGAATCGGTCGTCCTGCAGTTCCTTCCGAGAAGGAGAAACGACAGTTACTTAGAGAAGTCAAGAAAAATGCTAAACTAAGTGCTCCAAAACTTTCTATTACAGTTCAAACACACACAGGAAAGTCTGTTTCAGCACAAACTATAAGAACCGTGCTTTATGAAGCTGAGCATGGAGGCCGAACAGCCCGTAGAAAACCATACATCAGTAAAATCAACAGAAAGAAGCGAGTTGCTTTTGACAAAAGAACATAAATACAATAAGTTTGATTTCTGGAAGAAGGTTGTATTTACTGACGTGAGTCAATTTGAGCTCTGTAAGTCAAAAGGGCGAGTAATAATGTGCAGAAAAAATAACTGTAAACTTTTATTTTATTTTTTAATATATTTATTAGATCGGTCAGCAATAATACAGGGTGTTACAAAAAGGTACGGCCATACTTTCAGGAAAACATTCCTCACACACATAGAAAGAAAATGTGTTATGTGGACATGTGACCGGAAACGCTAAATTTCCATGTTAGAGCTCATTTTAGTATTTCTCTTAAAATGTAAATTGAAATCATTCGTGCAGACAATTGTCAAAATACCCCATTGTGGTTCATGCACGATGGAGCTCCTGCACATTTCAGTCGAAGTGTTCGTACGCTTCTCAACAACAGATTCGGTGACCAATAGATTGGTAGAGGCGGACCAATTCCATGGCCTCCACGCTCTCCGGACCTCAACCCTCTTGACTTTCATTTATGGGGGCATTTGAAAGCTCTTGTCTACACAACCCAGGTACCAAATGTAGAGTCTCTTCGTGCTCGTATTGTGGACGGCTGTTCTCCAGGGCTGCATCAGCGCATCAGGGATTCCATGCGACGGAGGATGGATGCATGTAACCTCGCTAACGGAGGACATTTTGAACATTTCCTGTAATAAAGTGTTTGAAGTCACGCTGGTACGTTCTGTTGTCGTGTGTTTCCATTCCATGATTAATGTGATTTGAAGAGAAGTAATAAAATGAGCTCTAACATGGAAATTAAGCGTTTCCGGACACATGTCCGCATAACATATTTTCTTTCTTTGTGTGTGAGGAATGTTTCCTGAAAGTTTGGCCGTGCCTTTTTGTAACATCCTGTATATGCTTTGCAGATCTGAGAGAACAGATACAAAATAATCACAGAGTAATAAAGTTGTAGAGGTAGGACAGCGTGTCTCCTCTGAACTAAAACAAATGTGTTGTTGCACTAATACAAATGTGACACTGAACTAATAAAATGGTATACATACTTCCATAGTGAGAATCTACATAGTAGAACAGAATAATAGAAATAAATTGAGACAGTAGATTATTCAGAAGTGGAAGTGTCATCACTGTAAAGCAGGTCCTGTGATAGTCGTCGCTTCAGTAGCGTTGGCCGGCGACTCCGGACGCCAATGTTATACGTCACAGCTCCTGGGACGTGGCGTAGATTTTAGAAGAAGCGTCGAGCAGTCTGTCGGATGAAATGGTGGAGAGCAAGAAGTCCCTGCTCGTGATGCAGCTGCTGGTTGCGGACAAACCAAGGAGCATTGGTGACGATTCGCAAGAATCGACTCTGAATGACCTGTAGACGCCTCAAGTGACAAGTACTGGCAGCCCCCCAGACCTGACAGGCATAAGAGGTCGAACCAGAGATTTGTACAGGAGCAGTGAAGATTCTAAAACAAGTGAAGTATGTTAGTGAAATAATGGAGACAGTTCTGAAAGACGAGCGGTTGCCAGGGTAATGGTGCGGTCAATATGAGGCTTCCACGTAAGCCGAGTGTCCAGTAACACTCCAAGGTACTTGACTGTTGTAGGTGAAGGGAGCCACGGCACATGATCGGTCAGAAGGCGTATAGGCGGAGGTGGATTGTAGCTGCTTAAAGTAAAAATCTTGGCTTCAGTTTTCTGGGTATTAAGGGAGATGCACCAACTTTGACACAATTGAACGAGGCATTCAAGAGAGAGCTGTAAGGTTCGTACAACAGAGTGTATTTCGGAGTGAGAGTAAAATAAAACAGTGTCGTCAGCATACAGGGCAATTGGAACTGTAAGCTTCAGGAGAAAAATATAACAGCTTCAGTTAAACATGGAGGCGGTTCAGTACTTGTCTGCGGCTGCGTGAGTACAAATGCTGTTGGGGATTTGTGTTTTATTGATGGAATTATGAACCATAAGGTTTATATAAACATACTAAAAACACATCTGTCCAGAAGTGTGAATAATATGGGTCTCTCTCAGGATTATATTTTTACACAAGATAATGATACAAAACACACAGCTCTACGGTTGTTGTACGACGGCTGTTCAATAAAGAATGGTCATAATTTTTACGGTCATAATTTTTCGCACTAAAATGCAATCTTATTATATTCTGTTGGCTTAATGTGAAACAAACACGCCGTAGTGGTTTCATTCTTGGTACTCCTGATTCCTGCATGTGAGAACCAGGCAAGTTCAGACATGTTCAGTATCGCCTACCGCTGTAATGCAGTTAAAGTTGATGTTAGAGGAAGATCCGGAGTTTCTATCAAACGTAATCACTGCTGATGAAATTTGGCTACATCATTTTGATCCTGAGAGCAAACAGCAAAGCTCAGTGTGGAAATCTCCTTCATCACCAACCCCCCACAAAAAGCAAAAGTGGTTGTTTCTGCTGGGAAAGTTATGGTCATCTCATTCTTTGATATTCATGAATGTTGTACCTGCACACACATCAGTAGCTGGACAATACTACAATGATGTCCTGAAAACATTGCAAGTCCATATCAGGCACAAAAGTTCACATTTCCGTGAAGCAGGCTGGATGCTACACCACGATAATGCGCGGCTGCATATTGCCAATGTTGTTACTGAATATCTTGCTGGAATCAACGTGAAGTGCAACCCTTACCCTCCCTTTAGTCCGGATTTAGCCCCATGTAACTTTTTTCTATTCCCTAACTTAAAGAAACGCCTTCGTGGGAGGCATTATCCATCATCAGAAGCAGTGGTGAAGGCTGCAGAGGCGATTTTGAAGGATCTCTCAAAAAATTGTTTCCAGCATGTCTTTGAAGACTGGCAGAAACGCTGGGACAAGTGCATCGCATTCAAGGGAGACTATTTTGAGAAGGACCATCAAATTATGAGGATGAGTAAAGGTACGTTGTCAAAAAACCATAGTGACCATTCTTTATTGAACAGCCTTCGTATAATATTCCACGATGGATGCCGACACCACCGCAATCCGCAAACATGAGTCCAATCGAGAATTTGTGGAGTGTACAGGACAAAGATATTAGGAATAATCAGATATCCAATATAAAGGATCTAAAGAACGCTATACTAGAGGAATTGCATAAAATTACAATGGAAACAACGCAATCTTTGGTGAAATCCATGCCAAGGAGAATGCAAAAGATTATAAAGAGGAATGGAGGGCCTACTACGTACTAACTGTAGTATTCTACACCATTTTCAGCATCCTATATTGCATATCTTTGCTTTTGAATGTTTAACTATGTTTACGTGAATAGATACTGTGTGTTTCTTTATTGTATTCTCTTTTTCAGTAATCAATAAATAAGACAGTGTCCTTGCTGCACTTTATTCTGATGATTTGCCACTATCCATACATCCTTAAACATAAACTCATGCATTAAACGAAAACTTTTGGAGTAACTATTTCTAGCACTGTACGCCATTTCAATGCCAGCATGCCGTTCAATTGTTAAACATTTGAAGATCGCCATTCCTTTGTACTTGAATAACAAGAGCTCGCATTTAGAACATATTTAGCGATTTTTAGCCCATAAATGCATGTATATATTCATACTTTATAGTGCATATAACTGCCAGCTTTAGTTATAACGAAATGAGTGACGTAGCGTTTATCTGGATTAAATAAACTAGACGCGTGGTCGATGGACGGTTGTCAGTGTTTTCAACTGAAACAGGGCACGCTTCGCTTTCTTTTTCTCTGTTTTTCAACGTTTCATTTGATGTTGTTTTGGTTTTTACACCTATCTATCAAACGTGAAATGCAGACACAGAGCAACAAAAAAGCATCACGATAATAAACAGGCGGTGCAGTAGTTTTTGTGATACGTTAACAATCCTAACTAGGACAGCAGAATACGCTTACGTTACATTTTTAAAAAAATAAAACTCGTGCAAAAATAGTGATCTCCTCTGAGGCTGGAGCTGGCGAGCGTAATGTGACGTAACAGTCGACTACCGCGATTCCCTATATATGTCCATTTATTAAAATGCAAGGAGTAATAAAGCAAACTGAACTAGATCTGGCGCAGTTGCTTGATCGGTAACACAGCTGCCTGTTGTGTCACGGTCTCCAAAGTGAAGGAGATCCTGATCTTCTGCATAAACAAAGGCGAAGCGTGAAAGGAAGCGCTGGAAGATTCTTCCCCAAATATATATAAAACTCATGCCAGACAATATCTTAATTACACTGGATAAATTTTCATCTGCTGCGGACAATGTGACTCCCCTTACCAGTTCCCCCAGATCATTCAATACTGTATTATAGTATTCGTAACTTTGAATAGCGTCTGGTAACTCTAAGCTCTATTTACCCTGTACTCATGTGAACATCATTTCATTCATCGTCCGATGACTTAACGTTGGAGGTTTTCTCTTATCCTGAAGGATAAATGTCTGTTAACTCTAAGCTCTATGTATTCCGCACTCATTTGAACATCATTTCATTCATCGTCCGATATGACTTAACGTTGGAGGTTTTCTCTTATCCTGAAAGATGAATGCCTGGTAACTCTAAGCTCTATTTACCCTGTACTCATTTGAACATCATTTCATTCATCGTCCGATATGACTTAAAGTTGGAGGTTTTCCCTTATCCTAAAAGATGAATGTCTGGTAGCTCTAAGCTCTGTGTACCCTGTTCTCATTTGAGCATCATTTCATTCATCGTCCCATATGACTTAACGTTGGAGGTTTTCTCTTATCCTAAAAGATGAATGTGTGGTTACTCTAAGCTCTATGTACCCTGTACTCATTTGAACATCATTTCATTCATCGTCCGATATGACAACGTTGGAGGTTTTCCCTTATCCTGAAAGATGAATGTCTGATAACTCTAAGCTCTATGTATCCTGTACTCATTTGAACATCATTTCATTCGTCGTCCGATATGACTTAACGTTGGAGGTTTTCTCTTATCCTAAAAGATGAATGTGTGGTTACTCTAAGCTCTATGTACCCTGTACTCATTTCAACATCATTTCATTCATCGTCCGATATGACAACGTTGGAGGTTTTCCCTTATCCTGAAAGATGAATGCCTGATAACTCTAAGCTCTATGTATCCTGTACTTATTTCAACATCATTCCATTCATCGTCCGATATGACTTAACGTTGCAGTTTTTCTCTTATCCTGAAAGATGAATGTCTGGTAACTCTTAGCTCTGTGTATCCTGTACTTATTTGAACATCATTTCATTCATCGTCCGATATGACTTAACGTTGGAGGTATTCTCTTATCCTGAAAGATGAATGTCTGGTAACTCTTAGCTCTATGTATCCTGTACTCTTGAAAATCATTTCATACATCGTCTGATATGACTTAACGTTGGAGGTTTTCTCTTATCCTGAAAGATGAATGTCTGGTAACTCTTAGCTCTATGTATCCTGTACTCTTGAACATCATTTCATACATCGTCTGATATGACTTAACGTTGGAGGTTTTCTCTTATCCTGAAAGATGAATGTGTGGTAACTCTGGGCTCTATGTACCCTGTACTCATTTGAACATCATTTCATTCATCGTCCGATATGACTTAACGTTGGAGGTCTTCTCTTATCCTGAAAGATGAATGTCTGGTAACTCTAAGCTCTATGTACCCTGTACTCATTTAAACATCATTACATTCATCGTCCGATATGACTTAATGTTGGAGGTTTTCTCTTATCCTGAAAGATGAATGTCTGATAACTAAGCTCTATGTACCCTGTACTCATTCGAACATAATTTCATTCAGCGTCCGATACGACAACCATGGAGGACGTAATTTAAAAAAGTAATTGTTAGAGGAAGAACCTTCAGTAAAACGGTTTGGAGAAAGGTCAAGATTGAAATTCGCGTAAATTTTGCACGTCATTATTATAATTTTATTCTTTGAATCTTCTCTAAATAAAGTTTTATAGACGCGCCTTGTCTCAGCCTATGTAATCTTAATAAAAACAAATTTCTAATGCACTGGAATCAATTGTGATTGGTACACATGACAATATGTCTCTGTTTGTGGTAAATTTATATTCGAGTACTGACTTCAGTTGTTTCTGTTGCAGGTATGTGTTACGTAACTGCTTTTTGCGGTGCAGTCAGGACTACGCTAAACTTTCCATGCTGAAATCAAGGTCAGTACAGCCCTATGGCGTAATTTACGTGTTTACAGCATTATGTAATTATGTTTTCCAGAATTGAGGCAGTCTTCTGGAGCATGTGTTTTGTTTTTTATTTCAAGATTAGGTAATACAGGATCATTAAAATATATATTAGGGTGTCTCTTATGAAAGTTTTTTTTTCTTTTGGTGTTTTGGAAAATTTATCGGTTTTCTTCGGTTTGGCAGTGCTGTTTACGGGATGTCATGGCTAGTGTTGCCTACAGTGCGAGCATGTATCAGTCTTCAATTGTTAATAAACAATTACAAAATGGAGATAACAAAGTTTGAGCTTAGAGTTCTACTAAATCATTACTGGAAACAAGATTATAACATCGCTGTCGCAGCTCGAAGAATATGTGAAGTGGAAGGAGAAGATGTTGTTAGTGAGCGTGTGACACAACGATGGTTCCAACGTTTCAACAATGGAGACGAAAACACTAAAGATTTAACACCTTCTGGAAGACCTAAGGTAGCATACACGCCAAGTTTTGCTAGAAAATCCACAAAAAGTACCGGTAGGCCTTCAGAAGAACTTGGTACACCAAAAGATGTCAGAACAGATCATGTGTTGCTTGTCAGAACACATTTAAAACATTTGTGGGCATTACTTATGAGACAGTTTCTGACAGTTGCAGTATCAGTAGTCAACCTCTGCAAAAATGACAAGACATCTGTCCAACACCGGTACACAGAGACAATTAGCAGATCAGCTTTGGAAAGTAGTGTACTGTTGGAAGTAAAGGCTTTTCGTTCTGTGCGTTCTTCGAATGTTTAAGATTCGTTCTGTGCATTGTTGAAAATCGGGAACTGGCTCCACAAATAAGTAAAATGGAATTGTACTATTATTTTAATAATGAGAAGGCCTGCATTCAATTATTACTCGACGATGGTCTTCTGAGGACAGGGATGTTGTATAATTTAGGGACAAATAAGACCGTTGGCAGCATTGCCTTCAATGGAGAAACAAGGATAGTTTGGCTGCACTGAATTTTTCAACACAGCTACGAAGGCTGTTCAATAAAGAATGATCATAATTTTTCGCACTAAAATTGAATCTGTTAGCTTAATGCAAAACAAACACGCCGTAGTAGTTTCATTGTTGGTACTCCTGGTTCCCGCCTGTGAGAACCAGGCAAGTTCAGACATGTTCAATATCGCCTACCGCTGCAATGGAGGTAACATACAGTTAAAGTTGATGTTAGAGGAAGATCTGGAGTTTCTTTCAAACGTAATCACTGCTGATGAAACTTGGCTGCATCATTTTGATCCTGAGAGCAAACAGCAAAGCTCAGTGTGGAGATTTCTTCATCAGCAACCCCTAAATAAACAAAAGTGGTTGCTTCAGCTGGGAAAGTTATGGTCATCTCATTCTTTGATATTCATGGAATGGTTTATCAGCATGTTGTACCTGCACACACATCAGTAACTGGACAATGCTACAGCGATGTCCTGAAAACTTTGCAAGTCCATATCAGGCGCAAAAGACCACATTTCCGTGAAGCAGGCTGGATGCTGCACCACGATAATGCGCGGCCGCATATTGCCAATGCTGTTGCTAAATATCTTGCAAAAATCAACGTGAAGTGCATCCCTCACCCTCCCTATAGTCCGGATTTAGCCCCATGTGACTTTTGTCTATTCCGTAACTTGAAGAAACGCCTTCGTGAGAGGCATTATCCATCATCAGAAGCAGTGGTGAAGGCTGCGGAGGCGATTTTGAAGGATTACACAAAATGGTTTCCAGCATGTCTTTGAAGACTGGCAGAAACGCTGTGACAAGTGTACGCATTCAGGGGAGACTATTTTGAGAAGAACCATGAAAATTATGAGGATGAGTAAAGGTACGTTGTCAAAAAAAAAGTGATCATTCTTTATTGAACAGCCCTCGTACATGCCTATTAAGTTATGACTTCAGTAACGTTTAAAGAATGCCCTCCATCACAAAATTGCACTAAAAAGTTTAGAAATCATATGGTTTCCTCATTAATAAAATAATTAATTTAATATATCCTAAATTTATGATCTTGTGATGCAAGTTAACGTGAAATATTCTCTTGTTCCGGTGTAAGGAACACAACGCAGACACTGTCACCCATTTGCACCTGAAACCAAAGTTTGCACAAATGGAGTCATATAAAAGTTTTATTATAGAGCAACTTTTAAGTTCTGTATAACAATTCTAGTTTTAGTTCCTCTACAAAATTTATTTATGTGAGGAAGAAAGAAAAGGAACAATAATCAGAAAAAATGAAATTATTTCTTAAGAAAAATGCTCTTTGTTCAAAGAGAACTAGTTGCAGAAACTTTCTCCTTGCAGCGTGTTAATGTGTGAGAAAAGTTATAATATAGAAGTGTCGGGTTCCTGCATTTGTTTACAGACAGTGGCGTGTTCTTGTGCATGTACTTTAGAATAACGAATTGTTTAAATATCAGAGGAATCAGCATTAATCCACGAACGTGAGTTAATATTACATTGTCATCCAGTTCTGAGTTATGTTTAAAGTTTCAAGTCTCCAGCTCATCGTGAAGTTAGTTTAAACATTTTCCATATAAAGGGTAGTTTGTGGTGGAGGTATTTTCTTGAAAGTAAGTTAATATTACATTGTCATCCAGTTCTGAGTTATGTTTAAAGTTTCAAGTCTCCAGCTCATCGTGAAGTTAGTTTAAACATTTTCCATATAAAGGGTAGTTTGTGGTGGAGGTATTTTCTTGAAAGTAAGTTAATATTACATTGTTATCCAGTTCTGAGTTATGTTTAAAGTTTCAAGTCTCCAGCTCATCGTGAAGTTAGTTTAAACATTTTCCATATAAAGGGTAGTTTGTGGTGGAGGTATTTTCTTGAAAGTAAGTTAATATTACATTGCCATCCAGTTCTGAGCTATGTTTAAAGTTTCAAGTCTCCAGCTCATCGTGAAGTTAGTTTAAACATTTTCCATATAAAGAGTAGTTTGTGGTGGAGGTATTTTCTTGAAAGTAAGTTAATATTACATTGTCATCCAGTTCTGAGTTATGTTTAAAGTTTCAAGTCTCTAGCTCATCATGAAGTTAGTTTAAACATTTTCCATATAAAGGGTAGTTTGTGATGAAGGTATTTTCTTGAAAGTAAGTTAATATTACATTGTCATCCAGTTCTGAGTTATGTTTAAAGTTTCAAGTCTCTAGCTCATCATGAAGTTAGTTTAAACATTTTCCATATAAAGGGTCGTTTGTGGTGAAGGTATTTTCTCGAAAGTAAGTTAATATTACATTGTCATCCAGTTCTGAGTTATGTTTAAAGTTTCAAGTCTCTAGCTCATCATGAAGTTAGTTTAAACATTTTCCATATAAAGGGTAGTTTGTGGTGAAGGTATTTTCTTGAAAGTAAGTTAATATTACATTGTCATCTAGTTCTGAGTTATGTTTAAAGTTTCAAGTCTCTAGCTCATCATGAAGTTAGTTTAAACATTTTCCATATAAAGGGTAGTTTGTGGTGGAGGTATTTTCTCGAAAGTAAGTTAATATTACATTTGATGGATAGAGTCAACATGAAAAATTCAATGCCATGGCCGGGATTTGAACCACGGATCTACTGGTTTCCGTCCAGTCGCTCTTAACCTTTGAGCTACCATGGCCAACGTGCCTTCCTGACATTAAATTCTCCAGTTGACTCGTATATTTCCCAGGTAGACCACTAGGGGCTCTCGCATCCGAGATACACCGTTTGTGGCGACTTACTATTGTAAGTACTTAAGTCCCAGGCTTCATCATTTAACTGATATTATTTTAGTTAATTGATGGAAATTAATCATTTCTCCACACTAGCCGTATATAGGCTATATACGGCTAGTGTGGAGAAATGATTAATTTCCATCAATTAACTAAAATAATATTACATTGTCATCCAGTTCTGAGCTATGTTTAAAGTTTCAAGTCTCTAGCTCATCATGAAGTTAGTTTAAACATTTTCTATATAAAGTGTAGTCTGTGGTGGAGGTATTTTCTTGAAAGTAAGTTAATATTACATTGTCATCCAGTTCTGAGTTATGTTTAAAGTTTCAAGTCTCTAGCTCATCATGAAGTTAGTTTAAACATTTTCCAAATAAAGGGTAGTTTGTGGTGGAGGTATTTTCTTGAAAGTAAGTTAATATTACATTGTCATCCAGTTCTGAGTTATGTTTAAAGTTTCAAGTCTCTAGCTCATCATGAAGTTAGTTTAAACATTTTCCATATAAAGGGTAGTTTGTGGTGAAGGTATTTTCTTGGAAGTAAGTTAATATTACATTGTCATCCAGTTCTGAGTTATATTTAAAGTTTCAAGTCTCTAGCTCATCATGAAGTTAGTTTAAACATTTTCCATATAAAGGGTAGTTTGTGATGGAGGTATTTTCTTGAAAGTAAGTTAATATTACATTGTCATCCAGTTCTGAGCTATGTGTCAAGTTTCAAATCTCTAGCTCATCGTGAAGTTAGTTTAAACATTTTCCATATAAAGGGTAGTTTGTGGTGGAGGTATTTTCTTGAAAGTAAGTTAATATTACATTGTCATCCAGGTCTGAGTTATGTTTAAAGTTTCAAGTCTCTAGCTCATCATGAAGTTAGTTTAAACATTTTCCATATAAAGGGTAGTTTGTGGTGAAGGTATTTTCTTGAAAGCAAGTTAATATTACATTGTCATCCAGGTCTGAGTTATGTTTAAAGTTTCAAGTCTCTAGCTCATCATGAAGTTAGTTTAAACATTTTCCATATAAAGGGTAGTTTGTGATGGAGGTATTTTCTTGAAAGTAAGTTAATATTACATTGTCATCCAGTTCTGAGCTATGTGTCAAGTTTCAAGTCTCTAGCTCATCGTGAAGTTAGGTTGTAAGGGTTCTACAAAAATAGAAGAATGGGAGTTAATAAGGATGCTTTAAAGAGGGACATCTACTGCCGAAGTGCAGAACTATATTGGTAAACGCTATATAGGGATGGTTATGAACTTTTTGTGGTGGCCGTGTTTGTTGCTAGGCAGCGATAAATAGTAAACATCCAGGTAATTCGCGTATAATTTCTATAATATTCTGTATAGGAAGCAGGACTTGTGCTAAGCGGATTGAGATCATCGCCCGCAAGTGTTTAATTTACGTCGATGTGGAAGTTTACCTTCTTCACAGCTTAGGGAGTCTTGATTAATAGGGCGTTTTAGGTCCACTAAACCTCTTAGGGAGTGTTGTAAGCTAATTCCTTGCGTACAGTCAAGCTCAAAATAGCGTCGTGTTTGACTCCTCAACTAAACCATTTTAACTTGGTCACTAACCTTTTCACTTTCATTTTCCAAACTATCAATAACTATCATCCAAATGTTTTGATTTTCTGAAACAACAGTGAAAGATTTCAATTAAAACATCCTAACATAAGATGTTTGCATGAAAATGAAATTTGCATGGCCTTTCTAAATTTTTATAAGGATTTATATAGAAAACAATTGAACTCATATAGGAACTGGGAAAACATTGCTGTTTTGTTTTAATTTGACTTCGGAAAGATGGACTACGTTCTCTTGTTCCATGTACACCATTCTTTGTGTGACTTTGCAGATGATGTCTTTGAATATTAGGACTGTCTTACGAGATGACACGTTCAGTTCTGGAAGTGTCAGGAAAATGTGAATTAATTTAATCTATTTGAAGTTAAATTTTTGCACGAGTGGAGCACATGCCTTATTCAATTGTTCCCTTGTCATGATAACTGTGTAACTTAAGTCACGCCTTGTGAAGAAAATAATAAAAATGTCCCTTTCTTTGTTCTTGGTTTGTTTGATTCTTTCTTTCGTTCTTTTCTTCTTTTCTTTTCTTTTTTCTTTCTTTGTTTCTTCCCTTTCTTTCTTTTTCTTTCTCTTTTTCTTTCTGTCCTTTCTTTCCTTCTTTCTTTTTTCCTTCTTTAATTCTTTCTTTCCTTCTTCTTTCTTTATTTCCTTCTTTCTTTCGTTCGTTCTTTCTTTCCTTCTTTCATTCATTCTTTCTTTGTTTATTTATGTTCTTTCTCTCCCTCCGTCCTTCTCCCTACTTTCTTCTTTATTTTTCCTCTTTCTTGCCTCCTTCCCTTCCATCTCCCTTTCTTATTTCCCTTTTCTCCCTCCTTAGTTTCTTTTTCTTCTTTCTTACCGCTTCTTCCCCTTCTTTCTTTCTTCTCCTTCTCTCCCTTCTTCCTTTCTTCATTCTTTGCTTTTTCCTTTTTTCCTCTTCTTTCTTTATCTTATTTTTGTTTTTCCTCCTCTCCCTCCTTACTTTCTTCTTTCTTTTTCTGCATCCTTACCCCCTCCTTCCCCTTTTCCTTTCTTTTTTCTTTCCTTCCTTCTCTTCTTCCTTCCAATTTTTGTTTTTCCTCTTCCTTAACTCTTCCTTGCTTTCCGTCTCTCTTTTTAATCCCTTCCCTCTCTGCTTCTTGCTTTCTTGTTATTCATCCTTACCTCTTCCTTCCCTTCCTTCCTTTTTCCTTCTCTCCCTCCTTCCTTTCTTCTATCTTCTTCATTCTTACGTCCTCCTTCAATTCCTTGTTTCATTCTTTCTTTCTTCTATTCTTTTTTTTCCTTCTCTCCTTTCTTCCATTCTTCTTTTTCTTAATGAATAATCTTGTCTTTGTACAGGAGTAGAGAGTCATGTGACTTTAACACACTCGATTTTTTAAAACTCGTGTACAAATTAAAACCTTCGGCGGTATACCCAGGCCCATGGACCTGCACAGTGTTTTATTGTAAAATCATGTAAATACAAAGTGGGCTGGAATTAAATTATGCTTTAAAGCGCGGTTTTTTTCTCTCTACCCTTATATCATAATCTCTTTAGCGTTAAGCTAGTACGGAGCAATATGGCGGTCATATTTAACGAAGCAATTTTAAACGTGGGGAAAGCTGAAATGAGGGCGGCTCGGGGCGCACTTTGGAACGAGAAAAAGGGCCATAAAGTAGATGGATGTTTTTGTTTTAATTAACAAATGAAGCATTATGAGAGACCACAGAGAAACAGCTGGTCTAGAGGAACCTACAACAGTAAGGATCTTGCTGCCCATAGATGGCACGAGCTGTAATATGATATCGCGATGAAGAATATTGGGAATTATTTATAAGGGGTTACAAAGAACTGTGATTTTGTTCATTAAGTGATCTTATATGTGAATGCTACTTCCTGGATTAAAACAGCGAATAACTGCAATGTAAACTAAGAGAATGACGAACCAAAAAAAATAATTGCATGTAAGAAAGGAAGTCTTCTAAAGCACCTATATATAAGGAATAACGATACAATGTTGCCATGAGTGAAATCTTAATGTGTTGTACTCGTATGATACTTTACTCTTATCAATACTTAGTGCTTTATGTACTTAAAGATTATATTATTGTAGTTACTAGGCAATACAGTAAACTTTAAGTAATAGTCAAATGTCTTATATACATGACTTCCTCTACTCTTGTACAAACACTTATTCCTCTACCTTCTTCAAGATAAAAATTATCTTATTGTAATTACAAGGGTAAATCTTATCTTAGTGTAGTTACAAGGGAATACAGTAGACTTTAAGTGATAGTCAAATGTTTCATATACATGACTTTCTGTACTCTTGTACAAACACTTATTGCTCTATCTACTTCAAGATAAACATTATCTTATTGTAGTTACAAGGGAATACAGTAGACTTTAAGTGATAGTCAAATGTTTCATATACATGACTTTCTGTACTCTTGTACAAACACTTATTGCTCTATCTACTTCAAGGTAAACATTATCTTATTGTAGTTACAAGGGAATACAGTAGACTTTAAGTGATAGTCAAATGTTTTATATACATGACTTTCTCTACTCTTGTACAAACACTTATTGCTCTATCTACTTCAAGATAAACATTATCTTATTGTAGTTACAAGGGAATACAGTAGACTTTAAGTGATAGTCAAATGTTTTATATACATGACTTTCTCTACTCTTGTACAAACACTTATTGCTCTCTCTACTTCAAGATATTGCTCTTCTGTGGGAGAAATACTTATAAGTTTATGTAAGAATACACAAATTAGTATAAAAGCAGACACGTTTAAGGCAAATAAAAGAGAATCAAGAAGCAGGCTTTCTCCCAAATTATTTATTATACCAGGGCTGTTCAATAAAGAATGATCATAATTTTTTACGGTCATAATATTTCGCACTAAAATTCAGTCTTATTATATTCTGTTAGCTTAATGTGAAACAAACACGCCGTAGTATTTTATTGTTGGTACTCCTGGTGAGAACCAGGTCAGTTCAGACATATTCAGTATCGCCTATCGTTGCAGTGGAGGTAACACGCAGTTAAAGTTGATGTTAGAGGAAGATACGGAGTTCCTTTCAAACGTAATCACTACTGATGAAACTTGGCTTCATCATTTTGATCCTGAGAGCAAACAGCAAAGCTCAGTGTGGAAATCTCTTTCATCACCAACCCCCAAAAAGCACAAGTGGTTGCTTCTGCTGGGAAAGCTATGGTCACCTCATTCTTTGATATTCATGGAATGGTTTATCAGCATGTTGTACCTGCACACATCAGTAACTGGACAATACTACAGGGATGTCCTGAAAACATTGGAAGTCCATATCAGGCGCAAAAGACCACATTTCCGTGAAGCAGGCTGGATGCTGCAGCAAGATAATGCGCGGCTGCATATTGCCAAAGTTTTGCTGAATATCTTGCAAAAATCAACGTTAAGTACATCCCTCACCCTCTCTATAATCCGGATTTAGCCCCATGTGACCTTTTTCTATTCCCTAACTTGAAGAAACGTCTTCGTGGGAGACATTATCCATCATCAGAAGTAGTGGTGACGGCTCCGGAGGCGTTTTGAAGGATCTCTAAAGGAATTGTTTACAGCATGTCTTTGAAGACCGGCAGAAACGCTGGGACAAGTGCATCGCATTCAGTGGAGACTATTTTGAGAAGGACCATCAAAATTATGAGAATGAGTAAAGGTACATTGTCATAAAAAGTTGTGATCATTCTTTATTGAACAGCCCTCGTACCACTGTATCAAGAAACTACGGTGGACCGATTATATAAATATCTCGTATAAGTGCGGATTCGAAATTATAGTTGGCTAAGTTGGTACATCTTCCCTGTCTACCCATGCGCAGTTTGATTTTCATTTGTCAACTAGTTTGTGTTCAGCTCACCAAAGATATGTTGGGATTTTACAATGGATTCACCTGTATGTCTTTTAGCGGGTTAAAATGGTTGCCTCGAAGTGGTATCTTGAGTTTTGAGAAGAGAAAGAGGTCGGCCAGAGCTAGATCAAGTGAATACGCTGGTTGTTCGATGAGATTTGTTGAGTTTTTGTCCAGAAATTCGTTCACAATGATAGCCTTGTGACCTGGGACATTAATTGTTGCAGAATCGGTGTGTTTTCTTTTGTTTTTCGACGAATTTGTTTTCTCAGACGCTCAGAAAATATACTTTATTGATCGTCTGAACTTCTGGCAAAAATTCAAGTGCAGGAAACCACAATAATCGACCTGACTTCCAGTTTTGAATGAGTTTGACGTGCCCTGTTGCGTTTCGATTGAGTTTGACGTGCCCTTTTGCGTTTCGTTTCAGTTAGAACGCGCCATTCAGAAGCTTGTTGACTGGTTTCCTTGTCAAGCTCGTAAAATCTGATCTCCTCACTAGTTACAATGCGTTTTATGAATGTGGGGTCGGAGTTGGCTCATCCTAAGATCCTTACACGATTGAGTTTTTGCAGAAAGTTAGTGTTTCGGAACTAATAGAGCGATAACACGTGTTATGCCCAAACTATCCTTTAAAGTGGCACGAATCGATTCATGAGACACTGAAAGTTCAGCGGCAATCTCTCTCAGGCCTAAATAAGGATTTTCAGACACCGTTTTATTCACTTGAGCGATGTTGAAACTATTGATGGCCGACCAGAGCAAGGCAAATCTTCCACTACATCTAGACCACTTTTGAATGCACTGTACCACTTAGGAGGGCTGTTCAATAAAGAATGATCACAACTTTTTTGACAAGGTACCTTTACTTATCCTCTTAATTTTGATGGTCCTTCTCAAAATAGTCTTCCCTGAATGCGATGCACTTGTCCCAGCGTTTCTATCAGTCTTCAAAGACAAGCTGGAAACCATTTTTGAGAGATCCTTCAAAATCGCCTCCGCAGCCTTCATCACTGCTTCTGATGTTGGATAATGCCTCCCACGAAGGCGTTTCTTCAAGTTAGGGAATACAATAAAGTCACATGGGGCTAAATCCGAACTATAGGGAGGGTGAGGGATGCACTTCACGTTGATTTTTGCAAGATATTCAGCAACAATATTGGTAATATGCGGTCGCGCATTATCGTGGTGCAGCATCCAGCCTGCTTCACGGAAATGTGGTCTTTTGCGCCTGATATGGACTTGCAATGTTTTCAGGACATCCCTGTAGTATTGTCCAGTTACTGATGTGTGTGCAGGTACAACATGCTGATAAACCATTCCATGAATATCAAAGAATAAGATGACCATAACTTTTCCAGCAAAAGCAACCACTTTTGCTTTTTTGGGTGTTGGTGATGAAGGAGATTTCTACACTGAGCTTTGCTGTTTGCTCTCAGGATCAAAATGACGTAGCAAGTTTCATCAGCAGTGATTACGTTTGATAAAAGCTCCAGATCTTCCTCTAACACCAACTTTAACTGCATGTAGACCTGCATGCCAATGACCTTTTGTTCGGGAATCAACAGTCTTGGGACCCATCGCGCACAAACACGTCTCATGTGTAATGTTTCTGTCACCAACGTGTGGCTGGCACCAAATGAAATGTTCAGTATTTCTGAAAGTGATCTCTAGGTAATTCGTCGATCCTGCCTCACAATGGCAGCAGCAGTGTTGATGTTTTCTTCCGTAAGAGCAGTAACTGGAACACCGGGTCCACCTTCCTTTGAAATTGATTGTCTCCCCTCTTTAAAACCAGCTTCGAGCAGTGCTATAAGGAAGAACAGACTCTCCATGGGCCTCCTGTAACATTGTATAGGCCTCAACTGAAGATTTGTTGAGACGAAAGCAGAATTTCAATGCCGCATATTGTTCCTCGCGTGTTACCTCCATTGCAGCGGTAGGCGATACTGAATATGTCTGAACTTGCCTGGTTCTTACAGGCGGAAACCAGGAGTACCAACAATGAAACTACTACGGCGTGTTTGTT
Source organism: Mantis religiosa (assembly GCA_030765055.1). Taxonomy (NCBI): domain Eukaryota; kingdom Metazoa; phylum Arthropoda; class Insecta; order Mantodea; family Mantidae; genus Mantis; species Mantis religiosa. The sequence continues at coordinate 24,652,975 of CM060957.1, forward strand.
TTACTTTAAGCTAACGGAAAATAATAAGATTGAATTTTGGTGTGAAAAATTATGACCTTAAAAAATTCTTATTCGATCATTCTTTATTGAAAATCCCTCGTAGATTCAGTGTATTTCCAGTGCATACTTTGAGTGTAATACACTAGTTTGTACACCTTTTTGTGAGTGCGGAGTAGAGATACAAAAATTATTAAATTTGCTGCCCTTGTTTCACTTCAAACCATGATTACCAATTCATTTATTCATATTTTAAAAGAATGAAACAAAACTGTGGGAATAACAAATTTCACACTGCGAAACGCTGACTGTAGCAAAGAGGTGCATATAAGAGGAAAGTTTTCTGGATATGATTAATAAAGTAGACTTGCTGCAGGGCAGGAAACGGGTTGCCTCCGGTGTGTTGTCAGACCGGTTACCTCCGAGAACACTGACCTGCAGCCCGTCCGTCGCATCGCATCAAAGTTTGCGGTCTGACTACGTCCACAGGAAACGTGAGAAATCAAATCGTCTGGCAACAAAATGATCGAAACTTAATATCTCTAACTAAAAATATATACCCAAGGTTGTCACATGCGAATACTTCTTTAAAACATTTGACTATCACTTAAAGTCTACTGTATTCCCTTGTAACTACAATAAGATAATGTATATCTTGAAGTAGATAGAGCAATAAGTGTTTGTACAAGAGTAGAGAAAGTCATGTATATAAAACATTTGACTATCACTTAAAGTCTACTGTATTCCCTCGTAACTACAATAAGATAATGTTTATCTTGAAGTAGATAGAGCAATAAGTGTTTGTACAAGAGTAGAGAAAGTCATGTATATAAAACATTTGACTATCACTTAAAGTCTACTGTATTCCCTCGTAACTACAATAAGATAATGTTTATCTTGAAGTAGATAGAGCAATAAGTGTTTGTACAAGAGTAGAGAAAGTCATGTATATAAAACATTTGACTATCACTTAAAGTCTACTGTATTCCCTCGTAACTACAATAAGATAATGTTTATCTTGAAGTAGATAGAGCAATAAGTGTTTGTACAAGAGTAGAGAAAGTCATGTATATAAAACATTTGACTATCACTTAAAGTCTACTGTATTCCCTCGTAACTACAATAAGATAATGTTTATCTTGAAGTAGATAGAGCAATAAGTGTTTGTACAAGAGTAGAGAAAGTCATGTATATAAAACATTTGACTATCACTTAAAGTCTACTGTATTCCCTCGTAACTACAATAAGATAATGTTTATCTTGAAGTAGATAGAGCAATAAGTGTTTGTACAAGAGTAGAGAAAGTCATGTATATAAAACATTTGACTATCACTTAAAGTCTACTGTATTCCCTCGTAACTACAATAAGATAATGTTTATCTTGAAGTAGATAGAGCAATAAGTGTTTGTACAAGAGTAGAGAAAGTCATGTATATAAAACATTTGACTATCACTTAAAGTCTACTGTATTCCCTTGTAACTACAATAAGATAATGTTTATCTTGAAGTAGATAGAGCAATAAGTGTTTGTACAAGAGTAGAGAAAGTCATGTATATAAAACATTTGACTATCACTTAAAGTCTACTGTATTCTCTTGTAACTACAATAAGATAATGTTTATCTTGAAGTAGATAGAGCAATAAGTGTTTGTACAAGAGTAGAGAAAGTCATGTATATAAAACATTTGACTATCACTTAAAGTCTACTGTATTCCCTTGTAACTACAATAAGATAATGTTTATCTTGAAGTAGATAGAGCAATAAGTGTTTGTACAAGTGTAGAGAAAGTCATGTATATAAAACATTTGGCTAGCACTTAAAGTCTACTGTATTCCCTTGTAACTACAATAAGATAATGTTTATCTTGAAGTAGATAGAGCAATAAGTGTTTGTACGAGAGTATAGGAAGTCATTTGAGGGTAATATTTATATTATGGGAGCCTGGTTTTTTGTTTCTAGAGTGATTAATTGGAATTTTAATTAACGTCCATATAATGCGAGTAAAGCACGAGGTTAATGCCGAAAGTTTGCCCCAAGATTACTTACGAGTATTTGTGGAATGCCTTGGGAAGTTTTAGCGGTAACCTCAGAGCGGCAGACTTCCTTACGTCAATATCATTAACATCGTGTTCGCTCTTGAGTTAAATAGCGAGTATTAACCAAGCATTCCACTAGTTGCATGCGAAATTAACATCCTACTGCTGCCATCTACTTCGCTTTCTTCCGAGATAATATTGCATTAAATGTAGAACTGAATTTGTTCCTTAATCTACACTTATAAATTGTGTTGCAATTTGCGAGGGGTACTGCTTGTATTTTGGGCCTAATAACACTGAGCAGCAATGAAAATGTTTTGGGCTTTAAAATACTGAATTTACATGTATTTCCATCTGCTGAATTCAAAAATCACCATAGAAATGTTAGATTAGCTTTTGTTTTGAAGAATAAGTGACATTTCCTTTTTAGAGTGAAGATTTTAAATTTGGGGGAATTGTTTTTGTGAGTTGGCACACCTGTCAAATAACAAACCACAATCAGAGAGAAATTTTGGAAGTTAGGTGATGCAAAAGTTAAGGAAGTTATTTATAGGACCACAAATAAGAGAACTTGTCAAGAATCCTGCATTTGATCACATTTTGGAGGGGAAAGAAGAGGAAGCTTGGGAAGCCTTCAAGGGTGTTGTTCATGGATTTTTAGGCAACAAAAGAAATGACAACTACAAGCATTTGGTGACAGTGCTCCTGCAAAAATACCGTAACCTTGGATGCAACATGTCCCTTAAGATCCATGTCTCCACTCCCACCTAGACCTTTATCCCTCCTAGTTGTGGAGCTGTTAGTGATGAACATGGGGAGAGATTCCATCAGGACATTTCTGTTATGGAACAAAGATATCAGGGCCGTTGGAATGAAGTAATGCTTGGTCTTTGTATAGGAATTCTGCGGAACTCCGTCACAAGAGGCAAGCTAAAAGACGACGAAGTCATGATTCTCTTCAGACACGACTATCTGCGAAGTATTTTTCCAGCAATTTAGAACTCTTAGGATGTAATTGCCAGATAAAAAGGTCAAATGCCCTTTCATTGTTGTTAGCATGTATGTAATTAAAATGTATCCTTTTCTCTCAGTCCGTTAATATGTAATACTTCCACCTTGTGTATATCTAAGGAACTAGAGATAATAAAAAATGTTCATTGTCATATTTGTTTTTCTCAACCCAAAATTAGTAGAAATTACCTCATGAAGTGCTCGAAACATTCTAAAATTATTTTTTGTTGCCAGTGTATTTAAAACAAAGTAATTTCTGATTCAAAACTCCTTTATTGTTTCTCCAAATGTTCTCCTTTATGAACAATAGACTTTTGTATCCGTTTGAACCATTTGTCAAAGCATTCTTGACACACCTCCTAATCATGGTTTTTGAAGGCATAAACGACTTCTTCTGTCGACGAAAATAGTTGTCCACGCAATTTCTTCTTGATGTTCGGGAACAAAAAGAAGTCATTTGTGTGCCAAATCTGGACTGTAAGGCGAATGACCCATCAATTCGATTTTTTGAGCCTTAAAATACTCTTGTTAGACCAGATGTGAGTGCTCTTGCCTTTGTCTTGATGAAGAATGGTTCTTGTTGGTTTTCCTTACTTCACCGAAGTCCTTCTGGCAAACAAATGGTTGTGTATCATTCGGTATTGACCATTTTATGTTCATCTAAAGGCGCTGTTGCCACATGACCAGCTTTGCTGGAGAAAAAAAAAACAGGCGACCTATTGCTTCAAAGTCGGAATAACTTTTGTTATATTTGCTTTATCTTGAAACACCCATAGTGTCCATTGCTGTTTAGGCATAGATCCATGATTCGTCACTTGTTACAATGTTATATACGTCTTTTGAACCACCGCCATTGTATTTCTTGAGCAATAGGCACGAGCATCTTTATGAGTTTGCTTCAATTATGTGGGATCCAACGAGAGCAAGCCTTCCTCACGGCTAAATAATGGTGCAATATTTTACGAGGGCTGTTCAATTCTTTTGACAACATACCTTTACTCGTCCGCATAATTTTGGTGGTACTTCTCAAACTATTCTTCCCTGAATGCCATTCACTTGTCCCAGCGTTTCTGCCGGATTTTCAAGGTCCGAGGGGACGACCCAGACACCGCCGCAACTGCGGTGCTCTTCGCGTTCCAAACCCTATCTCCCTGCTAGAGGATTCCAGGGAACTCGAACGCTTATACAGAACAGAAAACTCTGCCCGGGCCTCCCGACGGCGTCTCCGGGTCCCTTTGGGTTACCCCGACGGGCTTCTCTTTGACGAGGGCCCGCACAATCGGTTCCGCTGCCGGGTTCCGGAATAGGAACCGGATTCCCTTTCGCCCGTCGAGGAGGAGCATGTCAGACGTACCCCCCACATCGACATCGGATTTCTCCTAGGGCTTAGGATCGACTGACTCGTGTGCAACGGCTGTTCACACGAAACCCTTCTCCACATCAGCCCTCAAGGCCCTCGCTTGAGTATTTGCTACTACCACCAAGATCTGCACCGACGGCGGCTCCAGGCAGGCTCACGCCCAGACCCTTCCGCGCACACCGCCGCGCCCTCCTACTCGCCGGGGCTTCGCGCGCTCGCTGCCCCCCCCCGAAAGAGGGGCGATTGCTTACGCCTACGCCTACCGGCGGCCGGGTATAGGCACGGAGCTTTAGCGCCATCCATTTTCAGGGCTAGTTGCTTCGGCAGGTGAGTTGTTACACACTCCTTAGCGGCTTCCGACTTCCATGGCCACCGTCCTGCTGTCTTAAGCAACCAACGCCTTTCATGGTTTCCAATGAGCTCCGGTTTAGGTGCCTTAACCCGGCGTTTGGTTCATCCCACAGCGCCAGTTCTGCTTACCAAAAATGGCCCACTTGGCACCCTGATCCGCCTCTCGGCTTCACTCGAGCAAGCCGGAGTTCTCACCCATTTAAAGTTTGAGAATGGTCTTCAAAGACATGCTGGAAACCATTTTTGAGAGATCCTTCAAAATCGCCTCCGCAGCCTTCACCACTGCTTCTGATGATGAAAAATGCCTCCCACGAAGGCGTTTCTTCAAGTTATGGAATAGAGAAAGTGACATAAGGCTAAATCCGGACTATAGGAAGGGTGAGGGATGCACTTCACGTTGATTTTTGCAAGATATTCAGCAACAACATTGGCAATATGCGGCCGCGCATTATCGTGGTGCAGCATCCAGCCTGCTTCACGGAAATGTGGTCTTTTGCGCCTGATATGGACTTGCAATGTTTTCAGGACATCCCTGTAGTATTGTCCAGTTACTGATGTGTGTGCAGGTACAACATGCTGATAAACCATTCCATGAATATCAAAGAATGAGATGACCATAACTTTCCCAGCAGAAGCAATCACTTTTGATTTTTTGGGGGTTGGTGATGAAGGAGACTTCCACACTGAGCTTTGCTGTTTGCTCTCAGGATCAAAATGATGTAGCCAAGTTTCATCAGCAGTGATTAAGTTTGAAAGAAACTCTGGATCTTCCTCTAACATTAACTTTAACTGCATGCAGACCTCCATGCTAATGCCCTTTTGCTCGGGAATCAACAGTCTTGGAGCCCATCGCGCACAAACACGTCTCATGTGTAATGTTTCTGTAACCAATGAAATGTTCAGTATTTCAGAAAGTGATCTTAAGGTAATTCGTCGATCCTCTCTCACAATGGCAGCAGCAGTGTTAATGTTTTCTTCCGTAAGAGCAGTAACTGGAGCACCGGGTCCACCTTCCTTTGAAATTGACTCTCTCCTCTCTTTAAACTTTTTAAACCACTTTCGAGCTGTGCTGTAGGGAAGAACAGACTCTCCATAGGCCTCCTGTAACATTGTATAGGCCTCAACTGAAGATTTGTTGAGACGAAAGCAGAATTTTAAAGTCGCATACTGTTCCTCGCGTGTTACCTCCATTGCAGCGGTAGGCGACACTGAACATGTCTGAGCTTACCTGGTTCTCACAGGTGGGAACCAGGAGTACCAACAATGAAAAACTGCTATGACGAGTTTGTTTTACGTTAGGCTGACAGAATATAATAAGATTGAAATTTAGGACGAAAGTTTATGATAATTCTTTATTGAACAGCCCTGGTATGTGCGATCAAACGAGAGCAAACCTTCCTCACGGCTAAATAATGGTGTAATATTTTATATATGCTGGTGCAACTAACGCCTAGAGTTGGCTCAATCTTACAATATGTCGCACGACGATCTTGCTTTATTAGTTTCTGCACAGCATCAATGTTTTTTGCACAACAACTGATTTTGGACGACCCTTACGAACTTCATCACTGAAAGAACGGCGGCCACGATTAAGTTCGTTATAGCAGCGTTACACAGTGGCAAAGGATGAAACTTCGTCGCCAAATGTCGAAGTTAGTTGATCGATGCTCTCTTGTCTTGATAATCCATGTCGAAAGTCGAAATAAATCACTGCACGTAGATTTTCACGAGTTTATTCCATGTTTTTGTTGAGACACAAGTTTCAAGTTAATGCAAACAAAACAATTATGCTCTATTGACAAAATGTTCGAAATTGATTATGGTCAGCAATAACAAATTTTCCATTGGAAAGGTCTGATGGCGGCTACAACATTCAGGGTAGCCAAGGTTCAAAATATTGTCACCCGATCGTCGAAGTCACGACAAAACCAGCTGGCAGGAAAGAAAGAGACAGATAGCGTCGAGGCCATGCCTACTCGTGTGACGGATTGGCACTTGCTGAAGGAGTGGGGAGAGAGAGAGGCAGAGAAATGTCGGGATAGCTCCGTCGCCATCGTGAAAGACCGTGATGATTCATGAGGAGTCGGGAGACTTCGAGAACCAGCGATTGGTATATATAAGTGGGTACACTGTTCGAGGCGAGTCAACCTGTGATAAATGTAATGTGTAGTGTTTATCGCCAGCTTTTACTACATACGGCACCGCAGACGATGGCACTGGTGATACATGAGATGAAAATGGAGCACCGGTGGAATGAGATGGCGGGGGAAACCCGAGATCCCGGAGAAAAACCGCCCCAGCGCCGTGTTGTCCACCACAAATCTCGCCTGGAATCGAACCCGGGCCGCCTTTCTGAGAGCCAAGCGGTCTAACCACTGAGCCACGGCGCGGCCAACTTGTGAGAGGTGGAGTCCCCGAAGGCTCTGTACTATCTCCCACACTGTTCAGTGTATACATAGCAGAGTTTCCAACCGAGCCGCGCGTCGAAATGGCACAGTATGCTGACGACGTGCTGCTAATCTCCTTCAGAGCCTACAGCCCAATACAAAGACACCTCCTTCTCACGCAAGAGTGGTGCCGGCGTTGGCGGATGTCCGTTTATCCAGATAAAAGCCACGCCATGCTATTCAGTAAGCCTCCCGTAGGGGGAGGGATGCGTCCCTTTCAGCTGCCAAGGTGCGTGCGCTGCGGACCCCTAGCACCCGTGGTACCTCTGACGTTACTAGAGAAACATCGGGCCGAACATTCGAGCCCCTCCCTCTGGGATTTGTTCGGATTGGGTTGGACTCGAGGGGGCAGTGTGTTCCCGCCACCCACGGGAAATTGGGTACCTCCGGCCAGGCTACGGCCGCCCGGAGGGGGTAGAGGGTTGCCTCATAAGTCCCGGGTACTAGCCTGCAGAGCTAGTAGAAGGTGTACTAGATCACCGGCGGCTCTACCAAGGGTTTTTGGTAGCTGGTCCGTTAAGGACCGGCGCGTAAGTGGCGTATCCACTTCCGTCCCGTCTGCCGTGTGCAGGCGGGGGGGGTGGGAGGCAGTTTATAAAATAGGTACTGTCCTACGGTAAATATACCCGAGAGGCCCGGGTTCTGATCCTTACGGGTCCAGGACTAATGGGAGTAGATCCTCGCATTTAATTTAAATTTTCACTAAGCCACACACCCCCGCAGACATTCCAAATTTCAAATTCAGAGGTCGAAGGATAGAACTACTACCCTCTATTAAATACCTGGGAGTTGAGTTAGACAGGGGTTTGACTTTTCGCCGACACATCAGGGAACTCTCGGCGAGGGTTCAGGGAGCTATCGCTTCCTTGTAACCTATGCTGGGTTCTAGATTGATGCCTATCCGCGTGAAGTTATATCTTCCTCGAGTACTCATAGTCCCGTTGCTGCTTTATGCCTGTGAGGTCTGGGGCATGGCCGCAGATACCTGGCTGGCATATCTTCAACGCCTTCAGAATAGAGCACATATGTCCATCTATTCAGTAGGCCGATTACTCCCAGTAAGGTACCTTCCATACGTTGAGGTTGAAATTAGGCGCCGAGCTACAAAACTACATGACAATTTACTATCACATAGAAGTGCCCTGATTAGGTTCCTTGCTGATTATGAGCCAACTAGATGTCGTCTTCGACTGTTCCGAGTCCCCCGCATGGCTTGCGGACATTCGAATTAACCACGCAGCAAATCTACCAGTAGCAAAAGCTGAGCTCCCATAATCTAACCAAGAGTTGTTTGGCATCAAAATTATACAACAACAAATTAAATTCAATCTACTTCATTGCCAGGGTGCATCAGGCATAGCCCCCTGCCCTCCTAAGATGAATAATATTCTACCTCAAATCTTACCACCATTCTAATACAAAAAAACCATCCTTAATTATCCTAAGAAAAGAAAATCCTACCTGCGGTAAAACCCAATCCTGGGCGGGCGTGCAGCAACAATCTTCGGGCTTATCACAGCCTGCCAGTACCAGACGAGATGAGGCGAGGCGAGTCAGTTTACGGCAAGGGGTCGAGATAGTGAGTGCAGTGTGGACCTGCGGCAGGCCGACTGCGTACGTGTATGTTACGTAACTTCTGCTGGTGTACAAAGTGTATTTCTACACAAATAAAAAACGTTTAAATTGCTGCAACTTGGACTTTTAATTCTACGAGCCCACAAAGTCGCTGTATAAATAGTGCTCCTCGTACGTGAGCACTCTTCGAAGTCAGAGCTGAATTTTTGTAGTGTTCTATTCCAATTAATGGAAATGTTCATCTGGATTGACGTAAGTTACTTCACATAATAAACCCCGGTAAAAATAATTTGCTATATTCCCGCACTCAAATTGACTCAATATATCACAACATATACAGAAAGATATAAATATATATAACTACTTTAGAAGATTTCCTTTCTTACATACAGTCATTTATTCGTTCGACATTGTCTTAGTTTATACCACATTGATTTCTTGTCTCAACCCAAGAAAGAACAATGAAATATAATGGTATATGATGAACATAAGCACAGTTTGTTAAAAAGCTGTATGCATAATTGCAAATCTTCTTCCTTGCGATAAGATATTACAGCTAGTGCCATCTATGGGCAGCATGACGCAAACACTTGCAGCCTTCGCTAGATCACTTGTTTTGCTGTGGTGTTTGATAATGTTTCATTTTCAATTAAAACATATAATTTACGGTCCTTTTAGAAACACTTATTAAAATACAGTTACTAATAGCCTATAAAATATGAGACAGCTGCAGAAAGTTACGTTAGTGTATCCCGAGTTCAATGATTCCCAAAAAATATGAGGTGCTGGGAATTTCCATGATTTTTCAAGAAACTTTATCTATTCTTCTTCATCAATTTCATAGTAATTCCCTTTAGATATAATAAACTTGTGCCAGAAATTTTTGCAATCTACGAAGTACGTTCAATTTTTTTTTCAGATCTGGGACTAGATAGGAATTTCTATTTTTTTTAAATACACGTTTACTGTTTGTGAATACGTAACAGAGATGGCAGTACTGTAGAGTGCTGAGAGTTAGGACTGTTTTGATACTTAAAAATGGCGACCTCAGGTTACTGCGGGAACGCAGCAGTGGAGTTTGGCTCGGTTATGTATTGTGCATACAGGCACTTGTTCAGGGGGAAACCTCCTCCAGTTTGTTCGCTCTGTCAGTCCGTACTGTGCTTTACCTAGCTCACATTTGCAGAGATCTTGGCGGACCACAACAAAGCGGTCCAAAAGGTTTTTATATATATTTCGAGAGTCAGTTTTAGAATTTACATAAGCAAACACCAAGCTTTTATAAATTTTAAACTGTTTATGTTATTTTGAATTTACAAGCGGTTTTGCAGTGATTTATTTTGTATAAATATACTAAATATATACTGCCACCTAGTTTCAGAGAGTGGAAGTCCGTTAAGATAGTGTTGATCGTGCTGTAGGCCGCGTTACCTGCTGTCGAGGTGTTGAGGTGAATGACCCGACAAACTTGATTTCACTGCATAAGTGGACCATAGCTCCGGAGAGGACTCCAAGTTATCTTAGAGCAGGGTTTGCCAACTGCTTTTCTTTGAATCAGCATTTATTTTTTATGAAAACATCCAAATTTTTGGGGTTCAAATGTTATTTTCGGATTCCGGAAGTCTTCTGATTCGAGTGTTTTGTTAAAATGTAATATTTAATCTAACAAATAGAGCTCGGATTTTTGCATATTTGCAATTTTTGTTCCTAGATGGTAAAACGTATACATCTAATAAGTTGATTCCACACTGTACGAGTTAATTACGGAAGTTTTATAATGCTTAAAAATACATATTTAACTAATTCGTGCATATTTATGCATTACGAGGGTGATCTGAAAAGTTTCCGATCTCAACATGAAGAGGGCAGCACTCGTAAAAAAGCTTGTGACTTCCGGTGTTCATCTGTTGACAGTACTCACCAAAGTTCCAACCATTTTGGACGCTCAGTTGTTATGTAACATTCGTTTGAGTGAGTTAATGTGAGTGTTTTTATGAAAATGGACAAAATCGAGTATCGAACTGTCATTAAATATTTGTTTTAGAAAGGAATATGCCTACACAAATCAAAGATGAGTTGGATTCTGTGTATGGGGACACTGCACCATCGTTTACCACAGTGAAATTTTAGGCAGCTGAATTTAAACGTGGCCGTAAGAGCTTGGGAAATGATGAACGTTCGGGACGTCCAAAAACTGCAACTACCGACGAAAACATCGTCAAAGTTCACCAAATGGTGCTAGACGACCGCCGAATTAAAGTGAGAGAGATAGCAGAGGATATAAACATGTCAAAAGAAAGTGTTTGTCACATATTAAATCAACATTTAGACATGAGAAAGCTGTCCGCGCGTTGGATGCCGCATTTGCTCACATTAGACCAAAAAGGTGTTCAAATGAACATTTCCAATGCTCTGTTGGCACAGTTTAGGGGTAATAAATCCTAGTTTTGGCGCCGATTAATTATTGTTGAAGAAACTTGGATACACCATTATACACCCGAAACAAAAATACGGTCCTGCAAAGGGGGAACCAGCTCCGAAAAAGGCAAAAACTGTTTTGTTTTCGGCTGGCAAAGTGATGGCGACTGTTTTTGGGGTAGTCATGGACTTATTTTATTCGATTATCTTCAAAAAGGAAAAAGCATTACAGGAGCATACTACGCATCATTACTTGACAAGCTGAAGGCAGAACTTGCGCGAAAACTGCCACATTCGCAGTAAAAGAAAATCCTGTTTCACGAAGACAACGCACAGTCTCCCACCTCAGCGGTTGCAATGGCGAAAATCCACGAATTACGGTTTGAAGTGCTTGAACTCACCAGATTTAGCCCCAAGCGACTTGTTTTTGTTCCCTCATCTCAAAATTGCGCTCGGAGGACAGAAATTTTCGTCAAATTAAGAGGCAATCATCTTCGTGAACAATTATTTTGCAGAGAAAAACGTCGAGTACTATTTGGACGGGTTACAGAGATGGGAGCATCGCTGGGAGAAGTGTGTAGAGTTACAAGGAGACTATGTTGAAAAACGCCGAGTACTATTTGGACGGGTTACAGAGATGTGAGCATCGCTGGGAGAAGTGTGTAGAGTTACAAGGAGACTATGTTGAAAAACGACGAGTACTATTTGGACGGGTTACAGAGATGAGAGCATCATTGGGAGAAGTGTGTAGAGTTACAAGGAGACTATGTTGAAAAACGCCGAGTTCTATTTGGACGGGTTACAGAGATGGGAGCATCATTGGGAGAAGTGTGTAGAGTTACAAGGAGACTATGTTGAAAAACGCCGAGTACTATTTGGACGGGTTACAGAGATGAGAGCATCGCTGGGAGAAGTGTGTAGCGTTACAAGGAGACTATGTTGAAAAACGCCGAGTACTATTTGGACGGGTTACAGAGATGAGAGCATCGCTGAGAGAAGTGTGTAGAGTTACAAGGAGACTATGTTGAAAAACGCCGAGTACTATTTGGACGGGTTACAGAGATGAGAGCATCGCTGGGAGAAGTGTGTAGCGTTACAAGGAGACTATGTTGAAAAACGCCGAGTACTATTTGGACGGGTTACAGAGATGAGAGCATCGCTGAGAGAAGTGTGTAGAGTTACAAGGAGACTATGTTGAAAAACGCCGAGTACTATTTGGACGGGTTACAGAGATGGGATCATCGCTGGGAGAAGTGTGTAGAGTTACAAGGAGATAATGTTGAAAAAATCAAAATAAAAATTCTGAAGAAAAAAAATGTCTTGTATGTTTATTAGGTCGGAAACTTTTCAGACTATGTACTATGTGTTGAATTAGCATTATACATAAGCACTTCTTCCATTAGTTGAGTTTTCCTGCGTCAGTTCCTTGCTTCAAATCCCGGTATATGTTTACCAGACTTGTCCAGTTTAGTGCCCGCGCTGAATATTCATGAAACCCCGCGACTATTAAACTGCAAGCGTCGTTCTAAAGCAACACCTGTTTCCTACTTTGACGTGCTAATGAATTTCGCGGCTTGGGAGACGCAAATGGACGGCATGCTGACCTCCCAGTCACAGCCGGGGTGAAGTCATAACTTCTGCGTCATTTCAAATGCACTCAGTAATTTCATATTCTTTACTTTTGATCTTTTTGTACTCCTAGTACCGTTTTATAAGGTTATGCAGCACGGAAGAAACAAACAACCTCTATGTTTGCTCCTCCATGGAGATTTGTCGCTACATAGCAACAAACATGGCCAACTGGATAACTTAGTAACCAAACCATCTTTATAGAAAGTTTACAGTTAAATGTACGTACCAAGTTCTTCACTTTAAACTTATCACAGAACAAACGTGATACAGAACACGCAACTTCAGTTATAGTTTAAATATTCAACGACAAAATTCATTAAACAAACTTTGTTTGCATCTCACAGAATATCGCAGACCTCACCTCGGCTATTGCAGAAACAACGTTAAGGTTATGTCACTTAGTTTGATGATTATTGTTGATTCACCTCACATTAATCATTCTACAACGCAGTTAATGCGTAACAATGGCTTGTCCAGCTGAAGTTATAGATGTACAATTTTTTGATGCAGTCCATCGAGATTATAGTGCGAGGAAATTGGAAATTGGATAGTCTCTGTAGCTTTTTTTTTTCTTCTTACTGAACGTGATCCTTCTTTTGAGGAGTGATTCCTTTTCAAGCAAAGCTCCAATCTCTTGAGTACAGTCTATTGATCAGATAACTGCTCTCTCAGACTTCTGTAATAATGTTACACTGCACCATAGCATTGCTGTTTCCATTAACCTTATCTCCAGAAAACTGCTGTCCACTCACATGACTTTCTCTACACTTGTACAAATACTTATTGCCTTCTCTATTAAAAGAAAAACATTATTTAAGTGATAGTCAAATGTTTTATATACATGGCTTTCTCTACTCTTGTACAAACACTTATTGCTCTTTCTACTCCAAGAAAAACATTTTCTTATTGTAGTTACAAGGGAATGCAGTGTTGTACAGATATTTGTTTTTCAGATAACTGAAACATAATTGAACATCGGTTTAATAGATAGTCAAAGAGATTATAAGAGATTATAGTTTCCATCATAAGTCTCAACGGCTAGGAGTTCTCAATACACTGGCCCGCAGAGCTTTGTCTATCTCTGATCCCAGCCACTTAAAACAAGAATTACAGCACCTAAGACTCACTTTCAGTTAAAATGGCTACTCCGAATATGACGTTGAAGCCTCGATCACCAAAGCTAGGAAAGGGAAACCTGTAATACAGCAAGCGTCATATAAGCCTACCGCTACAGCCTGCAATCCCGTTTACCGGCAATCTGTCCGGCAGAATCAGTAGCCTCGATCACCAGAGCTAGGAAAGGGAAACCTGTAATACAGCAAGCGTCAGATAAGCCTACCGCTGCAGCCTGCATCCCGTTTACCGGCAATCTATCCGGCAGAATCAGTAGCCTCGATCACCAGAGCTAGGAAAGGGAAACCTGTAATACAGCAAGCGTCAGATAAGCCTACCGCTACAGCCTACTTCCCGTTTACCGGCAATCTATCCGGCAGAATCAGCAGCCCCGATCACCAAAGCTAGGAAAGGGAAACCTGTAATGCAGCAAGCGTCAGATAAGCCTACCGCTACAGCCTGCATCCCGTTTACCGGCAACGTATCCGGCAGAATCAGTAGCCTCGATCACCAGAGCTAGGAAAGGGAAACCTGTAATGCAGCAAGCGTCAGATAAGCCTACCGCTACAGCCTGCCTCCCGTTTACCGGCAACCTATCCGGCAGAATCAGTAGCCTCGATCACCAGAGCTAGGAAAGGGAAACCTGTAATACAGCAAGCGTCAGATAAGCCTACCGCTACAGCCTGCATCCCGTTTACCGGCAACCTATCCGGCAGAATCAGCAGCCTCGATCACCAAAGATAGGAAAGGGAAACCTGTAATGCAGCAAGCGTCAGATAAGCCTACCGCTACAACCTACATCCCGTTTACCGGCAACCTATCCGGCAGAATCAGTAGCCTCGATCACCAGAGCTAGGAAAGGGAAACCTGTAATGCAGCAAGCGTCAGATAAGCCTACCGCTACAGCCTGCATCCCGTTTACCGGCAACCTATCCGGCAGAATCAGCAGCCTCGATCACCAAAGATAGGAAAGGGAAACCTGTAATGCAGCAAGCGTCAGATAAGCCTACCGCTACAACCTACATCCCGTTTACCGGCAACCTATCCGGCAGAATCAGTAGCCTCGATCACCAGAGCTAGGAAAGGGAAACCTGTAATGCAGCAAGCGTCAGATAAGCCTACCGCTACAGCCTGCATCCCGTTTACCGGCAACCTATCCGGCAGAATCAGCAGCCCCGATCACCAAAGCTAGGAAAGGGAAACCTGTAATACAGCAAGCGTCAGATAAACCTACCGCTACAGCCTACATCCCGTTTACGGTCAACCTATCCGGCAGAATCAGCAGAATTCTCGCCAAATACAACATCAGGACCATCCACAAGCCACCTCCGAAGATAAAGTTTGTAGAAATGCCATCTACATTGCACATTTTTTGTTCTTATACCTGGGATAAAGTGATATAAAGAGTAATCAGATATTTAAAAAGCGAACCACTGATTTATGCATTTGAAGTAGGTATTAGTTCTCCTTGAATGAAAAAGGGAATAGGAACATTGAAGTTAAAAATTACATACCTTTAAGTAAGTAGCTGGGAATTCTAATCAACAAATTGTAATATATCGGAATTGGTTAGCTTTGCAATACATTATTGTAATTGTCATTATTTGTGTATTTTAACAAGTTCTACAGCTGCTGTTCAGTAACTTTTCGTTTATCTCTTAAATAACTTTATGTTTGCCTGACAGTAAATAGAGACGTTAAGATGAGAAGCTTGAATAATTTTTTTCGACTTATATTAAACTAAGTCTTATTTCAAATATTTATTAAAAGTTAGAAATGATAATTCATCTGGGTGGTCCGGATCCCCTGAACTTCCCCCCTTAAATACGCCCCTGCCTTAGAAGTCGGGACTGGCAGAGCATTGCTTTGATAACGGCCATACAGCCAACTTTCGGGAGACGACGATCATGGTAAAATGCAAAAGTTACAGGGAGCGGAGAGTTAGGAGGCTTTGGTCATTTCATCCGAGAGAAGCACGGTTAATCGTGATGCTGAATTTCAGCTCAGCTCCTCTTAAAACCGGCATTAAATGGAAATATGTCGACTTAAGAAGCACACATCTATACAGCTTGATCATCAAGTCAAGTAGTTGCGCTTCTTTGACCTAATTAATATTCTATACTCACGCCATCTCTTGACCTGGCATTTAATTAATTGAAAACAATCTTTTGTTCAGTGGTGCTAATATTGATAGTGTTTTGTCATTGTTTATAATTATGTTATATCCATTGGTACATTTGTGGGTATAACATTTAATAAATATCCTGATAATGGGAGAGATGCACACTCCCGAAACATCGATTTCTAATCGTCTTTTCATCTGGCTTGCTTCCCGAGAAGATCTCGAACATTTTCGTCGTCAGGAAAGCTTCAGGTGTTATTTTAATTTTTGGAAAATCTAAATCTTTTAATTGTTGCATTTAATGGATAGTTTGTGTGGAGGAATATGCGCGATTTCCTTTTGTTTTTCATTGAGTTTTGTTTTTGTTCATTTTCCAGACACCGTATACCTCCAGTTACCACTAGGCCTTACTAAACATTAATTCCTGTACTAATAATATGATTTTAACGGACTCAGATCTGCCAGAAGTGTTTTGTGTTGATTTTCTCTCTTTTTTTAGTAGTTTTATGTTGTCTATTGCTAGTTAATCACGTTATATTTACGTCACTTCAACTCTATTTCTTCTTCCCAATGCGATTTTCTCGTTAAATTGCCAGGAGTTAGCTCAAATGACTTCAGTTAGCTATATCAACGAGAAGCTGTGGTATTTGTGCAAAAATAACAGATAAATAGAGAAGTTCTGTGTATAAAGATAATTGGACACGATGACTCACTTTGCGATAGGCATTTGTTGATGTAGAAGGTCGCTCACCTTTCACAGAGGGCGCGGTTTGGTGTTCCCAGAGAGTAAGGTGAAAGTTGGCAATCCTGGTTCACATCTGGTGTAAAACATACATTTGATTGTGCAATAATATTTCAACCTAATCCGCATTGTACACTCTGTTCAAAAACACATCACTAGCGCCAAGTTTTGATTAAGAATATTAAATAAAATATTCAAACGTTTTTAAAGATCGCAATCGCGGGTGAAGGGGATTGTGACCTGGTAGGCTGTTACTAGGCCTACCAGATCCAGGCAATAAGGGATTGCTGATTAAATGTTAGCTTCACAAGTAGTGCATTTAAATCGATTTTCCTTGAAACAATCTGCTAAAACAGCCGAGGTGCCTTTGAAAATGGTAGCTGTCTTTAGATGCTGAGACAGTGTCGCAACATAATTAGCCAGAAATTGTAACAATTGTATATAATTGCCTTTATTTAATGACTCCTCACCTTCATCGTAGCCTCCAAACCAACATTCTTGTTTTGTAAGAAGAACCACTGCTTCAATCAATCTTTTCAATACATTTCTATTTTGATGGATAGAGCCAACATGAAAACTTCAAAGCCATGGCCGGGATTTGAACCACGGATCTTCTGGTTTCCGTCCAGTCGCTCTTAACCATTGAGCTACCATGGCCAACGTGCCGTCCTGCCATTAAATTCTCCATTTGACTCATATATTTCCCCGGTAGACCACAAGAGGCTCTCACATCCGAGATACACTGTTTGTGGCGACTTACTATCGTAAGTACTTGAGTCCTAGGCTTCATCATTTAACTTTTATTATTTTAGTTAATTGATGGAAATTAATCATTTCTCCACACTAGCCGTTTATAGCCGTTTATAGGCTAAGGTTTTTGATGGATAGAGTCAACATAAAAAATTCAATGCCATGGCCGGGATTTGAACCACGGATCTCCTGGTTTCCGTCCAGTCGCTCTTAACCATTGAGCTACCATGGCCAACGTGCCCTCCTGACATTAAATTCTCCATTTGACTCATATATTTCCCCGGTAGACCACTAGGGGCTCTCGCATCCGAGATACACCGTTTGTGGTGACTTACTATTGTAAGTACTTCTCAGGCTTCATCATTTAACTTTTATTATTTTAGTCAATTGATGTGCAAGCTGTCAGCAAGTTTCCTTTGGTAATTCAATGCATAGTCTACCCGTTGAGTGCCGAAAGTTTTTAATGCCGTGAAAGATTTTAAATGCGTTGTCGATCTTTGATGTTTATCCAAAGCTGTGATTAAATAAGCTAAATTTGCGAAACCCGTAGTATTCCAAGGTGTTTCCTCAGTTACAAACAACAAGCATGGCCAGCAATAAAGTTTATTTAGTTCGAATGAGCCAGACAGCCACTTCCTTCTGTTCACACTGTAAGTGCTGGAGTATGCCTTCCCTGTTTTATTATCACTAACTTATCCTCGTATTTAAACCAGTGGCGGCTGGTGGGTTAAATTATTGCTGGTGCACAAATGAAAAATAAAATACAGAGTAGTAATGACTCACCTATTTATACAGATTCTCTGCTCTACTCTCCTTAGACCTGGCGAATCTATCGGTAACTTTTGCGTTGAAGTCGCTGATCTTCATAACAAAATCTCTCTCAATTGAAAGCATTGCTAATGCTGACAATCGGTCCTGTGACATTGTATTCCTAAGGAAAGATTTTATTCTTTTTAAAGTTAAGAAACAGCATTCTGCTTCAGCGGTAGACATTGGCATAGTTAACAGTACTCGGAGGAGTTTGACATATTCGCTGATTGTAGCACATAAATTGTTTTCCTTAATGAAGTACATCCAGCACAAAGCGCCGGACATACCACGAAATTCCTCTCGACTGTAAATTACAGTCAGTTCTCTACGAATTTTTGTACCAATGATAAAAGGATAGAACCTTATTGTTTCTCTAAGGGAATCCTCTGGAAATGTCTTAGAAATTTTCTTGATGAAACAAAGTTGAGGCTACCAGATGTTCCGTGAAGCTACATCTGTCCTTTGCTTCTCTAAGAATGTCACATACTTCAAAAGCTTCTCTTCTTTTCACATCATGATCGATCTTCTATTCTTCTCCTTTTAATTACAGTTTCTTCGTGTTCCTCGATATCCACGCTATTTCTTACCTTTTGCACTTCCCTTTTCAAATGCGTTTAGCTGGGCGATGGCAAATGTTGCATTGCAGTCTCGTTTCTGCAGCTGATTGTACAAAATGTCCACATGTGGCATGAACTTGTAGAAGAAAGACAGCCAGAATACAAAATTATAATCTTTCAAAGTGGCCATAAACCCAGAAGCCTGAACAAGTGTGGCGCTGTTGTTTAACAGAGCTCTCTTCTGAATAACCTCCATGCATTTAATTAAATTCTCCTTGTGTTCGTAAAGCAGAGCACACAGAAGCTAAGCCTGAAGGTCACGCTATAGCCGTTGCTAAGAGTAGGAGGAGCTAGGTTTATGAACCTCCATTTAAGCAATGTATAAGAAGCCACTCCCATCTCTTCACCTTCCCGCAACCCCCTCAGAGAGCCTACATTTGGGCGAAATCTTAGGTTAACTCTTCACTGCAAACCTGCGGGCAGCTACAGACGATAAGCGTATTTGAAACATGTTTGTATATAAAACAATGCAAACAAGTACAGCTTTAATGTGCAAAATGCACTTGTTGTATATTCAGAATCAGTGGCCGTAGTGCAAACCTGCAACCTTATGGAGGAACCGCCCCTGATTTGAACTACGAGAATGGTTTTTGTTCTAATTCTTTAATTACACATTCTTCACCCATTTTGAAGAATTAGCGCTAGAAACTGTCTTGGTACATTGTACACTATGAAATAAACAATTCTAATACGGCTGTTGAGGACCGTAAACATAACACAATAATTGAAAACACGCTCTTTCTTGCCTTTAACTCCACGTGCTATGTGGAATTCCAAAGCCAGTCGTCTCCGAACGGTACATTTCGGAGAAGCTCGCATGAGTCTAGCGATGTAAGGTTCCGAAGTCTTGGCGTGTTGAATCCTACATTCCTCCCCGTGTCCCTCACTACCCTTTACCATAGAGAAGGCTGCAACAGTAGCTACCGAAGCTCTGCTTGCTCCTCTGTTCAGTAACAGGGAACGAGAGATATTCCAGCCTACACACTAATTCTTTATGGGGGAAACTGACTGGTATTTAATTATTATTAATATTGCTTATTAATTTCTAGTTTACTTTAGATATGGGCTTCGGTGATAGCTTTGATTGTCCATAATAAACGCACTGGATGGGTATTTTGAAAATCGTTTACAAAAGTCCTATTTGTCACGTAAATATGAGAGCTTTTACCTTACACTAAAGTTTGGACACGGAATTTCCTGTATTAATTTAAGGATAGTGCTAGCACACTCGCGAAAAGTTGCACAAAACTTGATCTCTTCTTAAAATAACTAAGACCCGCCATAAAATATATTTTCGGATAAAATTTTCTAAAGTGACGATGAATAAAATGTGAAAAATATGGTAGTTTTCAAAATATGTCGCTGGTGTTTCCCGAAAATTCCTCAAACATTTTCCAATTTTTAAAACCCGAAGCAAAAATCTTTTAAATACCTTTCGATTATAAATGTATATCTGATTTCTTATGAATAGTTTCTGAAATCGGAAGCAATCCTATACAACTGTATTGCACTAAAATACAAAATTATTTAGAATATGTTTTTGATATTTCCTTATTCATGTTTAAATTGTACTGCATCACGTTTTAAAGAGGTGTCGATATTCAGCTCCTCCTAAATGCGTGGCATTTGAACAGGTTTCATTTGTTAAACACTTGACTACGATAGAGTGTCGGCAAGTGCTTTGTTCAGCCCTGTTTCCTTGGTAACACCATAACCGCTCATCCCGTTACCTGCAACGCCATCTGTAAATAACTGGGACACTCTGTGATAATGCATATCAGGAGGGGAAACCTAAATCACTTCGAGACAAGGAAACATAAAAAAGAAGAAAATAGAATAGGTAGTTTGGCATTACCGTAACATTTTTCCCACAGCCTTGTTGAAGAGGAGAATAGAGTAGGTCACGCGTTATCTTTATATAGACACTGCACGATGTGAAAGGAGATGCCACATTGTTACTTTCTCTACCACCAGGTCTCAGCGGAAATGTACGTTTTGAGATCCTCATTGCACTTACATGACGTTCTCTACTACGTACAAACACTTATTGCTCTCTCTACGTCAAGATAAACATTAACTTAGTGTAGTTACAAGGGAATACAGTAGTACACTTTACGTGATAGTCAAGAGTTTTATTTACATGACCTCTACTCTTGTACAAACACTTATTGCTCTATCTACTTCAAGGTAAACATTATCTTATTGTAGTTATAAGGGAATACAGTAGACTTTAAGTGATAGTCAAATATTTTATATACATGACTTTCTCTACTCTTGTACAAACACTTATTGCTCTATCTACTTCAAGATAAACATTATCTTATTGTAGTTACAAGGGAATACAGTAGACTTTAGGCGATAGTCAAATGTTTTATTTACATAACTTTCTCTACTCTTGTACTAACACTTATTGCTGTATCTACTTCAAGATAAACATTATCTTATTGTAGTTACAAGGGAATACAGTAGACTTTAAGTGATAGTCAAATGTTTTATTTACATAACTTTCTCTACTCTTGTACAAACACTTATTGCTCTATCTACTTCAAGATAAACATTATCTTATTGTAGTTACAAGGGAATACAGTAGACTTTAGGCGATAGTCAAATGTTTTATTTACATAACTTTCTCTACTCTTGTACTAACACTTATTGCTCTATCTACTTCAAGATAAACATTATCTTATTGTAGTTACAAGGGAATACAGTAGACTTTAGGCGATAGTCAAATGTTTTATTTACATAACTTTCTCTACTCTTGTACAAACACTTATTGCTCTATCTACTTCAAGATAAACATCTTATTGTAGTTACAAGGGAATACAGTAGACTTTAGGCGATAGTCAAATGTTTTATTTACATAACTTTCTCTACTCTTGTACTAACACTTATTGCTGTATCTACTTCAAGATAAACATTATCTTATTGTAGTTACAAGGGAATACAGTAGACTTTAGGCGATAGTCAAATGTTTTATTTACATAACTTTCTCTACTCTTGTACTAACACTTATTGCTGTATCTACTTCAAGATAAACATTATCTTATTGTAGTTACAAGGGAATACAGTAGACTTTAAGTGATAGTCAAATGTTTTATATACATGACTTTCTCTACTCTTGTGCAAACACTTATTGCTCTATCTACTTCAAGATAAACATTATCTTATTGTAGTTACAAGGGATTACAGTAGACTTTAAGTGATAGTCAAATGTTTTATATACATGACTTTCTCAACTCTTGTACAAACACTTATTGCTCTATCTACTTCAAGATAAACATTATCTTATTGTAGTTACAAGGGATTACAGTAGACTTTAAGTGATAGTCAAATGTTTTATATACATGACTTTCTCTACTCTTGTACAAACACTTATTGCTCTATCTACTTCAAGATAAACATTATCTTATTGTAGTTACAAGGGATTACAGTAGACTTTAAGTGATAGTCAAATGTTTTATATACATGACTTTCTCTACTCTTGTACAAACACTTATTGCTTTATCAACTTCAAGATAAACATTATCTTATTGTAGTTACAAGGGAATACAGTAGACTTTAAGTGATAGTCAAATGTTTTATATACATGACTTTCTCTACTCTTGTGCAAACACTTATTGCTCTATCTACTTCAAGATAAACATTATCTTATTGTTGTTACAACGGAATGCAGTAGTTGTTTTGCCAACTACAACTTGAGATGAATCAGCTGGTGCATTGTCAGACAAAAGACGAACAACTTTGGAGAGCATACCGCGTCGTTTCTTAATCAGAGCTGCTCGTAACTTGTCCAGAAGATTGCAGTAGTATCTGCCACTGATGGTTTGACCCTTGGCAAGATAATCTGTAAGGATGACTCCACAACAGTCCCAGAAAACTGAAAGCATGACCTTCTCACGTCACTTTTGCGCCTTTGGCTTTTTGGGAGAGGGGGGATCAGCATGTTTCCATTCCATGCTCATGGTTTTTGTCTCTGGATCATACTGATAGATCCAGGATTCATCCATGGTTATCAGACGATCGAGATCATATTCATTCTGTTCCAACAGCATCAACATCTGTCTTGAAAGGTCACGCCGTGTTTGCTTTTGGAAAGGGGTTAGCAAACGTGGAACACACCGTGTAGATACCTTAGACATGTGCAGTTCGTCCACACGACCATAACTAAGGTATGTCTCATTCATGATCATTTGGATGGTTGCTCGTCTGTCTTCCAGTATTAAACACTCCACTTTCTTCACTGTGACAGCTGACGGTCTACCAGCTCTTGGCTCATCTGTCAGGGACATGTGACCAGTTTGAAAATTCCTTTTCCACCTCACAATAGTGTTATACGATGGGCAATTATTTCCATAAACAGTCTTCATCTCATCATGGATTTCCCGGGCAGTTTTGTGCTTCAAATGCAGGAACTTGATCACACTATGAGCCTCGATTTTCTCCATCTTACACTTTAGTCACTTCTGGCACTCACTGTGAAACAACAAGAGGACTCAAATCACTGAAGCTAGCAACAATTTGTCTCGAGGAATCAATGATGACACTGAAAAATTTTCACCGCTCTGGTATGAAAAGTACCGGGTGATATTAAAACTTCAAAAATTCTGAACTTAAATTTAACATATTTTTTTATTTTTACTTATTTTTTTGCGCTCAGGATCTTCGGAGGTGTATTTCCGATGAAATATTGAAATCAGTTTTAGGTTCAATACAATATTGCCCTATTTACTTTAACTATGTAGTAATAACCTCTTCTATATGTGAAGGCAGTCTGTTTTCGTGTTGTTTGCACTTTTTCTATTCAGTAACTTGCGCGCTGTACCTTGAAAGAGTCGAGGCTCGCCCATAAGCCCCAATATGTACAAGAGTTACGCAATACGAAGAGCTGCTACAGTGAGAGGGATGTCCGTGATGGAGCGGTTCTCGGGTCAAGGAAAAAGCTGTTCAGCGCTGCCCTGCCCAGCTGGAGCCCGGTCTAAAACCTTCATCTGTTTCTACAAAATGTTACAGATCTCCTTTGTGTGCATTATTGTTATCGTTTTGCTCTTTTGGTTATACGAGGGCTGTTCAATAAAGAATGATCATAATTTTTCGCACTAAAATTCAATCTCATTATACTCTGTTAGCTTAATGTGTAACAAACACGCCGTAGTAGTTTCATTGTTGGTACTCCTGGTTCCCGCCTGTGAGAACCAGGCAAGTTCAGACATGTTCAGTATCGCCTACCGCTACAATGGAGGTAACAAGCAGTTAAAGTTGATGTTAGAGGAAGATCCGGAGTTTCTTTCAAACGTAATCACTGCTGATGAAACTTGGCTACATCATTTTGATCCTGAGAGCAAACAGCAAAGCTCAGTGTGGAAATCTCCTTCATCACCAACCCCCAAAAAAGCAAAAGTGGTTGCTTCTGCCGAGAAAGTTATGGTCACCTCATTCTTTGATATTCATGGAATGGTTTATCAGTATGTTGTACCTGCACACACATCAGTAACTGGACAATACTACAGGGATGTCCTGAAAACATTGCAGGTCCATATCAGGCGCCAAAGACCACATTTCAGTGAAGCAGGCTGGATGCTGCAGCACGATAATGCGCGAACGTATATTGCCAATGTTGTTGCTGAATATATTGTAAAAATCAACGTGAAGTGCATCCCTCACTCTCCCTATAGTTCAGATTTAGCCCCAAGCGACTTTTTTCTATTCCCTAGCTTGAAGAAACGCCTTCGTTGGAGGCATTATCTATTATCAGAAGCAGTGATGAAGGCTGCGGAGGCGATTTCGAAGGATATCTCCAAAAATGGTTTCAAGCATGTCCTTGAAGACTGGCAGAAACGCTGGGACAAGTGCATCGCATTCAGGGGAGACTATTTTGAGAAGGACTATCAAAATTATGAGGATGAGTAAAGGTACGTTGTCAAAAAAAAAAAAAATGGTATCATTCTTTATTGAACAGCCCTCGTACAAAGACAAACAAGGGTCACTTAGCAACAGCTGTTAGAAATTGCCCGAGAAATTGCCAGGAATGTGATACTTGTACAGTATGTCAACTGTCAGTTAACAGTAAGAAATCACTGCAGATCTCAAAGACGATTTGTCGCCTGCTCTTTGTAGTGTACTGGATTACTGGGAAACACATTCAAGGTTTCCAGGACTAAATATTTGTGTATTCCACCTGCAACAGTTTTCTCTGAAAGACTATTTAGTACAGCAGGGACTCATATGTGATAGAAAAAGAAGTAGACTTGACCCCGAAAGGGTGAAAATGCTAGTATTTTTTAAGAGAAACTTATAAAAGTCGACTGGTTTGTTTTTAAATGTCTAATGTAGAGTTTAAAATAAGAACATTGATTGATTTAAGTTTTGTCTAATTAAATATGAACACCTATTTAATTTTACTGTCATTACACGGTTCTACCAACGTTATTTTGTGTTGAAACTAGGAGGTGCGTTCAAGTTGTAACTTGTACCATATAGGAACTTCTGTTTTTTTTTTTTTTTTTTTTAATACACGTGGAATCTTTGTCAATGCGTGACAGAGATGGCAGCACTGTACAGTGACGAGAGTTAGGACTGTTTTTGATACTTAAAATGGTGACGTTTTCAATTCAAGAACAGCGTGTAATCGATGTTCCATTCATCGCTTGACAATTTGCCACGCGCGCAGCCTTGTGATCATCCGTCAGCAATCGTGACACCCACCTATAAGACACTTTTTACATTTTCAGATCTTCATGCAGGATTATGTCCACAGATCCCACGGAAATGCCAATTTTGGAGGCGATGTCAGCAATTATCTTGGTTTCTTGTCACACGATGTTCTGTTTTCATTGAACTGTCGCACCTAGCAGACCAGCAGAAGATGCCTGTCGCCCAGGTTTAAAGTCTGTTTAGTTAACTGGTGTGCACGTCGGCCGATGCCTTTGACGAACCCTCATAATCGTTTTACAACCCCTGCCCCTCCTTCTCCCAGATCTTTCTGTAAGGTTGCCACCTTTCTCGATACGTCATCGGTATCGTACGAGGTTTCGTCTAAATACATTATGTCCATTACTGCAAAATTTCCTTAGTTTTGACACACACACACACACACACACACACACACACACACACATATATATATATATATATATATATATATATCGCCAAGCTACAATGCTACTGGATTCCATAATAAGCCTTAACTTGTTCAAAGTGCGGTATTTGAAGCCCAGCTCCATTAGGAGGCCGCGCAAAGTGCAGAGCCCACAAGGAAAATCACAAATTTCTTGCAAATGTGCAACCAATTCGTTTAAGGTGGGCGCTCTCCCTTTTGCAAATAATATATAAATTTCTCGGTGAATTAAAACGCATGTGAAATTATCTACTTTAGAGAAACGTTTCCTTTTGTTTTCATACTTGATCGGCGTCTTTGGTATTCCTTTCGTCACAATATTTCTTACTGTATTTCTGTGAATACCCAGAATTTATCAGGTTCATTGTACGACCCCTTACCAAGATTATTTGTCAGCACATATTTATATGTGTTCAAAACAAGCGCTTGAATTTGCTTAGAAAGAGTTTCCGTTATAGCTTTGTGTTTTTAGGCTTTTCCAGTAATATAACTTGGCCCAGTTATTCACACTATTGTCATCACTTTGATTATTTTCACTTGATTGAAAGTAATCTACTACTTCATTTGCATTTACCACAGCATTTCCCTCCCACGGTCTCCACATCGTGACACACAACGAATTTCTGCACGTAATGAAACAGATCAACTGGAAGTTGGAACTTTGACAACTGAGACTCCACGTGGAGTAAACATACGACTGTCACTTCGAGAAAATCAGGGTTGCTATTGGTCCTCAAGTGTGGAGATAGATTTATGACGGTCATTAGTGGGCAGGAGAGTAGTTTCCTTTGAGCGGCAAACTGCACTCCCGTTCACTAGACAGATTTTACCTGGGCGGGGTGTTTGCTGCTCAGCACCTAGACGCTTAGTGCGGCTTTATCTGGGCAGTATAAAAGAATTGTCTTGTATCGCAGGCGGTTGTCTTGGGCAGTAGTATATCTAGCCATATGTGGGCGCAAGTGCCCCGAGGGGTTGTGTGCACCCAGTGCTGCCTGCGCCATTCCGCCTACCTGAGAGGTATCTGAGCACAGCCCGCTTGACAGGCTAGAGGAAAAGGAACTAATGTTGAGGTACGGGTTTTACCAAGTCCATTTCTGGACTTAGGGGTATAGAGTCAGGGTAAAGTGGCCCTGCTCAGTTTAGGTTACCCACAGCGTCTTTGGGCAGCCGGTAACTTAGTCTGCGGCGTAGTACCCTATGGTCTTACCGGCCTAGGGTGTTCACCAGGTTATTGGGGTGGGAGCCTAGCTTATTGTACATGGTACTGGTTCTCTCCCGCACCACGTCTACAATATATAGGACTCCGGAGTAGGTTTGGAGGATATGGGACGGGAATCTACGTCCAGTATCGTAGATCATTCCAGCGCCCAGTTCTGGACGCGCTGCACTCTGCGAATCGTGGTCGGAGTCGCCGATCCCCAGACTTCGCAGCAGTACAGGATCAGGGGCGGGATAATCGCCCGATACAGGCGTAGTTTAAACTGTGTTGGCATAGGGGATTTTAAGCTAGGGTACAACTGCCTAAGTGCTGCATGCCCTTGTCCGGCTTTGACCCGAACGGGAGGGGTGTAGGTAGGGCCGCGATCGAGGAGGACGCCAAGGTATTTGGCAGAGGGAACCCAGGGGATTTGTCTCTGCCTCAACCTCAGCGACCATTCCAGTAGCCTAGCTCGGACCTTAGCCAGGAGCAGAGCGGAGCTCTTCCCTGCGCTAATGGCCATCCTCTACCTCTCACTCCAACGGCCGATAGCTCGGAGCTGGCGCTGCAGCGGAGGATAACAGTATCGTAGGTTCTTGTTACGTGCCATTATGAGGACGTCGTCGGCATATTGGCACGTAACAGTCTGTGGTTCCAGGGGGTTCCAGGTCGCACCCAGAAACGCTCATTAGACACAGCTATGGTACCATCACCACATGCCTCACTCAACTGGCGATAGATTTCAATAAGTGTCACACCAAGAAAATGGAGAAAAAGAATGATTACACGCTGTTCTTGCAATGAAAACGTTGCCATTTTAAGTGTCAAAGACAGTCCTAACTCTCGTCGCTGCCACTAGAGTTCTATGCACTGTACAGTGCTGCTATCTCTGACACGCATGCACAAAGAGTCCACGTGTATTTAAAAAAACAGAAGTTCCTATCTGGTCGCAGTTCTGAAAAAAATAGGAGAAGTAGAAGTAAAAGTGACGGAATCGGGTGTCGAAGTATCGGATATCGAGGAAAATACCGTGTATCTTATCAAGAATCCACTATCGAAACATTGGTATCGTCCCTTACATAATTAAAACATTTGACTGTCACTAAAGGCTACTGTATTCACATATTTACTTTTTCTTAAGACAAAAGACAAAGCAGACAAAAAAAGAGCTGCAAATGTGCGTTCAAATGTTTTGAGGTACTTTCTTCTATAATGCTGGAGAGACTGAAAGGGAAGTAAGTTAGGCGCCGAACGTCTTGGGTCTCAAATCTCGTTTGTGCTACTATCTCATTCGTCTTCTGGAGAGACACTGGCAGCTGACGGGCGTAGAGCGAGGGAATGAGGTGTTTGTGGTCCTTATAGACGTCCTTTTACAAGTAGCCATTTGTAAGGCAATATTTAAATGCGATATCTGCAAAGATGCTAATGTTTATGTTCTAGTTTTAATTATATCCCACTAAGGATTTTATATTTTTTTAACAACCGTTGAATAAGCACCATTTTAACGCTAGAAAATAAGGAAGTCCATTATGTTTTGGTACATTCTTTAAATTTCCTTAATATCAGGTTATAAAAATATTTGATAAAATGACGTAGTTATAAAATTTGAAAAATGGCTACGTGAATGTCATGAACGTTTGGTGAAAATTGCAAGCGCTGTTCAATAAACAATGATCACATTTTTTTGACGACGTAGCTTTACTCATCCTCAAAATTTTGATGATCCTTCTCAAAGTAGTCTCCTCTAAATGTGATGCTCTTGTCCCAGCGTTTCTGCCAGTCTTCAAAGACATTCTGGAAACCATTTTTGAGAGATCCTTCAAAATGCCTCTGCAGCCGATTAGCATTTGTTTCAGCTCGGAATAAAAATGAAAACGGAAGTGTACAGAAAGTCCTATATCTGAAAACTTAGAATTTGACATAATCTAGAATGTGCAGGCTTCAATATAAGGTAAAAGCTTTTATATTTACAGAGACTCCCATAAATAATCGAAGAAAGCAAAGTACTAAGTTTTGAAAGTGAAAATCAACATTTGATGTGCTGTTTTATTGACATTAATAATAATCGACAGTTACACGGTTCCTTCTTGTAAGAAAATAAATGTTATTTCACATAAATATTATATAATGCGTGCTTTTTTAAGAACTAAAAATAAATATGACATTTTTTGGCACTCAAAAGTAATTGGACATAACAATTTGAGGGTAACACAAAATATGTCTTAGTACTTTGTGACTCTCCCTCTTTTTTTCACTACTTCTATTTGGCATGCTGTGAACCAGGTTTTTCAGGCAGGCTGTAGAAAGTTTGCTCCATTCCTCTTGCAACGTCTCCTTCAAGTGCTGCTCTGAGGTGATGGGGTCTTACGCACGGCCTTCTCCAGTTTATGCCACACTGCTTCTATAGGATTAAGATCCGGGGACTGAGGAGCTGGATGCAGTACATGAGGACAGTTGTAAAGTAACCATAGCTACACAATGTGGCACGTAAGCTTCGGATCATTATCCTGATAAAATGAGAAGCTGTCCAAAATAACCACCATTTCTGCACTTTGCTTTAAATTTTCCTATAGTAATCTAAGATAGACTTCCTTGTTCATGGTTGTGTCTATGAACACCAGCTTTCTCACTCCCGTAGAGGAAATACAGCCCCAGCCCTTCGAACAATCTACAAAGGTGCTGTACTTCCGATGCTGCTATATGGCGTGCAAGTATGGGAAGAAGCGACCCTAAAAAGAAAGAACATGCTCAAATATCAACGCGTACAAAGACTAATGAACATAAAAATTGCCAAAGCATATAGAACTGTGTCATACGAAGCGTCCTGTGTTTTGGCAGCAATCAAGCCAATAAATATAAAGATTCAGGAAGTACTAGAGGTGCATAAATTCAAAAATGAAAAATCGACACTAACAGAAGAAGTCCCGAAACTAAGCGAGTGGCCACACCCTTCAGAGAGAATGCGTGTTCAAGAAGCGCAGGAAGACATACAGTACAACATAGAGACTTATACCGACGGAAGCAAGATAAACGGAAAAGTCGGAGCAGCAGCAGTAATTTTTCAAAATGGGGAAGAGGTTAAAATGCTCAAGTATAAACTCGGTGAGTGCTGCTCCAATAACCAAGCAGAACAGATAGGTATTCTAGAGGGACTTCGAGCAATAGCCGATAACAGCTTAGAGCTTACAATGGGACATAAATTAGATGTAGTGAACACGGACAGCCAGATGACAGTAGACCTTCTTAAGAAAAGTCAAATCCGAAGCAAAATAATAGAGGAAATAAAGGCCAAGATCAAGCGTCTGCAGGACAATGGCTGGACCATCCACATAAAATGGGTAAAGGCACACGCGGGACTACGCGGGAGCGAACTAGCAGACCAGACGGCAAAGGAGGCTGCACATGAAGACAACGGGGAGATTATCTACAGCGAGATACCTAGGACACACATAATCAAGGAGGCAGAAGAGAAAGGACAGCGACGGTGGCAAGACCAATGGGAGAACACAACAAAAGGAAGAATCAGCAAAAAGTTCTTCCTTCTGTGCAAGAACGACTAAAAATGAGGATCCCTCTCAACGGACAGACTACCGCCATGCTAACCGGACATGGGAAGACAAGGGACTACTGCAACAGATTCAAAATATCGGAAAGTGCAATGTGCAAATGTGAACTACAAAACCAAACAGTGGATCATTTAATATACAACTGTCCTCTTCTGAACAGTGAAAGACTAGAACGCAAACAAAACACTGAGGGGTGGACAGTGGCTGGCAACAAACAGTGAGCTAATCAAGCACTACCAAAAACAAGTTTTAAAATTCATAAACAAAATAGACTTTGAAAAAATGTAAAAGCATAACTAAAAAAAATGTATCATATAATGAGAATTTGTAACACTTGTAAAAATTGTAATTACTACAACTCGTAATAAGTTTAAGGAATGCATGTAGTGTTACGATGTAACGGAGCATGAAGTGTTAATTAAAAAAAATACCATTACACTCCCTCCGCCGTGTTTGACTATGCCTTGTAAATTGCACTCTTCCAGCTCCGTGTTTGGTTTCCTCCACACAACCATCCTGCCATCGGAACCAGCAAGGTTGTATTTGCTTTTGTCACAAACAATAACTCGCTCCCACCAATAGGTTCTCTTGTTAACAAAGTCTTTGGCAAATTGTAATCGCTTCCTCTTATTCTTACTGGAAATGTGTGGCTTTTTTCTGGCTACGCGACCATTCAAGTCTTGTTTTCGTTCATGGCTCGTTTCAGAGCATTCAGTTCCAGTTCTTCCTGAATCTCAGCACAAATCACCGGAGCACTTATACGCGGATTCCGTTTTACCTTCCGCATAATATAAGACTCCTGACTATCTGTAAGAAGTTTTGGTCACCCTGGCTTTGCTCGAGATTCATTTCTCTTCATACTTATACCGGTGACTTATGTCACTAACTGTACTTTTGCTAAGATTCACAATCTCTGCTATTTCCCCGTGTGTTTTGTTCTTTTCATAGTGATAGATCACTAACAGTCTCTGTTCAAAGATACTCTGCTTACTTCTGGGCCCCATACTATGTTCTTGCCTTTCTTCTTGGTGAACAGTTGACGTACTACTACGATGTTGTTTTGTCTACTGACAGACTTCACCTACTCGTTTGTATTGCATTTCATTTGTGCTTTCCGATTCTTTTTGTGTCGTAAAGTTATGCTGTAAACAAGGTTGAATGGGGAAGCTCTTAGTTCAGCCCCATTTTCATTCTCTAAAATTGATGTTCATAGCAAATAATTTTTGCTTAACACAAGGAGTACCTTGAGATTGATACACATGATATATCCTGCTTTATAGAGCACTGCATAGTAAAATGCAAAGTCTGTCCGATTATTTATGGGAGTCAGTGTACGTGAGTCTAGAGTACAGTGTTTCCACAGAAACCAGCGAGGTCCTGGAAGAGAATTACGTGTTTTCTTGTCTCTATACAAACCTGGAAGCTGTTTAAACCACAACCCAGGGACCAATTTTATAATTTAATTTCACTCTTGCAAATTTGTCCTCAAAGTTTTGTTTCCGTGCGCTCCGCGAAAGTTGCTGTACAGGGCAGGGTTGTCAAAATCTGTACTGTAAGACAAGTACACCGCGTTCCACCTAAAATCTTTACTGAAATTAATATTATTAATAGTTCCTGAAAATTACAAACATGTAATATTAATGTTCTTATTGTATTAAAAAGAATAGATAATTTTTTAATAAAATACAATGTATTTTTCTTTACCTTTTGCACAGAAAATGAATAACATAGCGGCCAAAACATATGACTATCACTTAAAGTCTACTGTATTCCCTCGTAACTACAATAAGATAATGTTTTTCTTGAAGTAGATAGAGCAATAAGTGTTTGTACAAGAGTAGACAAAGTCACGTATATAAAACATTTGACTATCACTTAAAGTCTACTGTATTCCCTCGTAACTACAATAAGATAATGTTTTTCTTGAAGTAGATAGAGCAATAAGCGTTTGTACAAGAGTAGACAAAGTCACGTATATAAAACATTTGACCAGCACTTAAAGTCTACTGTATTCCCTTGTAACTACAATAAGATAATGTTTATCTTGAAGTAGATAGAGCAATAAGTGTTTGTACAAGAGTAGACAAAGTCATGTATATAAAACATTTGACTATCACTTAAAGTCTACTGTATTCCCTTGTAACTACAATAAGATAATGTTTATCTTGAAGTAGATAGAGCAATAAGTGTTTGTACAAGAGTAGACAAAGTCATGTATATAAAACATTTGACTATCACTTAAAGTCTACTGTATTCCCTTGTAACTACAATAAGATAATGTTTATCTTGAAGTAGATAGAGCAATAAGTGTTTGCACAAGAGTAGAGAAAGTCATGTATATAAAACATTTGACCATCACTTAAAGTCTACTGTATTCCCTTGTAACTACAGCAAGATAATGTTTATCTTGAAGTAGATAGAGCAATAAGTGTTTGCACAAGAGTAGAGAAAGTCATGTATATAAAACATTTGACCATCACTTAAAGTCTACTGTATTCCCTCGTAACTACAATAAGATAATGTTTTTCTTGAAGTAGATAGAGCAATAAGTGTTTGTACAAGAGTAGAGAAAGTCATGTATATAAAACATTTGACTATCACTTAAAGTCTACTGTATTCCCTTGTAACTACAATAAGATAATGTTTATCTTGAAGTAGATAGAGCAATAAGTGTTTGTACAAGAGTAGACAAAGTCACGTATATAAAACATTTGGCCATCACTTAAAGTCTACTGTATTCCCTTGTAACTACAGTAAGATAATGTTTATCTTGAAGTAGATAGAGCAATAAGTGTTTGCACAAGAGTAGAGAAAGTCATGTATATAAAACATTTGACCATCACTTAAAGTCTACTGTATTCCCTTGTAACTACAGTAAGATAATGTTTATCTTGAAGTAGATAGAGCAATAAGTGTTTGTACAAGAGTAGACAAAGTCACGTATATAAAACATTTGACCATCACTTAAAGTCTACTGTATTCCCTTGTAACTACAATAAGATAATGTTTATCTTGAAGTAGATAGAGCAATAAGTGTTTGTACAAGAGTAGACAAAGTCACGTATATAAAACATTTGACCATCACTTAAAGTCTACTGTATTCCCTTGTAACTACAGTAAGATAATGTTTATCTTGAAGTAGATAAAGCAATAAGTGTTTGTACAAGAGTAGAGAAAGTCATGTATATAAAACATTTGACTATCACTTAAAGTCTACTGAATTCCCTTGTAACTACAATAAGATAATGTGTATCTTGAAGTAGATAGAGCAATAAGTGTTTGTACAAGAGTAGAGAAAGTCATGTATATAAAACATTTGACTATCACTTAAAGTCTACTGAATTCCCTTGTAACTACAATAAGATAATGTTTATCTTGAAGTAGATAAAGCAATAAGTGTTTGTACAAGAGTAGAGAAAGGCATGTATATAAAACATTTGACTATCTCTTAAAGTCTACTGTATTCCCTTGTAACTACAATAGGATAATGTTTATGTTGAAGTAGATAGAGCAATAAGTGTTTGTACAAGAGTAGAGAAAGTCATGTATATAAAACATTTGACTATCACTTAAAGTCTACTGTATTCCCTTGTAACTACAGTAAAATAATGTTTATCTTGAAGTGGATAGAGCAATAAGTGTTTGTACAAGAGTAGAGAAAGTCATGTATATAAAACATTTGACTATCACTTAAAGTCTACTGTATTCCCTTGTAACTACAATAAGATAATGTGTATCTTGAAGTAGATAAAGCAATAAGTGTTTGTACAAGAGTAGAGAAAGTCATGTATATAAAACATTTGACTATCTCTTAAAGTCTACTGTATTCCCTTGTAACTACAATAAAATAATGTTTATCTTGAAGTGGATAGAGCAATAAGTGTTTGTACAAGAGTAGAGAAAGTCATGTATATAAAACATTTGACTATCACTTAAAGTCTACTGTATTCCCTTGTAACTACAATAAGATAATGTTTATCTTGAAGTAGATAGAGCAATAAGTGTTTGTACAAAAGTAGAGAAAGTCATGTATATAAAACATTTGACTATCACTTAAAGTCTACTATATTCCCTTGTAACTACAATAAGATAATGTTTATCTTGAAGTAGATAGAGCAATGAATGTTAATAAAAGAGTAGAGAAAGTCATATGCGAGCGACATGTCAGATTTGTATAATATTTAGGTTATGTAATTTTCTTTTCCCAGTATAGGTTTTGAAGGATATCCATAAAAGCGATTAAGGTTACCGAGGCAGGCGTGCGAATTTGTGTGACGTCACAGCAAGTGCAGAACGTCTGTTTCCCACGTTTATGAAGGTCTGTAAGTTGTCTCGAAGCGAGAACTTTGTTATTTACTTTCACCAACACGTGCACAAAGTTGTTTACCGAGATTTCACCTCAAATACATGTTTTGAGCCCACTTAAATGAAATACTAATTTTTTTTAAAGAAAGTTTGTTTTAGTTATGGTTTTCTTGTCTTCTATTTCCCCCGCCATTCATTTTGCCAACTGCTACATGATCTTCTGTACTTCGGAGTGGTCCCAATCCCAGGTTTTCTTTCTCTAACAGGTTTAATCTCCTTATCGACATGCATCCTTGTTATTGGCTTCAATTTCTCGGGAGTCTTGGCGCTGCATGGCAAGATGACACTTCCTCCTCCGGTTCGACAGTTTCGGGCGCGGCCTAGCAGCTTCCAGATTGGTGACTCGGCTTATAGTTGTCTTGGACAGTAGTTGCTGTTCTCCCCTCCGGCCAATAGACAACAAGGCTCAGCGATTCCCTTACTCCGTCGACGGCAGTAACGTGATTATTTTCTATGAATGTCCACAGAAGTTCTCTTCATTCTGAATAACTTTTGTATAACTGGTAATCTCTAAGAAATAGACAAAATATTACTAGACAAAAGTGTAGATCTTGTTAAAACATTCATTTAAGTCAATTACATTTTGCATAGAATTAAACATTCCCTAGATATTCCCTGTCATTTCTTTTAATTTTTCAATGCTTACTGTTCCTTTAAATTTGAAGCTGTTTTTGTACGTCATTGTTAAGGAAAAAAAAACATCGTGGTGTTAGTTGTCAAACCCGCATGGATAAAAACGTGACCTCTATCTTGAAATATGGCTTTAGTTGGCGAGAGGAAGCTGTCGGTAAGTTAACCGAGGTCAAGACTCACTTTTTTTCCTTCCTGTAGCAAATTATGTTGGCCTGTGATTGTTAGCCTGTCATTTTGGGTGACAGACGATTTGTCGCCTGAGCACAATGACCTACCGTGAAATATCTGCCCTTAGAGAAGGTAATAATTTATAAGACGTACACACGAACCCCTTGTATGACTCTCTCTACTCTTGTACAAACACTTATTGCTCTATCTACTTCAAGATAAATATTATCTTATTGTAGTTACAAGGGAGTACAGTAGACTTTAAGTGATAGTCAAATGTTTTATATACATGGCTTTCTCTATTCTTGTACAAACACTTATTGCTCTATCTACTTCAAGATAAATATTATCTTATTGTAGTTACAAGGGAATACAGTAGACTTTAAGTGATAGTCAAATGTTTTATATACATGACTTTCTCTACTCTTGTACAGACACTTATTGCTCTATCTACTTCAAGATAAACATTATCTTATTGTAGTTACAAGGGAATACAGTAGACTTTAAGTGATAGTCAAATGTTTTATATACATGGCTTTCTCTATTCTTGTACAAACACTTATTGCTCTATCTACTTCAAGATAAACATTATCTTATTGTAGTTACAAGGGAATACAGTAGACTTTAAGTGATAGTCAAATGTTTTATATACATGGCTTTCTCTACTCTTGTACACACACTTATTGCTCTATCTACTTCAAGATAAACATTATCTTATTGTAGTTACAAGGGAATACAGTAGACTTTAAGTGATAGTCAAATGTTTTATATACATGGCTTTCTCCGCTCTTGTACAAACACTTATTGCTCTACCTACTTCAAGATAAACATTATCTTATTGTAGTTACAAGGGAATACAGTAGACTTTAAGTGATAGTCAAATGTTTTATATACATGACTTTCTCTACCCTTGTACAAACACTTATTGCTCTATCTACTTCAAGATAAACATTATCTTATTGTAGTTACAAGGGAATACAGTAGACTTTAAGTGATAGTCAAATGTTTTATATACATGACTTTCCCTACTCTTGTAAAAACACTTATTGCTCTATCTACTTCAAGATAAACATTATCTTATTGTAGTTACAAGGGAATACAGTAGACTTTAAGTGATAGTCAAATGTTTTATATACATGACTTTCTCTACTCTTGTACAAACACTTATTGCTCTATCTACTTCAAGATAATTATTATCTTATTGTAGTTACAAGGGAATACAGTAGACTTTAAGTGATAGTCAAATGTTTTATATACATGACTTTCTCTACTCTTGTACAAACACTTATTGCTCTACCTACTTCAAGATAAACATTATCTTATTTAGTAACAAGGGAGTACAGAACGCTTTAAGTGATATTCAAGTGTCTTACACAGCTGGTTGCTAAGCGACGTCTTTGCAGTTCCCTTGTCTTTGTATGACTAAGAGAAATGAAAAATGAATAACGAGTTTGGATTTATGGGGAGTATAATTATTGAAAAATTCAGACAAATACCAAGGAGTATCGCGGAATTGTTCAGTGTAGGAAAGAGATGCATCAGACGTAAGATGTGTTTTTTTTAACAATATCTATATTTTTATCTTTTTTTGCTACGTATTAGGTAGAGACAATATTGTGTTCGATACGGAGAATTTAGTGTAAATACACGTTTTAAAGTACCTTGATGAAAAGCAAATAAAAGTCTGCGGGCATGTACAGGTTAGTCTGCCTGTAAAATGTAAGTTTTTTTTTTTTTTTTATTTATTTATTTAAAATTACATATCTATGGATATATATTTTTCCTTTTCTTTTTTCTTATTCAACCGTTTTTTTTATTATTTCCGTTTATTTTCTTGTATTTTTCCTTAGTTTCACACAGATTCAGTATGTACATAAACACCCATGCCCAAGGCGGGACTCGAACCCGCGACCCTTTACGCGGCGTAATGCTGGAGACATACATTCTAGCGACCATGGCTACGAGGGCCGGCTATGGTTGCATTGACTATGAAACGGAATTTTTAGTTTCAGAAAATGTCAAGAATATGATCCAACCATGAAGACTGTCCTTTACATTTACGGAAATTTTTTATTTTCTTAAATGTGATGCAAATGAAATGCATATCTTTAGTTTGGTTGAATGTTATGAATTTTAGCCTCTTTTTGTTAATAGAGTTGATCATCTCAAATCTATTCCTTGTTATTGGTATGAGTTTTCCAATATACTTGTGTAAAATGATATGTCGTTATTCTTTTTCTTCCCCTTGACCATAATTTGTAGTTCAGTGGAAACCAACAATGAGTATCTTGTACAGTTGCGGAGTTTCCTGAGTTGTTTTTCATGTGTTGGAATACTAGAAACATGTGGACTGCATCGATAATGTCGTCCCAACAGACGTCACCTCGCCGACGCTATGTTGATTAAAGGGGCTTTGAAGTTACAAGGGCAGTTTACTTCTGATTTTAGTGTTTGACATCACAAAATATGTTTCACTTCAACCTTGGTGGTAGGTTATAAGTTAGCGGTTTACTTCTCTCCTAACTTTGGCGACCCGTTCTTTCTCTTTTGTTGGGGGATCACCTACGATGTGTTAAATATCAAGAAGTTACACTAAACATAAGTATTAGAGAAAATAAGAACAACTGCATCAAGAAATCTATAAAAATAAATTATGTTACCAGGAAATTGGAGAATTACGGTTCTTATTGTCCTCTGGAAACCTCAATGAACTCGCGGGTGACCAATTGTTCCCTACAA
The DNA here is from genome assembly GCA_030765055.1 of Mantis religiosa. Taxonomy (NCBI): domain Eukaryota; kingdom Metazoa; phylum Arthropoda; class Insecta; order Mantodea; family Mantidae; genus Mantis; species Mantis religiosa. Next base: position 24,691,740 of record CM060957.1, read on the forward strand.
GTCTACCGGAAGACCGCGGTACACTGAACACAAGGTTAAACAGTTCCATAATGGAATTATGAATATCACGCCCGACGTCCGCTCGCCTGATCTCTGAAACGTAAGAAAATAGAGCAGAAGAACACCTATGGCATTATACCGATACGTTTTGACCCATGTAAAAGCGTCCATAGGGAATCGAACCGAGGTCGACCTGAATACACAAGTTCTCATTGTTCTCGTTGGTGAATCTGTTTGTAAAGAAGACGCAATTCCTTTGTTCAGTAAAGGATATCTCTCGAGAACCACACACACACACACAGAAAAAAATTTCTGTACATTTTCTACTTGGAAGAAAGCTCTGCGTTCATAAAAGTCGAGAGTTATTGATGAAATTGCGTTGAAGGATGAGTTCTGCCTCGCAAAGGAATCTAATTTTCGATTCCTTGCATACGATATCTCCCCATTTTCTTCTCTGATTTTCCTTTTCTTTTGAAGAGTTACTTCAGTGGCGTACTGTAGTTCCCGCGGCATGTTTACGTGTTACACTGCGTTGAAGTCTAGTAATGCGTTTCAATATGTCTCAAGTGTCTTGTTTCGGTATTTTGGTCTATCATCTAGTAATGCGTTTCAATATGTCTCAAGTGTCTTGTTTCGGTATTTTGGTCTATCAGTGTTTTGTTTCAGTTTCTGCCAGTGTTTTCTTTTTGTGTACGTTATCTCAATCTAAAGGCATTTCTGTCACTTTTCAGCATATTTTCAATTTTTAGACTCATTTTCCCATCGTTGTGCACTTTGAAGATGGAACTCCGTACCGAATAGTGCCTTTGACAGTGTTTTGTCTCAGGCTACTTAAGACGCAACCAGCGTTCATCGTCTGTCACAATTCTCATCGAAAAATAGTGTCCTTAATGTTAAACTCTCTGAGGAAAGTTTTGGCTGATGATTCCTGTGGTCTTTGGTCAATAAACAATAACTTAAGCTTCTTGCATTGCTCTATTTCCTAACACTACAAACATTTTCAAGTCTGATGTAAATTTCAGCAACAGATTTATACCCTTTAACAAAGAAAATAATATCGAAACAAAACACTGATGTTAATTTCTTGTGTGAATGCTGGCTTTCTTCACGTGAAAGAAGCTAATGACGTCACATTTTCTTAGTATTCCGTATAGATAGTTGTAATGTTTCACCATCTCCTAATACCACAGGTATAAACAAGTTTGAGGTGCAGTTTTAAAGATTGACACTTTCATTAAAAAAGAAATACTTCTTACCTTTTTTTTTCCTTCCATAAATAAAAATTCGTTATTCATATTTTATATCTTTTGGCCATGCAAAGAGAAGTTATTCCTCTGTTTTCACTCTTACTATACAAAGAGAACGGAATTTTAGAATCATTGCATAGCAACCAGCTGTTTGAAACATTGGACAATCGTATCTTGTTATATATGCAATAAAATATTTAATGAAGATTTTTTTGTTATGGAAATTAATTGTTCTTTACGAACTATGAAAGGGTAGAACCAGATTGAAAAATTCAATGCCATAGCCGGGATTTGAACCACGGATCTTCTGGTCTCCGTTCAGCCGCTCTAAGCCATTGAGCTACTATGGCCAACGTGCCGATATGACATTAAATTCTCCAACTGACTCATATTTTTCCCGGTAAACCACTAAGAGATCTCATAAACACACGAGACAACTACCTTAATGGCGACTTACTACGCTGTAAGTACTTTAAGGTCCAATACGAGTCAGTTGGAGAATTTAATTTCATATCGGCACGTTGGCCATAGTAATTCATCGGTTTAGAGCGGCTGGACGGAGACCCGAAGATCCGTGGTTAAAACCCCGGCTACGGCATTGAATTTTTCAGTCTGGTTCTACCCTTTCATAGTGCGTCCTACACACGGCCAGTGTGAAAGAACAATTAATTTCCATTAGTTGTACCTAATAGTGGTTGACTATAAAGTACTTACAGCATAGCAAGTCGTCATTAAGGTAGTTGTCTCGTGTGTTTATGAGAACTCCTAGTGGTTTACTATAAAGCCCGGGCCTTAAAGTACTTACAGCATAGTAAGTCGTCATTAAGGTAGTTGTCTCATGTGTATATGAGAACTCCTAGTGGTTTACTATAAAGTCCGGGCCTTAAAGTACTTACAGCATAGTAAGTCGTCATTAAGGTAGTTGTCTCATGTGTTTATGAGAACTCCTAGTGGTTTACTATAAAGCCCGCGCCTTAAAGTACTTACAGCATAGTAAGTCGCCATTAAGGTAGTTGTCTCATGTGTTTATGAGAACTCCTAGTGGTTTACTATAAAGCCCGGGCCTTAAAGTACTTACAGCATAGTAAGTCGACATTAAGGTAGTTGTCTCATGTGTTTATGAGAACTCCTAGTGGTTGACTATAAAGCCCGGGACTTAAAGTATTTACAGCATAGTAAGTCGTCATTAAGGTAGTTGTCTCATGTGTTTATGAGAACTCTTAGTGGTTTACTATAAAGCCCGCGCCTTAAAGTACTTACAGCATAGTAAGTCGCCATTAAGGTAGTTGTCTCATGTGTTTATGAGAACTCCTAGTGGTTTACTATAAAGCCCGGGCCTTAAAGTACTTACAGCATAGTAAGTCGACATTAAGGTAGTTGTCTCATGTGTTTATGAGAACTCCTAGTGGTTGACTATAAAGCCCGGGACTTAAAGTACTTACAGCATAGTAAGTCGTCATTAAGGTAGTTGTCTCATGTGTTTATGAGAACTCTTAGTGGTTTACTATAAAGCCCGGGCCTTAAAGTACTTACAGCATAGTAAGTCGTCATTAAGGTAGTTGTCTCATGTGTTTATGAGAACTCCTAGTGGTTTACTATAAAGCCCGGACCTTAAAGTACTTAAAGCATAGTAAGTCGTCATTAAGGTAGTTGTCTCATGTGTTTATGAGAACTCCTAGTGGTTTACTACAAAGTCCGGGTCTTAAAGTACTTACAGCATAGTAAGTCGTCATTAAGGTAGTTGTCTCATGTGTTTATGAGAACTCCTAGTGGTTTACTATAAAGGCCGGGACTTAAAGTACTTACAGTATAGTAAGTCGCCATTAAGGTAGTTGTCTCATGTGTTTATGAGAACTCCTAGTGGTTTACTATAAAGCCCGGACCTTAAAGTACTTACAGTATAGTAAGTCGCCATTAAGGTAGTTGTCTCATGTGTTTATGAGAAATCCTAGTGGTTTACTATAAAGCCCGGGCCTTAAAGTACTTACAGCATAGTAAGTCGTCATTAAGGTAGTTCTCTCGTGTGTTTATGAGAACTCCTAGTGGTTTACTATAAAGCCCGGACCTTAAAGTACTTACAGCATAGTAAGTCGTCATTAAGGTAGTTTTCTCGTGTGTTTATGAGAACTCCTAGTGGTTTACTATAAAGTCCGGTTCTTAAAGTACTTACAGTATAGTAAGTCGCCATTAAGGTAGTTGTCTCATGTGTTTATGAGAACTCCTAGTGGTTTACTATAAAGTCCGGTTCTTAAAGTACTTACAGCATAGTAAGTCGCCATTAAGGTAGTTGTCTCATGTGTTTATGAGAACTCCTAGTGGTTTACTATAAAGCCCGGGTCTTAAAGTACTTACAGCATAGTAAGTCGTCATTAAGGTAGTTGTCTCATGTGTTTATGAGAGCTCCTAGTGGTTTACTATAAAGCCCGGACCTTAAAGTACTTACAGTATAGTAAGTCGCCATTAAGGTAGTTGTCTCATGTGTTTATGAGAACTCCTAGTGGTTTACTATAAAGCCCGGGCCTTAAAGTACTTACAGCATAGTAAGTCGTCATTAAGGTAGTTCTCTCGTGTGTTTATGAGAACTCCTAGTGGTTTACTATAAAGCCCGGACCTTAAAGTACTTACAGCATAGTAAGTCGTCATTAAGGTAGTTTTCTCGTGTGTTTATGAGAACTCCTAGTGGTTTACTATAAAGTCCGGTTCTTAAAGTACTTACAGCATAGTAAGTCGTCATTAAGGTAGTTTTCTCGTGTGTTTATGAGAACTCCTAGTGGTTTACTATAAAGTCCGGTTCTTAAAGTACTTACAGTATAGTAAGTCGCCATTAAGGTAGTTGTCTCATGTGTTTATGAGAACTCCTAGTGGTTTACTATAAAGTCCGGTTCTTAAAGTACTTACAGCATAGTAAGTCGCCATTAAGGTAGTTGTCTCATGTGTTTATGAGAACTCCTAGTGGTTTACTATAAAGCCCGGGTCTTAAAGTACTTACAGCATAGTAAGTCGTCATTAAGGTAGTTGTCTCATGTGTTTATGAGAACTCCTAGTGGTTTACTATAAAGTCCGGACCTTAAAGTACTTACAGCATAGTAAGTCGTCATTAAGGTAGTTGTCTCATGTGTTTATGAGAACTCCTAGTGGTTTACTATAAAGCCCGGGCCTTAAAGTACTTAAAGCATAGTAAGTCGCCATTAAGGTAGTTGTCTCATGTGTTTATGAGAACTCCTAGTGGTTTACTATAAAGTCCGGTTCTTAAAGTACTTACAGCATAGTAAGTCGCCATTAAGGTAGTTGTCTCATGGGTTTATGAGAACTCCTAGTGGTTTACTATAAAGTCCGGTTCTTAAAGTACTTAAAGCATAGTAAGTCGTCATTAAGGTAGTTGTCTTATGTGTTTATGAGAACTCCTAGTGGTTTACTATAAAGCCCGGACCTTAAGGTACTTACAGCATAGTAAGTCGTCATTAAGGTAGTTGTCTCATGTGTTTATGAGAACTCCTAGTGGTTTACTATAAAGTCCGGGTCTTAAAGTACTTAAAGCATAGTAAGTCGTCATTAAGGTAGTTGTCTCATGTGTTTATGAGAACTCCTAGTGGTTTACTATAAAGCCCGGACCTTAAGGTACTTACAGCATAGTAAGTCGTCATTAAGGTAGTTGTCTCATGTGTTTATGAGAACTCCTAGTGGTTTACTACAAAGTCCGGGTCTTAAAGTACTTACAGCATAGTAAGTCGTCATTAAGGTAGTTGTCTCATGTGTTTATGAGAACTCCTAGTGGTTTACTATAAAGCCCGGGACTTAAAGTACTTACAGTATAGTAAGTCGCCATTAAGGTAGTTGTCTCATGTGTTTATGAGAACTCCTAGTGGTTTACTATAAAGCCCGGACCTTAAAGTACTTACAGTATAGTAAGTCGCCATTAAGGTAGTTGTCTCATGTGTTTATGAGAACTCCTAGTGGTTTACTATAAAGCCCGGGCCTTAAAGTACTTACAGCATAGTAAGTCGTCATTAAGGTAGTTGTCTCGTGTGTTTATGAGAACTCCTAGTGGTTTACTATAAAGCCCGGACCTTAAAGTACTTACAGCATAGTAAGTCGTCATTAAGGTAGTTTTCTCGTGTGTTTATGAGAACTCCTAGTGGTTTACTATAAAGTCCGGTTCTTAAAGTACTTACAGTATAGTAAGTCGCCATTAAGGTAGTTGTCTCATGTGTTTATGAGAACTCCTAGTGGTTTACTATAAAGTCCAGGTCTTAAAGTACTTACAGCATAGTAAGTCGTCATTAAGGTAGTTGTCTCATGTGTTTATGAGAACTCCTAGTGGTTTACTATAAAGCCCGGGTCTTAAAGTACTTACAGCATAGTAAGTCGTCATTAAGGTAGTTGTCTCATGTGTTTATGAGAACTCCTAGTGGTTTACTATAAAGTCCGGACCTTAAAGTACTTACAGCATAGTAAGTCGTCATTAAGGTAGTTGTCTCATGTGTTTATGAGAACTCCTAGTGGTTTACTATAAAGCCCGGGCCTTAAAGTACTTAAAGCATAGTAAGTCGCCATTAAGGTAGTTGTCTCATGTGTTTATGAGAACTCCTAGTGGTTTACTATAAAGCCCGGGCCTTAAAGTACTTAAAGCATAGTAAGTCGCCATTAAGGTAGTTGTCTCATGGGTTTATGAGAACTCCTAGTGGTTTACTATAAAGTCCGGTTCTTAAAGTACATACAGCATAGTAAGTCGCCATTAAGGTAGTTGTCTCATGTGTTTACGAGAACTCCTAGTGGTTTACTATAAAGCCCGGGTCTTAAAGTACTTACAGCATAGTAAGTCGTCATTAAGGTAGTTGTCTCATGTGTTTATGAGAACTCCTAGTGGTTTACTATAAAGTCCGGGTCTTAAAGTACTTAAAGCATAGTAAGTCGTCATTAAGGTAGTTGTCTCATGTGTTTATGAGAACTCCTAGTGGTGTACTATAAAGCCCGGACCTTAAGGTACTTACAGCATAGTAAGTCGTCATTAAGGTAGTTGTCTCATGTGTTTATGAGAACTCCTAGTGGTTTACTATAAAGTCCGGGTCTTAAAGTACTTAAAGCATAGTAAGTCGTCATTAAGGTAGTTGTCTCATGTGTTTATGAGAACTCCTAGTGGTTTACTATAAAGCCCGGACCTTAAGGTACTTACAGCATAGTAAGTCGTCATTAAGGTAGTTGTCTCATGTGTTTATGAGAACTCCTAGTGGTTTACTACAAAGTCCGGGTCTTAAAGTACTTACTGCATAGTAAGTCGTCATTAAGGTAGTTGTCTCATGTGTTTATGAGAACTCCTAGTGGTTTACTATAAAGCCCGGGACTTAAAGTACTTACAGTATAGTAAGTCGCCATTAAGGTAGTTGTCTCATGTGTTTATGAGAACTCCTAGTGGTTTACTATAAAGCCCGGACCTTAAAGTACTTACAGTATAGTAAGTCGCCATTAAGGTAGTTGTCTCATGTGTTTATGAGAACTCCTAGTGGTTTACTATAAAGCCCGGGCCTTAAAGTACTTACAGCTTAGTAAGTCGTCATTAAGGTAGTTGTCTCGTGTGTTTATGAGAACTCCTAGTGGTTTACTATAAAGCCCGGACCTTAAAGTACTTACAGCATAGTAAGTCGTCATTAAGGTAGTTTTCTCGTGTGTTTATGAGAACTCCTAGTGGTTTACTATAAAGTCCGGTTCTTAAAGTACTTACAGCATAGTAAGTCGTCATTAAGGTAGTTGTCTCGTGTGTTTATGAGAACTCCTAGTGGTTTACTATAAAGCCCGGACCTTAAAGTACTTACAGCATAGTAAGTCGTCATTAAGGTAGTTTTCTCGTGTGTTTATGAGAACTCCTAGTGGTTTACTATAAAGTCCGGTTCTTAAAGTACTTACAGTATAGTAAGTCGCCATTAAGGTAGTTCTCTCATGTGTTTATGAGAACTCCTAGTGGTTTACTATAAAGTCCGGTTCTTAAAGTACTTACAGCATAGTAAGTCGCCATTAAGGTAGTTGTCTCATGTGTTTATGAGAACTCCTAGTGGTTTACTATAAAGCCCGGGTCTTAAAGTACTTACAGCATAGTAAGTCGTCATTAAGGTAGTTGTCTCATGTGTTTATGAGAACTTCTAGTGGTTTACTATAAAGTCCGGACCTTAAAGTACTTACAGCATAGTAAGTCGTCATTAAGGTAGTTGTCTCATGTGTTTATGAGAACTCCTAGTGGTTTACTATAAAGTCCGGTTCTTAAAGTACTTAAAGCATAGTAAGTCGCCATTAAGGTAGCTGTCTCATGTGTTTATGAGAACTCCTAGTGGTTTACTATAAAGCCCGGGCCTTAAAGTACTTAAAGCATAGTAAGTCGCCATTAAGGTAGTTGTCTCATGGGTTTATGAGAACTCCTAGTGGTTTACTATAAAGTCCGGTTCTTAAAGTACGTACAGCATAGTAAGTCGCCATTAAGGTAGTTGTCTCATGTGTTTACGAGAACTCCTAGTGGTTTACTATAAAGCCCGGGTCTTAAAGTACTTACAGCATAGTAAGTCGTCATTAAGGTAGTTGTCTCATGTGTTTATGAGAACTCCTAGTGGTTTACTATAAAGTCCGGGTTTTAAAGTACTTAAAGCATAGTAAGTCGTCATTAAGGTAGTTGTCTCATGTGTTTATGAGAACTCCTAGTGGTTTACTATAAAGCCCGGACCTTAAGGTACTTACAGCATAGTAAGTCGTCATTAAGGTAGTTGTCTCATGTGTTTATGAGAACTCCTAGTGGTTTACTATAAAGTCCGGGTCTTAAAGTACTTAAAGCATAGTAAGTCGTCATTAAGGTAGTTGTCTCATGTGTTTATGAGAACTCCTAGTGGTTTACTATAAAGCCCGGACCTTAAGGTACTTACAGCATAGTAAGTCGTCATTAAGGTAGTTGTCTCATGTGTTTATGAGAACTCCTAGTGGTTTACTACAAAGTCCGGGTCTTAAAGTACTTACTGCATAGTAAGTCGTCATTAAGGTAGTTGTCTCATGTGTTTATGAGAACTCCTAGTGGTTTACTATAAAGCCCGGGACTTAAAGTACTTACAGTATAGTAAGTCGCCATTAAGGTAGTTGTCTCATGTGTTTATGAGAACTCCTAGTGGTTTACTATAAAGCCCGGACCTTAAAGTACTTACAGTATAGTAAGTCGCCATTAAGGTAGTTGTCTCATGTGTTTATGAGAACTCCTAGTGGTTTACTATAAAGCCCGGGCCTTAAAGTACTTACAGCATAGTAAGTCGTCATTAAGGTAGTTGTCTCGTGTGTTTATGAGAACTCCTAGTGGTTTACTATAAAGCCCGGACCTTAAAGTACTTACAGCATAGTAAGTCGTCATTAAGGTAGTTTTCTCGTGTGTTTATGAGAACTCCTAGTGGTTTACTATAAAGTCCGGTTCTTAAAGTACTTACAGTATAGTAAGTCGCCATTAAGGTAGTTGTCTCATGTGTTTATGAGAACTCCTAGTGGTTTACTATAAAGTCCGGTTCTTAAAGTACTTACAGCATAGTAAGTCGCCATTAAGGTAGTTGTCTCATGTGTTTATGAGAACTCCTAGTGGTTTACTATAAAGCCCGGGCCTTAAAGTACTTAAAGCATAGTAAGTCGCCATTAAGGTAGTTGTCTCATGTGTTTATGAGAACTCCTAGTGGTTTACTATAAAGTCCGGACCTTAAAGTACTTACAGCATAGTAAGTCGTCATTAAGGTAGTTGTCTCATGTGTTTATGAGAACTCCTAGTGGTTTACTATAAAGCCTGGGCCTTAAAGTACTTAAAGCATAGTAAGTCGCCATTAAGGTAGTTGTCTCATGTGTTTATGAGAACTCCTAGTGGTTTACTATAAAGCCCGGGCCTTAAAGTACTTAAAGCATAGTAAGTCGCCATTAAGGTAGTTGTCTCATGGGTTTATGAGAACTCCTAGTGGTTTACTATAAAGTCCGGTTCTTAAAGTACTTACAGCATAGTAAGTCGCCATTAAGGTAGTTGTCTCATGTGTTTACGAGAACTCCTAATGGTTTACTATAAAGCCCGGGTCTTAAAGTACTTACAGCATAGTAAGTCGTCATTAAGGTAGTTGTCTCATGTGTTTATGAGAACTCCTAGTGGTTTACTATAAAGTCCGGGTCTTAAAGTACTTAAAGCATAGTAAGTCGTCATTAAGGTAGTTGTCTCATGTGTTTATGAGAACTCCTAGTGGTTTACTATAAAGCCCGGACCTTAAGGTACTTACAGCATAGTAAGTCGTCATTAAGGTAGTTGTCTCATGTGTTTATGAGAACTCCTAGTGGTTTACTACAAAGCCCGGGTCTTAAAGTACTTACAGCATAGTAAGTCGTCATTAAGGTAGTTGTCTCATGTGTTTATGAGAACTCCTAGTGGTTTACTATAAAGCCCGGGCCTTAAAGTACTTACAGCATAGTAAGTCGTCATTAAGGTAGTTGTCTCATGTGTTTATGAGAACTCCTAGTGGTTAACTATAAAGCCCGGGTCATAAAGTACTTACAGCATAGTAAGTCGTCATTAAGGTAGTTGTCTCATGTGTTTATGAGAACTCCTAGTGGTTTACTACAAAGCCCGGGTCTTAAAGTACTTACAGCATAGTAAGTCGTCATTAAGGTAGTTGTCTCATGTGTTTATGAGAACTCCTAGTGGTTTACTACAAAGCCCGGGTCTTAAAGTATTTACAGCATAGTAAGTCGTCATTAAGGTAGTTGTCTCATGTGTTTATGAGAACTCCTAGTGGTTTACTATAAAGCCCGGGCCTTAAAGTACTTACAGCATAGTAAGTCGTCATTAAGGTAGTTGTCTCATGTGTTTATGAGAACTCCTAGTGGTTTACTATAAAGCCCGGGCCTTAAAGTACTTACAGCATAGTAAGTCGTCATTAAGGTAGTTGTCTCATGTGTTTATGAGAACTCCTAGTGGTTTACTATAAAGCCCGGGCCTTAAAGTACTTACAGCATAGTAAGTCGCCATTAAGGTAGTTGTCTCATGTGTTTATGAGAACTCCTAGTGGTTTACCGGGAAAAACACGAGTCAGTTGGAGAATTTAATGTCCTATCGGCACGTTGGTCATAGCAGCTCAATGGTTAGAGCGTCTGGATGGAGATCAGAGGATCCTTGGTTTAAATCCCGGCTATGACATTGGATTTTTCAGTCTGGCTCTTATATTTTTACTAAAAAGAAGATGTTTTACATAAGTAGATTGAGTTTACGGAGCTATGGAAGTCCTTTTAGTAAAATAAGCGCGCCCTAGTTCCTTAGAGACTGGAAACAGAAACTTCACAGAGATTGGAAACAGCTATTTGCAGTGAGATTTCATATTCAGTGCAATACTTTGTCTATTCGGCAGATATTAACCGCCTGTCTGGCATTGACATGGTTTTTAGGTTAAGGTACAGACATAGTAGAGGGAAGGTCTGAAATGTGAAGGGTAATGGAAGACAGGAAATTTGGGGAATGTACTTATCCTTCCTTCCCAGCATTCCCCAGGGAAATACCGCAAAAGCACCTCGTGAATCACAAGAATCGAACGCAATACCTCCCCAAAACGCTAATCCTCTCTTAGCTAATAATTTATTCGAATAAGAAATACACTCATTTACTTCCCCTGTACTTTATGAAATACCTTCTTGTAAAAGAACGTACGGTGTGCGAGCATTGGGACGTTAATTAAAACCTACCAGTTCACTGATTTCTAACGTTGGCACTTTTCTCTTTTTGTGCAATTATTTAGCACGCCTTGCTAACAACTTACAATATAAAGGAAATAGAGCAAAATGTTCTTACATGCTGCTTGTTAAAATATGTATCGGGTGCATATTGTAGAATTATAAACAGATTCACAACATATATTTATGAACTGAAGCGATTTCGAGATAATTTGTTTGAAGTTGTTATTCATTTTTATTTGTATCTAGGTTACGCAAAGAGAACGTAATTTCAATGTCAAAGGAATCTCATATCTACCTCTATGGTCTAGTGGTTGCCATGGAAATTTCCAAATCGAGAGGTTTTATGTCGATTCCCACTTTAGGGAATAAATGTTTCTTTATTCATGATTGTTTTTCAACCTGGGTAAAGTCTAAAGTTATTAGGGAGAGATTCAGTGTGTATATGTGTTAATTTACAAGAAATATAATGCAGGATAGCAACCAGTTTTAAAACATAATACTAGCAATAGATAGCATCATTAAAATATTGTGACTTTGTAGGTTCGTAGAATTAAAAGGCTGAGTTGCAGAAATTAAAAATCTCTTTTATTTCAGTAGCAATGCACTGTTCAATTCTCACGTAACATTACTTCACATAACAACACAATCTTCCAAGGTCGAGGACAATAACAAACACTTCACAGCTGAAACTGATTTATACACAACTTTTTTACAACTCCTGCTGGCGTGTCACAATCCCTTATATATCACATTCATGATTACCAGTCTGTTCTGTCAATCACTAGATGTTTCTGGAAAACAAGGCATCTAATGACGTAATCCGAATATTCTATCACATTCTAGAAGCGTAACTTAATCTATGCCGGCGAGGCCTTTACCTCAGTTATCTCGCTTGCCGGTGCTTGTTTCGGCAACGGTACGCGTCTAGGTGGTTGCCGAATAGACCGGGCGTTTCCGGTGTCGATGCGGTGAAGCACTTTATCCGTACGGCCGTGGTCACTGTATCCTTGGCTGAAGATGCGCTGGTATCGCCTCAGTAGTTGTCAAACTTTCTCCAGCTGTTCTGCGGTCAGGTGGTCGGACGCCCTCTCCAATAAGCCTTCCAGCCGGGGCCCCAGGTGTTGCGTCGGCACCGGCTCCTGTGTCTTGTCGATAGCTGTCACGCTTATCACGGGCTCACACGTGCCCAGCTCCGTTCCAGCCTGAACGTCGTGATGGGTGTCTGCCAGGTTGAGCAGCCTCACTGGCACCTCCTCTCGGCACGGCAATAATGCCCTGGCTACACAGAGTCCGTGCACAGGCGTCATCTGGTCCAGCATCATGTTCTTCGTCCGCTGACCTTCCAGTCGCTCCGTCGCCACCACCTCGCTTCTCGCGGGGACCACCACGTCTTCCTTCAAGATGACCCTGCAGATTCCAAGGCACTCGTCGGGTTGCCGGAGTATAACCTCTTCTCCATTGAGACGCAGGACCTTCCTGCCGACGTCAACCGTCACCTCGTGGCTCCTGAGGGCATCCAATCCCAGTATCATCTCCTCAGCCACCTTCGCGACGAACACCCAGAGACGTACGGCACTCCGTCCCAAGGTCAACTTCAATAGGGCCTCTTTCTTCACAGGCAAGGTGTTACCCGATGCCGTCACAAGCTGGTATGGTCGGCTCGGCTTCCTTGTCGGCAAACCCTTCGCCACGTCGTGATCCATATAAACCTGGACCATTTCAATAGGGCATAACTTTTGAAGCAATAATAGGACACACGTACAACTTTGGGAGAATATAATACTGTCACCCGAACTTTGGGACTTCCTGTGGAGACGGCCGGCGGTGGGGCCGGACGGGAGGCGTTCGCCCACGCCCACCCATTTGTCTTATAGCGGTAACGAGGGGTGGCTGGGAAAACATCACTGTGCCGTCTCTCTCCCCTCCCCCTGAGTTCTCGAACAAACAGGATATTTCATCTAATCCGGAACCTTCTAGATTGCCCAGTTGGTGCTATATAAGCAACGCGTCGGGCTGGAGGAAAGTTCAATTCTTGGCGAGCAGCGTGAGGAGCGCCCAGTGAGGGAACGTACTGTGTACGTGCATCGGAGGAGTTTACGTAACTGCGTGCAGTGGACCTGTGACAGACGAACTGGTGAATTGTAATTATGTGCATTACGTAATTCTGTGTAATCGGCAACTGTTCCGATTGTAACTCGGTGGAAATAAAGAACATTTTTGAGTGGTGCAATTGGACTTTTAATTTCACGAATCCACAAAGTCACAATACACAACTGAGAGATTACATTACACTATTTACATCTCGAGAAAATGTTGGAAGTGTCCTCCACCAGCATCTATACGTGTTTGTACTCGTCTCACCATATTCTCTGTAGTTTTACGGAGAGATCCTCGCCAATGTTACTTATTTCTGTTTGAATGGATTCCTTGAGAACATCAATTGTCCGTGGCCTATTCTTGTACTCTCTATTTTTAGATACCCCCACAAGGAAAATCCAGCGAGGTTAGGTCATGGGATCTGGGGGACCACAGACATTTTGAGATTATTCGATTATCAAAGAAACTGGTTACAAGTTCCATGGTGTCATTAGATGTATGGCACGTTGCTCCATCTTGCTGGAAATAGCCTTCTCTCAATTCGATATCATCTCCGTAAAACTTCAGAAAATGTGGGGAGATGAACATAAACATGTATAGATGCTGGTGCAGGACACTTGCAACATTTTCTCTGAGATGTAAATACTGTAATGTAATCTCCCAATTATGTATTATATTCTGTGTCCTGTTATTGGTTCAAATGTTATGGCCTATTGAAATGGTTCAGATTTATATGGATCACACTTAGTTTTACTTTTCAACATAACCTCCTCTAATATCAGGACATTTTGTCCAGCGGTGTTTCTTTTCTTTTTTCCCTACAGTTTACGTCCTCCACCGTTAAGTCATATCGGACGATGCATGGAATGGGTGTAATGATGCTCAAATGAGTCCGGGGTACATGGAGCTTAGAGCTACTCGACATTCGTCTATTAGGATAAGGAAAACCCCCGGAAAATTCTTATCTAGGTAACTCAGCCTAGCCGAGATTCGAACTTGGAACAAAGTCCCTACAAAGTCCCCATTTACAGCCGCCATTGCGTCTTCATTGGTCGAAAAGCGCCTACCAGCGAGGAATTTCTTAGCTGTAGGGAGGGAGTCAAATCTGGGGAACAGGGTAGATGCTCCAGTACTTCATAGTGCAGATCTCTCAATTTCCTCACTGTCAAAACACTTTCGTGGGCAGGTACATTGTCCTGATGGAAAACAATTTGTTTTCTTTTTCTGTTTTCACAAATGATTGCATTCAGTTTGGTTAGAAGTTGAGAGTAGTATTCTCCAGTAATGGTGTTACCTTTTTCGAGATAGTCAATCAACAAAATTCCTTTGGCATCCCAAAACACTGACGCCATGATCTTTCCCGCCATGGCACCCTCCTCCTTCTTTGGAGCTGAAGAACCAGCTTCTGTCCACTGCCTCGACTGCTTCTTGGATTGGGCTGTATAGTGGTGAATCCATGTTTCACCCATTGTGACGTAAAGTCACGTCTGTTCTTCTGAAAATGCTCCAAGCACTTTTCAGAATGATGCACAGTGAGGATATGCGGCACCCATCTTGCGCAGCGCTTTTTCATGTTTAATTCCTGATGCAAGATTTGACCAATACTTTCCTTTGAAATTCCAAGAGAATTAGTAATTTTACACACCTTTGCACGCCGATCTTCCAAAATCATGTCATGCACTTTTTCAATGATTTCCGTTGTGTTTACAGTTTTTGGACATCCTTTGCGTGACTCGTCTTGGACTCTTTCACGGCCACTTTTAAAGTCCCCCGCCTATCTCTTCACAGTGTAAACTGAAGGTGAAGGGTCACCATACACATTTACAATCCGCAAATGAATTTCTGTAGGTGTTAAAACTTCTTTTACGAAGAATTTTGTCACAGCACGATGCTCGAGTGTGTCCATTTTCAAAGCAATGTGCACTTCCAATGCTTGAAACAACTGCCGACAGTCAACTATTGCCTGGAACTTACGTGTAACTTAACATAGGGTCTATTAACACGTGTACCAATGTAAGGAAACATAATCAGGCAAGTAGTGCCGCCATCTCTGGGTGAGGCCGAGAAGTTTTCTAACCACCCTCGTATAAGGGGGAAGCTTGTTTCATCCATTATTTGGTTTTATATACATTTATCTCTTTTCGTGTTTCTTCAATTTGCACTAAAGTTCATATTTCCTAAATGATGTCCAGCTTACTCGATATATTTATTAGATTTTGAGTTAAAACCTTCCTAACTTGTTGGAGATATGTCCATTTTCTAGTATTAAACTGTATGTTTATATTCTAGAGTATCATACAATCTGCTACATTTAATACATCTCTCTTCTACCTCAAAAATTCATTACACCTGAGGAATACACCAGAAATTGCAGCTCTTTTGTTAGTTTAATGGAATATCAGCGCCGCTCGATCGTCCACGGCTTATATCGGAAGGAAAGTAAACATCCGATGTTCACACTTTCCGGTGCACATGGCCGGAAATTGCCGGAACCAGAAGCAAGAGCAGACGCCGTTCATATGTTTACTCTCTCACCTACGTAAGTAAACATTGCAACTTTCATCTGAAGTTTTTCATTCTGCCGGAGAGGGAAAGGTTCAAGTGGCACCCTCTACTCCGAGATGAAATAGAGCTGCTTCAGGACCCAAAAACTCGATACCGAGATTTCACCCCAAACTGCCCTATCAGAAATAAACAGAATACCTTTTTCTTTTTGTGAAAGTAATGTGCGTTTGTGTTTGAAAGCAAAATTAAAAAATGAAACGTGATTAAATACTAAAAAGGGCGATTAAAATGAAATAGAATTACATAAATAAATCCTTAAAAGCATTGTTTTGACTATATATCTGTACCGGCATGTTTTCTTATACAGTAAAACCTCCATAAACAAAACACGATCGTTCCTTCATTTATTTTTCATGGTCGTAGGCAAAACCCAAACGATAGCTACAATCACCTAATCTGGGTAAGAGTTACAAAATCTGTGTATGTTGTCAGTAAAACTATTAAATTTGGTGTAATGGATGCTGAGATATGTTTTAATGATTGTGATACTGAAAGGGAAGCTGTATTTAGGAAAATTGAACTGGAACCAGGATTTAATTTTGACTATGCCAAAAACATTGATGCATTAAGAGTAAAAGAAACACAAAAACAAGTGCAGGAAGTGTCTAAGGAAGCAAGAATTAGGATAAGAGGTGAAAAGAGAGGATGCTGAGACAACTGGGGGTGAGGAATATGAACCAGGAATGTTTTGAATTTTGGTTGTTACGTAGAAACACAACTTTATCTTCTTTTGCCATTTACAGTAACTTGCCTTTTTAAAACTTTACGTACACTTTTCTAGAAAACTATAATAGATACAGCTTTGAATTTTGTTTGTGCATATGCAGGATATACAGTTCTAATCAGCCGGTGAAAACTTCATATGGTACACTTTCATGAAATTCCTCAAAGAATATTTTCATATATAAAAAATTAAAAAAACAAAGAGCACATAATTATTTATTTTTCAAATTGCTATTATGGAATAAAATGTCCCAATGGTTCACCAGCTATATGTAATAGCATGTTTGTAAAGTGATTACAAAGTTCGAAATGTGAAATGTGTTTGCGAGAAAATGGCACCTAAAGAAGAAAATGCGCGAAAACTTTTTGAAAATTTTGTTTTTATTGGAATATTATTAGAGAAAAAATTACTAACTTTATTTATGATTTGATTATGGTTTCTGAATTAGAAGAGACTGATATTAGATTAGATTGATTTGCGTTCAGTAGGTTCACTTGTAGCCAGAAAAGGCTGTGAACATTGAACATGTCCAAAGGTATAAAGTTTAATAGCATATATATGTACAAAAGTTAACATAAGACACATATTATAGTATACAGGCAATATGAACAACAATATGGAAAACAAAGCAGGGATAATTATATATGATACAAAATGAAACACTTTTTAAATCAGCTTTCACTTGGCTTATGCCAGTACGTCTCAACCTTTTTGTAATGGATACCATTCTTATTATTTCTTAAATACATATACATTAAAAATAAACTTTCAACTTGCATCAAAGATTTATTGGTAATGATTTGTCATTGGAACAGTTAGATACTACTTACAGAGCTACAGAAGCATTATAAGGATAATTTGTCATTCAGATAATCTTGTGCAGAATAAAAAGGTACTCTAACAGCATTTTTAAAAGCACCAAAATTATCAATTTTTTCTTTAAGAACATTAGGAAGTGCGCCAAATATTTTGATAGTTTCGTAATACACACCTTTCTGGAAGCAAGAAAGTTTATCACTGGGACAATGGATATTATACTTTTGTCTAGTGTTTATTTTGTGAATTACATTATTTGTTGCAAATAAGGCAAGAGGTTAAGGTTTCATTATGATAGATTGCATAGCTTTCAAGAAACACTACATATTGCGTTGAAATTCTACATAGAAATTGCTACTCTGACACTACCAAGTATCCTTAAATTCTCGCTTAGGTTATACATTTCTAAAGGAAGTCGTTATTCATTTTTTATCTCTTGGTCATACAAAGAGAACGAAATTCCAAAGCCATAGCGACGAGGTTTAAAACATTTGACTATCACATACAGACTACGTGTAACACATCGTGCTACGTAATGAAACGTTCGATTCACAACGCTCGAGCCCATTGTTGCCTAATGTCTGCATAAAATGAAGTGCAACCCTGGCGTTTTAATTTAGTTAATAATTGCGCTCACTCGTGGCGCTTCCTGCGCTTCAGGCAACGCGCTTCCTACAATAATGATGAAAAAGTTGGCCTTTCATTAGCTCTCCAGCAGGCTTACCTCATCATTAACCGACCAGTTCCAGACCTGATTACGTTAATGATCAGTCAGAAAATCCATACCGCTGCAACTCAATGGATGCTTCTCTGTGCAGGACGAACAAAAAGTCCTAGGGCAGTAACTGGTCTACTCATTCTAACAGTGAACATAATGGAAACTAAACAAACAAACAAACAAATGCTACACTCACGTAAGTTTCTCTCTTTACTCTTTGAAATAAGCATATGTATAAATGGTTTATTTAAAGATATCAAACCCATAACAAGTTAAGTACGAGGAAAGTTCAGAAAGTAAGTTCTGTTTGGTAATAAAATTAAATTGTGTACAGATACAGAAAAATTATTTATTGCACAAAATTCTACAACTCTTAAACTAATAGAAGTTTGCCGCCTGTGTCTTCAACCAGTTGGAAACATTTTCTTTCAGCTCTTCGTGTTGACCGCCAAGGAAAGATTTGACATGCTAAAACAGATGAAATTCGCTAGGAGCGAGGTCAAGGCTGTACGGGAGTTGGTCAAACACGTCCCAGCCTAATCCCTGTATGATGTTTATCGTCACATTTGCAGTGTATGGTCGTGCGTTGTCGTGAAGAAACACAACTCCTTCTGACAGCCGGTAAATTTCAATTGGTTTCACTTTCCTAGCATTCAGAAAACGAATCACAGATCTGATTTCACAAGCGGCGGGATTTTCAATCAACATCAACATTGTAAACAAGCACAACAAAGCGTAAGTGGCTGACAGGGATCTCACAATGGCGTACGTTTCTTCTCCTTAATACAGAGCGTCTACCGCGCATGTGCGGAACTACGATCGCAGCGCTGCAGCGGAGATAAATTGAAACACAAGTTGCTTTCTGGATGCCCCTTGTATAGAAAAAGGTTATTTTAAGTAAATGTTCTAGTCTAATATATATAGGAACCACATATGTAAAAGCAATTCAGAACGAAGAGTACTTCTGAGGAAATTCCCAGAAAATTCCAGATACACTGTAATGGCAGCAGCGAGCAGAACATTAAAAAACTACCGCTGATGACGTGTCTCTTCGTTCTACCAGACCGTTCGATTTCGGCAGATCTAGAAGAATCGACTTCGAGAATGCTCGATTCCACAGATTTCGATATTTTGTGGGATACATGGGAGTGCAAAAGCCAGTATAAGTTATGTATTGAGTAGTCAGGTGTTACAGTCGGCAAGTAGGTTGAGGGTTTAAGTTACCGAGCAGTGAACGTCGAGAAGTTCGGAGCAGCGTATGCTGATGTGTGCTGTGTATTTGAGGAACAGAAAAATAAGGGTAATTTAGCACTGTGTTGTTTTTGTAACAGAGTGACTTTAGTACAACTTGATACCCCGTAGGGGAGGGGATCCGTCCCCTTCAGCTGCCATGGTGCGGGCGCTGCGGACCCTTAGCACTCGTGGTATCTCTGCCGTTACTAGAGGAACCTCGGGCCGAACATTCGAGCCCCTCCCAGAATGGGAGTTGTTCGGATTGGGTTGGACTCGAGGGGGCAGTGGTTCCCGATACTCGTGGGAGATCGTGTACGTCTCCGGACGGGGTTGAGGGAAGCCATATATTCCAGCGTACTAGTCAGCATAGCTAGTAGAAGGTGTGCTAGATCACCAGGCGGCCCTACCGAGGTCAAATCGGTAGCCTTCCCCTTTGGGGTTGGCGCGCGTAAGTAGCGTATCCACTTCCATCCCGTCTTGAGTTCGTAGAACCAGATGGGGGAGGGCTTGTTAGTTTCTAGGTATTGAACTATGGAAAACCCCACGGAGGCGGCGGCTGCCCTTTCGGGACAGCTCGGTAACTCCCTGGACGTCAGGGGGGGGGGTTCAGTCTTCACTTTGTGTGGATTGCCCTGGTAGATATCCTACAATTGATGGTATTGTCATTTTGTTAAGTACATTTCATTTGTTACGAAAGTATCTTTAAAATATGCTATTTTAGTCAAAATTGTTAGAGCATTTTCCGGCAATATATGTATTTTTGATAGTTTTTCATGTAAAGTGGAGTCCGAGTTGCGGAAATCAACGTGTCATGCTGAATTTATGCTGAAATTGTATAACTGCCACGGCGACGGCGGATGCCTTCCGTAGAGAAATTAACTGTAAGTTGCTCTATTGAAGTTCGTTATTTGCAGCGGGAGACACAGAAAAATGCAACATTTAGAGGTAGGCACAAGGAAGCGAGTGTATTGTTATCATACGGATTTGTTTTCGAGCGTTCCAACAATGGAACCACTAGAACCTCCTTGCCGCGACCAGCAAGTAGCAATTGGTCAGTGAAGTTCACAGTTTAGTCAAGAGTGAGTCGTGAGTGCAGAGCGTTCCAAAGTTCTGAGTCGCTCTGCAGGCAGAGGAGAATCAAGAGTGAATATCAGAGTTGTGTCAAAGCAGGGAAAAGGGAAACGTTACGTGTACGTCGGAGAAATTACAAGCAGAGTAAGTTGTTACGCGCAACCGAGAGAAGACATAAAGGAAAGTTAAAGAGATGTGTTTATTCTGTGTATTTGCCAAAAAGAAGGTGATTATAAGTACTGAACTATTTTACCGATATATAAAGGAGTTCAGATGAACTT
Organism: Mantis religiosa; assembly: GCA_030765055.1. Classification (NCBI taxonomy): domain Eukaryota; kingdom Metazoa; phylum Arthropoda; class Insecta; order Mantodea; family Mantidae; genus Mantis; species Mantis religiosa. Next base: position 24,712,203 of record CM060957.1, read on the forward strand.
CGTCTTTTGTCACAATACAATGTTTTGTATTTCCAGTTAAACCTCGATATTAATTTTTAGATAAAATCTAATACTTTCCTATTTACTTAAGTACACAATAGTGAAAGTAATTACCACTGAAAGTTCTTTGAAAGTAACAATTAATGTTTTTCTTTGTTTACAGGTAAGCGCACGGTCAGCTCAACTTCTGGTTCATGTAGTAGGTCCGCCAGCTAGCTCGGGCACTTTCGGTAAGAAAGTCCGTAATTTATCTGCGGCCAGGAAAGTTAATTTTTAATTTTTTCTTAATTACAAACAAATAATGGTTAAAAGCTCCAAAGTTATTTATCAGTCCTCTTTCTCCATTAGCTAATGAACGCCTAAGGGAGCTAAGAGAAACAAATTAGTACGTTGTTAACAGAAACATCAACAAGGTCTGTTCATTGTTAAAATCCTCTCTCAGCTTCATAAAACAACTGAATTATAACAATAAATTGCTTGCAGGGGGAGGAGGATTTCATTTGTTTTAATGAGATTTTAGGTTAATTTCATTTACAAGTCTGGAGTACATGTTATTTCATATAATTAATGGTTGAATAACTTTGCAACGTGTACCATTCTTGTACGAGGGCTGTTCAATAAAGAATGATAATTTTTTACGGTGTAGTTTTTGTAACAGAGTGACTTTAGTACAACTTGATGCCCCGTAGGTGTGGGGGGTGGGGACCCGTCCCCTTCAGTTGCCATGGTGCGGGCGCTGCGGACCCCTAGCACTCGTGGTACCTCTGACGTTACTAGAGGAACCTCGGGCCGAACATTCGAGTTCCCTCCCGCAGGGGAGTTGTTCGGATTGGGATTTGTTTAAAATATTTTTAAGAATGTTTGTAATTTTTGTAAAAAAAATTACATTAAATTTATAAAATTTTGAAATGGTTGGATTAGGAAAAATTTAATTTTGAATTATATTTTTAAAATTTAATTTATTTTAATGTCTTTATTAGAAATGTGGTGTGGATTTTTTTTTTTTTTTTTTTTTTTTTTGATCAGTGTATATTTTAAAATGTTTGTAAAATTTTTATTTAATTTATAAACTGTAAATTGTGTATGCTTTTGTATATGTCTCTGATGTTTTAATAAATGAATAAAGGTCTAGGTATTTACCCCGGATTAAGAGATTAGGTGCCGGGGTATAGTATGCAGATTTTTATTTTACTTTATTTTTTGTTCGGATTGGGTTGGACTCGAAGGGGCAGTGGTTCCTGATACCCATGGGAGATCGGGTACGTCTCCAGACAGGGTTGAGGGAAGCCATATATTCCCGCATACTAGCCTACATAGCTAATAGAAGGTGTGCTAGATCACCAGAATGATCGGTAGCCTTCCCCTTTGGGGTTGGCGCGTATAAGTGGTGTATCAACTTGAGCCATGAGCGAGAACAAGTCGTCCGGGTGCTCCCGGACGGCGGACAGAGCGCCACGGTACCGCTGAGCGGATTTACCCGCGCGATCTTATAGATTTTAGTCTTATCTTCTAAGCTTTAATATCCTTGTAACGTGATGGACCTGATTCGACCTCTGCTAGTGCTCCTGGCGGCGGAGTGAGCTTCCAGGAAGGAGGCCAGTGCCCGATGCCGCCACGCTTGGAGCTGCCTGTTTGCAGGGTCCTTCCAGTGTGGTGGGGACAGGAGCGAGAGGTCGGGTACTTAGGGAACATTTAGTTTGGGATCGTGTTTAGGTCACACGGGGGGGGGGACTGGACTGCCGGGGGTCAGCCGACAAGTCAAATCCAGCCCTAGTATAGCCGGGACAGATAGAATATAGTAGTGATGGGATGAGAGGCTGGTCTCACCACCCAAGGGCGACCTTTCGGAGGCGGTAGCTCTTTCTCCTTCTAGGTACGCGGTGGTCATATTGACCTAGTGTGTTAACTAGGTGGTTGGGATGAGGTGTAATTCTAGCATACAATGTGCGCGAACGTTCACGCACAACGTCCTCAACGTAAGGTATGCCAGAATGGGTGTGTAGGATGCTTATCCACTTTCATCCCGTCTTGTGTCCATAGGACCAGATGGAGGGGGGCCCTTGTTTGTCTGTAGGTCTTGCCCTATGGAAAGCCCCACGGAGAGGCCGGACGCCCTTCGGGGACAGCTCGTTAACTCCCTGGTCATCGGGGGGTCGGTCTTCACTCTGTGTGGACTGCCCTGTAGATAACCTCGTGCTCAGTGAATTCCAAATGTTGACTGTGACATATGGTGAGGCTACCTTGGACCAAAATATCGTTTATCGGTGTTACAAAAGGTTCCCAGAGGGCCGAGAAGATGTGAACGAACTCATCAACAACAGAAGAAAACATTGAAGAAAATAATATAAAACACTCGTCGAATCACGTTAGAGAAGCTACTGAGGACCTAAGCATATCGATTGGCTCGTGCTATTCGATTTTGACCAATGAGTTGGGCATGAGAACGGGTCGTCGCAAAATTCGTACCAAAGTTGCTCAATTTCGACCAAAAACAATCCCATTAACGTTGCTAAGGAGCTGTTGAACTGCCAAATTTGCTCAGAAGGGTCATAACTGGTGACGAATCATGGGTTTTTTGTTATGACGTGGAAACTAAGGCAATGGATACTTCCACACGAGCCAACAACACTTGCCAAGTTCGGTCGAATGTTAAGGTTTTGCTTACAGTTTTCTTCGATTACAGAAGCGAAAACCTGCGATTGGACACTTGAAAGCTAGACTTTCAGTCTCTAGCCTGATCAGGGCTGAGCCCTCTACTGTCAGTAGAATATTTTACGAGTTAGAGCAAATGACGGTAGAGGTTTGTTGTGGTGGTTTTTTCCTTCTTTTGTTTTATATACGAGAGCTGTTCAATAAAGAATGATCACAATTTGTTTTTGACAACGTACCTTTACTCATCCTCATAATTTTGATGGTCCTTCTCAAAACAGCCTCCCCTGAAAGCGGTGCACTTGTCCCAGCGTTTTTGCCAGTCTTCAAAGACATGCTGGAAACCATTTTTGAGAGATCCTTCAAAATCGCCTCCGAAGCCTTCACCACTGCTTCTGATGATGGATAATGCCTCCCACGAAGGCGTTTCTTCAAGTTAGGGAATAGAAATAAGTCACCTGGGGCTAAATCCGTACTATAGGGAGGGTGAGGGATACACTTCACTTTGATTTTTGCAAGATATTCAACAACATTGGCAATATGCTACCGCGCATTATCGTGTTGCAGCATCCAGCCTACTTCATGGAAATGTGGCACTCATTGAAATGTTCAGTGTTTCAGAAAATTATCTTAACGTAATTCGTCGATTCTCTCTCACAATGGCAGCAGCAGTGTTGATGTTTTCTTCAAGAGCAGTAACTGGAGCACTGGGTTTACCTTCCTTTGAAATTGATTGTCTTCCCTCCTTAAACATTTTAAACCACCTCCGAACTGTACTGTAGGGAAGAACAGACTCTCCATAGGCCTCCTGTGACATTGTATAGGCCTCTACTGAAGATTTGTTTAGACGAAATCAGAATTTCGAAGCCGCATATTGTTCCACGCGTGTTACCTCCATTGCAGTGGTAGGCGATACTGAACATGTCTGAACTTGCCTGGTTCTCATAGGCGGAAACCAGGAATACCAACAATGAAACTACTACGGCGTGTTTGTTTCACATTAAGCTAGCAGAATATAATGAAATTACATTTTATTCCGAAAAATTATGACCGTAAAAAATTATGATCGTTCTTTATGGAACAGCATTCGTACATAAGTTGTGTACTGATACTGCAGTGTTTTCATGTGCCTAAAACAAGTCTTGGTCTTTTGTATTTTTCACCGGGGTCGATGTCGTACTCACCTAGACCGCGTATCAGGGAGAGGTTTTGATAGAATGGGAGTGAGAGCGTTTGGATGTAGTCTGTTAGGGTAGGAATGTATAGGTCACGACGGATTACAAGGTTAGGGATGTACCATGGGGAATCCGTGGCAATACGGAGGAATCGAGACTGTAGGACTTCAAGGCGATGTAGGTGGGTTTTAGCTGTTATACCCCAAATGACACAGGCATAAGTGATGGCTGGTCGGAGCACTTGTTTATATTGCAGCAATTTATTGGATAAGGACATCACTGAGCGTCGATTGTACATGGGTATAACATACGTTTGCTGACCTTGTTGGCTGTGTAGGCGCTGTGGTCCTTCCACGTCAGTTTTACTTCAAGCAAAACGCCTAGATATCGTACATATGATTGCCAATGTACTTCCTCTCCTGCTAGACGAACAGGTGGTAGGTCCTCTAGCTGCCTTCTAGAGAAAGTGATGGCTTGACTCTTCTTCTTTTTCATAATTTCTTTTATTGATCGATCAGAAGTACAATGCTTTACACATCAGAGTGAAAAGAAGGTAACAGTACAATAAGAACAATAACACTCAGGGGTAGGCTAACAGGCCGCCCCCTAACTACATTAAGTTAGAATTCCAGTTATATCTACTCTCTGAGAAATTATGTCAATATTGTAGATGTAAGACAGACATCAAGCACTAGAATCACTCGAATCAGATGTATCATTCAGAAGCAGGTCCTGTGGTAGTCTTCTCTTCAAACGTGAGGGCTGGCGCGTGCGGACGCCGATGTTATAATACACAGCTCCTGGAACTTCTTGCAGCGTGGAAAAGAAACGACGAGTGATCCTGCGAATGTGGTCGTGAAGAGGTAACAGTCCTAGTTCGTGATGGAGCTGCTGATTACGGATGAACCATGGAGTGTTGGTAGCGATGCGCATGAAGCGATTCTGTATAACTTGAAGACGACGCAGATGACATGTGTGTGCGGCCCTCCACACTTGGCAGGCATAAGTAATAAGCGGACGAACGAGTGATTTGTAGAGTAACAATGAAGACTGCAGGCCGAGGCTGGAACGGCGATGCAACAGAGGTGAGAGATTTGAAAGTCGCCCGGAGGTCAGTGATATAAGACGATCGATATGAGCACGCCAGGTCAGTCGAGAGTCCAAAAGCACTCCCCGTAGGGCAGGGGATCCGTCCCCTTCAGCTGCCGTGGTGTGGGCGCTGCAGACCCTTAGCACTCTTGGTACCTCTGACGTTACTATAGGAACCTCGGGCCAAACATCTGAGCCCCTCCTTCGGGAGTTGTTCGGATTGGGTTGGTCTCGAGGGGGCAGTGGTTCCCGATACCCGTGGGAATCGGGTACGTCTAAGGAGGGGTTGAGGGAAGCCATTAATTCTCCCGGGTACTAGCCTGCAAAGCTAGTAGAAGGTGTGCTAGATCGCCAGGCGACCCCACCGAGGTCATATCGGTAGCCTTCACCTTTGGTGTCGGCGCGCGTAAGTGGCGTATCCACTTCCATCCCGTCTTGTATCCTGGGACCAGATGGCGGGGCTTGTTTGCTACCCAGGTCTTGTCCTATGGAAAGCCTCACAGAGGATGCCGAGCGCCCTTTGGGACAGCTGGGATAACTCCATGGTTGAAAGAGGCCCGGGTCTTGTTGCTACGGGTTTAAGACTAATGGGAGTAGAACCTCTGGACTCAAACTGGACTCAAACAGTCCAAAAGCACTCCAGGGTATTTAACAGGAGATGGGGAGCCAAGGGACATTGTTCCTGTAGAGACACAACGGAGTAAGCGGCGTATATCGGCGAAGAGTGAAGATGCTTGGCTCTTCTGAGAGTGGATGCTTAAGCGCCATCGTTTGAACCAGGTGGTGAGGAGGTCGGCGTATTGTTGGATTCTACGTGCAGCCATATAATGAATTGTTGCCACAGGGTTGAACGGTCAATAAGGAATATTAGCTACAACTTATGTGCAATTGGCGCCAAGCAATCCGCCAGAAACGCCCAGATTTGTGGAAGAACAAAAATTGGCTTTTGGACCATAGCGCCCCGGCTCACACATCGATGCTGGTGCGCGAATATCTGACCAAAACCAACACACTCATGTTGCCGCAACCACCGTAATCCACACAGGTCCCCTGTGTCTTTTCTTGCTCCCAAAAGTGAAGAGGACCATAAAAGAACGACGCTACACCGCGGTTGAGGAAGAAACGTTGGCGCCACTGTGTAATATCTGGCGGGGAATACTTTGAAGGTTACAAAATAGATATTAATGAATAAATAAATACTTTTTGAAAAAAATACAAAATTTGTGACACCTCTTACATACCCCCCAATTTTCTGTCCCTCCTCTGCCCCCTCTCGCCTCTTCCTTCCTCCCGGAGGTGCCCCACATAAGTACAATAAACCAAGTTTGTAGCTCCATGCCATACCTCCTCCTATCCTAACTGAAGTAGATAGAGGAATAACTATTCGCAGCAGAGTAGAGCATTTTATGGCTAACTCGTTCCCTGACTCAATACGATATTTATAACACTTAGAAGTAGGAAGTGAGTTTTTAAAAGCACTACGAATTAGCTACTTGTTTGAAGTTAAGTATTTATGACGCCAGGAAGCATTTAGCCGATAGCCCAGGGTGTAACTCCGGCCAAGTGGTGAAGCGAGATAACGGAGCTCTGCTGTTTTGTCTCTTATCCTCAGTTAAAGGCGATCTCTCAAAGTTAACGAGTATCCATGGTTGCATTAAAACTGTCGAAACAAAACACTGTAATATACTGGTTACTCAGTTATACGGCTGTAAAGTCTCTGCAAACAGATACGCACATGTCTATCTTTTATAATTTATTTTTCACTTTTGTTATTATCTCGGGGTCTTATATAAATATTCAGCTTTTTAACTAAAATTTTATTATCTTGTTATTCAATTATAAAATAACCCTTCTTTAAAATTTTATCTTTAACAGCCTTAGTTCAAAATATTAAATTCCGTCACTGAAACATTTCCCAGGCTTTTCACTTATCCCGACAGATGAATGTCTGGTAACTCTAAGCTCTATGTACCCTGTACTCATTTGAACATCATTTCATTCATCGTCCAATATGACTTAACGTTGGAGGTTTTCTCTTATCCTGAAAGATGAATGTCTGGTAACTCTAAGCTCTATGTACCATGTACTCATTTGAACATCATTTCATTCATCGTCCGATATGACTTAACGTTGGAGGTTTTCTCTTATCCTGAAAGATGAATGTCTGGTAACTCTAAGCTCTATGTACCCTGTACTCATTTGAACATCATTTCATTCATCGTCCGATATGACTTAACGTTTGAGGTTTTCTCTTATCCTTAAAGATGAATGTCTGGTAACTCTAAGCTCTATGTACCATGTACTCATTTGAACATAATTTCATTCATCGTCCGATATGACTTACCGTTGGAGGTTTTCTCTTATCCTGAAAGATGAATGACTGGTAACTCTAAGCTCTATGTACCCGGTACTCATTTGAACATCATTTCATACATCGTCCGATATGACTTAACGTTGGAGGTTTTCTCTTATCCTGAAAGACAAATGTCATTTATCCCTAAGCTCTATGTACCCTGTACTCATTTGAATATCATTTCATTCGTCGTCCAATATGACTTAACATTGGAGGTTTTCATTTATCCTGAAAATGAATGTCTGGTAACTCTAAGCTCTATGTACCTTGTACTCTTTTGAACATCATTTCATTCATCGTCCGATATGACTTAACGAAAGTCAAAAAACACTTAAGCGAGTTTGTATTAAATTTCGGTAGTGGTATGACCTTAAAACCAATTCGATAACATTTTTTCAGCGTTGTGTTAGAAAGTTTCATATCAGCAAGATGTCGCCGTGATACCCTTTCTCGTCACGCGCTTACCCGAAACAAATATTGCAACTCCAGCGACAAGGCTGGAGGAAAAACTGACCTTAGCTGAGATAAAATTTCTTTCGCGGCAAACCCGGATCGGTTTTGGCAGGAAATATCTCTTACATCGGGTCGTTAATCGTATGTTATCTTCGGCATCGCCAGCGGTCAGCCCTATGACCGTCGTAAAACAATGGAATCGATACCAGCTGCCTCTTCAATGTCTAGACTGCTCTTCATTTGTCTTTTTGGAGACAGTTGAAGGTAAAAGAATGGAATTTAACTGCAAATTTGTATTAAAACAAGAAAAATTAGAATGTCAATGTGATTCCATTCAGTATATCGGACGATGAATGAAATGATGTTCAGTTGAGAACAGGGTACATAGAGCTTAGGGTACCAGACATTCATCTTTCAGGTTAAGGGAAAACCTCCAACGTTAAGTCATATCGGACGATGAATGAAATGATATTCAAATGAGTACAGGGTACATAGAGCTTAGAGTTAACAGACATTTATCTTTCAGGATAAGGGAAAACCTCCAAAGTTAAGTCATATAGGACGATGACTGAAATGATGTTCAAATGAGTACAGCGTACATAGAGCTTAGAGCTACCAGACATTCATCTTTCAGGATAAGGGAAAACCTCCAACGTTAAATCATATCAGACAATGATTGAAATGACGTTCAAATGAGTACAGGGTACATAGAGTTTAGAGTTACCAGACATTCATCTTTCAGGATAAGAGAAAACCTCCAACTTTATGTCATATCGGACAATGAATGAAATGATGTTCAAATGAGTACAGTGTACATAGAGTTTAGAGTTACCAGACATTCATCTTTCAGGATAAGAGAAAACCTCCAACTTTATGTCATATCGGACAATGAATGAAATGATGTTCAAATGAGTACAGTGTACATAGAGCTTAGAGCTACCAGACATTCATCTTTCAGGATAAGAGAAAACCTCCAACGTTAAGTCATATCAGACGATAAATGAAATGATGTTCAAATGAGTTCAGGGTACATAGAGCTTACAGTTACCAGACATTCATCTTTCAGGATAAGAGAAAACCTCCAACGTTAAGTCATATCGGACGATGAATGAAATGATGTTCAAATGAGTACAGGGTACATAGAGCTTAGAGTTACCAGACATTCATCTTTCAGGATAAGACAAAACCTCCAACGTTAAGTCATATCGGACGATGAATGAAATGATGTTCAAATGAGTACGGGGTACATAGAGCTTAGAGTTACCAGACATTCATCTTTCAGGATAAGAGAAAACCTCCAACGTTAAGTCATATCGGACGATGGATGAAATGATGTTCAAATGAGTACGGGGTACATAGAGCTTAGAGTTACCAGACATTCATCTTTTAGGATAAGAGAAAACCTGCAACGTTAAGTCATATCGGACGATGGATGAAATGATGTTCAAATGAGTACAGGGTACATAGAGCTTAGAGTTACCAGACATTCATCTTTTAGGATAAGAGAAAACCTCCAACGTTAAGTCATATCGGACGATGGATGAAATGATGTTCAAATGAGTACAGGATACATAGAGCTTAGAGTTACCAGGCATTCATCATTCAGGATAAGAGAAAACCTCCAACGTTAAGTCATATTGGACGTTAATTGAAATGATGTTCAAATGAGTACAGGATACATAGAGCTTAGATTTACCAGACATTCATCTTTCAGGATAAGGTAAAAACTCCAATGTTAAGTCATATCGGACGTTAAATGAAATGATGTTTAAATGAGGGGAGACTATTTTGAAAAGGACCATGAAAATTATGAGAATGAGTGAAGGTACTTGTCAAAAAAAATGATCATTCTTTATTGAACAGCTCTCGTATAATGCAAAATGATCTCTTTTAACAACACATTTTCTAGAAGACGAAACAACTAAGGAAGTACCTACGGTGCGTTTTGAATATACAACATTCAGTTCAACCGACTAGCTAATTGTTATTTTTGGGTGACATCTAGTGCTCATAACTATGCCATGTCATGTGGTGCTGACTGGCTGTATATAGCCAAAAGGTTTTTGCAGCGTGCTCACCCGTTAAGGGTTTTACCGCAGGTAAGGTAGATTTCGGGATATTGTAGGGTGAAAAGTGGGTTTTTAGAATGGTGTTATTTATGAGGTTACAAGTATGTACCTGGGGTTGAAGGACAGGATGCATCACCTTGCACCCTGGTGTTTTATTTTATTTTTGCTTTGGGAATAATTTTGATGCCAAGTAGCTTTGAAGGATTATGTGGAGCTCAGCTTTAGCTGCGGTTCGGATTTGCTCCTAGGTTATCTCGGATGCCCGCAAGCCATGCGGGGTAACTGGAGCTGTCTAGAACGGCGTCTAGTGGGATCACAATCTCCTCACCCTCCACGTATGGAAGACTCGAGGCCTCGTGAAGCAACCTGGTAGTAAAATAACGTTCCACAGAATATATAGACCTAAGTCCTCTATTCTGTGCACGTTGGAGCCATACTAGCACGCTTTCTGCGGCCATGCCCCAGATCTCGCAGGCGTACAGCATAACCGGGATTACCAGCGCTCGGAAGAGGTATAACTTCATGCCAACTGGCATCGAGGTTGACCTCAGCATTGGATACAGGGAAGCGATTGCTCCCTTTACCTTCGCCGATCGGTCCCTGATGTGTTGGCGAAAAGTTAGACCCCTGTCTAAGTTGACACCTAGGTGCTGGACAGAGTTGGTCCACTGTATCCTTCGACCTCGGTAGCTGAAGTTGGGGAAGTCTGCGGGGGTGTGGTGCTTTGTAAAAAGCATGGCGTGGCTTTTGTCCGGATTAACGGACATCCGCCAACGCCTACACCACTGTTGTGTGAGACGGAGGTGTCTATGTATGGGGTTGAAGGCTCTGAGGATGTGTTTGTCTTTGCAGAACAGAAGCACGTCGTCAGCATATTGTGCCATTTCGACTCGTGGCTCTGTTGGGAAATCTGCCATAAAGACGTTGAATAAGGTGGGGGATAGTACAGAGACTTCGGGGACTCCACCTCTCACTGGTCTGAGTGTAGATGTTTTCCCCGCGACTGTGACTTGGAATGTGCGGTGTCGCAAGAAGCTGTGTAGTATGTTGACCATTTGTTTTGGGAGCCCCAGGTGTATAAGTTTGTAAAAAAGCCCGGCATGCCATGTCGTAAAGAAGGCCTCCTCGACATCTAAAGATACCGCAGCAGTGAAGGCGCCTTCCTGGAAACCCAGGGCAGCGGTCTCCACCACACGCAGCAAGGTGGATTGTCGAGTACCCAGGACGAAAACCAAACTGATGGCCGCAACCGGTAAACAAAAAGCATGTGCAGGTGTGTGACATCATTGGCTGTTTGGTCTTGTGACGCGCTGCATTTTGTAATTAGCATATCATTTTTAAAGATTGGGCATCTAATACAAAATATATAAATCACATTATTAGGTGAGAGTAAAGTAACAAATGGGCAGCCTTTGCCGAACACCTGTTTTGAAAATGCTTCGACAGAGCTATAGGTTTGTTTGCTGGTGCTGCAATCTCTCAGTATGCTTGGGCACTTTCTGGAGAACACAGTGTAAGTCACGTTTATCACTTCCAGTGATTTTGATATAACAGTGCTTACAAAAACAACTGAAAGTTGTTTTGTCTTCTAGAGAGAGTGTTGTTAAAATGAATCATTTTGCATTATATATGTAAACATAGGATATTGGTATATAGTTTTCTGGTTGTTTTTTTTTTCACGGTGTTTCTACGATGTCTTCGTGGGCCAATTGCGAAGTGTTCGCTGTTTCCTTATCCTTTAATAGATGTTGCATACCCTTGTTACATCTTCTATGAAACTAGGCTTCAAAGAAAAGAAATGAATAAGATGGGAAACAGTTATTGGATAGATATTTGAAAAGACCAAGAAAACAGTTGGAAAAACAGAAAAAAGGAATGTTAAATTGAGTTCTTCAGTAGAACAGGAAAAGAGAGATTGAAATACTGTATCAACAGGTCGATGATTGTAACAAACTTGCCAGCTTTTTACTCCAGGAAAACATCGAAAAATAAGGAAGCCAGTTATGGAAAGTGAATGTCATGAATTTCTTAAAAGTGCTATTGGTCGCAAGGTTGGTAGCTTCTTTGAAAGAAACGTGACCGCCACAATTACAAAAGTTCTTCAAGCAGTAAAGAATAATTGAGTTGTTATATTGTGACTTTGTAGGTTCGTCGAATTAAAAGTCCAATTTGCCGAAATTCTAATTGTTCTGTTTTGCGTAGAAATATACTCCGTAGCAGCAGAATTACATCACATATCACAATCTACAACACCAAGGTTGATGACAATAACAAACTTCAGCTCTCGTTACAACACCACTCTCCTGTTTACTGCTTACGTCTCTTCACGACTGACTCTCGTTTTACAACTGTCCGCTGGCGTGTCACAATCCATTATATATCTCATTCATAAATTCGAGAGATCTCTGGAACAAATAAGAAAACCGTTATTTTCTGTCAATGCAGATATCACTAGAACCTTCCAAACATGAAACCCTATCTGTGCCGGCAAGTCCTTTATCTCAGCTATCTTTATTTGCCGGCTCTTTGTGTACACTATCCGACTGTTATCTTTATGAGTTCCTTTATGTAAACAAGCCGCGTTTCCAAGTTCAAGTCGAATACTGACAGGCTGTTAACAGCCAGAAGGTTTTTGCTGCGTACCCACCCAGGTTTTGGGACTGACCGCAGGTTGATAATTTAGATGGTTACAGGATGATGTGGGATTTTTTTTGAGGAAATTTATTGAGGTAGCTTTTTGCTCCTCTTTAATGTTGTACAGGATGCCAAACCGCTTTTTTGTTTACACCCTGGTGTTTTATTTTGTAAAGTGGGGTACATTTTGGAGCCAAATAGCTCATTTGGAGATTTTGAAATTCAGCTTATGCTGCTGTATGAATTAACTCCTTTGTTACCTCGGGTGCCCGCATGCCATACGGGGTACCTGGTAAAGCAGCGTCGTAATCTCCTAGAGACCGAACCAGGGCGCTTCTGTGAGCTGGAATTTCAGTGTAAAATTTTGTCGCCCGGCGCCTAATTTCGTCAAGCCACGTTTACGCTCCACGCGAACCTTTTATGTGCGTTGCCGCGACAATGTAAGCGTTACAAAATGAGCACCCACACGATTCTTCGCGATTTAGGTTTTGAATATGTGAACAGAAACAGAATATATATAATTATAATATATAATTCTTGCGCGTGAAAATATATTGTTGTGACGCAGAAATTATCAAAGAAAAGTTCGGAAGTAGAATTCGTTTAAGGAATTTGTCCTTTATCAGATTTAAATTAGGTACGTACAGTACGCGCAAGATAAGTTGAGCGCTGGATTTACGGTGTGGTGCGGGCAGAGGGGAAGAGGCGAGTGCTAACGCTCTTTTGTTTCTGCAGTGTGGTCAACCTTGAAAAACACAGTTCAGCAAAATAGCGTGTAACATAAGCGAAGATATCACAAGTAACGTTGCATCCTCTGAAAACATTCCTTAGTTTTGCCCACGCCAGCTCAATTGCATCCAGATCACAGTTATACGGAGGTAGACGAATAATAATGTGTCCTCTTTCGAGAGCCATAACATCCACAAATGTTCATACAAATATAAATCATTTTTAAGTAAATGCTGATGTACATTACCACCACACTCGTAACAAGGATAAACTGGCAATTCGAGCGCAACCAAACGAGCCTTTATGAAGGAAGCTTTAACTACAAAGGGATAATGTTATATAATAAACTTCCAAATTCATTTAAACAAGCTGCATCATTAAAACACTTTAAGAATAAGGTTAAGAAATTTTTGCATGCACACTCTTTTTATACGGTTAATGAATTTTTAGAACTATAACCATGTAAATGAGCACTGGGAGCATAGTACATTCACAAACCTTTAATATTTATATTATGACATTTCTTGTAGTAAATTAGTCTATGCAAATACCACATGAAACCTTAGAAAAGCTGCTTACTGTGTATATTGTACAAGGTACGTCCAGAAAGTAAGTTCTGTTTGGTAATAAAATTAAATTGTGTACAGATACAGAAAAAATAGTTATTGCACAAAATTCTACATCTCATAAACTACTTTTCCACACAACTGCCGAAATTTTGCAGGCATTTGTCATAGCGAGGCACAAGTTTTTACATACCTTCTTCATAGAAGTTTGTCGCCTGTGTCTTCAACAAGTTGGGAACATTTTCTTTCAGCTCTTCGTCATTGTTGAAGTGTTGACCGCCAAGGAAAGATTTGAGATGCAAAAACAGATGAAAGTCGCTAGGAGCAAGGTCAAGGTTGTACGGAGGCTGGTCAAATACATCCCAGACAAGTCCCTGTAGGATGTTTTTCGTCGCATTTGCAGTGTGTGGTCGTGCGTTGTCGTGAAGTAACACCTTTTGACATCGCAAATTTTCCGATAAATTTCTATTGGTTTCACTTTCCTAGCATTCAGAAAACGAATGACAGATCTGATTTCACAAGTGGCGGGATTTTCAATCAACACAGACATTGTAAACAAGCACAATAAAGCATACTTGGCTGGCAGCGATCTCACAATGGCGCATGTCTTCTCCTTGATACAGAGCGTCTACCGCGCATGTGGAACTGCGATCGCAGTACTGCAGCGGAGATGAATTGAAAAGAACTTGCTTTCTGGACACCCCTTTTATGTATTCAATTTGACTTTATGTATATACTGTATTTATACATTTTGACGTGTCTCATAACATGCCAAGGACGAACTAAAATTCTAATTCTAACATACGATTGTTATAAACTGGTTAGCTAATTAACATCGATTGATCAAAATGAAATATGGCGGACATGATAAAGTTTAGCGTATTAGCCACTAGATATAAGTGTATAACGCATTTCAAATCGCTCTTCTTATCGCGCGTTTATAGTACTTTCCCAGTTGCATGCCAATAGAACTTTCAAGTCTTTGCAGTTATTTAGTACTGTTGTTCTGCAGAAAGACCATACCTTAAATTTTAATTTCTAAATGAGAAGAGGTTATGTGATTAAATCAAATATTGGAGTAATAATTATTGTAAGTATTCATTCACTTTTTAACGTGCAAATAGAAAAATATATTACAAAGCAGACACAACTCTGCATTTAAACTTCATTGACAGTGCATATGCTTGGCAGGCGTCCATTTTCTCCAATCACAGTCGCCTGTGAATGAATAAATTCTCCAGCTTTGCTTACATCACCATACAAAGTAAGGACGACTGCGGTGTATCTTCGGTGACCGCCCAGGTAAAATTCCCAGGGCACCAAAAACTACTGCGGCTATTTTTACGTCCTCGCTGGCAAAATTCATTAGCGAATGCTACCGTGTCCCTTTCTTGCATTCATCAAAACTTCCATATTTCATCGTTTTTAATAACACCAGGCGATGGTGCTAATGGAAATTCAATTGATGGATTGGATTTTTTCCCCAGGAAAGGTATTACCTGCAGGTAATGGAATTTCGTTGTTGATAAATGGTGACATAAATAAATTATAGCATCTCTCGACAGATGACAGGCTAACGCGTTGCTTTTTCTTCATATGCGACGTTTCGTTTGTGTGCGTTTTTGCCAACTGCTGTTTGACGTCATTCTGTGGTTAGTCGCTATGCTTACCTCAGGCAGAAGTGTGTAGAAGGTGTGTATTCGATACCCGTGGCATACGTACAGGTCAATAGCTTGTATAGTTTTAGAATGACAGCATTTTAAACCAGACAAGAGTACAGCTTTCAGGAAAATATAAGATTTGCAGTGACTAAATACTTCCATTTGAAAGGCTTAACGCCTAAAAAAATCAAAAAGGAAATGGACAGTACATTGAAAAACTCTGCCCCTTCATATACAATGATTAAAAGGTTGGTTGTAGAGTTTACAATGGGACGTACGAGTACTAGTGATGAGCCTCGCTCTGGACGTCCTGTAGAAGTCACAACTCCAGAGATCATTGAAAAACTCTGCCCCTTCATATACAATGATTAAAAGGTTGGTTGTAGAGTTTACAATGGGACGTACGAGTACTAGTGATGAGCCTCGCTCTGGACGTCCTGTAGAAGTCACAACTCCAGAGATCATTGAAAGACTCTGCCCCTTCATATACAATAATTAAAAGGTTGGTTGTAGAGTTTAAAATGGGACGTACGAGTACTAGTGATGAGCCTCGCTCTGTCCCTTCATATACAATAATTAAAAGGTTGGTTGTAGAGTTTAAAATGGGACGTACGAGTACTAGTGATGAGCCTCGCTCTGTCCCTTCATATACAATGATTAAAAGGTGGGTTGTAGAGTTTAAAATGGGACGTACGAGCACTAGTGATGAGCCTCGTTCTGTCCCTTCATATACAATTATTAAAAGGTGGGCTGTAGAGTTTAAAATGGGACGTACGAGCACTAGTGATGAACCTCGCTCTGTCCCTTCATATACAATGATTAAAAGGTGGGCTGTAGAGTTTAAAATGGAACGTACGAGCACTAGTGATGAGCCTCACTCTGTCCCTTCATATACAATGATTAAAAGGTGGGCTGTAGAGTTTAAAATGGGACGTACGAGCACTAGTGATGAGCCTCACTCTGTCCCTTCATATACAATGATTAAAAGGTTGGTTGTAGAGTTTAAAATGGGACGTACGAGTACTAGTGATGAGCCTCGCTCTGTCCCTTCATATACAATGATTAAAAGGTGGGCTGTAGAGTTTAAAATGGAACGTACGAGCACTAGTGATGAGCCTCACTCTGTCCCTTCATATACAATGATTAAAAGGTGGGCTGTAGAGTTTAAAATGGGACGTACGAGCACTAGTGCTAAGGCTCGCTCTGGACGTCCTGTAGAAGTCACAACTCCAGAGATCATTGAAAGACTCTGCCCCTTCATATAGAATGATTAAAAGGTGGGTTGTAGAGTTTAAAATGAGACGTACGAGTACTAGTGATGAGCCTCGCTCTGGACGTCATGTGGAAGTCACAACTCCAGAGACCATTGAAAGACTCTGCCACCTCATATACAATGATTAAACGGTTGGTTGTAGAGTTTAAAATGGGACGTACGAGTACTAGTGATGAGCCTCGCTCTGGACGTCCTGTGGAAGTCAAAACTCCAGAGATCATTGAAAGACTCTGCCGCCTCATATACAATCTTTAAAAGGTTGGTTGTAGAGTTTAAAATGGGACGTACGAGCACTAGTGATAAGCCTCACTCTGTCCCTTCATATACAATAATTAAAAGGTTGGTTGTAGAGTTTAAAATGTGACGTACGAGTACTAGTGATGAGCCTCGCTCTGTCCCTTCATATACAATGATTAAAAGGTTGGCTGTAGAGTTTAAAATGGGACGTACGAGCACTAGTGATAAGCCTCACTCTGTCCCTTCATATACAATAACTAAAAGGTTGGTTGTAGAGTTTAAAATGTGACGTACGAGTACTAGTGATGAGCCTCACTCTGTCCCTTCATATACAATAATTAAAAGGTTGGTTGTAGAGTTTAAAATGTGACGTACGAGTACTAGTGATGAGCCTCACTCTGTCCCTTCATATACAATAATTAAAAGGTTGGTTGTAGAGTTTAAAATGGGACGTACGAGCACTAGTGATAAGCCTCGCTCTGTCCCTTCATATACAATAACTAAAAGGTTGGTTGTAGAGTTTAAAATGTGACGTACGAGTACTAGTGATGAGCCTCACTCTGTCCCTTCATATACAATAATTAAAAGGTTGGTTGTAGAGTTTAAAATGGGACGTACGAGTACTAGTGATGAGCCTCGCTCTGTCCCTTCATATACAATGATTAAAAGGTTGGCTGTAGAGTTTAAAATGGGACGTACGAGCACTAGTGATGAGCCTCGTTCTGTCCCTTCATATACAATTATTAAAAGGTGGGCTGTAGAGTTTAAAATGGGACGTACGAGCACTAGTGATGAGCCTCGCTCTGTCCCTTCATATACAATGATTAAAAGGTGGGCTGTAGAGTTTAAAATGGAACGTACGAGCACTAGTGATGAGCCTCACTCTGTCCCTTCATATACAATGATTAAAAGGTGGGCTGTAGAGTTTAAAATGGGACGTACGAGCACTAGTGCTAAGGCTCGCTCTGGACGTCCTGTAGAAGTCACAACTCCAGAGATCATTGAAAGACTCTGCCCCTTCATATAGAATGATTAAAAGGTGGGTTGTAGAGTTTAAAATGAGACGTACGAGTACTAGTGATGAGCCTCGCTCTGGACGTCATGTGGAAGTCACAACTCCAGAGACCATTGAAAGACTCTGCCACCTCATATACAATGATTAAACGGTTGGTTGTAGAGTTTAAAATGGGACGTACGAGTACTAGTGATGAGCCTCGCTCTGGACGTCCTGTAGAAGTCAAAACTCCAGAGATCATTGAAAGACTCTGCCGCCTCATATACAATGTTTAAAAGGTTGGTTGTAGAGTTTAAAATGGGACGTACGAGCACTAGTGATAAGCCTCACTCTGTCCCTTCATATACAATAATTAAAAGGTTGGTTGTAGAGTTTAAAATGTGACGTACGAGTACTAGTGATGAGCCTCGCTCTGTCCCTTCATATACAATGATTAAAAGGTTGGCTGTAGAGTTTAAAATGGGACGTACGAGCACTAGTGATAAGCCTCACTCTGTCCCTTCATATACAATAACTAAAAGGTTGGTTGTAGAGTTTAAAATGTGACGTACGAGTACTAGTGATGAGCCTCACTCTGTCCCTTCATATACAATAATTAAAAGGTTGGTTGTAGAGTTTAAAATGTGACGTACGAGTACTAGTGATGAGCCTCACTCTGTCCCTTCATATACAATAATTAAAAGGTTGGTTGTAGAGTTTAAAATGGGACGTACGAGCACTAGTGATAAGCCTCGCTCTGTCCCTTCATATACAATAACTAAAAGGTTGGTTGTAGAGTTCAAAATGTGACGTACGAGTACTAGTGATGAGCCTCACTCTGTCCCTTCATATACAATAATTAAAAGGTTGGTTGTAGAGTTTAAAATGGGACGTACGAGTACTAGTGATGAGCCTCGCTCTGTCCCTTCATATACAATGATTAAAAGGTTGGCTGTAGAGTTTAAAATGGGACGTACGAGCACTAGTGATAAGCCTCACTCTGTCCCTTCATATACAATAACTAAAAGGTTGGTTGTAGAGTTTAAAATGTGACGTACGAGTACTAGTGATGAGCCTCACTCTGTCCCTTCATATACAATAATTAAAAGGTTGGTTGTAGAGTTTAAAATGTGACGTACGAGTACTAGTGATGAGCCTCACTCTGTCCCTTCATATACAATAATTAAAAGGTGGGTTGTAGAGTTTAAAATGGGACGTACGAGCACTAGTGATAAGCCTCGCTCTGGACGTCCTGTGGAAGGCACAACTCCAGAGATCATTGAAAAAATTCATCGTTCAGTAGTGGAAGACTACAGTTATGCGCCTCCTTCTACCCGGGAGCGATGGATGACTCCGGGGCTTTTTCCATAGGGCAATGTCTGATTTGTTAAACCACCCCCCCCCCCATCGACAACAACGTCAAGACGGGATGGAAGTGAATACGCCACTTTTGCGCGTCAACCCCGCAGGGAAGACTACCAAAAATCTCAGTAGGGGCGCCTGGTGATCTAGCACACCTTCTACGAGCTCTGTAGGCTAGTACCCGGGACCTATGAGGCAACCCTCTACCCCCTCCGGGCGGCCGTAGGCTGGCCGGAGGTACCCAATTTCCCGCGGGTGTCGGGAACACACTGCCCCCTCGAGTCCAACCCAATCCAAACAGCTCCCCGACGGGAGCAGCTCAGCAGTTCGGCCCGAGGTTCCTCTAGTAACGACAGAGGTACATATGTATTATTTTATCTTGACAGGAATCCTGCGCGGTAGGGATGAGTAGCAACTGTGGTGGGGGTAGTACACCTATCGCCACAATGCGTCACACGCGTAACAATTCGAGAGGGGAGTGCGGTGGATAAGGTGTCTAAATACAAATCTCGTTCTCGAAGCCAGTATTGCAGCTCTCATAAACTAAGTTGTAATTCTTACTATGGTAGTAATCTCCACGCCTTTGTTGTATCTTAAATAGTACATAGGCATTTGGAACAAAAATCTGCTCTCCTCCAGCGGGCATGATAACCAACTGTCGGCCTTCCGACATCGCTGCAGAGTCCCTGTAACGTATTTCACTCCAGGAAGATGCTCCAGTATGTGCTGTATTTATATAAGTTTCATCCATATGAACTATATAAACTTCACTTCGATATCTCCGAATATTTCGTAATTACTTAAGCCTTTTTGCCCGTATGGTACGATGTTCTATTAAAATGTGTGTGTCACGCTTAGTTTTTTCTCTTTTCAAATAATCCTAGCTTCAAAAGAACTCTTTTCAAATGTTTAGACATTGCCCTGGAAGTCAATAGAATTTTTAGCTTCATAAGCACTTTCTTCAGCGTTTGTCTTTGTTTTCTGTGCTTTAAAAATTATTCACAGTTCGCCTAGCTACTTCTGAATTAAAACATCCAAATTATATTTTGTGCAGTTCTTAATCTGTTTACTGGACATAGAGAAGGACGTTGTTGCACTAGCATCAATTGCTTTTCTTTCCTTAATAACTCTACTAAACTGCTTTCAGACACAACTGTTGCCTCAGATGACCTTTCCGAGATTTTTGTAGCAGGATTTTTATGAATCTATAGACATTGGTTATTACTTCTCATGTTTTTAAATGCAGCACTTTATTTCCTAATGTGCTGCTAGGAGGCGTCATTTATAAATGCTCTCTTGGAACCAGGAGACACCCGTATTTTGAAACAAGCTGTAGTATTACCGAATAGCTCTGCACGTGTTTACTTGCTCGAAACTGATACACAACTGACCTGCCCTCCTCTCCAGTTGCAACCGTTCTGAGGGGGACTCGTCCAGATACCACTGCGCATAGCTCTCCATCTATTAGGATATAAAAATACATCTGTAAAGTCTGTTTTTTTTAACGTGTGTGCAGTTTCCACTCAAAGGGACCTCAAAGGACCTGACCTTTCCGCCCACTAATGACCGTCATAAATCTATCTCCACGCTTCAGAAATGGAACACTGACGTTGGGGACCAGTAGCAACCCTGATTTTCTGAAAATGACAGTTGCATGTCTACTCCGCGTGGAGTCTCAGTTGCCAAAGTTCCAACTTCCAGTTGTTCTGTTTCATTAGGTGCAAGACGGTGATGTTAAAATGTTGCAACATTGTAGAGAGGACCGTCAGGAGGAGGGTCCATGTTGTAAAACGATTATGAGGGTTCCTCAAAGAAAGCGGCCGCCGTGCACTTGCGTTGAGTAGACAGACTTTACCACGAGTGCTAGGGGTCCGCAGCGCTCGCACTACAGCAGCTGAAGGGGACGGATATCCTCCCTTACGAGTACTGAGAGACCATAGTTAAGTGCAGAGGATCTACTCCCATTAGTCCTGGACCCGTAAGACCGAAGACCCGGGCCTTCTTCTACCCGGGAGCGATGGATACTCCGGGGCTCTTTCCATAGGGCAATATCTGGAGTCTAAACCCACCCCCCCCCCCCCCGCTGAGCACAACATCAAGACGGGATGGAAGTGGATACGCCACTTACGTGCGTCAACCCCGCAGGGAAGACTACCGAAAACCTCGGTGGGGCCGAATGGTGATCTAGCACACAGTTTGCAGGCTAGTACCCGGGACTTAGGAGGCAACCGTCTACCCCCTCCGGGCGGCCGTAGCCTGGTGATCTAGCACACCTTCTACTAACTCTGTAGGTTAGTACCCGGGACTTACGAGGCAACCGTCTACCCCCTCCGGGCGGCCGTAGCCTGGTGATCTAGCACACCTTCTACTAGCTCTGCAGGCTAGTACCCGGGACTTCTTAGGCAACCCTCTACCCCCTCCGGGCGGCCGTAGCCTGGTGATCTAGCACACCTTCTACTAGCTCTGCAGGCTAGTACCCGGGACTTACGAGGCAACCGTCTACCCCCTCCGGGCGGCCGTAGCCTGGTGATCTAGCACACCTTCTACTAACTCTGTAGGTTAGTACCCGGGACTTACGAGGCAACCGTCTACCCACTCCGGGCGGCCGTAGCCTGGTGATCTAGCACACCTTCTACTAGCTCTGCAGGCTAGTACCCGGGACTTCTTAGGCAACCCTCTACCCCCTCCGGGCGGCCGTAGCCTGGTGATCTAGCACACCTTCTACTAGCTCTGCAGGCTAGTACCCGGGACTTATTAGACAACCCTCTACCCCCTCCGGGCGGCCGTAGCCTGGTGATCTAGCACACCTTCTACTAGCTCTGCAGGCTAGTACCCGGGACTTCTTAGGCAACCCTCTACCCCCTCCGGGCGGCCGTAGCCTGGTGATCTAGCACACCTTCTACTAGCTCTGCAGGCTAGTACCCGGGACTTATTAGACAACCCTCTACCCCCTCCGGGCGGCCGTAGCCTGGCCGGAGGTACCCAATTTCCCGTGGGTGTCGGGAACACACTGCCCCCTCGAGTCTAGCCCAATCCGAACAACTCCCCTACGGGAGGGCTCGGCAGTTTGGCCCGAGGTTCCTCTAGTAACTTCAGAGGGGCCACGAGTGCTAAGGCTCCGTAGCGCATGCACCACAGCAGCTGAAGGGGACGGATCCCCTCCCCTACGGGAACTGGAAGACTGGAAGACCACAGATTAAAGTTGTTTGAGATAGCAGAGACTGTAAACGTATCAAAAGAACGTGCAGGTAAATTTTAGGCTCTCACAAGGTCTGTGCGGCGTTTGTTGACACCATATCAAAAGTTGTAAAGAAAAACTGTTTCTCTTAAGAATTTGGAGCTCTACCGTAAAAATCATAGTGTATTTTTGAGACAGCTTATTACAATGGATGAAACTTGGATACATCACTACACTCTAGAAAGTAAATCACAGTCAAAACAGTTGACTGCGCCAGGTGAACCAACTCCAAAAAAGACAATGTCAATTTTGTCAAATACCAAGGTTATAGCGAGTGTTTTCTGGGATGTAGGGAGAATTATTTTTACTGATTACTTAGAAAAGGGTAAAAGTACGACTGCTGACTACAGCGCAAGCTTACTGCAACGTTTGAGTGATGCGGTGAAAGGAAAAAGATCTAATTTGGCAATCAGTCATTGCAATCGGAAAAATGTGCGAATTGCTTGAACATTCACCTTATTCGCCAGATCTAGCACCCAGTGACCACCACCTGTTCCCGATCCCCATAAAATGTGTTGGAGGACGAAGATTTCAAAACAACGAGAAGGTCCTTTCATGGAAGTGTAGAAAACAGTGTTGTTGTATAAATTAAATTAATTAGGAGTCGATTAATGACACTAAACAACACTTACTTTTAAATTTTCCCGGAACTAGTTTCAGAGGCCTTCCCTCTATCTTCAGCCGGACATCGACTGGTTCTCATTGGTGTAGCTGGCAATATTTTGTCATCGGTCTCCTCTGTTGGTGGTTCGAGGAACTTGCTGAACAAATCTTTCTGGGGGATGTCGAAATTGAATACTTTGTTCCTATTTTTTGAAATGAAGATTTGTTCCCATGTGGAAAGTTCTTGTTTTCCTGTTGTATGTTTTAGTAATTTTGGTTCTGGATTTATGTTGTGGTTTTTTTTTTTTTTCAAAAATGCGTGGCAACTGCTGATTTTTCTAATTGTTTGTATTTTATGTTCCTAAAGTGTTCCTTTGCTCTTGTTTCTAAATTTCTTTTGGTTTTTCCAATATAAATTTGACTACAGTCACAGCATTCAATTTGATATATACCAGAATTTTTGTTAGATGGAATGGCATCTTTGATGTTTGAGCAAATTAGGTTTTTTTAAGGAGTAATG
The DNA here is from genome assembly GCA_030765055.1 of Mantis religiosa. Classification (NCBI taxonomy): domain Eukaryota; kingdom Metazoa; phylum Arthropoda; class Insecta; order Mantodea; family Mantidae; genus Mantis; species Mantis religiosa. The sequence goes on from CM060957.1 coordinate 24,735,808, forward strand.
GTTCACTGGAGCTAGTTGAATGGTTTGTTTTTTGAAGACCTTTTTGAATTTATCAAAGGGCCAAGGATGGTAAGTGAATTTTTTGAAGATCAAAAAAAGTTCAAAAAAGTCTTCAAAAAACAAACCATTCAACTAGCTCCAGTGAACCATTACTCCTTAAAAAACCTAATTTGCTCAAACATCAAAAACGCCATTCCATCTAACAAAAAATCTGGTATATATCAAATTGAATGCTGTGACTGTAGGCAAATTTATGTTGGAAAAACCAAAAGAAATTTAGAAACAAGAGCAAAGGAACACTTTAGGAACATAAAATACAAACAATTAGAAAAATCAGCAGTTGCCACGCATTTTTGGGAAAAAAACCACAACATAAATCCAGAACCAAAACTACTAAAACATACAACAGGAAAACAAGAACTGTCCACATGGGAACAAATCTTTATTTCAAAAAATAGGAACAAAGTATTCAATTTCGACATCTCCGAGAAAGATTTGTTCAGCAAGTTCCTCGAACCGCCACCAGAGGAGACCGATGACAAGATATCGCCAGCTACACCAATGAGAACCAGTCGATGTCCGGCTGAAGATAGAGGGAAGGCCTCTGAAACTAGTTCCGGGAAAATTTAAAAGTAAATGTTGTTTAGTGTCATTAATCGACTCCCGATTAATTTAATTTAACGAGAAGGTCATTGATCCGGTAAACATCTGTTTTGAGGACCATGATAAATCGCACTACATAGATGGTTTAATTAAATTATAACACCGATATGACAAATGTATTAGCCTTTCTGGAGATATATTGAGAAATAACATGAAAACCTTTAAATTTTTTTCTTCTTTTTTATTGTGAGGCCCGAGACTGATTCTATATATACAAACATGGAAGAGTAATAATGTTAAGATTTTTAAATATGCTTTACAGCTCACATACTCGGTTTTTAACAATTATTCGGGTAATTCCTTTTTGAACACTTTAACAGACCTCTTTGAATTCCCCAGAAAAAGACGCCATAATTTAAAATAGTGTGAAACTATGCGAAATACTTCTATTTCAAGTCTTCGAAAAAATATAATTTTGTCAGAAATTGCCCTAACATACTTCCTTCGAATTAAAACGTCACCCTATGACAACATTCAGCTGTTCGGACAGTTGAAGTTAAACCAATATTTCCGAAGGCTCGATCACGGCGAGTGATGACGTAAACACTCACTCCTTCAATTCTTAATTTTCTAATTAAGACAAATACTGAACCAATTACGAGCAATGGAATTGCCGTGCTTAGCCGGATAGAGCGCTCTTGTGTCGAAAACAGCTGAAGATCGGTCTGTTTGTCTTTGTTAAAAAAAACTGATAGAGACGAACAAATGAAGTTCTGTCCATAAATATGGAATCTAATCTCAGGTTAAAATTTGCTACTTGTGTTACAGCATTTTCTTTTGCAGTTTTAGCGTTTCTTCTTCAGCGCTTACTGCTTTTTCTCTCGCAGCTTATACGCGCCCTACTTCGCTCTTTTGTGCTTTGTATTCCCAAATCCATTTAGCCGCCTATGATAACCATTTCTGTTGTTTATGGAAAGCTTTGGGAAATTTACTGTTTTGTGTGTCTCTTGAATTTGCTTTTTGTGAGCTTATATCATAAATAACATCTTACGCTCCTCCACTTTTCAGCTTTTAAGATATTTTTACGATGTGTTATTTTCTTCATTCAAAAGCCGACGAGTCTCCCTCACGTTCAAAAGCTCACGAGTTCGAATCTCTGTCAGGGTGACTTATATGGATAAGGCTTTCTCTTATCCTGAAAGAAGAATGTCTGGTAACTCTAAGCTCTATGTACCCTGTACTCATTTGAACATCATTTCATTCATTGTCCGATATGACAACGTTGGAGGTTTTCTCTTATCCTGAAAGATGAATGTCTGCTAACTCTAAGCTCTATGTACCCTGTACTCATTTTAACATCATTTCATTCATCGTCCGATATGACAACGTTGGAGGTTTTCTCTTATCCTAAAAGATGAATGTCTGGTAACTCTAAGCTCTATGTACCCTGTACTCATTTGAACATCATTTCATTCATCGTCCGATATGACTTAACGTTGGAGGTTTTCTCTTATTCTGAAAGATGTCTGGTGACTCTAAGCTCTATGTACCCTGTACTCATTTTAACATCATTTCATTCATCGTCCGATATGACTTAACGTTGGAGGTTTTCTCTTATTCTGAAAGATGTCTGGTGACTCTAAGCTCTATGTACACTCTACCTATTTGAACATCATTTCAATCACCGTTCGATATGACTATGTTTTAGGACGTAAATTAAAAAAACAAATCCAAGGTATGCGAGTGATAAGAATGCTAAATTCCTGTGGAGAAAACTGATGGACATGGTGAATCTTCAAGGGCAGACGTGTTTCGTTCCTAATCCACGCAAGAAGTCTAAGGATGGGCTTTTCTAAATGGGTACAAGGTTTCTCAGATACGTTTGGTGCCAACTAGTGACTCATAGGTCACAATGCTCTCCCTGACTTCACTTGTCCCTTCATTATTCAGAGACCTCCGCGTGTTTTATGCGAAGTCGAAGATGAATACTTTGGTTTAGATTTGTTATTGAGAAGTTGAGGTGGGATGCGTTGGCACCTTCCTGACGCAAAATTATCTTTGTCAGGCGAAGGATTTTCCCTCGAATTTCCTGTCAGTCACTTCATCAGATGTATTCATTGGTGCATCATTCAATAGAGCTACATGCAAAGCGGAAGGTTACCGTGACAACTGTCTAGTTGAACGGGTTAAAATGCCGTAAATTTCTTCCTTCACTAAAGACAATCTCCCCGGAACTGTTGTCGTTTGAATTAAAACTGTTTTTCCGAGGAGTTTCCTAACGGTTCAACGGAGCAACACAATGAGCCTCTTGTGTGATTTATCTTGGGGAAGGGCGGGGACTGTTTTCTTTTGTTTCCACGCAACAATAACAAAGATTGCTTTCCTCCTCGTCTTCTAGGCGAGGGTGGCGCCACGGTAACGTCCGCGGTTCTTAGGTCGGAGTACTGATTTAGGCTTCTTCTACGCCAAGGTTGTCATGGTAACGCAGTTCAAGGCACAAGAACAGCCGTCATCTGTTTATCTACAGCTCGGCTGTGTCCACCTTACTTTTACTTTATGAAACATTGTCATTCACGTTGACATGGATGCAGAGATGGGTTTGACAAGAGTGGCTTAGCCATACGCAGTTATTCAAACTGGCCGAGCGAGATGGCTCAGCTGGTTTCGTATATGGCCGCATTCGGGAGGTCCGGGTTCGATACCCGTGGCCGGCATACAGGACCAATGGTTTTTTGGGGGGTTTGCCGTGTTGCCAGGCGAATGGTGGGTAGGCTATCCCCCCGAATTTCTTGTCACTCCATTTCATCTCCATTATCATTTCACATCCTCTCTCATCTGGTGGTCTCTTTCAGGGTAGAAGGATCGGTGAGTGTCTCGGCGTTGCATGGCAGGATGACATGCTAATAAACACTTTTTCCAACGGCAGGAGGGTTTCTGGTATCCGGGCCGGCCTATTATGTGTTTCAAATGGGAAGTGCTCTCGCATGTAGCGAATCAGAATCGTTAGAGCCTTCAGCGTTGCCACCTCGTTACTTTCACTCTTTATATTTCCCTCTCTCTCGCACACTTGCAATTGTTCGTGGCGCTAACGCAAACTGAATTTTCCAAAGTTTTATAATAATGCAGTTGTTGAAATCACAATTACGACATGGATATTGGTATATTACTCAAATGGTTTAAATATTTAGTTTAAAGTTAATTATAATTTATGAATTACTTATTTTTCTAATCCAATGAAAATACCATTGGTGTATTTGTATAGCTGTGAATGTTACGTTAACAGATAATTTGTCATTGTCATTGTCTTCATTGTCTGAGTACTGCAAATTTATGATGATAGGTTCCAAAATCTCGTTACGTGCTATTTCTTTCCAAAAGTCGTCTTCTTGTAGTTTATCTGATGTCTCACACAGTTTTCCCACTCTTGTTGCATTCCTTGTCAATTTCTTCATGAATAAGTCGTTCAACGTCAGTCAGTTTAACAATATTATTTCTGTTTGCAACATAATTTGAGCCCACATTAACTCAATTGGATTGTTGTAGCAGTAGTAAGGGGGAAGGTGGATTGTGTCTGATTGATCCAGTGGATACACTTTTCAAGAAAGAGTAACTGAATAATGCTGCTTTGAGCTCTCTAGACTAAATAGAGATTACAAACCATTCATAAACAAAGATATAATGTGACCAGACACGTTCTGCCAGACTAGCAAGAAGTGTATCGTTTCCTCTCATCAAATTTAACAAACACCTTGGTTTATTCAAAGTACATATTTCTTTTATCACGTCATGTCAAATGTTTACGCTTCAGTTCTGAGTAATTTCAAATATATGTTCACGCATACATGACAACCAATAATGATATTCATTACAGTGCTTACGTTGCAATGTATTGTTATAATATAATGGTATCTACGAGGGCTGTTCAATAAAGAATGATCACAATTTTTTTGACAACTTACCTTTACTCATCCTCATAATTTTGGTGGTCCTTCTCAAAATAGTCTCCCCTGAATGGGATGCACATGTCCCAGCGTTTCTGCCAGTCTTCAAAGACATGCTGAAAACATTTTTGAGAGATTCTTCAAAATCTCCTCCGCAGCCTTCACCACTGCCTCTGATGATGGATAATGTCTCCCTAGAAGGCGTTTCTTCAAGTTAGGGAATAGAAAAAAGTCACCTGGGGCTAAATCTAGACTATAGGGAGGGTGAGGGATGCACTTCACGTTGATTTTTGCAATATGTTCAGCAACAACATTGGCAATATGCGGCCGCGCATTATCGTGGTGCAGCATCCTGCCAGCTTCATGGAAATGTGGTCTTTTGCGCCTGATATGGACTTGCGATATGCTTGATATGTTTTCAGGACATCCCTGTAGTATTGTCCAGTTACTGATGTATGTGCAGGTACAACATGTTGATAAAGCATTCCATGAATATCAAAGAATGACATAACCATAACTTTCTCAGCAGAAGGAACCACTTTTGCTTTTTTGGGGGTTGGTGATGAAGGAGATTTCCACACTGAGCTTTGCTGTTTGCTCTCAGGATCAAAAAGATGTAGCCAAATGTCATCAGCAGTGATTACGTTTGAAAGAAGCTCCGGATCTTCCTCTAACATCAACTTTAAGTGGGTGTTACCTCCATTGCAGCGGTAGGTGATTCTGAATATGTACTGAACTTGCCTCGTTCTCACAGGCGAGAACCAGGAGTAACAGGGAACTACTACGGCGTGTTTGTTTCACATTAAGCTAACAGAATATAATGAGATTGAATTTTAGTGCGAAAAATTATGACTGTAAAAAAATTATGATCATTGTTTATTGAACAGCCCTCGTACTTCATATATTTGTATTAGGAAAACTATTTGTGCAAAAATATAGGTTTGTTACTGTTGTGTTAAATACATTGCTATCTCCTTCCTCGTGGATCAGTTCTGCAAATTCTGAATTTTTGTCTTAGTGCGAATAGTATTTATTAGAGATTGATTAGTTTGGCGCACGTCACACACCACTTGGGGGAACGCAATACGACAACACCGCAGGACTCCAATTGGTTGCTCACCTAGTAGCGATCAAGGACAAACACCTTCCCATTTGAAACACATAATAGTCGGCCGTTTCCGGACTACTGTAGGGTGGAATGTCGGTTGTACTGATCTGCCATGTGTTCCCCTGCCCTCTGCATTATTGTGACTCCCTGGAAGGCCGTCCTCTATCTCCTCTCTTCTCATCCTTCCTCCCGGGTGTGCCACTTGGTGCATAGGTACAGTAGACCTAGTTTGGACCTCCGTACCGAATCCCCTCCGTAGTGTAGTCCAGTCTAGTCCTCCATGGGATAAATGACACTCACGGACACAATCACCTTCCTTATTTACAGAACGTATAAAAGAAAATAATAAACTTTATAAGAATGATGTACATTGGTACTAATAAACGTTACAGGGTAGAGAATTCGTGTGTCTGTATCAGAATGAATGGTACACATGACCTGGAGGAACCGACTGGTGCATATTGAGCTCATTAAGTAACAAGCGAGCAGGTAACAATGGCACGTGCTTCGTTAACAAAACAAATGACGCCTGTCTCTCACTCAACAAGTTCCGAGTTCGAGTCTTTGATGTGTCTACTGCAGTGGTGAACTTTCTGTCACGGTATACGTGACAACACCATTTAATACGATAAAATATAATAATTTGTTGCAAACTTTACATATCTTCCTAAGAAAATTGTTAAATTCTTCACAGTACGCCGGAAACTACTTTCGCATATATTGTGACTTTGTGGGTTCGTGAAATAAAAAGTCCAATTTCACCACTTGAAAATGTTCTTTATTTCCACCGACTTACAGTTAAACACTTGCCAATTACACAAAATTACTTGCTGCACACAATTACAATTTACCAGTTCGTCCGTTACAACTTCACTTGTACTCGCGATTACATAAACTCCGGTACTCATACACAGTTCGTACAGTCTTCCGTTGCACAATCCTTTCGTTCATTAACACGTCACTGACTAACTCTTACACCAAGAACTGCGACTGTCTTCACACTCACTAACCAACTGATTGACCAACTCAACCAACAACTGACTGACTGACTGTCTGTCCCTCTTTATATAGGAATATCCCGACTACTGGTGTTTGCAAGATTGTTCTAGTAACAGAAAGATCGAGAACCAGGTGGAAGGGAAAACAGACGCACAATTATGTTTCTTTCCGACCACTGGCTGTCACCGCTATAAGACAAACGAGGGAGAGGTGTGGCTAACGCGGTCCTCCCCTACCTTCCGTTCGCAGCTGGTACAGGGTGTTCCAAAGCCCGGGTGACACTGCTCCCTCCTCAAAGCTGTTCGCCCACGAACAGCCCCATCGTAGCGTGCGAGGCGGTCCAGGTGTACCACCAGCATCTGCCCGGAGTCTGAGCCAGAAGTAGCGCTGCCGTAGTTTGTGAATCATTCGGTTCGCTCCCAGGTGTCCTCCTGAAGTACCGGCGTGCACTTCCTCCAAGACTTCCGGGACCTTGCTCCGGGGAAGTACCAACTGTCCTCTCCGCGCCTTCCCATCGGGTGACTCCCATACCCGGAACAGCACGCCCTCTCTGGTCTTCAACGAGTCCCATTGGGCCCAGTGCGACTTGTAGGTGGCGCTCCTCGGTGCGATGTCCTCCCAGGTTGGCCTCGTCCCTGCGTCCACTTCCCTCAAGAGTGGCCCCAAGTCTGCGTCCGCCAGCTGCTCCCTCCTCAGGCCTGCGCTATCCCAGCCTTCAGCAGGCACTGCCACAACTACTCGGACTGCTGCGGCACGCTCCTTCTCTTCCACTCTTGTGCGCTCATGGCCGTCCTGGATCTGCGATAGGACACCTCCAATGCAATGGTCGCTGGCGTCGGTGTCCACAATGAAGGCGCCACCCGGTTGTGGGAAACCCAAAATTGAAGCACTGCACAGGGTCCCCTTCGGGTGCTGGAAAGCGTCTTCGGCGTCCTCCGTCCACACATAAGGCCGGTTTTCCTCCGTCAGGCGGGTGAGGGGTTTTGCGATGTTGTCGGCCTTTTCCTCTAAATCATTAAGGCGGTCGTCTACTTGACCCTTCCGCTCGCCCAGCTCCGTCACGTCATCCCTCACGCCGGCCAACTGTTCTTCAAACTCGGCGGCGAGAGCCTCGTTCGCCACCTTCATTTCGGTAGCCGGACCGTCATTCGCTGCTCTCATTTCCGTGGTTAACTCGGCCTTCACTTGTTCCATCTTCTCGGCGATGTTGTTTGCCGTCTTCATTTGTTTCAACTCTGCGGCGATGTTCTCCCTAGCCGTCCTGATTAGTTTCAGTTCCGCGGCCAGGTTATTTCTAGTCTCCAGCATCTCTGTTAATTCGGCCTGCATTTCCATCATCTTCTCCAAAATTTTTTCCAATGCCGCGTCCATGGTTGTAATTTTCGGTGATGTTATCTTCCCGCTTCCTGACACCAGTGTGACTTTGTGTTATCCCACTTCTTGACACCAATTGACTTTGTGGGTTCGTGAAATAAAAAGTCCAATTTCACCACTCGAAAATGTTCTTTATTTCCACCGACTTACAGTTAAACACTTGCCAATTACACAAAATTACTTGCTGCACACAATTACAATTTACCAGTTCGTCCGTTACAACTTCACTTGTACTCGCGATTACATAAACTCCGGTACTCATACACAGTTCGTACAGTCTTCCGTTGCACAATCCTTTCGTTCATTAACACGTCACTGACTAACTCTTACACCAAGAACTGCGACTGTCTTCACACTCACTAACCAACTGATTGACCAACTCAACCAACAACTGACTGACTGACTGTCTGTCCCTCTTTATATAGGAATATCCCGACTACTGGTGTTTGCAAGATTGTTCTAGTAACAGAAAGATCGAGAACCAGGTGGAAGGGAAAACAGACGCACAATTATGTTTCTTTCCGACCACTGGCTGTCACCGCTATAAGACAAACGAGGGAGAGGTGTGGCTAACGCGGTCCTCCCCTACCTTCCGTTCGCAGCTGGTACAGGGTGTTCCAAAGCCCGGGTGACAATATTCTTTACATCGTCAGTCAGTTTGTTTCTGTTATCGTTACAGTCGCTAAGTGACGCATTACTTTTTGTATTTATTACCAACCTATGAAAAAAATATGCATCACGTGATTTATATTTTTTTAAGATGAATATTTTCTCCCAAAACATAAAGTCTATTAGTTCATTTTATTGCTTTAACTTCTGGATTTATTTCATGGTTAAAGGACCGAAAATGACCTTATTTATCAGTCTGCTTATACCTAATATTTCTTAAATGTTCCTTCATTTTGGTTTGTAAATTACGTTTGGTCCTTCCAATATAAACCCACTTGTAATACAAATATTTAAACCGATAAACGACAGATATTTTTACTATCAGAAATTTTAGTTTGTTCAGAAAACATTAAAAAAAATTATGTAACATTAATTTTGAAGAACTAAACTTATACCAGTTTTTTATTTTAAATTTTCGTCCTCCAACTTTAAGCCACATCGCACGATGAACGAAATGATGTTCAAACGACTACAGGGTGCATAGAGCTTAGAGTTACCAGACATTCATCTTTCAGGATAAGAGAAAACCTCCAACGTTAAGTCATATCGGACGATGAATGAAATAATGTTCAAATGAGTACAGGATACATAGAGCTTAGAGTTACCAGAGATTTATCTTTCAGGACAAGAGAAAACCTCCAACGTTAAGTCATATCGGACGATGAATGAAATAATGTTTACATAAGTACAGGGCACATAGAGCTTAGAGTTACCAGACATTCATCTTTCAGGATAAGGGAAAACCTCCAACGTTAAGTCATATCTGACGATGAATGAAATGTTCAAATGAGTACAGGATACATAGAGCTTAGAGTTACCAGACATTCATCTTTCAGGATAAGAGAAAACCTCCAACGTTAAGTCATATCGGACGATGAATGAAATAATGTTTAAATGAGTACAGGGTACATAGAGCTTAGAGTTACCAGACATTCATCTTTCAGGACAAGAGAAAACCTCCAACGTTAAGTCATATCGACGATAAATGAAATGATGTTCAAACGACTACAGGGTGCATAGAGCTTAGAGTTACCAGACATTCATCTTTCAGGATAAGAGAAAACCTTTAACGTTGTCATATTGGATGATGAATGAAATGATGTTCAAATGAGTACAGGGCACATAGAGCTTAGAGTTACCAGCCATTCATCTTTCAGGATAAGGGAAAACCTCCAACGTTAAGTCATATCGGACGATGAATGAAATAATGTTTAAATAAGTACAGGGCACATATAGCTTAGAGTTACCAGACATTCATCTTTCAGGATAAGGGAAAACCTCCAACGTTAAGTCATATCTGACGATGAATGAAATGTTCAAATGAGTACAGGATACATAGAGCTTAGAGTTACCAGACATTCATCTTTCCGGATAAGAGAAAACCTCCAACGTTAAGTCATATCGGACGATGAATGAAATAATGTTTAAATAAGTACAGGGCACATAGAGCTTAGAGTTACCAGACATTCATCTTTCAGGATAAGGGAAAACCTCCAACGTTAAGTCATATCTGACGATGAATGAAATGTTCAAATGAGTACAGGATACATAGAGCTTAGAGTTACCAGACATTCATCTTTCGGGATAAGAGAAAACCTCCAACGTTAAGTCATATCGGACGATGAATGAAATAATGTTTAAATGAGTACAGGGTACATAGAGCTTAGGGTTACCAGACATTCATCTTTCAGGACAAGAGAAAACCTCCAACGTTAAGTCATATCGACGATGAATGAAATAATGTTCAAATGAGTACAGGGTACATAGAGCTTAGAGTTACCAGACATTCATCTTTCAGGATAAGAGAAAACCTCCAACGTTAAGTCATATCGGACGATGAATGAAATAATGTTTAAATGAATACAGGATACATAGAGCTTAGAGCTACCAGACATTCATCGTTCAGGATAAGAGAAAACCTCCAACGTTGTCATATTGGATGATGAATGAAATGATGTTCAAATGAGTACAGGATACATAGAGCTTAGAGTTACCAGACATTCGTCTTTCAGGATAAGGGAAAACCTCCAACGTTAAGTCATATTGCATGATGAATGACATGTTCAAATGAGTACAGGATACATAGAGCTTAGAGCTACCAGACATTCGTCTTTCAGGTTAAGGGAAAACCTCCAACGTTAAGTCATATCGCATGATGAATGACATGATGTTCAAATGAGTACAGGATACATAGAGCTTAGATTTACCAGACATTCATCTTTCAGGATAAGAGAAAACCTCCAACGTTAAGTCATATCGCATGATGAATGACATGATGTTCAAATGAGTTCAGGATACATAGAGCTCAGAGTTACCAGACATTCATCTTTCAGGATAAGAGAAAACCTCCAACGTTAAGTCATATCGGACGATGAATGAAATGATGTTCAAATGAGTACAGGGTACGAAGAGATTAGAGTTACCAGACATTCATCTTTCAGGATAAGAGAAAACCTCTAACGTTAAGTCATATCGGACGATGAATGAAATGATGTTCAAATGAGTACAGGATACATAGAGCTTAGATTTACCAGCCATTCATCTTTCAGGATAAGAGAAAACCTCCAACGTTAAGTCATATCGCATGATGAATGACATGATGTTCAAATGAGTTCAGGATACATAGAGCTCAGAGTTACCAGACATTCATCTTTCAGGATAAGAGAAAACCTCCAACGTTAAGTCATATCGGACGATGAATGAAATGATGTTCAAATGAGTACAGGGTACGTAGAGATTAGAGTTACCAGACATTCATCTTTCAGGATAAGAGAAAACCTCTAACGTTAAGTCATATCGGACGATGAATGACATGATGTTCAAATGAGTTCAGGATACATAGAGCTTAGAGTTAACAGACATTCATCTTTCAGGATAAGAGAAAACCTCCAACGTTAAGTCATATCGGACGATGAATGAAATTATGTTCAAATGAGTACAGGGTACATAGAGCTTAGAGTTACCAGACATTCATCTTTCAGGATAAGAGAAAACCTCTAACGTTAAGTCATATCGGACGATGAATGAAATGATGTTCAAATGAGTACAGGATACATAGAGCTTAGAGTTACCAGACATTCATCTTTCAGGATAAGAGAAAACTTCCAACGTTAAGTCATATCGGACGATGAATGAAATGATGTTCAAATGAGTACAGGGTACATAGAGCTTAGAGTTACCAGACATTCATATTTCAGGATAAGAGAAAACCTCCAACGTTAAGTCATATCGGACGATGAATGAAATGATGTTCATGTGAGTACAGGATACATAGAGCTTAGAGTTACCAGACATTCATCTTTCAGGATAAGGAAAAACCTCCAACGTTGTCATATCGTACGATGAATGTAATGATGTTCAAATGAATACAGTGTACATAGAGATTAGAGTTACCAGTATGTATTTCCTATGCATACCAAGGTTTACTTTATTATTTTTTTTTATTATATTTAGAACTAGTAAAGGAAGGGAGTCACTATTTTCAACTTCTATCGTGAACTCTATAGCTTTTTCTTGTAAATTTAGAAGTTTCAAAGCATCATTTATGTGTTTATCAGGAACTGTAGCAAAAATGTTATCTGTACCAAGTTTTTAAATTAAGGAGAATGCTTTTGTGTCTTGTTTTTCAACATCAGTGAAGTTGATTGATGGAAACAGACAAATGAACTGGTAGAAGTGGGTTGTCAACTGTTTAAGAATATAGAATTCAACTGTCTCTGAGTTTGGTAGTAGTAGAACTGTAAATATATTAAAGTATGAATAACTTTACTGTTTACATAATAACGTTTAGAAGATCAAGTCGTTGATATGTTGAGCTGAAGTTTCTTTGGTAACCTAGGACATGTTTCTGTGACGCCGATCACAATAAATCACTTCTGTATCGCATGAATATTATAAACACATGCTCTATATCGTATACTTTTCGGAAGTATCCGACAAAGATTGTATGGAAGGACTTTCCCGTGCCAAATAGAGTAACAACATTCTGCAGGTGAACAAAGCACAAGGTTTTGATAGTTATCAGTTAACAAAAACGAGAAGAGAAGCGTTAATTCGAGTTGCGCTATTGCAATAACACGCCCTGTGCCGACGTTTGAATGTCTCCCCGAAGAGATACTAAGTTGGATTCTGTAAAACCAGCAGCACGTGTTTTCAAATGGCTCCCAATTGGAACACTTATATATGCCGAGAGATTGTTTTTTCATCCGAAAGCCGTACAAAAGAGAACAGTATATGCACGCGAGACATGTAATGCACGGCCTTCTGTAGTGGTGCTTCTGCAGCATTGTGAATAGAGTACAATATAACACTATGAGGGTCGATCACATAGAATGTCGCCTCTGATCCGCGGAAAGTGTACTTTTACTTTCTTGAAAGATAGTACGTGTACAGTAACATTATAGAAGAAAATAATCGTGTGTCAACTGTCAGTTAACCGTTCCCAAGAACAAATCACTACATATCTCCTGTCACCTACTCTTTCTAGTGTACTGGATTACTGGAAAACACATGCAACATTTCCAGAACTAAATATTTGTGTATTTCACCTGCAAGAGTTTTCTCTGAAAGACTATTTAGTGCAACAGGACTTATATGTGACAAAAAAAGTAGACTTGACCCCGAAAGAGTGAAAACGCTAGTATTTTTGAACAAAAACTTATAAAAGAGGAGTGTTCTGCTTTTAAATGTATAATGTACAGTTTATAAATAATAACACTGATGGTTTTAAGTTTGGTATAATTAAATGTATGCACATAATTAATTTTACTGACAGTACGCAGTTCTCGCAACATTCTATTTTAAACTAGGAGAAGAAATGACGGTATCGAGTACCGAGAAAATCTGGTATCGACCCAGCACTACAATAATCACACATGCTGTGCATCTGATCCTGTTCTGAAAATGCGTTTTAGGGGTTCATGAAACTTGGGTATCTAATTATTTAGTAGTAGTAGAGTATCTACCTGACTTAGATAAGGTAAAAGGTGTATAGACCATCTGGCTCGAGGTCCCATGTTGAACATCTAAGATCATTGAGTGTATGTTTGAGCAAATGAGCTGCGAGACTTGGGACCTGCCTAATTCAGTTGCTGTTTGGCTTTACAAGGAGAAGAAAATCTCTGGGGTGCTCCATGACAGCAGACTCAGCCTCCGGCAACACTACTCGCTCTATTCAACTCTCACAATTACCTGAAACGAAACTTACTCTGTCCGCTCCTCAATTGTTCTTAGAAAGCTTACTCCTTCATCTGTCTCGTTTTAAGGCGATAGTCAACATAATATATGTGGTATATATATTTCCCTTACCTTCTCTGCTACCGCGCTGGAAATAACTAAAAAGATGCACTTCTGTCTCTATCTTTACGTCTACTTTGTAACTGCTGGAAACAATCTACTCCATTATTTCATCTGCAATGTACAATGGTGAGCCGTGACTTTCTAAGAGAGGAAAGCCCCAAATAATAGTTTTCATTCAAATAAGAAAGAATAATGACTCAAAACTAAGGCTGTTCTTCAGTACTCTTTCTATTGTACAGTCACACGTAGGTCCAGTAGCGAGGCGTGACTTTCAAAGCGAGGGAAGCTCCGAATAATAATCTTCATTAAAATAAAAGAGAATAATGACTCAAAGAACTAAGGCTACTCTTCAGTACTCTTTCTATTGTACAGTCACACGTAGGTCCAGTGTCGAGGCGTGTTTTTCAAAGCGAGAGAAGTTGCAAATAATAATTTTCATTAAAATAAGAGACAATAATGACTCAAAGAACTAAGGTTACTCTTCAGTACTCTTTCTATTGTACAGTCACACGTAGGTCCAGTAGCGAGGCGTGGCTTTCAGAGCGAGGAAAGCTCCAAATAATAATTTTTATTAAAATAAGAGAGAATAATGACTCAAAGAACTAAGGCTACTCTTCAGTACTCTTTCTATTGTACAGTCACACGTAGGTCCAGTAGCGAGGCGTGGCTTTCAGAGCGAGGAAAGCTCCAAATAATAATTTTCATTAAAATAAGAGAGAATAATGACTCAAAGAACTAAGGTTACTCTTCAGTACTCTTTCTATTGTACAGTCACACGTAGTCCAGTGGCGAGACATGACTTTCAAAGCGAGGGAAGCTCCAAATAATAATTTTCATTAAAATAAGAGAGAATAATGACTCAAAGAACTAAGGCTACTGTTCAGTACTCTTTCTATTGTACAGTCACACGTAGGTCCAGTAGTGAAGTGTGACTTTCAAAGTGAGGGAAGCCCCAAATAATAGTTTTCATTAAAATAAGAAAGAATAATGACTCAAAAAACTAAGACTACTCTTTAGTACTCTTTCTATTGTACAGTCACACGTAGGTCCAGTAGTGAAGTGTGACTTTCAAAGTGAGGGAAGCCCCAAATAATAGTTTTCATTAAAATAAGAAAGAATAATGACTCAAAAAACTAAGACTACTCTTTAGTTCTCTTCCTATAGTACAGTCACACGTAGGCACAGTGACGAGGTGTGACTTTCAAAGCGAGGGAAGCTCCAAATAATAATTTTCATTAAAATAAGAGAGAATAATGACTCAAAGAACTAAGGCTACTCTTCAGTACTCTTTCTATTGTACAGTCACACGTAGGTCCAGTAGCGAGGTGTGACTTACAAAGTGAGGGAAGCTCCGAATAATAATTTTCATTAAAATAAGAGAGAATAACGACTCAAAGAACTAAGGCTACTCTTCAGTACTCTTTCTATTGCACAGTCACACGTAGGTCCAGTAGTGAGGGAAGCTCCGAATAATAATTTTCATTAAAATAAGAGAGAATAATGACTCAAAGAACTAAGGCTACTCTTCAGTACTCTTTCTATTGTACAGTCACACGTAAGTCCAGTAGCGAGGCGTGACTTTCAAAGTGAGGGACGCTCCAAATAATAATTTTCATTAAAATATGAGAGAATAATGACTCATAGTACTAAGGCTACTCTTTAGTTCTCTTCCTATAGTACAGTCACACGTAGGCACAGTGACGAGGTGTGACTTTCAAAGCGAGGGAAGCTCCAAATAATAATTTTCATTAAAATAAGAGAGAATAATGACTCAAAGAACTAAGGCTACTCTTCAGTACTCTTTCTATTGTACAGTCACACGTAGGTCCAGTAGCGAGGTGTGACTTACAAAGTGAGGGAAGCTCCGAATAATAATTTTCATTAAAATAAGAGAGAATAACGACTCAAAGAACTAAGGCTACTCTTCAGTACTCTTTCTATTGCACAGTCACACGTAGGTCCAGTAGTGAGGGAAGCTCCGAATAATAATTTCCATTAAAATAAGAGAGAATAATGACTCGAAGAACTAAGGCTACTCTTCAGTACTCTTTCTATTGGACAGTCTCACGTAGGTCCAGTAGCGAGGCGTGACTTTCAAAGCGAGGGAAGCTCCAAATAATAATTTTCATTAAAATAAGAGAGAATAATGACTCAAAGAACTAAAGCTGCTCTTCAGTACTCTTTCTATTGTACAGTCACACGTAGGTCCAGTGGCGAGGCGTGACTTTCAAAGCGAGGTAAGCTCCAAATCATAATTTTCATTAAAATAAGAGAGAATAATGACTCAAAGATCTAAGGTTACTCTTCAGTACTCTTTCTATTGTACAGTCTCACGTAGTTCCAGTAGCGAGGCGTGACTTTCAAAGCGAGGGGAGCTCCACATAATAATTTTCATAAAAAAAGAAACTTTTCTTCACACGCTACAGAGACTTCACGTGACAAAATCTGTCAGTGCTTCGTAACTATCGAACAGTCGCGATTGTTTCCGGAAACCTACGAAGCATGGTATTCAAGACTACGAATGCGTAGACACAGTATTGCATGAGCTCTGGTCACTCGAATCAGCTAACAAATTGTCCGCAGCACCGCAGATGTTTGGGAGTAAATTTTGAAAATGTATCCAGAGGAAATAAATTATTGTTTGGCATTAATTTTGTGTTATTCTTCCTTTACTCCTGACATTTTTGGGCTATTCGACGCTTCTAGCGGTTCATTGCAAGCAGTTTTTTTTTCTCAAACTTATTTACTGATTTTCCCACCCGATTGGGGAGGCGCTGGTCGTCGAAAGCTCGATCCAGCAGTGGATGTTTGGATGGTAATGAATGTGTAACAAGCTACATTAAATTGCAAAGTTTTCTATTAATGCGGAATTACACCAATAAATTTCAGCCGTTCGCCATGTTCAGCATACAAATGCTTCATTAATGACGAGTTCTGATCGATATTTACATGTTCTCTTGAATTTTACAGGTGTAGTGATAAAATGCTGTTTATAAACTGCTAATTTTCTCTGCCTGTAACAGCGCTCCTACCGGATTTACACATTCTCTTGTTTGTTTTCATTTTCAGCTGTTTTGCTATTGGCAGTTTAAAGTGTTTTAGTGTGCTCCGGAAATTTGAGTTATTTGAAAATAGGATAAAGGGCAGCAAGGCTTTTGAAGTGTTGACTGTGTGAATCTACTACGAGAAAGACAAGAGCTTACGAGTGATAGAAACATTTCAAAGAGTGTAGAGAATACTACAGCTATACTTCAGATACTGATAATGTGGAATAAGAAAGGAAAATGCTTCTGGAAAATCGCCGAGTCACCATTAGAAAGGTTTGACAAAACCACTGGCGTAAACGGTATCACCATAATGCTTCCGTTATGTTGCCTCAGATGGACATGGCCCCCTGTGACTTTTTTCTATTCAGGAAATTGAAGAGAACCAGGAAAACTGGTGTTTTGTCAACATTGATGAGTTAAAACACAATCGCATGACACTATAACGAAAAGTGAGTTCCTGAAGCATAGTAAAACCTCTTTAACCCAGATCTCTTTAAACTGGACGTTGGTGTAACCTGTAAACATCGCCAAAGTTCACCTATATGGTGCTAGACGACCACCAAATTAAAGTGAGAGAGATAGTAGAGGCTATGATCATGTCAAAAGAACGTGTTTGTCACATACTAAATCATTTAGACATGAGAAAGCTGTCCGCGCTTTGTGGGTGCCTCGTTTGCTCACATTAGACCAAAAACGTGTTCGAATGAACATTTCCAACGCTCTGTTGGCGCAGTTTAGGCGCAATAAATCCGAGTTTTGGCGCCGATTAATTACTGTAGATGAAACTTGGATACACCATTATACGCCCGAAAGAAAAATACAGTCCAAACAGTGGACTGCAAAGGGGGAACTGGCTAAAAATAAAATAAAATAAAAACTGTTTTTTTTTTCGGCTGGTAAAGTGAGGATAGCTATGGAGTTATTTTAATCGATTATCTTCACAAAAAATTACAGGAGCATACTACGCATCATTACTTGACAAGCAGAAGGCAGAGCTTGCAGAAAAACGGGCACATTTGCAGAAAAAGAAAATCCTGTTTCACGCAGACAACGCACCGTCTCACACCTCAGCGGTTGCAATGGCCAAAATCCGGGAATTACGGTTTGAACTGCTTGACTCACCAGATCTAGCCCCAAGCGACTTCTTTTTGTTCCCTCATCTGAAAATTGCGCTCGGAGGACAGAGATGTTCGTCAAATGAAGAGGCAATCAACTTCGTGAACAATTATTTTGCAGCTAAAAACGCCGAGTACTATTTGGACGGATTACAGAGATGGGAGTATCGCTATGAGAAGTGTGTGCAGTTATAAGGAGACTATGTTGAAAAAAATATCTGTAAAATTTCTTGTATTTTTATTACGTCGTTAACTTTTCAGACCACCTATGTATTGCATCATGCAGTGTTACTAAAAATGAAAATGAAGAGTATTCAGTTTCAGAACTTATTTCGGTTCAGGTAGATTCCTTGAGAACATTATTTGTTCATGGCCTATTCTTGTACACTCTATTTTTTAGATACCCCCACAAGAAAAAAATCCGGTGCGGTTAGGTCAGAGGATCTGGGGGACCACAGGCCTTTTGAGATCATTTGATTACCAAAGAACCTGGTTACAAGTTACATGGTGTCATTAGATGTATGGCATGTTGCTCCATCTTGCTGGAAATAACCTTCTCTCAATTCGATATCATCCAGCTGCTCCACAAATGTCTTGAAGATGCCCATATAAACTTCAGTGTCTACAGTCGTATCAAAGAAAATGGGACCAACGATCCTGGAAGCTGACACCGCGCATCATCATGCAGTGGGGTTTCGTCGATCACTTGGGGGTTTACAGCAGCCCAATATCTGGTGTTTTGTGTGTTTATGTAGCCTGACAGATGAAACCATGCCTCATCTGTAAACCACGTTATGGAGAGAATGTCTGGACGTCCTGAAACCATCGACAGTAACAGATTCGTTTATCATAATCTGCTTCTTTCAGTTGTTGTACCATATGCACTCTGTAAGGTCGCAGCTCTTTGACATGTTCCATATGAATACCCTGATTCTTGGCTCAATCGACACAACGATTTGTTTGGAGAATTCAATAGCCTTCTGCGAACATCTGTAACAGATGACGGTCTATGTTTTCCACTCTCAGTTGTCTCCAGCTTTCTTACGAGAGATAAAATTGTTGCCTTGAAGGAACATCGCGTACATTAAATTCTCTTTGAAATTCCCGTTGTGTTGTTACCAAGGAATTTTTCTTCCAATATGTTTTCAAAATGTAAACACACTCTCGTAGTGAGTACTGCATGTTGCTGTTAGGACTACACATTTAAGACTGTCAACTGTCAACAATTGTCAGTGTTGTCAATTCTCCCAGAGCCACGGAGGTCATTAAAACAAATTTCTACATTCTATGAGCTTTCAAAAGGAAATTATGGCCTATTGAAATGGTTCAGGTTTATATGGGTCGCACTGTATTTTCTATTGTTCTTTCGTCATTCTCTGGATAAGGCGGATTTTCGTTAACTCAGGTCGGCTCTGGTCCCATTTTGAGAGACAGGAGATTCGGGGGATGTAATTAACCCACCCAGCATTTGCCTGGCGACCTGAAAAACCCATTGTCACGGGAACTGAACCCGGAGCTGTTGAATATGGGACACAGACGAAACCGCTGGAGCCCGCCCAGTCGGTGTGTAATAAGTAGTGAAACAAGATTTTAATAATACGTCTGACGTTTCTTTTTGTACATCTTCAACCGAACCTGACGATATTTCAACATCAAACACGTATATAAATGAAATATCAAAGAGCATGTGCATGGCAAATTATCCCTCTGAGCCTTAATTTAAATTTTCGAAATGAAGTGCTTCAATTTAAAACGAGGACAGTATTTCAGGAACACGCTGTAAAATATCGTGACAGAGTTTCTGTCCTGTTTCGGAGCTGGGAAGTCCCTCGCTGGCAATATGAGTTACATAACGGCTATGAGATTTAATTTTCGGATGTTTTCCCTCAAGTGCGTTGCAATGCAGAGACGGTTGGTTCCGCAGTGAACTTTACTGCTATCCGGGGAATTAATGTAGTTCCGAATAATTGTCAAGTGTCTACGCCTGCGACACATTTTTACTGCTTCTGCCGCGTACTGCATTCCATTTTACGGAATCATAACAAAAAGTACATCTGACGTGAATAACGTAACTCAAAAGTGGAATTACTTTTAGGATTGTAACATAGAGAATTAATAATAATAATAATAATAATAATAATAATAATAATAATAATAATAATAATAATAATAATAATAATAATAATAATAATAATAATAATAATAATAATAATAATAATAATAATAATAATAATAATAATAATAATAATAATAATAATAATAATAATAATAATAATAATAATAATAATAATAATAATAATAATAATAATAATAATAATAATAATAATAATAATAATAATAATAATAATAATAATAATAATAATAATAATAATAATAATAATAATAATAATAATAATAATAATAATAATAATAATAATAATAATAATAATAATAATAATAATAAACAATTACAAACCAAAGAAACCATAAAACAAGGAAGAAAAAATATCTTTATTACTTTATTAAAGCAGTGCGCCACTTTGATCATTCCTGATTCTTCAGGATCTGAAACAAAACACAAACAAGACTTTAAATCTGAGATGTGAAGGTAACCTATCAGAAACATATTGTGTACGAAAGTACAACAGTATTTAGAAGAATGCTACTAACATCTGAATACGTACGGGCATTTCATATTTCTTCTCTCTCATATCAAAGGTTTGTAATCCTGTGAAGTTAAAAACGAATGAAACAAGAATCGCTAGTGCTTTGTTTATCCATACAGTTACCTTGGCTAGGAAAATACGTAAAGCTTGGTCTTATAGTGAAGTCTATTTCATCCATTAAATGGTTTTAGAACTTTTTGCCGTGTTTCCGTGATTTTTAAAACTTTTCTTCGCGTTTATTTTAGCCGTTTTAACCTTATTTTTCCTATATCCGTAGTTTTGTGCTTTCTCCGTTCACACTTATTCATCTTAGTCTGTCATGAGAATCTTCCTGTGGTTCGATGCCCGGCAGTGGGAGTGGCGATTTTTCTCCGACCAAGATAATTCCTCATCTTCCCTACAGTCTGGAAGTATGAATGAGAGTGCCAATGTGTGTGTGATCTAATGATTAAAACCCAACGAATACGAGTTAACAAATTCGGTATGTTCCAAAGGAGAACGGCCACCGATATGACCCCTGCAATTTTCCTGACTATTATTTCTCTAGTTGCTGGTACAGTGAACTGAAAAATAATTATGGAGGGGTTGATAGAACGAATGCCAAGTGAAACTGGAAATTAATTCATAATCAAAGCTTACCCTCACTTATCGAGATCTAGAGGTAACCTGCTAGTCTGTAGTTCGCAGGATTCGAGCGTAATGTTATGTTTTTGTCTCATATTAACTGTGGTAGTGATAATTCGACTATTTGTAGAGATTATTCATGTCTAACAGTAAAAGGCCTACTTTTCAGTAACAAAAGTATCACGTAATGATGTGTTTTTGTCTCATATTGATTCTGGTAGAGATAATTCGACTCTTTACAGAGATTATTCATGTCTAACAGTAAAAGGTCTACTTTTCAGTAACAAAAGTATCACGTAATGATGTGTTTTTGTCTC
Organism: Mantis religiosa; assembly: GCA_030765055.1. NCBI lineage: Eukaryota > Metazoa > Arthropoda > Insecta > Mantodea > Mantidae > Mantis > Mantis religiosa. The sequence goes on from CM060957.1 coordinate 24,757,548, forward strand.
ATATTGACTCTGGTAGAGATAATTCGACTCTTTACAGAGATTATTCATGTCTAACAGTAAAATACCTACTTTTCAGTAACAAAAGTATCGCGTAATGATGCGTTTCTGTCTCATATTGATTCTGGTAGAGATAATTCGACTCTTTACAGAGATTATTCATGTCTAACAGTTAAATGCCTACTTTTCAGTAACAAAAGTATCACGTAATGATGTGTTTTTGTCTCATATTGATTCTGGTAGAGATAATTCGACTCTTTACAGAGATTATTCATGTCTAACAGTAAAAGGTCTACTTTTCAGTAACAAAAGTATCACGTAATGATGTGTTTTTGTCTCATATTGACTCTGGTAGAGATAATTCGACTCTTTACAGAGATTATTCATGTCTAACAGTAAAATACCTACTTTTCAGTAACAAAAGTATCGCGTAATGATGTGTTTTTGTGTCATATTGACTCCGGTAGAGATAATTCGACTCTTTACAGAGATTATTCATGTCTAACAGTAAAATACCTACTTTTCAGTAACAAAAGTATCACGTAATGATGTGTTTTTGTCTCATATTGACTCTGGTAGAGATAATTCGACTCTTTACAGAGATTATTCATGTCTAACAGTAAAAGGCCTACTTTTCAGTAACAAAAGTATCACGTAATGATGTGTTTTTGTCTCATATTGACTCTGGTAGAGATAATTCGACTCTTTGCTGAGATTATTCATGTCTAACAGTAACAGGTATCGTTACTAACAAAGGTATCGTGTAACGATGCGTTTTTGTTATGGCGGCGGATAAAATACCTTCCATTTTTACTATTCACATGTTGGTACAGCATTTCTGTTATGTATTTTGTTTTCTCTGAGAAAAGTCGTCTTCCTGGCAACACAAATTTCTACGATCGCTCATTTTATGAATTCCACTATATGCTAATATATTTATTTATTTTTATAATTATATGTATATAACTAATTTCTAATACTATATTTTAAAATTAATTAAATAATAAAAATCTCACTATTTTCTTTTCCCTTAGAATAAATTAAACAACAATTCGGATTAAGGATTGAAGGTAAATAAATTAATTCAAAAGAAAGATGCAAATCATTCCTGTAACCTATTTTTGCTTCCTTAAATGACACATTTCACGTCTATAATTATAATCAAGAGGGCGTTAAATGAGTTTCTATGCCCTGTACAGGTATGAAACCTAGTTTAAATGAATTATGGTGAAAGAAAAGCAGCAGAAAAGTTTTGTAAGAGCTTCTAAACGTCCAGTCAAGAGAAGTGAAAGCTTCAGACATGAGCCGAAGAATCTCATTAGAGAGATTTTGTTGTGGATGTCGGGTTTTAATTGGTATAAGCTGCTCTGCGAAAGAATCCTTGTAACATGAGCTAAGGCCCTCAAGCGCTATAATTATGTATGAAACAAGTACCTCCTCCATAAACAAATGAATACAGCTACTTTAAAATGTGCTTTCCCATTGTGGGTACATTATATAGTTCAGTCTACCCAAAAATTGGACACGAGAGTCTGTGTGTGTGCGATGAAGGCATAACTAAAAAACGGGTTACGTAAATTGTTTTCTGAAATAAAATTTACTAGATGAAACTGTTTTGATAAAAAATTCCTAATATTTAATACATTTTGAAGGGAAAAGAAATGTAAGGTATGTTCGGATGAATCGATCAATATTCTGAAAATCTTTCAAAAAGTCCTATTTGTCACGTAAATATAAAAGCTTTTACCTTATATTGAAGCCTGCACATTCTAGATGTCAAATGATAACTTTTTCGATCAAGAATGTTCTGTATACTTCCGTTTTCATTTTTGTTCCGAGCGGAAACAAATGCTAATCGCCAGTAATAGGACTGACATAGCGGACGAATCACAATAGAACACACAATTTCAGTACATGATATAATCATGAGAACAAAATAACACATTTCTACACTTGTATAATCATATCTTTATGTATCTCACACACACATTTTCCACTTATGAATTGCTTCAGCGCCCACACAGATTTCGTAGCACCATTCTCCATTTAGCTAGGCTCATTTGAGCGTCATTTCATTCATCGTCCGATATGACTTAACCTTGGAGGGCGTAAATAAAAACAATTGAATCCGCAGCTTTACCTTAATCCGCTTCGCCCTCCGTTGTAGCGGTATTCATTTTTCTCCGTTGGCAGCACTGGTTAAGTAACTATCATAACAACCAAGAGGATTATGGATGTAAGAAAGTCTGTATTTTAGTTAATTGATGGAAATTAATCATTTCTTCACACTAGCCGTATATAGGCTAAGGTTATTGATAGATAGAGTCAATATGAAAAATTCAATGCCATGGCCGGGATTTGAACGACGGATCTCCTGGTTTCCGTCCAGTCGATCTAACTCATTGAGCTACCATTGCCAACGTGTCGTCCTGACATTAAATTCTCCCTTTGACTCATATATGTCCCCGGTAGACTACTAGATACACGGTTTGTGGCGACTTACTATCGTAAGTACTTAAGTCCCAGGGTTTATCACTTAACTCTTTTTATTTTAGTTAATTGTTGGAAATTAATCATTTATTTACGCCGGGATTTGAACCACGGATCTCCTGACACGTGCCATCCTGCGAAATATACGAGTCAAATATACTATTTAGCACGAGACTTGACCATTGCCATCAATTTCGCCTTAACATGACCCTCATGGAAAATTATATTTTTACTCTGTAGCCATGTTATGATGTCACTGTTGTTTGGAATGCGTTCTGACCTCACACTGTGGTACGGGGCATTGTCCATCACAATGCCACTATTCGGTTGTAATTTGGGGGATTGATGAACCTTTCGGCGGATTGCTGACCTCACAAACCGATCACAGACAACATCTAACACTGATCTGTCACATGGTCTCTTCTTGCCGGCAGTTGAAACTTCACCGATTGTGACTTTTTGCTTGCGTGCAGTATAAATGCTGGAAACCGACACACCGGTAAACTCTGGTGTTAACTTCCCCACTTCATCAATAGTAAGTTCTGGACATTTTTCACTGAACGTGTTAAATACATTCAATAGTATTATCTTTTCATCACTTCGTAAAGGCTTTCTGCGCGCATGTTTAACAGTACTCACCAGTTCCGCCATGATTCACAACTGGATACGCCTCTCAGCTTCAATATGCTCGCGCAGCATGATTTACTTTAAATACAAACTAACTTAACTGTTGGTATATATTTTTTATAGTTGAAATATGGTTAGTACGCACTTGTGCGCTTTAGCAAACCGAACTCAAGACTCCACACCTCAGTAGCAGGACTATTTACACAGCGGAAGCATCATGGAAATTGTAAAGAAAGCGCGCTACTATCAACGGTCACGTGGTTTTGTTTGCATCTACTGTATTCTCTATTGTTTAGACAGAGCATTAATGCCCGATTTCTCCAACAGATGTGAAAATCGACGTTAACAAATGTAACGTAGCAATTGTAACAGCGCTAACAAAGCTGTTAAATTTCTTGCATTTCACTAACCTATTTTCTGAAAATGTTAACAAACACTTGTTAACGCCAAGAAACTTGTAAACATTACAGCTATAGAATGGTATGGATGAGTCGTATTATCTTCTGAACGTACTGCGATGCGCTTTTGTTTTCATTTTCGTCTGCACATAGCTAAAAAATGGCGGATAAATAATAAACAAAAGCCGTGAAATAAATTTCTCATCTGTGGAGAAAGTATTGTTAACTGAAATGGTGACGAAGTATAAGGATATCATGGAAAATAAGAGGACCGATGCGGTAAATGTAAAAGAGAAACATGTCACGTGGAAAAAAATTGGAAACGAATTTAATTCAAATGTATGTGTCATTAGTAGAAACACGAAACATCTTCTTCAGTATTACGTAAATTTAAAACGAGGTGCGAAGGACAAGTGACGAATGACTTGAACGTTTCAAGACGGGAGGTGGACAGTGTATTATCCACATAATTCAGTTAATTATAAAATCGCAAAGTTATTGATACTTGAAGCAAAGGCGAGATCGCCATATTCCTTTCGATGCATGTTCTAACCTCTCTTGTACTTCCGCAGTAACCTTCATAGCAACTTGTTTCGACAGTCTATACCTCTGCAGAATATTTTCTTCTGATAATAATAATAATAATAATAATAATAATAATAATAATAATAATAATAATAATAATAATAATAATAATAATAATAATAATAATAATAATAATAATAATAATAATAATAATAATAATAATAATAATAATCCATGGCGCGACAGCCCTTAGAGGGCCAAGGCCTACCTACCCGACTGCCGGCCTCACGCCCACTTACGCACGGCAGAGGTGAACGATCATCCAACCGATACGGGGAGGAGATGTGGTCAGCATCTCGGCATCACCCAGCCGGAATGTTGGTATTCGTGCCCAGGGCCGCTTAGCTATTGTAAGCTCCTCACTTTCCTCACGATGCTGAGTGGGCACTGGTCCTATACCCGGGACCTAAAATCCGCAACCCATGGGTGGAATCAAACCCAATCAAACATCAGAAATTTGTCTTGTTAGTTTAACAAGAGACTTAACACGAGTTTTAAGGTAACACTTGGTGAGGTGCAATTTTTGTTATTACTATTGTTAAACCCCTGTTAAGACATAACATCTGTTGGTGAATTCTGGAATAAGTATTTGCATGAGTAGAGAAAGTCATGTGATTGTAACATAGATCTTTTTTGTATTTATATTTTGTTTTATTTTTGCGCCTACACTCAGTTGAAATATGAAGGGGGGGTACAACTTTGCTCTTATGCAAAGAAGAGAAGATCTGAGTCCAAAGTATGCTAGAGGAAACAGTAGGTCACGCTGGCAGAGGGAGGGGTTACATTTCTCATTAAGGTCGTAAACATAATACCTTCTGTAATGTGCGTTGTTTTTATGTATACGCTGATATCCTGGGCAAGCGTTATTTTCTATTTCATTACTTTCTAACGGTCGACGTTAACCTGGTGCTGGACTTTTATGGGCTTTTGTTTTCAGTTTTATAATCATTAGCGTCACCCTGGATTTATTGGAATGGCGCTGTTAAACGACCCACTGACCGACGAGGCGTCGCTTGCTTGCTTCGTTAGTGTTTTTACTTTAGACTGGAGCTCGTCTTGTCTTTATTTTATGTTTATTGCAGTATTGTCTCTTCCAACATACTTTCAAATCACACCTTACTTCATAGTTTCACCTTCTTTCTCATTTTACAGTAAGTATGGGAAGTTTCGTGTTGCACCAACAAATTGCATACGGAAATTTAATCAAAATTTGACAACATAAGCGAATGTGTGTATTTACCTTTGCACGTAACATTCTTACAAACACTTATTGCTCTATCTACTTCAAGATAAACATTATCTTATTGTAGTTACAAGGAAATACAGTAGACTTTAAGTGATAGTCAAATGTTTTATATACATGACTTTCTCTACTCTTGTACAAACACTTATTGCTCTATCTACTTCAAGATAAACATTATCTTATTGTAGTTACAAGGAAATACAGTAGACTTTAAGTGATAGTCAAATGTTTTATATACATGACTTTCTCTACTCTTGTACAAACACTTATTGCTCTATCCACTTCAAGATAAACATTATCTTATTGTAGTTACAAGGGAATACAGTAGACTTTAAGTGATAGTCAAATGTTTTATATACATGACTTTCTCTACTCTTGTACAAACACTTATTGCTCTATCCACTTCAAGATAAACATTATCTTATTGTAGTTACAAGGAAATACAGTAGACTTTAAGTGATAGTCAAATGTTTTATATACATGACTTTCTCTACTCTTATGCAAACACTTATTGCTCTATCTACTTCAAGATAAACATTTTCTTATTGTAGTTATAAGGGAATGCAGTAGATCATCCAAATGTTAGGTGATCCAAGTAATTGACTAAGTATATATCCAAGTGATAGTCAAATGTTTTATATACATGGCTTTCTCTACTCTTTTTCTTCAAATATTTGTATTGTTGTAAGTTTTAAAATATCTTAAGAGATATAATGGTTTACTTATTTTTACAGATAAGTTTTCAGTATGATAGAAGTATATAAGATATTAACTGAAGAAACGTGAGATTAGAATTTCCTTCGTGACTGAAAAGTGGGCTATGAAACAGAAATATGGAAATTAGTAAATGCGAAGATGTGGCGGCAGATGTCAGGTCGGGCGGAGTGGCAAGCAATTGGAGCTGACAGAAAGAATATAGTGGCTCAACTTTGTGAGAGCTTTACCGTGTACAAGTTCAGCGTCACACTTCGTTATCTCACTGACCTTTCCTCTTTGGGTATTTACCGAAATGTAGAATTTGTACTGTACCTTTCTCACACAAAAATTTGGTATGAGATTGTAGTGTAAATTAACATATTTTGAGGTCAGGAATGTCCAGAGAAATGTCCACGGGTATCTAAATATGATTAAAAAAACTATATTTATTCTAGTATATTTTAAAGAATTTCGCACCGAAGTTTTCCAGAAAATCTCTCGACCATACGCGCTTCAGAGAACTCTTTTAAAATACCATACTGTGACAAACATTACATAACAATCAAGATGTAAAAAAGGTGATTTATTTGTCACTAGAATCGTGTTAACTTAACAACCATTTCCACATTTTTACAAAAGAACACAGTAAGCAACTTTATTTCTGTAGCACTGTGTTTTCTTTATATCTATTGCAACACCAACTCGTAGCTTTTCGACGCACGCAGAACGATTCCTTAACACGCTACGCAGCTTGCCGGCGGTCACAACTTTCAGCATCTTTTCCGTTCACTGCTGGCCGACTTATTCACAATTGTACAACTGATTCATATCTCCAATGGAGCCGCTGTGAGACCACCTGACTCTCAGCAAGGCGATCCGGCTGATCAGCATGTAGTATTCGTAAATAATAATAAAAATAATAAAAATCTCGATCGTCACTGTTCAACTCATAACTAGCAACACACCCAGGCTTTTGCACCATCTTTTATAGACCGCCGGTCAAGGAAGAATTGTTCTGAAAACGAAATCTCTCCTGTGGCTGCCTGGAGTGTTCCATTTTTGCTCCTCTCGGTCGGCAAATAACAAAACGGTGTAATGTGGTGACTCACACTTAATCCGCTTATGGTAGGCATTCACTGCCGCCGGAGCACAATGTTTGAGATGTTTTTTATGATAAATAAAATGTATAACTGTAATTTTCTTCAGAATTTCTGTTCATTGTGAATGACTTTTGTACATAGGTGCGTTCAAGGTATAACAATTCCTATTTTTTTCAGTACTGGGACCAGACAGCAACTTCTTTTTTATTAAATACAAGTGGACTCTTTGTAAATGCGTGACAGAGATGGCAGCACTGTACAGTTCATAGAACTCTAGTGGCAGCGACGAGAGTTAGGACTGTCTTTGATTCCTAAAATGGCGACGTTTTCATATCAAGACCAGCGTGTAATCATTCGTTTTCTCCATTTTCGTGGCGTGACACTTATTGAAATTCATTGCCAGTTGAGTGAGGCATGTGGTGATGGTACCATGGATGTGTCTAATGTACGTTCCTGGGTACGACAGTTCAGTGGAGACAGAACATCATGTGACAACAAACCAAGACAGTTGCAGACATCGCCTCCAAAATTGGCATTTCCGTGGGATCTGTGCACATAATTCTGCATGAAGATCTGAAAATGCTCAGTCAGCGATCCTCCAAAGCAACCTTCGGCACTCGCTGGATCATGTCGTCAGACCGGCTGGTGCGAGGCCGTGACTGTCTTGGTTCTATGCACTGTACAGTGCTGCCATCTCTGTCACGCATTCACAAAGAGTCCACGTATATTTAAAAAAAGAGAGAGAGAAGTTGCTATCTGGTCCCAGTCCTGAAAAAGAGGACGTGTTATAACTTGAACGAACGTCGCATAATTGGTAAATTGGAAGAGATAGACAAAATATTGCTACTAAACAAATGCAGATTTAATTAATTAGAGCCAACTGAAAAATTCAATGCCATGGCCGGGATTTGAACCACGGTTCTACTGGTTTCCGTCCAGTTGCTCTACCCCTTGAGCTACCATGGTCAACCTGATTTCCTGACATTAAGTTCTCCAATTGACTCATCATATTTCCCAGTAGACCACTTAGGGTTCTCATATTTGAGACAACCACTTGTGGCGATTTACTAATGTAAGTACTTAATTACCTTGGTAGCTCAAGGGGTAAAGCAACTGGACGGAAACCAGTAGATCCGTGGTTCAAATCCCGGCCAACGCATTTAATTTTTCAGTTGGCTCTCATTAATTAAAAATCACCCATATACCGGAGTAATGTATTTAAAAGGATTAATTCTTTAAGGATTAATTCCTCAATACAAATTTACATTAAAAATAATCAGCGATAAAAATCCTGGTAATTAAGTGCTTACAATAGTAAGTCGCCACAAGTGGTTGTCTCAAATAGGAGAACCCTAAGTGGTCTACTGGGAAATATGATGAGTCAATTAGAGAATTTAATGTCAGGAAGGCACGTTAGCCATGGTAGCTCAAGGGGTAGAGCAACTGGACGGAAACCAGTAGATCCATGGTTCAAATCCCGGCCATGGCATTGAATTTTTCAGTTGGCTCTAATTAATTTAAAATCACCCATATACCGGAGTAATGTATTTAAAAGGATTAATTCTTTAAGGATTAATTCCTCAATATAAATTTACATTAAAAATGTAGATTTGTTAAAAAGAACATGTGACTTCGCCCTCTCAAGTATCACTGGATTGTTTACTTCATGTAACGCTATTCAGGGAAATCGTACAGTCTCCAACAAATTAAATACTATTTTCACTTCCACACGACTTAACACTCAGTTAAACAATTTTGCCTTTAATCATACTTTAATTGTTGTGTGTCTGACATGTCTTCGTCTGTTGAGACACTATCACTGTTACCATCCCATTGTCTTCCTTTATAATCCGTTCAATTTTTTCTTCCGCTAGTAATTTTTTTTCTAATACTTCTGTTTTATTTCATCCACATGATGACATACCTTTTCCCATTGCATTTGTCATATTTTCTCATATCATTGGCGGTACAACATTTCGTCTTTCATTTCTTTCATTGTTGCAGCAGCCCATTATTTGTCATCTATCCATATTAATTGTATAGGATTCAGATCCGAATGCCATGGAGGAAGCCTTAAGGTTGTATGGTTACATTCTGACAATATTTGGTCAGTCAAAAACTTCTTCTGAGTCGGCTTATTGGCTAGAATTAAATCTTACAATTTTGTTTTGGTGCTATTTTCAGCAAACCGGATATTGTGATTTTGTAGCCGAGAAAGCGTATATCTTGTTAAAGAGCTTGACGTTGGCAGCTTATCTACTTGTGTATTGTGTTAAGAGGCATTATTTATTGCTAGCACCGAGTTAAGGGGAAAATTTAGAATTATCATTCTGGTTGCCATTTAACATAATAGTCACCTGTTGGCCGGACTCGAAGTAAATGTTCTATTCATACCCAACTGTATTCTCCAGCCCCTATACAGACAGTCTCTTGTTTATCTCCAGAGGTTGTGTTGCCGGGTCAGAGACCGGAAGTGACCATTACTGGATTATACGGTACACTCCCGTGATCCCGGGGAGTCCCCTTGGATCATGTAACAAGTACAAGCTCTGATAGAACATCCTGAGGTTTCAACGTGTCATGTTCTATTCTGTAACAGAAGAGAGCGGTTCGGCGTACTGAAACCAATAACCTGGCTACACATTACTGCGCAAATCAAATACGATCATTCAAGCATCCTTTGTCATTATGTCACTTGTCATGTGACTTGACGTTGGAGGTTTTCTCTTATCGTGAAAGATGAATGTCTGGTAACTCTAAGCTCTATGTATCCTGTACTCATTTGAACATTATTTCATTCATCGTCCGATATGACTTAACGTTGGAGGTTTTCTCTTATCCTGAAAGATGAATGTCTGGTAACTGTAAACTCTATGCATCCTGTACTCATTTGAACATAATTTCATTCATCGTCCGATATGACTTAAGGTTGGAGGTTTTCTCTTATCCTGAAAGATGAATGTCTGGTAACTCTAAGCTCTATGTACCCTGTACTCATTTGAACATAATTTCATTCATCGTCCGATATGACTTAACGTTAGAGGTTTTCTCTTAACCTGAAAGATGAATGTGTGGTAAATCTAAGCTCTATGTACCCTGTACTCATTTGAACATCATTTCACTCTTCGTCCAATATGACTTAACCACGGAGGTTTTCTCTTGAATGTCTGGCAACACTAAGCTCTATGTCGCTGTACTCATTTGAACATCTTAAATTTTAGAGTTATTAGATATGCATCTTTCAGGTTAAGGGAAGAACGCGGAAGAAATATTATCGACGAGGGCTGTTCAATAAAGAATGATCATAATTTTGGTACGGTCATAATTTTTGCACTAAAATTCAATCGTATTATATTCTGTTAGCTTAATGGGAAACAAACACGCCGTAGTAGTTTCATTGTTGGTACTCCTGGTTCCCGCTTGTGAGAACCAGGCAGGTTCAGACATGTTCAGTATCGCCTACCGCTACAATGGAGGTAACACGCGAGGAACAATATGCGGCTTTAAAATTCTCAACAAATCTTCAGTTGAGGCCTATACAATGTTACAGGAGGCCCATGGAGAGTCTGTTCTTCCCTACAGCACAGCTCGAAGGTGGTTTAAAATGTTTAAGAGGGGAGGCGTTCAATTTTAAAGGAAGGTGGACCCGGTGCTTCTTACGGAAGAAAACATCAACACTGCTGCTGCCATTGTGAGAGAGGATCGACAAATTACTTTAAGATCACTTTCTGAAATACTCATCATTTCATTGGGTGCCACCCACACGTTGGTGACAGAAACGTTACATATGAGACGTGTTTGTGCGCAATGGGTTCCAAGACTGTTGATTCCCGAACAAAAGGACATTTGCATGTAGGTCTGCATGCAGTTAAAGTTGATGTTAGAGGAAGATCCTGAGTTCCTTTCAAACGTAATCACTACTGATTGGCTACGTCATTTTAATCCTGAGAGCAAACAGCAAAGCTCAGTGTGGAAATCTCCTTCATCACCAACCCCCAAAAAAGCAAAGGTGGTTGCTTCTGCTGGGAAAGTTATGCTCATCTCATTCTTTGATATTCATGGAATGGTTTATCAGCATGTTGTACCTACACACACATCAGTAACTGTACAGGAATGTCTTGACAACATTGCAAGTCCATATCAGTCGGAAAAGATGACATTTCCGTGAAGCAGGCTATATGCTGCAACAGGATAATGCGTGGCAGCATATTGCCAATGTCGTTGCTGAATATCTTGCAAGAATCAACGTGAAGTGCATCTCTGACCCTCCCTATAGTCCGGATTTAGCCCCAGGTGACTTTTTTGTATTCCGTAACTTGAAGAAACGCCTTCGTGGGAGGCATTATCCGTTATCAGAAGCAGTGGTGAAGGCTGCGGAAGCGATTTTGAAGGATTTCTCAAAAAATTGTTTGCGGCGTATCTTTGAAGACTGACAGAAACGCTGAGACAAGTGCATCGCATTCAGGGGAGACTATTTTGAGAAGGACCACCAAAATTATTATAATGAATAAGGTTATGTTATCAAAAAAATCGTGATCATTCTTTATTGAATAACACTCGTACGTAACTCACTCTGGCCAAGATTCTATCTGGGGACCTCTTGAATGTGAGGAAACATGCCATCGTCTACGCTTGTTAGGCCGGCCTTCAGCGTATGAATCAGTGAACTGAGAGGTACACAGGTTCTTTCTAATTGCCTACGAAAGCACTTGTAATACTTTATGCGGCGGTCCTGCATTTACAGTGTGTATATTCCATAAAACATTGCATACCACTGTAATTATACTGTCGTTACAGTCCGTAGAGATAGTGTATGGAGCTGAAAGCAGTTACCGAACAGCGTTTGAAGTTGCATCTCCTTGGTCGTAATGGACTACATGAGTGTAATATTAATTGTCACGTGCACTCCCGCCTCTGTTAATTCCTCTGCATTAACTAGTACAGCTGAATGTATAACTAAACGCTCAGAGGTGGTAGCGTTCAAAGAACATTTAATTAAACTGCCACACGTAAACATTGCAGATGCAGATATAAAGCTGTTAACTATGCCTTGTTGGATAAAAACAGTTGAAGTTTGGTTATGCTTAATCTCAATTGCTCTGATAATCTGTGAATATCATCATTTATGTATTTTGTGTTCATTCTAAAAGGTAGAAGCTCCATCTAAGGTAATAGTTGCAGCTAATTCAAAAGAGATCTGCTTTTCCTTATTGATAAATTCCGTTAAGGACTAAACCCAGGAACTGTTTGTTACAGATGAAAATATTGTCGCTGTTTGACGGACATCTTATTGATATTGTTGCATACCAGGGTTGTAAGGGGGGTTGAAAGACTTACAAACCTAATCTACAACTGGGGGTGTAGCTATAGGGATGGTAGAGCAAATAAAACATCAAAATCAACCTAAACTGAAGAACTCTATTTTAAGAAGCCTAGTATTTATACAGAGTATTCCCTGAATCTAGAAGAGACCAGGGGTGCTTTGGTAATACTTGATGACATAATAATTTGATATAATCTTACAGTTGGTGATGTGTTAGGTGTATGGCTGGGCTTATCGAAAGATGTATAATCTGCTGAGTCCGGCGGGGCTATAGTATTCGTAGAAACACTGTTAGATAAACTTTTGTTACCTCTCACAGGGACCGACATAAAGTCCCCTCTGACATCCCTGCGACGTTTCCCCCCGAGGGCTAACTCTACCAGGCTTAAATAGCGGTTCTACAAAAAGTCAATTCAGCGATTCCCACTAACTATTAATTTTGCATCATACCGTTTGCGGCATTGAGAGAATGTTTAAGCCTGTACTGACCTACTAAAACATTATTTCTTCTGATCATCAAAACAAGTTTGGGTCACATGTGAATAATTTCCTTATGCCAACAGTCCAAAGTACATGTTTTGCCAGTCAGCAGAATTTACGTTTGACATACATTTCTGTCAGAATCAATACCTGTTACAAAATAATGATTACCGAAATTTCCAGATCTAGCTCAGCCTATACACGCAACAATATTAGTCAAATATAAGTCCCGGACCTTAAAATAAAAAACTCTTTTTTCCTTTATCTTTCAATATAATCTCCAGAATGACCAATACACCTGTCATATCGGTGTTCTAATTTAATTAAATCATCTCTGTAGTGTGATTTATCGTGGTTATCAAAATAGATGTTTACCACATCAATGACCTCGTTGCTGTGAAATCTTCGTCCTCCAAGACATTTTTTGAGCTCTGGGAACAGATGGTAGTCACTGGGTGCTAGATCTGGCGAATAGGGTGGTCGTTCAAGCAATTCGAACCTTAATTCGCACATGTTTCGCATTACAATGACTGAACGATGGACCGGGGCATTGTTGAAGAAACCACATTCTTTTCTTTGCTAAATGAACACTTTTTCTTTTCACTTCATCACTCAAACTTTGCAGTAAGCTTGCGTAGTAGTCACTAATGATACTTTTACCGTTTTCCAAGTCATCAATAAAAATAATTCCTTGTGCATCCCTGAAAACACTCGTCATAACCTTATTAGCTAACAAAACTGATTTTGCCTTTTTTGGAGTTGGTTCATCTGGCGCAGTCCACTGTTTTCACTGTGATTTACTTTCTGGAGTGTAGTGATGTATCCAAGTTTCATCCATGATAATAAGCCGTCTCAGAAATTAGCTGGGAATTTTACGGTAGAGCTCCAAATTCTTAACAGAAACTGTTTTTCTGTGCAACTTTTAATCAAGTGTCAACAAACACGGCACAGATCTTGTGAAAGCCCAAACCGTTACTTAAAATGTTCAGTAGAAGATTCCGGGTTTCACTAGCACCCATGCAAGGGACCCCTCCGCACCGCAGAGACAACCGCACCCGAGGGACGCCACCGCCGGATCTGCCACGCCGATACCCTCCGTTAGATACAGGTCCTCACGAGATCTACATCGATCACCACGGTGCAATATAGGAAGAACGCTACCCTTTGAAAGGAACGGTGGGCGTCAGGGCCTAGTGGTCATGACGTCTATCCCCCCTCAACATTCCATGCGGTTCGCCGCAGTCATCAACACCACTCTTGGTTCTGGGTGCCACGAGCGGAACCAGCTAACTTCACTGCCCTAGTCTGTGGAAGGTTTTTTAGTAGGTATTCCGCACCGGTGACCTTCACCGGAGCGGCGACTCCTATGTCACCAGCCCAATGATATGTTTAAAGTCTCTGTTATCTTAAACAACTTTAATCTGTGGTATTCCAGTACTAAACGATGAATTTTTTCAGTGATCTCTGGAGTTGTGACTTCCACAGGACGTGCAGAGCGAGGCTCATCACTAGTGCTCGTACGTCCCATTTTAAACTCTACAACCAACCTTTCAAACATTATATATGAAGGGACAAAGCGAGGCTCATCACTAGTGCTCGTACGTCCCATTTTAAACTCTACAAGCCACCTTTTAATTATTGTATATGAAGGGACAGAGCGAGGCTCATCACTAGTGCCCGTACTTCCCATTTTAAACTCTACAACCAACCTTTCAAACATTATATATTAAGGGACAGAGCGAGGCTCATCACTAGTGCTCGTACGTCACATTTTAAACTCTACAACCAACCTTTTAATTATTGTATATGAAGGGACAGAGCGAGGCTCATCACTAGTGCTCGTGCGTCCCATTTTAAACTCTACAACCAACCTTTTAATTATTGTATATGAAGGGACAGAGCGAGGCTCATCACTAGTGCCCGTACTTCCCATTTTAAACTCTACAAGCAACCTTTTAATTATTGTATATGAAGGGACAGAGCGAGGCTCATCACTAGTGCCCGTACTTCCCATTTTAAACTCTACAACCAACCTTTCAAACATTATATATTAAGGGACAGAGCGAGGCTCATCACTAGTGCTCGTACGTCACATTTTAAACTCTACAACCAACCTTTTAATTATTGTATATGAAGGGACAGAGCGAGGCTCATCACTAGTGCTCGTGCGTCCCATTTTAAACTCTACAACCAACCTTTTAATTATTGTATATGAAGGGACAGAGCGAGGCTCATCACTAGTGCCCGTACTTCCCATTTTAAACTCTACAAGCAACCTTTTAATTATTGTATGTGAAGGGGCAGAGCGAGGCTCATCACTAGTGTTCGTACGTCCCATTTTAAACTCTACAACCCACCTTTTAATCATTGTATATGAAGGGACAGAGCGAGGCTCATCACTAGTACTCGTACGTCCCATTTTAAACTCTACAACCAACCTTTTAATTATTGTATATGAAGGGACAGAATCTTTCAATGCATTGTCCATTTCCTCCTTGATATCTTTCGGGTTAAGACTTTCAAATGCTATAGTAGTAATATGACAACCACCTTCTTACCAACACTGTCAAACTTTTGTATACTTAGGTTCTGTTTGAGTCGATTAGCCTTTCTTTTCAGAGTCATAACAATATATCCAAGATTCATCAACAGTAACGATATTCCAAACCAAATTTGAATTACTACCTTGGAATTTTTTTGTACCAATGGATATGTTGTTGGTTTTGTTCGGGGCTCAGTTTATGTAGAATCCATCGACAACAAAGTTTTCTATTGATGTTAAATGTTTTGTATTTGACTCATTCCAATGTAGTCCAATAAATTCCTAAGATGTCCGTCAAACAGCGACGATATTTTAATCAGTAACAACAGTTCTTGGGCTGTGTCCTACACGAAATTCATCAATAAGAAAAAGCTCATCTCTAAGCATATCTTCACGTAGTTTATGTGTTATGACATTTTAAATAGTAATTAAAAAATCATAAGACTGAAAATTTTTGTATTTTTCATGAACACAAACACTTTAAATGGCGATAATAAAGAATATATTAGAGCTAGTGAACAAAACATACTCAACTTCGCAAACATTAGACAATAGCTGTGAAATAGGCACATTTTTCATTTATTTCTGGAGACATGGCCTTCTAAAAGTTTTCAGTGCCGACCTGGTATCTGTTTCATATAATTCATGAGATGCTTTTAAAAAACGAAATACAGAAGCGACATTTTAGGTCTAAGTGGTAAATGTCATCCCAGGATCAAGTCCGTGGCAGTTCAGAAATGTCCCTCTCAACCCCTCGCAGGCAGATGAGAGCCGGAAGCAAGTTTCCAACTGTGTGAATCGATCCTACCTAAAGAATTGAATGCCTTTTGGCAGTGACGTAATATGAAAAAGTATAAAAGTGGAATAAAAAGGGAGAAAAAAGTAACCGAAGTGCAGAAAGGAGACATCAAAAGAAATTGTGAAGGGAGTAGAACCAGAATTGCTAGCAAGGCTTGGGGGGGTTAAAGGGATGAGCACTTTGGCTAGCGTCCAGGAGCTTCAACTATTTGTTGAAAACTGCGAGCCCCAGCTGATAACATGATCACTCCTCTACAAACTTTGAAATTTCGTAATCTCTGTGTGACCACTAAAATTTGGTATTATACAGACTTTCTCTACTCATATCTCTAGCTGATTTAAAATTACATTCTTATATATTACTTTTAGTGGATGATTTAAATGTTTATATAGATACTGTCTGATAAGTCTTTTTTTTAAGAAAAACAATTATTTGAAGTGAGTTTTGACAAGCAATTAACTAATTTTCAAAGTATACACCATCAGATTCTATGGTACTGAGCCATCGTTCAGCTAGGTTTATTATCCCACGATGTACCAGTCTCTGGCTGTTTATGCAAAGAATTCGGTGACACCCACTTGCACCGCTTCAATGTTGTCAAAATTTCTTCCACGTAGAAAATGGACCATGGGTCGAAAAAGATGAAAACCTGATGATGCCAGATCAGGGCTGTAGCATTTCGATTCCTCCGAATTCCTGAATGTTTCCCATGGTTGTTCATGTAGTATGGGGAGTTACATTGTCCTGTTGTAATAGAACTCTTTTTCGGTTAACTACTGCTGGGTATCTCCGTCTCAAATTCTCATGAACTCGTTCCAGTTGTTAAGAATAAAGATCCGCATCAAGCGCCCATCTGTTTGTAACAAACTCCCAGTGAATCACATCTTCAAAATTCCTCCAGACCCACAACATTACTTTGGGACCGAACTGATGACTTTAGCAGGTTGGCGGGGATCAAGCCACTGTCTCGAGGCATCAGGGCTTCGGTAATATATCCATTTTTATTATAAGTGACAATTCTACTGACAAATGGGATTAGGGATAAGCTGACGACAGATATCCACTTTCTTTCAGCCTGTTGAGGTGTCAGTTCATCTACAGCTTCTGTATGATTTTCCAAGTGTCTTAATGTGGCGAAGTATGGTATCTTTTAATGCACCAAGTACTTCTGAAAGCCTACGAGTACTTTTCTGCGGATTTTCTAAGAAAACTTGACGTGTATCCTCAACCTTCCATACTTAAGCTCTTCCAGACTTTAAACTTCATTGAGGCGTTTAAAACATGCACTTAAAAACCTGGCATGTCTTGCTTACATAAGGCTTTCACCAGTCACTTTTCGATGAATTACCTGCTCCTTGTTAATAGGGATAAAGCTCGTTACACATTTCGTTTTACGTAAAAGAAATATAGAAAAGGATAATCCAGTTTTTTTAACAAAAAACTCTCATACGTTACATCCACATGACTTTCTCTGCACATTATTCAACAAATCTATTCTTAAATAATATTATTACTCTGTTGGGTTCACGTTGATCAAGATGCCCATTAATGCTGTGACATTAGGTAGTTATTTTGGTCCACAAAATCAATTTTTGTTTTCCTACTTAAAAAATTAGAAACTCTTACGCTTTTAAAATATGAATGGCATGTTTTTATTTTCGGTTGATAAAAGAGCTTCAATTTGGATATTCTAACATGGTAAATCTTTAGTGTTTTCGTCTCCATTGTTGAAACGTGAGAATCATCGTTGTGCCACACGCTCACTGACACCTCCTTCCACTTCACATATTCTTCGAGCTGCGACAGCAAATTTATAATCTTGTTTCCAGTAATGTTTCAGAAGTACTCTAAGTTCAAACTTTGTTATCTACATTTTGTGATTGTTTATTAACAACTGAAGACTGATACATCCTCGCAATGTACGAGGACTGTTCAATAAATAATGATCACAATTTTTTTTTGACAACGTACCTTTACTCATCCTCATAATTTTGATGGTCCTTCTCAAAATAGTCTCCCCTGAATGCGATGCACTTGTCCCAGTGTTTCTGCCAATCTTCAAAGACATGCTGGAAACCGTTTCTTGAGAGATCCTTCAAAATCGCCTCCGCAGCCTTCACCACTGCTTCTGATGATAGATAATGCCTCCCACGAAGGCGTTTCTTCAAGTTAGGAAACAGAAAAAGTCACATGGGACTAAATCCGGGCTATAGGGAGGGTGGTGGACGCACTTCACGTTGATTTTTGCAAGATATTCAGCAACAACATTGTCAATATGCGGCCGCGCATTATCGTGGTTCAGCATCCAGCCTGCTTCACGGAAATGTGGTCTTTTGCGCCTGATATGGACTTAAATGTTTTCAGGACATCCCTGTAGTATTGTCCAGTTACTGATGTGTGTGCAGGTACATCATGCTGATAAACCATTCCATGAATACCAAAGAATGAGATGACCATAACTTTCCCAGCAGAAGCAACCACTTTTGCTTTTTTTGGGTGTTGGTGACGAAGGAGATTTTCACACTGAGCTTTGCTGTTTGCTCTCAGCATCAAAATGATGTAGCCTAGTTTCATCAGCAGTGATTACGTTTGAAAGAAACTCCGGATCTTCCTATAACATCAACTTTAACTGCATGTTACCTCCATTGCAGTGGTAGGCGATACTGAACATGTCTGAACTTGCCTGGTTCTCACAGGCGGGAACCAGGAGTACTAACAATGAAACTACTGCCGTGTGTTTGTTTTATATTAAGCTAACAGAATATAATAAGATTGAATTTTAGTGCGAAAAATTATGACCGTACAAAGATTATGATCATTCTTTATTGAACATCCCTCATATATAGAAAAGAAAAGAAAAATGTGATATGCAAAAGCTTAAGGTAATACTAAGTTTAAAACAAATCCCTCACTTGCTTTTTATTAGCTGACGAAGTTTCGCATTTGCTACACCAGAAGGTAGGCACGCAATGAGTTAATGGCTCTCTGCAAACGAGGGGAGAGCCCGTAAGTATAAAAAGTGCAACAGGGAATGTTTGAATCCTGCTTTTTTCCCGTCCTGTTTCTTAAATGGATTTCCGGGCCCTTCCCATGTTCTCCCTTCTTCCGTTCACTTGTTTTTATCAGGAAACTTCATCCGAGATAATCGATAAGCGAATGCACAACGATTATCGATATTAAATGATGCAAGAATTTACTGACGGAAGTGAATGCCTTCTTTTTGTTTAGCAGGAACTGATAAGCTACCAGTGACAGTAAGCAATAATGCTGGTCAACAAAATAACGTTGCTCTATCAAGCTTTGAAATTCTGTCTAATCCCTGTTTCATATAACCTTGCCCCGCTGACATGTATCACTCCGCGTGCAACTACCTTCCCCCTCATCCTAATTGGCTAATGCTTTCGCGCCATAGGCCTTAGGCGGTGCCTTCCCGTCACATTTAAACCTGCAGTAAACGTCATAATAATTGTCAGGAAGAGACATAAAATTATACAAATAAGAATATGCAGGCATGCAAAAATAATGAAGTTTATAATGAAACTGAGCAAGTTGAAACTGAATGACTGAGCAATGAAACTGAAACAAATTTATAATGAAAAGCCTTCCGCCTTTTCCACTGGGATTTTTTAAAACCAGCACATATACCTTGCAAAAATGCTTGTCTTTCAGTCTTAAAAGTCGTGTCACGCTATACTTGTGTGTCTTTCATTTACCAAAGTCTCGTCAAGGTAAAATATTTTGCGATTTGTATCCTGGTACAGTCTGATTGTCCTTAAATAACGTCTTCGCCACAAAGCAATATCGGCCCCTGGAGTGGTAAGTTTTCCTGTTGTCTCAATTTCATGTCGCGATGTTCCTACGCATCTAACACTCACACCTGTAAGTTCAGAGCACAGCTATTCGACTTCTCTCACTGACAAAGACGGATTCTTCTCTGTGAGTGCATTAAACATATGCACCACAATTCTTTTTTCGCCGCTTTGTAAAGGTTTTTCCTTGCCGTGCTTCAGCGAAAAACTGGCGCTAGACTCTGCTATTATACATATAATAAGTACACGCACAATAAACGATAAATAAAATAATTTAGCTCTCGTACTCGGCACAACACATCTTCGAATGGCGATATATGACTAATCCAGTTCAAAACAAGGTCAGTGATAAAAGTCATATAAACAAATATGTCATTACTACCGCTAAATCACGTGCTATCGAGCCATGTGCTTGAGAGCAAAGGAACCTCCTCTTTACTTCGTTTAAGAATTAACATGCATTTCAGATAAATCAACTCTGTTACGTAATGTTAAATAACGAACTAATTTTTACCGCACAACAGTGTATACTGCAATAGCAGCCAACGAGAGGTGATAAGGTCACGTGACCGTTAAGAGATACGGGACAAGCTTATGTGAAGCAAGGATTAATAAGAAGCGGTGTAAACACCTATTTGTAAACAATGGTGTGAGGTGATAGTTGTCGTATGCTCAGCTTGCTATATGAAGACTAAATAATCACTGTCGGTCTCGAAGTAATTACCATAGCAACAATATTATTTAACGACATGAAATTACGAGCTATCAGCACGGCTGGTGTTAGTGACGATAATGTATTGATTCCTAATTACCATTGCAAACTATATTATCGGTGACTGCCTCTGCGATAGAGTGGTCGGTACACTGGCTTCTCAACTAGGTGATAGAGGTTCGATACCAGGTTTGGGGCTGGGACAATTTCTATAAGCCTGTCTCCCACAAAGTCTGTCTAATGTTAAAAATGATATAAGGAAAGTAATTTGTAATTTATTTCTTATCTTTCCTTTTACATCATCAAATCGAAATATAAAATCAAGATTACAATTATAAAATCCATACTGGAAAAGGCCATATATTCCTAATTCCAAAATACTATCATGCCGCCCACCATTGAATAATAATTCAGTCCCCATACACCTAACCCTAGGTTTTTGTGTATTGGAGGTCCTCTACTCCTTTTTACACATTTTGCCTTTTCACCTATCCTAATCTAATTGTTCTTAGCCATCTCTCTTTAACTTTCCCTAAATAATTCCCTATATTTCTTTTGTTCTTTTCCCCTTTTACTGACAACATTTTTCTAATTACTACTTCGCCCCCCAAATTGTCCCATTTACGTAGCCAAGCCTGCTCTCTCCATATTTTTGTTTGACTACAATATAATATGCAATGGAAGTCTGCATTCTCATCTCCACACAATGAATATTTATCTAGCTGCCTATCTTGACCTATACCTTTCAAGTTGCTCACTCCTGTTCTCGCCCAAATAAAAGCTCGCCCTAACTTACTACATATATCTATATATCCTTCCCTCCCCCAGGTTGCTTTTATTTCTCTATATAACCTCAGTGAGCTTTTGTCACTTGTACTGGCAAAAATGTATTCTCTGTCAATATCCTCTAATCTTAACTTCCCTCAAGGAGCCTCTATACCCATAGTCTGCATGTACCCATGAATGACCGATAAGTATCTGCTTTAACGCGTCATTCAATTTATGTGCTCGAGACCGACCCCAGTTACTTCTCCTTTGATAAAGAAAGTAAGAAAGCTACAGTTCAACTAGCAAGAACACTGTCAATTGTTTCTCAAGTCAAAGCCCCATGAAAATATTTAAACATATGGTTTTAGAAAAGGAGCTACGTCCAGAAAGTAAGTTCTATATGGAAATAAAATTAAATTGTGTACAGATATAGAAAAATTATTTATTGCACAAAATTCTATAACTCTTAAACTACTTTTCCACATAACTGCCGAAATTTTGCAGGCATTTGTCATAGTGAGGCACAAGTTTTTGTATACCTTCTTCATAGAAGTGTGCCGCCTGTGTCTTCAACCAGTTGCAAACATTTTCTTTCAGCTCTTCGTCATTGTTGAAGTATTGACCGCCAAGGAAAGATTTGAGATGCAAAAACAGATGAAAGTCGTTAGGAGCGAGGTGAAAGCTGTACGGCGGTTGGTCAAACACGTCCCAACCAAATCCCTATAGGATGTTTTTCGTCGCATTTGCAGTGTGTGGTCGTGCGTTGTCGTGAAGAAACACGACACCTTTTGACAGCATTCCTCGGTGCTTATTCTGTATTGCGCGGATCAATTTCCTAAGTGTCTCGCAATAAACATCTGAATTCACAAGCGGCGGGATTTTCAATCAACACCGACATTGTAAACAAGCAGAACTAAGCGTACGTGGCTGACAGCGATCTCACAATGTCGCACAGTTTATGTTTTTCTGTCGTCTAATTGGGAGATTTTGAACTTAAATAAGAAATACACGTATAGAATGGCTAGTGACTTCTTCTGTCTAAAACGATCTAAATAGCATTGAATTGCTTCAGTACCGGTACAGAGGCAAAGCGTGTGAATCAATAATATATGAAAACATGTGACAAATCACTGTACACGAGAGCTAATCCCGTTTTAAACGGCATTTCTCTTGTTTTAAGAATACATGTGAGATTATTCGTTCATAACGTGATTTGAGGTTTAAGAATAGTATAAAACTCGAGCCCTTCTAAGATTTTATCTTTTGGTACATATTATTGGGAATAAAACGCTAATTTTATATCTCGCATCATAGCGAGCTTAAGTAAATGTAGAACTTTATTCACGAGGGCTGTTCAATAAAGAATGATCATAATTCTTCGCACTAAAATTCAATCTTATTATATTCTGTTAGCTTAATGTGAAACAAACACGCCTTAGTAGTTTCATTGTTGGTACTCTTGGTTCCCACCTGTAAGAACCAGGCAAGTTCAGACATGTTTAGTATCGCCTACCGCTGCAATGGAGGTAACACGCGAGGAACAATAGGCGGCTGTGAAATTCTGCTTTCGTCTCAACAAATCTTCAGTTGAGACCTATACAATGTTACAGGAGGCCTATGGAGAGTCTGTTCTTCCCTACAGCACAGCTCGAAGGTGGTTTAAAATGTTTAAAGAGGGGAGACAATCAATTTCAAAGGAAGGTGGACCCGGTGCTACAGTTACTGCTCGTATGGAAGAAAACATCAACACTGCTGCTGCCATTGTGAGAGAGCATCGACGAATTACCTTAATATCACTTTCTGAAATACTGAACATTTCATTGGGTGCCACACACACGTTGGTGACAGAAACATTACACATGAGACGTGTTTGTGCGCGAAGGATTCCAAGACTGTTGATTCCCGAACAAAAGGACATTCGTATGCAGTTAAAGTTGATGTTAGAGGAAGATCCGGAGTTTCTTTCAAACGTAATCACTGCTGATGAAACTTGGCTACATCATTTTGATCCTGAGAGCAAACAGCAAAGCTCAGTGTGGAAATCTCCTTCATCACCAACCCCCAAAAAAGCAGAAGTGGTTGCTTCTGCTGAGAAAGTTACGGTCATCTCATTCTTTGATATTCATGGAATGGTTTATCAGCATGTTCTACCTGCACACATATCAGTAACTGGACAATACTACAGGGATGTCCTGAAAACAATGCAAGTCCATATCAAACGCAAAAGACCACATTTCCCTGAAGCAGGCTGGATGCTGCACCACGATAATGCACGGTCTCATATTGCAAAGTTGTTGTGGAAAATCTTGCAAAACTCAATGTGAAGTGCATGCCTCACCCTCCCTATAGTCCGGAGTTAGCCCCATGTGACTTTTTTCTATTCCCTAAATTGAAGAAACACCTTCGTGGGAGGCATTATCCATCATCAGAAGCAGTGGTGAAGGCTGCGGGAGCGATTTTGAAGGATCTCTCAAAAATGGTTTCCAGCATGTCTTTGAAGACTGTCAGAAATGCTGGGACAAGTGCATCGCATTCAGGGGAGACTATTTTGAGAAGCACCGTCAAAAATATGAGGATGAGTACGTTGTCTAAAAAAAACTGTGATCATTCTTTATTGAACAGCCCTCGTAAAATAAAGTAAAACTGATACCATTCCATTGTTACCAAGTTTAGTTTCCAATCCATTCACATGGCCGTTGCTCTTTGTATTTGCAGATGTTTAATAATTTCAATTGGTTTGGTTAGCCTTTACATTTCATTGTATTCTTTTACATTGGTAGTTTTATCATTCCGTTTGGCGGCAGTGCTGTATTGTCTAGTTAACCTGTTCCGTGTGTTGGCAGCCTTGATTTGAATCGTTATTCTTTTGTCTATAACCTGAATAACTAGTAAAATGGCGGCTAATTTCCAATTGTGAAAGCTTTGAAGGGATAACGTTGGAATTGGCATAGAAAACGGTGTGATACAGCATACAATTTCTTCATTGACTGGTGTAAAGTAAGTAGTGCTAACAAATCATGACCTGGTTTTTCTCCTACCTACATATAGACATAAAATTATTATGGTAAACGACTGGCCCCGAACTTTCGGTAAAAATTTTTCTTAACGATGTGTATGACTGAAATTTCATGAACATTTCCACTATAAAATTACCTTTCCCTCGTTTTAGTCTATAAAATAGTGTATGCCTTCCTGAATCCAAGTATTCTTTGCTAGCATCCGAAAGCCATTTTTAAATGCTCTAATCTAGTTTGAAAGTTTCGTGAATACTAGTAATGAATCTATTGTTTATCGTTGTTTTCTTGGTATTGAAATTTTCAGAATTTTTCATCATTTAAGATGCTCCTGGCGTCGCAGTTTTAGTGTTAGACTAATGAAACTTGCTACACACGTTCATAGAGAGACAGTGAATTGAAATTTCCTTGGTTTTTATTGTGAGATGCATTTAAGTACACTTTCTTTACTTCAAAACACAAAAATTTCAAATTTTGGACAAGAAATCCATATTCATAGCTTTAAAAATTTCTGGAGCCTAAAGTTATTGAGACACAGAGAAACCTAGAGCAAATTCAAAAAATGGATGTATTGGGAACCTGTTGTTAAAATATTAGACCAAAATTTATTTTGTTGCAAGGGACTTTTAGGTGACGTAACCAAAAATAAATAAATTTGACCATATTTTCCAAACTATCAAAGAAAAATTGATAAAATTTGGGCTGTATCATATGTGCACTAATTTACATCTGTGGTATAAATCTTAAAAAGCTAGCGTTATGTTCAGGATTTCAAATTTTCAGTCATAGGCATCTTTAATGTGCTACGTAAGGAGTAATCCCAGAGTTTGTAAGTAGGAGTGTGAATGTATGTGCGTAGCCAAAAACATACCAGTTAACATAAATGGAACATTGAAAAGATAGAGTCATACTGAAACATTCAATGCCATAGCCGGGATTTGAACCATGGATCTTCTGCTTGCCGTCCAGTCGCTCTAACCCTTGAGCTACTATGGCCAACGTGCCGACATGAAATTAAATTCTCCAACTGACTCGTGTTTTTCCCCGTAAATGTCATGTCGGCACGTTGGCCATAGTAGCTCAATGGTTAGACCGGCTGGACGGCAACCCGAAGATCCGTGGTTCAAATCCCAGCTATGGCATTGAGTTTTTCAGTCTGACTCTATCGTTCCATACTTTAGCCTACACAGGGCCAGTGTGAAAGAACAATTAATTTCCATAAATGGAACAGTTTAAATATATAATATATATACAATATATAATAATTTTAACTTAATACTTGACTTATCTTATAAGAAATGATGACACATTTCTTATAAATTCTCGGGGATCGCGATTTCATGTAAACTTATACACATCTTCAGCCGGAAACAACACAGCTGTCGTCATCGTTACGAACGTTAGATGTTAATATATTCTTGTTAGTACTACCAAAATCTGAAAATAAAACAAAATTAAAAACAGAATCGACTGCCGGTATTTCAAAATTCATTACACGACGTTTGTTTTTTAAAATAAATATCTTTTCCCAAACCATTAAATATATTGGACCATTTCATTTATTTAATAATTTAACTTTGGGATTTATTTCATGGTTAAATGACCAAAGATGATCTGCTACGGCCGATTTATCAGTTCTGTTTGTACTTAATGTTACGAAACTTTTCTTTCGTTCTGGTTTCTAAATTACGTTTTGTCTTTCCAATATAAACTTTTTCACAATCGAAATAATTAAACTGATAAATACCAGATTTTTTTATTTTTTGTTTCTTTTATCTTTTTATTTATTATTTTTATTGTTAGGAATTTTATTATTATTATTATTATTATTATTATTATTATTATTATTATTATTATTATTATTATTATTATTATTATTATTATTATTATTATTATTATTATTATTATTATTATTATTATTATTATTATTATTATTATTATTATTATTATTATTATTATTATTATTATTATTATTATTATTATTATTATTATTATTATTATTATTATTATTATTATTATTATTATTATTATTATTATTATTATTATTATTATTATTATTATTATTATTATTATTATTATTATTATATTGAATTTCTATAAAAATATATTAAAAATATAAAAATATAATATAACATAAATATAATATAATATTCCTAATAAAAAATCTGGTTTACGAAAATACGATTCTATTTTAAAATTTGTTTTATTTTCAGATTTTGGTAGTACTAACAAGAACATATCAACATCTAACGTTGGTAACGATGGCGACAGCTTTGTTTCCGGCTGAAGATGTGTATAAATTTTACATGAAATAGCAATCCCGAACAATTTATAAGAAAAGTGTCATCATTTGTTATAAGATAAGCGAAGTTTTAAGTTAAAAATTGTTATATTTTTATATATTTGTTTGCTTCACTGTTAATAGCTTCATATTTTACGTATATAATTTTATTTCATCGTTACTTTACAAATTACAAGGCTGTGTAAAAAATAGCATATTTACCCACACTGCTTTAAATGGTTTAATTTACTCCTAGGATTGCTACAGTCGCAAACGTTCCCAATCGTTAAACATATCCTTATCTTTTAATATTTGTATTATAAATAATTACTCTTTTGATAACGTATTGTTTTCTTTTCTCTGCAGGTAAGATCCACAGCAAATACTTCTCCATCATAGGAAGGCTCTCTGGCTTCCAGAAGGTAAATGTGTTTACAAATAAACATACTTCTTTCGCAATGTTTATTTTAATTTAATATTCAATTGCCGTTTAGTTTGTAGTTTAAGGTAAAGTTAATGATAAGCCAAGACCTAACGTGTGAACTTCACAAATTATTACTTCTTACTAAAATATGTGGCAGATTATCGTTTAGAACAATGGCTGGAAAATAAACCACAGCAAAAAGCCAACTCGCACCTTGTGTTGGCTAGGGTTATTGTACAGATCCATGGTCCTTTGCCTTTCTGAGGACATTCCCAGAAAATGGATTACGTATATCTCATTTTCTGATGAAAATATCTTTAGAAATATGCTTTTCTATCAAAATCTTTGAAAACTATTTCATGTAAAAGGATTTTTTCGGCTGAGGGATTATCTTGTTTGGTTTGTAAGCGAGTTACCCTGGTCACAGAGAAAAATACACATCGAATATTTTTTTAAATATTTTTTTTTTTCCTAGCGATGCGTCCTCGATAGTTGCGATACTACGAACTCACCATCGATATAGAATCGATGTATCGATATCGAACGATACGTCAGTATATTTGTTGGGTGTTTTCCGATACTTTTTGTGATCATTCTGCAATTTTTATTTCATTTTAAAATCACAAAATATTGGCGCAAGTAGAACATTACAAAGCCCGAGAAATTGCCAGCAATGTGGTACTGTACAGTAAGTAACATTATACAAGAAAATAATCGTGTGTCAACTGTCAGTTAACAGTTCCCAAGAACAAATCACTACATATCTCACCTACTCTTTCTAGTGTACTGGTTTACTGCAAAACAAATGCAACATTTCCAAAACTAAAAAAAAAAAAAAAAAAAAAATCAGCTGCTAACAAGTTATAACACCTCCTTTTTATCAGGACTGGGACCAGATAGGGACTTCTGTTTTTTTTTTTTTTAACACACATGAACTCTTTGAGATTGCGTGACAGATATGGCAGCACTGTACAGTGCATAAAACTAGAGACAGTGACGAGAGCTACGACTGTTTTTGACCCATAAAATGGCGACGTTTCCATTGCAAGAACAGCGTGTAATCATTCGTTTTCTCCATTTTCGTGGTGTGACACTTATTGAAATTCATCGCCAGTTGAGTGAGGCATGTGGTGACGGTACCATGTATGTGTCTAATGTGCGTTCCTGGGTGTGACAGTTCAATGAAGGCAGAACATCGTGTGACAACAAACCAAGACAGTCAGCACCTCACACCAGCCGGTCTGACGACATAATCCAGCGAGCGAAGAACCATGTTTTGGAGGATCGCCGATTGAGCATTTTCATATATTAATGCAGGATTGTGTGCACAGATCACACGGAAATGCCAATTTTGGAGACGATGTCTGTAACTGTTTTGGTTCGTTGTCACACGATGTTCTGCCTTCATTGAACTGTCACACCCAGGAACGCACATTAGACACATCCATGGCACCATCACCACATGCCTCACTCAACTGGCGATGAATTTCAATAGGTGTCACACTACGAAAATGGAGAAAACGAATGATTACTCGTTGTTCTTGCAATGGAAACGTCGTCATTTTATGTATCAAAATCAAGTCCTAACTCTCGTCGCTGCCACCAGAGTTCTATATACTGTACAGTACTGCCATCTCTGTCACATATTCACAAAGAGTCCACGTGTATTTAAAACAACAGAAGTTCCTATGTGATGCCAGGTCTAGTATTTTTAAACAAAAACTTATAAAAATGGACTGTTTTGCTTTTAAATGTCTAATGTAGAGTTTAAAAATAATAACACTGATGGATTTAAGTTTTTTCTCATTAAATATGTGTATCTAATTAATTTTATTAGCATTACACAGTTTTCCCAACATTCTAGTTTGTTTTCAAGCTATAAATAGAACTGACGATATCGAGTATCGAAGTATCGGATGTTTTGGAAGATATCGTACATCGGTATTTAGAAAAGCTAATATCGACCCATTCCTAGTCTTTATTTTTTTCAGGGGACGTCAAAACGTGTATTCAGGTGAAATTTTATGAGGAGAGGCATGCAGTACAGGCTGTGTTTGATATATAGAGAGTAGTGAAGTTAAGGATAGAAGGTTTAATAATGAAGCACAGTCATATGTTTGGAGAGAGTTCTCAAGTGCAGCTCTGTAACTAAGCTAATAAACTTGTCTGGAGAGCATGCAGAATCATTATTTATTTTATATGTGGAGAGAAGTTCGCAGTAAAACTTGCATCTTGAGTCAAGAACCAAGTTCCTTCTTATTTTATTGTGACCCTTCTGGAGGCAATTCGACGAATCAAGTAGAAGCGTAACGGAATAATTACATCCTCGAATTTTACCTCGCCTGAACTTTCCTCCTGGTTGAGCTGCAGGCTCAGGTATGACCCTGACAGTTGCCAACGCCGTTAACATGATTTCCCTCCCTTTGTGTTCTACGTCTGCCTCAGGTTATACAATGCAGAAGATGTGAGAAAGTGTCTAACATTTCACGGTCGAAGGCACTGTACGGTCCTTCGACCGGATGGCCTTCTAGTGTTCACGGGGTTTACTGGCACCACCTCACACCATGAAACCTAGTCCGCCTCTGTAGCATAGGTGGTAGGATATTTGCTTCATGTTCCAGAGTTCCCGAGTTCGAATATTTGAAAAATAATTTTATATTTGCACTTGGATTGGGGCACCCGTGGGGTGGCCGGGTGTAAAGAATAGCCCCAAGGTAGACCATACCTGTCGTAAAAGGCGACTAAAATGGTCACCCAGTGTCCGGGGTATAACTAGGCCACCCAGTCCCAGGGGACTTAAATGTGGGACCTGGCCCTCGAGGTTGGGGGTTGGGCGTAGGGTTAACTCCCCTACCTCGTAAAAAGAACTTTGTTACGGATACCCTAATACAGCCTCGGACTAACTCGGATACTCTGGAGACAACCCGGCGAAGAAAACGTCTAATGAGACGGAAAACAGATTTGCTAATGGTGACTTGGAATGTAAGGACACTGAAGAAACCTGGCAAGTTAAAGGAACTAAGGATTGAAATGGAAAAATAATAAGGTGGATTGGCCATGTGCAGAGAATGCCGGAAACCAGTGTAGTTAAGAAGATATTCATAGGAAAGCTGGATGACAGAAGGAGAAGAGGAAGATCCAGGAAATGATGGGTAGATGATGTAGAAGATGACTTGAGGAAGTTGGGGGTTAAAGGCTGGAGAAGAAAAGCAGAGGACGGAGTAGAATGGAAGAGGGTGGTTAGGGAGGCCAAGGGCCTACATGGCCTGTAGCGCCATCATCATCATCATCACCTGGATTGGGGGGCACCCGTTAGAAAAAGATGTTATTATTTCACGTAGGGAAATATTGGTGAACTTATTTAGGAATTGCAACGGGGAATTGCAAGAGGCGTAATGATGGATGATTAATTACTCTCACCTTTGGTGACGATCTGAAAGAGTATTTTATGCTGCAATTATTGGAAAATAAACAACAATTCTTGAGCTTTAAATATTGTGGAATTTATTCTGCAAAACCATTAGTAAACTCTGCTACAATTTTAAATGACGTAGATTCTGTCCTTTCACAAATTATTGTTGTTGCATCGATGAACATTAAGTTTCTGGCACACGTCACTAGTGCATTTACAGCTAAAACGTTTTTCTGCAAACTTTCAGAGCGACTCCAAAAACACGTTTTAATCTTAGGATCGTTCTTCGCAAAGTGGCGCCAAGCTATCTCATTATTCTTGGTTCTCCGCACACGATGTTTCTAGAACAACTAAATTACTTTTCCTTTATTGGTCCACATCACCACATTACGTGCAATTACCAATAACAACACTATTATGTAATATTCAACTCGCGTTGTATCACACCGTGGCCTACTTAGTTTCAAATTTCCTATTTTATACAAATTACTTTATCCAGAACAATTCAGAACACATTCTTAAATATTTGAAAAATATGAAATAACTGCCACAGATTCCAATTTGATAAAGATAATGTCGGGGAGCATTTTCAATTACCCTAACAGTGGTTTAACTATGAAGCTTGAGACTTAAATAGAGTAGAACCTCGTTTACCCGGATCAACTGGGACGAGGACCGATCGCAGTTAGCGAAAATCCGGGTTATCCGAGAATGACTAAAAACTGATAAACAAACATATACGAATATATACAAATATAATAATTTGTAACTTAAAACTTCACGTATCTTATAAGAAATGATGACACTTTTCTCATAAATAATTCGGGATCGCGATTTCATGGAAAATTCTTCCACGTCGTCAGCCGGAACCAACAGAACTGTCATTATCCTTACAAATGCTAGATGTAAATATGTTCTTGTTAGTACTGCCAAAATCTGAAAATAATACAAATTTTAAAACAGAATCAACTGCCGGTATTTCAAAATTTATTACGCGATGTTTGTTTTCTTTTTTATATAAATATATTTTCCCAAACCATTAAATCCATCGGGTCATTTAATTGTTTTAATAATTTAACTTCTGGATTTATTTCATGGTTAAATGGCCAAAAATGATCTGCAGGGGCAGATTTAGTTTATTATTATTTTTATTATCTTAGATCTAGATTTAATGGATTGCTTCCTTTTCTAGACCTAAAGATAATAAGAAATAATAATAAATTAAACTTTGGTATTCATAGCAAGGATACTCATATTGGTAATTACATAAAAAAATAAAAGTTTTAACCCTTTTTCACATAAATTTGCTGTTTTCAATAGTTTGATTTATAGATTAATAAATATACCCCTGAATAAAGAGGAATTTAATAAAGCATATAAACATATTAATACTGCTTTAATTAATGGTTTTAATAAAGACTTTATACACACAAATTGAAAAATTTAAATATCAAAAGACTGTTAATGATACTTCTACGCTTATTTCTTCTCAACCTTATTCACCCAGGTGAACTGGGGCCAGTTTAGAAATTACTGTCGCCACATTTTCATCTTAAACACATACACTGTATGTACTCTAATAGCCTATGTATTTGTACTGTACTACAAACTAGTCGGTAGTAAAAAGACAGCGAGCTTCTGTTGTCTCAGTTTTGTGTATCACTTATCTTACATCCGCTTCAACATTAGACGTTCATTTGTCTTGACTCTCGAAATAAAGCATCAATTTCTCTATGTTTGTTACTGCTTGTGTGTGGGTCATAACAGCAGCGAGCTTCTGCTGTCTCAGTTTTGTGTATCACTTATCTTACATCCGCTTCAACATTAGACGTTCATTTGTCTTGACTCTCGAAATAAAGCATCAATTTCTCTATGTTTGTTACTGCTTGTGTGTGGGTCATAACAGCAGCGAGCTTCTGCTGTCTCAGTTTTGTGTATCACTTATCTTACATCCGCTTCAACATTAGACGTTCATTTGTCTTGACTCTCGAAATAAAGCATCAATTTCTCTATGTTTGTTACTGCTTGTGTGTGGGTCATAACAGCAGCGAGCTTCTGCTGTCTCAGTTTTGTGTATCACTTATCTCACATCCACTTCAACATTAGACGTTCATTTGTCTTGACTCTCGAAATAAAGCATCAATTTCTCTATGTTTGTTACTGCTTGTACGTGGGTTCATCAGCTGGTTCATCAACACAGTCCGAATCTGAACACTCTTCATTTTCATTTTCAGTAACACTGCATGATGCAAAAATTTCTTCCTCTGTAATCGGTTTATAACATTCGTCTTTGTCAATGTCTTCTTCATCAACATCGGAATAGCCACCCATATTTTTAAAAATGTCTATAAAATCTTATTGTTTGTTCTTCTTCAATCTTGTTTTCGGACAAGTGGCCATGACTTTATCAAAGTTTCTCTTCCAACCTGATCCCAAGTAGGTGGAGTGAGCCCGCTAGCAAGAGAATTTGAGAACGTACCTACCGAGAATATCGATGTATCATTTGTAAAACAATTCTTCATTAAATGCGTTAAACAACAATTTTCTTCTTCAAAACTGGTCAGTGATAACGAGGTTTTACTCTACTTAAAACGTTGTAAGTGATCTCAAACGTACGTATCTCATTATATATGAGAACCCCTAATGGTTAACCAGGAAAAGTACGAGTCATTTGGCAAATTTAATGCTATGTTGGCATGTTGGTCATAATAGCTGAATGATTAAATGGAACCGGACGGAGAGTGGGAGATCCGTGATTCAAACCCTGGCTTTGGCATTGATTTTTATTCAACCTTACTCTACCTATCTCCTTTTTTATTCATGGAATCTCAAAACGTGATATTCCTGTGTAGATATGCAATGTATTTTTGGTATAGTCACGTATACAGAAGTACCAATCCGTGTGGCCGATTAGGAAAGTGCTGAAATAGCCTTAGAATTGGCGATGTTCGTAGAAGAAGTCAGCACCTTAATTCTGTACACGCGAGCACTCACGTTCTCAGATAAACAATATCACGGGGACGTGCTGTCAGTGCCTGCATTCTGACACGTACCAATGCCCCTTTACCTGCTACTGGATACACATTATCACTCCCAACTTAAGGGATAAAACACACATTTTCATTCTAAAACTTCGTTTTTTTTTTTTCGAAACTATTGTATTGAATATATGGATAGACTGCAATTCTTTTAAAAAGACCTGAAGCTTTCCTGACGCCAAATATGTTCAAGATCTGCTCTGGAAACAAGCCGAGTGAAAAGACGATTAGAATATCATCAGGATATTTTAAGAAATGTTATAACTACAAATGTATCACTGCATATAACCCAAATATAAACAAAGACAAAACACTACCAATACTTGCATCACTGAACAAAAGACTGTATCACTAAATTAAATGCCAGGTCAGCAGATGGCGTCAGTGTAGAAAATGCAATGCTTCTGCATGTAGGAGAGACAATAAACTTCGCTTTGGTACGAGGGCTATTCAATAAAGAATGATAACAATCTTTCTTCTTCTTCTTCTTCTTCTTCTTCTTCTTCTTCTTCTTCTTCTTCTTCTTCTTCTTCTTCTTCTTCTTCTTCTTCTTCTTCTTCTTCTTCTTCTTCTTTCTACCACGTAGATACTCATCCTCATAATTTTCAAGTCCCAGCGTTTCTGCCAGTCTTCAAAGACATGCTAGAAACCATTTTTGAGATATCCTTCAAAATCGCCTCCGCAGCCTTCACCACTGCTTCTGATGATGGATAATGCCTCTCACGAAGGCGTTTCTTCAAGTTAGGGAATAGAAAAATGTCACATGAGGCTAAATCCGAACTATAGGGCGGGTGAGGGATGCACTTCACGTTGACTTTTGCAAGGTAGTCAGCAACAGCATTGCCAATATGCGGCCGCGCTTTATCGTGCTGCAGCATCCAGCCTGCTTCACGGAAATGTGGTCTTTTGCCCCTGATACAGACTTGCAATGTTTTCAGGACATCCCTGTAGGCTTTTTTTTTTTAATTTACGTCCTCCAACGTTAAGTCATATCGGATGATGAATGGAATGATGAAATGATGCTCAAATGGGCCCGGAGTCCACGGAGCTTAAAGTTACCCGACATTCGTCTTTTTAGGATAAGGGAAAGCCCCGGAAAAACCTTATCCAGGTAACTCACTCTGGCCGAGATTCGAACTCTGGACCTCTTGAACGTGAGGCAGACATGCTATCATCTACGCTACTGAGGCGGGCACATCCCTGTAGTATTGTCCAGTTACTGATGTGTGTGCAAGTACAACATGCTGATAAACCATTCCATGAATATCAAAGAATGAGATGACCATAACTTTCCCAGCAGAAACAACCACTTTTGCTTTTTCGGGGGTTGGGGATGATGGAGATTTCCACAATGAGCTTTGCTGTTTGCTCTCAGGATCAAAATGATGCAGCCAAGTTTCATTAGCAGTGATTACGTTTGAAAGAAACTCAGGATCTTCCTCTAACATCAACTTTAACTGCATTCAGACCTGAATGCGAATGTCCTTTTGTTCGGGAATCAACAGTCTTGGAACCCATCGCGCACAAACACGTCTCATGTGTAATGTTTCTGTCATCAACGTGTGGTTGGCACCCAATGAAATTTTCAGTATTTCTGAAAGTGATCTTAAGGTAATTTGTCGATCCTGTCTCACAAAGGCAGCAGCAGTGTTGATGTTTTCTTCCGCAAGAGCAGTAAGTGGAGCACCAGGTCCACCTTCCTTTGAAATTGATTGTCTCCCCTCTTGAAACATTCTAAACCACCTTCGAGCTGTCCTGTAGGGACCCCGTAGGGGAAGGGATCCGTCCCTTTTAGCTGCCAAAGTGCGGGCGCTACGGACCCCTAGCACTCGTGGTACCTCTGACGTTACTAGAGGAACCTCGGGCCGAACATAACGAGCCCCTCCCGAATGGGAGCTGTTCGGATTGGGTTGGTCTCGAGGGGGCAGTTGGTTCCCGTCACCCACGGGCAATTGGGTACCTCTGGCCAGGCTAACATTGGCCGCCCGGAGGGGGTAGAGGGTTGCCTCATAAGTCTCAGGGACTAGCCTGCAGAGCTAGTAGCTGGTCAGCTAGACACTGGCGGCCCTACCAAGGATTTTTGGTAGCTGGTTCATTAAGGACTGGCGCGTAAGTGGCGTATCCACTTCCGTCCCGTCTGCCGTGTGCAGGCGGGGGGGGGCAGCTTATAAAATAGGTGCTGTCCTAATGGAAATAACAGATGAGGCCCGGGTTCAGGTCCTACGGGGCCGGGACTAATGGGAAGTAGACCTCGGTGAGTATGTCCTGTAGGGAAGAACAGACTCTCCATAGGCCTCCGGTAACATTGTATAAGCCTCAACTGAAGATTTGTTGAGACGAAAGCAGAATTTCAAAGCCGCATATTGTTCCTCGCGTGTTACTTCCATTGCAGCGGTAGGCGATACTGAACATGTCTGAACTTGCCTGGTTTTCACAGGCGGGAACCAGGAGTACCAACAATGAAACTACTAAGGCGCGTTTGTTTCACATTAAACTGACAGAATAAATTAAAATTGAATTTTAAGGTGAAAAATTACAACCGTAAAAATATTGTGATTATTCTTTATTGAACAGCCCTCGTAGTAAAGCAAGTATATAGTACCCCGAAATACGCGCTTAATTTTATATTTGTGGAAAAAGCCATGTAAGTTAAGAGTCGAAACACGTTTAACCTTTGTCTTGAGCAAAAACTTTCACTTTTTGCAATAGTAATAATAATGGGTTTGGGGAAGATCCGCTTCCGTCTTACAAGGTTAAATGTGCCAGTATTCTCCATGAACACAGAGGTCATTATGTAACTTGGTCTTCTGCATTTAGCATTAAATATAAGTAATTAATGTTATTACATTTTTGAGAGCTTACAACATATTCGTTGTAGCTCAGTCGGTAGAGCACCTGTCTGAGGTGCGAGCGGTCCAGTGTTCGATTCCCGGCGTTGGAGGTGGGGATTTTTCTCCAACCAAGATGATTCCTCATTTTATCCAGAGTCTGGAAGTATGGATGAGCGAATGTGTGCGGGATCTAAAGATTAAAACCCAACGAATACAAGTTAACACCTTCGACATGTTCCAAAGAGAACGGCCGCCGATTAAAAATAAATAAATAAATAAATAAATAAATAAATAAATAAATAAATAAATAAATAAATAAATAAATAAAGGAACATTCGGTTTTGCTAATTGAAATTGGAAATTAATCGTTTCTTTACACTACCCGCATATAGGCTAAGGATTTTGATGGAGTCAACATGAAAAATTCAGTGCCATGTCCGGGATTTGATCCACGGATCTCCTAGTTTCCGTCCATTCGCTCTAACCCATTGAGCTACCATGGCCAACTTGCCATCACGATATTAAGTTCTCCATTTGACTCATATATTCCCCCGATAGACCAGAAGATCCGTGGTTCAAATCCCGGCCGTGGCATTGAACTTTTCATGTTGACGCTGTCTATCAAAGACCTTTGCCTATAGATATACGGCTAGTGTGAAGAAATGATTAATTTCCATCGATTAACTAAAATAATAAGAGTTAAATGATGAAGCCTGGGACTCAAGTACTTACGATAGTAAGTCGCCACAAACGGTGTATCTCGGATGCGAGAGCTCCTAGTGGGGACTACATAGTTTCTACCATGAAGTTGGTTGTTGATCACTTGGCAGTGTTTAGGTATCCTATAGGATACATTATCTTTAGATAAATATATTGTGACTTTGTGGGTTCGTAGAAGTAAAAGGCCGAAATTCTAAATGTTCTTTATTTACGTAGAGATACACTGTTCAATTCTCACTAACAACATTATATCACATAATAGCACAATCTTCCTAGGTCGATGGCAATAACAAACCGTGACAGCTGATTACATTAGCTTTCGTCACAATAACCAGGGGCGGCCGGTTAGGCATTGCATTGGCGGTGCCATAATTAATAAATAAATAAGTAAATAACTAAATAAGTAAATGAATAAATAAGTAAGTAAATAAATAATTAAATACAAAATAAATAAGGGTTGTTAAAATATAAATATGTGCACCAATTTCGAACGATTTAGGTAATCTTATCAATAATCCATCCTATATTATAATATACTGTACCATACAGAACGTGCAGGGAAACGAAAATAGATATTTATTACATCCGTACTCTTGTTACGCACAGGTGTAACGAGTACAGTAAAAGTTTGATAATACAGTTCATGGAGAATAAAATGAAATGTGTAGTGTTTAACGCCCGCTTTTACTACATACGGAACCGCAGGCGGTGACACTGATTGTTCGTGTCGTGATTAATTTAATTCGGAGTACCACCTTGATTTTAGCTGTAACCAAGGAAACTGATTTTGTGGACTGTACTCGATAGAGCTGTATTCATATCACTAGATAAATTTATTGCACACGCTACATTTCTTATGTGAATAATCATGAAGAAGACAACAATACAGTTAATATTTTAAATAAACTAAAATCGCTTTTTCATTGGAACAAACGCTGCATGCAGCCACACAACCAAGCACATCACATGTCTCTACATGTCTCCAACATGTCTGTAACATGTCTCCAACTAAAAACCGGAAGAAGACTATTTTCATGCGCGCTGGCGAGTCACATGACCAGCTGGCCGCATAACCGGCGCCAAGTGAAATATTCATGCGCCCGACAAACAAATGACGGTCATGGCGCAAACACTGATGATACATGAGATGAAGATGGAGCACCGGTGGAATGAGATGGCGGGGGAAACCGGGGGTCCCGGAGAAAACCCGCCCCAGCGCCGTGTTGTCCACCACAAATCTCACTTTGCGGTCGCCTGGGATCGAGCCCGGGCCACCTTGGTGAGAGCTAAGCGGTCTAACCACTGAGCCATGGCGCGGCCTTCATGGAGAATGTGATACGAAGCGCTTGTGTACGATTTCGTGACAGAAAGACAGCCATCTTACGTCCCGTGTTTTACTGCACTCTAGCGGATAAAGAGTAAGCTATGCGCCAGAGAAATCTCGGCACCACCTTCTCCCATAAGAAGCTGTGTATAAGCAGACATCCTAGCCCTTAACACAGGCGCTTATGAGCGTAGACGGTGCCGTTCTGGAATCGGCGCCAAGCCACGGAAAACAACCAGGACAGAGCACTTGCGTTTAATGTGCCTATTCACACGAGGGAGCAGATACACAGAAACAATCTTTTTTGCGCAATTCCTATACACTTCTCTTTCTTTAATTTTCATACAAATGGTGCCATGGCACAGTGGCACTACCTCAGAAGCCGCCCCTGACAATAACACTCCACTTTGCGAGCCGTCACGACCTTAAATATCTAATTCGTAACTCTAGATGGTTCTAAAGTCAGCCAGAACCCGAACAATCTCTTTCAGTCCAGAAATTTCCAATCATTCTATCACATTCTAGAAGCGTAACGTTATCTGTGCCGGCGAGTCCTTCACCTCAGTTATCGCTACCCGCCGGCGCTTGTTTATAGTAGCGGCGCTATCATTAACTGCTTAGCAAGGCTCATTATTACCATGCAACTTTATCCGCCGACTGTTTTCTTATTTATGGGGAAACTTTTATGCCTGTTACCGTGACAATATAATTCATATTGCTAAACTACTTTTTGGTTTATATGATTCAATGGAAGCAGAAATTAGGGAAAAGGCCATAAAACACAAAAATATTTCTCACTTCTGTCACTTACTGTGAATATCATGTAATATATATGAGAGTCAGAGACCAAACTGCCATCCCGCTCCGTTGTGATCTATACATCGTCAATTGGAGAAGAGGGCCGCCGCTGTCAATGCCTTTCCAGCAGCTACATACAAAACAGAAAATAATGGAATGCAGGGAGCGTGCCAGTAATTTCAAACACTTTGAACAACTCCAGGCAGCCTTTTATTAATACCTTGAAGTGGCTTCGCGAGGAGAAACTTGTTAGTCATGAATGCACAAGCAGCTTCTCAGAACATCGTCGCGACATTCCCATAAACGATTCACTGAACACCTTCCGAAAACACTTGCTGTTCCGCGAACTTGCAGCTCTACCATAAAAAGTAACGTCTTTCAAACAAAACCGCGGTACTGGTCGAAATCAAACAATGCCTTACGCATACACGTTGTACAAACACCTATCGCTCTGTCTACTTCAATATAGAGAAGAGTATACGAATAGAGAAAGTCATGTAAAGTCTACTGTATTCCCTAGTAACTACAATAAGATGTTTATCTTGAAATAGATAGAGCAATAAGTGTTTGTACAAGAGTAGAGAAAGTCATGTATATAAAACATTTGACTATCACTTAAAGTCTACTGTATTCCCTAGTAACTACAATAAGATAATGTTTATCTTGAAGTAGATAGAGCAATAACTGTTTGTACAAGAGTAGAGAAAGTCATGTATATAAAACATTTGACTGTCACTTAAAGTCTACTGTATTCTCTTGTAACTACAATAAGATAATGTTTATCTTGAAGTAGATAGAGCAATAAGTGTTTGTACAAGAGTAGAGAAAGTCATGTATATAAAACATTTGACTATCACTTAAAGTCTACTGTATTCCCTTGTAACTACAATAAGATAATGTTTATCTTGAAGTAGATAGAGCAATAAGTGTTTGTACAAGAGTAGAGAAAGTCATGTATATAAAACATTTGACTATCACTTAAAGTCTACTGTATTCCCTTGTAACTACAATAAGATAATGTTTATCTTGAAGTAGATAGAGCAATAAGTGTTTGTACAAGAGTAGAGAAAGTCATGTATATAAAACATTTGACTATCACTTAAAGTATACTCTATTCCCTTGTAACTACAATAAGATAATGTTTATCTTGAAGTAGATGGAGCAATAAGTGTTTGTACAAGAGTAGAGAAAGTCATGTATATAAAACATTTGACTATCACTTAAAGTCTACTGTATTCTCTTGTAACCACAATAAGATAATGTTTATCTTGAAGTAGATAGAGCAATAAGTGTTTGTACAAGAGAAGAGAAAGTCATGTATATAAAACATTTGACTATCACTTAAAGTCTACTGTATTCCCTTGTAACTAAAATAAGATAATGTTTATCTTGAAGTAGATAGAGCAATAAGTGTTTGTACAAGAGTAGAGAAAGTCATGTATATAAAACATTTGACTATCACTTTAAGTCTACTGTATTCCCTTGTAACTACAATAAGATAGTGTTTATCTTGAAGTAGATAGAGCAATAAGTGTTTGTGCTTGAGTAGAGAAGGTCATATACATATAAAGCATTTGACTATCACTTAAAGTCTACTGTATTCCCTTGTAAATACAATAAGATAATGTTCAACTTGAAGTAGATAGAGCAGTAAGTGTTTGTAGAAGAGTAGAGAGGTAGAGACTTTTCATAAACGGATTACCTGGCATACCCAATTCTTGGCCTTGTATCAGCTTCCCGTGAACCAGGAAATACGCGCGTGTACCAGCTGTTTTACATTCAGCAACAGTTCTTCCGTTATTGGATGAAAACAAACAGGCACGTGCTCAAAGTGGCTACGCTCGTCCAGAAATTAACCTTCGCGCCAACCACTTAATTAAGCGGCCACAACTGTACGTGAAATTAATGACGAAGCCGTGGCAGAATAATGTGGAAAATCTGCGCCGTTCGCATTTGACCGCAGAGCACGTAATTTCCTGTTGTACCGTGAATGGACACACCTAGTAACTGATTTTTCGGTGTCAGGGATGGGATGTCACGAAACATCACCTATGTATTTGCATACAACACGGCGCTGGGGCGGGTTTTCTCCGGGATCTCCGCTTTTCCCCGTGATTCATTCCACCGGTGTTCCACCTTCATATCATATATCATTGGTATCACCGCCCCGGAGTATGCATCGCTCCCGGGTAGAAGGAGGCCCGGGTCCTTGGTCCTACGGGTCCAGGACTAATGGGTGTACATCCTCTGACCTTAACTAGCTATCACCGCCTGTGGTGCCTTAGGTAGTAAAATTGGGCACTAAACAGTACAGGTTTCACTTCATTTCAGTGCATAGGACAGTATTCCTACATTTCACCAGTTTGAAACTCCCCGGCAGGCCAATACAACCGACATCCTACCCTACTGTATCCAGGAAACGATCCCCCAGACCGGCTTCGAAAACCGGAGACAGTTCTACGTTGCAGAAAATGTTTACTAGACGTAACCGCCTGAGCCATTTGCCTCTGTAGTAGAGAGCGGAGTTCACAGAGTTTCTAGACTTCTGTTACCTTGTCTGCTAAAATTGTAAATAAATGGAGAAGAAGAACATCTTTTTAAAGAATATCTTTGGCATAACGATTGCCATAATCGTATTCTTTTACTGCTTCTCCTCGTTTTCTTTTACTGTTATTCTTCCTCCTCGTGAACCTCTAGCTTTTCCTTCACCACATCATCTGCTTTGTAATTGTGTGTTAGCGAAACGGACTCCCTCTCGTAATAATTGACAATCGATAAAACTTTTTAACCTGCCTCTGAAATGAAATTTCTCTTGGAGCTGAGCTACTTTTCAGGACTGTTTTGAGAAATCATGTTTGTACCTTGTAGTAAAATGTCTTTAAAATCTCGCGGTGACATTCACATGAGTTTCTCTACTCTTGTACGCACACTTATTGCTCTATCTACTACTTGATAGGAGCCGAACCAATGGCCCTTAGAATCCCAGTTTTCGACGTTACGAATTGGGCCACCAAAATAGTTATAGAAGCAACACTGGAGTAGCCTATGTGATGCAAGAAGGCAGTTAATCGCTGTTTATTTTCGCATTGGCACGTGATTGTTTCGAGATTTGAGAGATCTTTGTGGCATTAACACTTGAGAATCCCAATAACGAGCTACTAAGAATCGATATTTCTATACTATGTAGGCAGTTTTAAAGACATTCTAATCCAATAATTTCATCCACCTTGTATAAATACCAACTTATCAGCATCTGACACCAATTAGGTTTAGCAGAATTAACTACGTTAAGTTTAGCCGTAGACCATGCATTGCCTATGTTAGTGACGTGTGGAATCTCTGATACTATTTCGGTGTAGTAGGCCAACACTCTGTATAATATAGCAGTTTCTAGGAATTAAGTGAGGCGCCACATGTAACAAAGAAAGTAGAAATGCTATTTTTGTGTTTAGGGAGTCTGTTTTAGGTGAAATCTGTGTATAGACGACAGCTCGCTCTAGTTGTGATGACAGACGTGCATCTTCTCGCCGTTATCTTGAGCCTGGGATGATAAATCCGCGAGCCGTGACATAATTAGCCAGCAACCAGTTTGTGCTGATGATGCTCAGGCGAACAGCACGTACACGAGATAGATTGATGATCAGATGGCTTTGGAAGCTGCCTTTCCTCTCCTTAGAATTTGCATTCGGAACGTGCTCCCAGATAAAGAAGAAATTCTCAGAACAAAAACCTTCTGGCGTTATAATTGATGAACAAAGAAAGAGGTTTTGTGACCATCTTCCTCTACCTGTCTACCTC
Organism: Mantis religiosa; assembly: GCA_030765055.1. Lineage (NCBI taxonomy): Eukaryota > Metazoa > Arthropoda > Insecta > Mantodea > Mantidae > Mantis > Mantis religiosa. Next base: position 24,800,757 of record CM060957.1, read on the forward strand.
ACAGCTTAAACTTCTTTCTTTCTTTCGTTCTTTCTTTTCTTTCTTTCTTTCTTTCTTCCTTTCTTTTTTCTTTCTTTCTCTCTTTTTCTTTTCATTCTCGCTTTCTCTGTTTCTTTCTCCCTTTTCTTCTCTCTTTCTTTCTTTCTTTCTTTCTTTCTTTCTTTCTTACTTACTTGCTTACTTACTTTGTTTCTTCCTTCCTTTCTTTTTTCTTTCTTTCTCTCTTTTTCTTTTCATTCTTGCTTTCTCTGTTTCTTTCTCCCTTTTCTTCTCTCTTTCTTTCTTTCTTTCTTTCCTTAGTTCTTTCTCTCTTTATTTCTCTCTTTTCTTCTTTCTTTGTCTCTTTCTTTTCTTTCTTCCTTCCTTCCATTCTTTCTCTCTTTTTTCTTTCTCTCTTTCTTTCCTTCTTTCCTTCTTCCCTCTTTTCTTCTTTCTTTCTGTTTTCGTTCTTTTCTCTTTCTTTCTGTCTTTCTTTCTTTCTCTCTCTCTCTCTTTCTTTCCTTTCTTTCTCTTTCTTTCCCTCTTTTCTTCTTTCCTTCTTTCTCTCTCTCTTTTCTTTTCTTTCTTTCTTGCTAGCTTGCTTTCTTTGTTTCTTTCTTTGCTTCCTTCTTTCTCTCTTTCTTTCTCCCCCTTTCTTTCTTTCTCTCCTTTCTTTCTCTTTTTCTTTCTCTCTTCTCTCTTTCATTCTTTCTTTTCTTTTCTTTCTTTATTTCTTTCTTCCTTTCTTCCTTCCTTTCTTTTTTCTTTCTTTTTTGTCTTTATTTCTTTCCTTCTCTCTTTCTCTCTCTTTCTTTCTCTCTTTTCTTCTTTCTTTCTGTCTTTCTTTCTTTTCTTTTTTAATTCTTTCTTGCTTGCTTCCTTTCTTTTTTCTTTCTTTCCTTCTCTTTCTCCTCTTTCTCTCTCGTTCTTTCCTTCTCTCTTTCTTTTTCTCTTTTCTTCTTTCTTTCTCTCTTTTTTGCTTTCCTTTTCCTTATTTCCTTCTTTGTTTCCGTTTTTCTTTCTTGCTCTGTTTTGCTTACTTATCTCTTCTTTGTATCTATCTCTCTCTTTTTCATTTTCTTACATTTTTAATTTCCCTTTTCTTTCTTCCCTTCTTTATTTTTTTACTTAATTTAGCACAATTAAACCAACAATTCCATATTTAATTTCAAAGCAAATACATATATTGAAGTCCCCTAAAAAGAACAATACGGTGCCCACACTGAAACTTTAGAGAAACTTAAACAAGGGTAAGTTTTGGAAATGTGAATTATTTTATTGCCTATCGAAATATTCCCTTTTAAGGTCGATAAAGTTTTGAAACCAGTCCTTAAAGCAAACTGGTTTGATCTGATGACGGAAAACTGACACCAGTCATTTTACCTTCAATTTTTGGAAAGAAACAGAGATCAGTATGAGCCAGGCCAGGGCTGTATCGATGGTGATGTCGTTCACATTGTCGATTGTTAGTTTTGTCGTATGTGTTGTCATGATGTAAAGTTATTTTTACTTTTGGAGTTTTTTATCGACGTTTCCAGAACTGTACAGTAAACAGATATTTGGGTATTAATCAGTTCATCTATCTTCTAATGATATAGTAGCAATGTGACAACCATCTTCTTACCAACACTGTCAGACTTTTGTACACTTAGCTTCTGTTTGAGTCGATTGACTTTTGTTTTCACGATCATAGCAATAAATCCAAGATTCATCAACAGTAACGATATTCCAAATCATATTTCAAGTGCCACCTTCGAATTTTTCTGTATCAATCGATACGTTTTTGTTTCTGTCCGGGAGTCAGTTTATGTAGAATCCATCAACAATAAAGTTTTGTATTTGACTCATACCAATGTAGTCCAATAAATTCGTAAGATGTTCGTCAAATAGCCAAATATTTTCATCAATAAGAACAGCTCTTAGACTTAGTCCTTCACGAAATTTATCGCTAAGGGGGGGGCACACACGATTTCCTTTGAATTCGCATCTTCTTGAGCTGCATTTCTAAGTCGATCTTCACATGATTTAGGCGTTAATGACAATTTAAAATGAAAACAATCATAGCGTGGAAATGTTCTTAGCCAAATTATTTTTAGGTGAACACAGAATTTAGAAATGTTGATCATTAACAAACTATTACAGAAAATCGAACAAAGTACATGGTAATCAATTCGCAAAATACTAGAAAGTAACTGTCAAATGTAAACACGTTTATCATTTGTTATTAGAAACTTGACGTTCCAAAATTGTTCATCTCGCCGTCGAAGGCGTTTTTAAGTAAAACTTCTAAAAGAATAGACATAAAAATTGTGTGAAATTAACACATATGTTTCCTGTGGTCCATGGCAAAATTTAGTTCATTATCTAAATAAGAGGCTGCTTGCATTCATTAAGTAATCTCGTGATAAATAAGCAATTAATAACAGCTGGTCATTTCCACCTGTTGATAGCATTATCAGGCCGTCCCGGGGCACGCAAATTGAACCACGGATGTGTACATTGTATGACACAGAATAAAACAAATGAACAACACAGAGGGAATTGGATACTCTATCTGCAATCTCTATTTTAATGGGTTTTATGTACCAACCGATAGTGTGATAGGTAAACTGGGCTTGAAAATGCTTTTACACAAGAGCGGGGTGGCAATTCCCTCTCTATTGACGTCATCAGACACTGTGTCCATTGTAGAATAATTAAAATAGCAGCATTCAAATTCAACAATAACCCACAAACTAACTGACAAGTCCCGAAAAAACACTTCTAATAGCCATATTGAGGTGCTGAGATACTCTGTGAGATACGAACAGTGTTTGCTGCTAGACAACGATAAATAGTTAATAGTGAAGAACTTGGTACGTACGTTTAACTGTAAACTTTATATAAAGATAGTTTGGTTATGGAGTTGTTCCGTGTATGTTGCTAAACAACGATAAATAGTTAAAAGTGAAGAACTTGGTACGTACATTTAATGTAAACTTTATATAAAGATAGTTTGGTGTTGAAGTTGTTCCGTGTTTGTTGCTAAACAACGATAAATAGTTAAAAGTGAAGAACTTGGTACGTACATTTAACTGTAAACTTTATATAAAGATAGTTTGGTTATGGAGTTGTTTCGTGTTTGTTGTTAGACAACGATAAATAGTTAAAAGTGAAGAACTTGGTACGTACATTTAACTGTAAACTTTATATAAAGATAGTTTGGTTATGGAGTTGTTCCGTGTTTGTTGCTAGACAACGATAAATAGTTAAAAGCGAAGAACTTGGTACGTACATTTAACTGTAAACTTTATATAAAGATAGTTTGGTGTTGAAGTTGTTCCGTGTTTGTTGCTAAACAACGATAAATACTAGTTAAAAGTGAAGAACTTGGTACGTACATTTAACTGTAAACTTTATATAAAGATAGTTTGGTTATGGAGTTGTTTCGTGTTTGTTGTTAGACAACGATAAATAGTTAAAAGTGAAGAACTTGGTACGTACATTTAACTGTAAACTTTATATAAAGATAGTTTGGTTATGGAGTTGTTCCGTGTTTGTTGCTAGACAACGATAAATAGTTAAAAGTGAAGAACTTGGTACGTACATTTAACTGTAAACCTTATATAAAGATAGTTTGGTTATGGAGTTGTTCCGTGTTTGTTGCTAGACAACGATAAATAGTTAAAAGTGAAGAACTTGGTACGTACATTTAACTGTAAACCTTATATAAAGATAGTTTGGTTATGGAGTTGTTCCGTGTTTGTTGCTAGACAACGATAAATAGTTAAAAGTGAAGAACTTGGTACGTACATTTAATGTAAACTTTATATAAAGATAGTTTGGTGTTGAAGTTGTTCCGTGTTTGTTGCTAAACAACGATAAATAGTTAAAAGTGAAGAACTTGGTACGTACATTTAACTGTAAACTTTATAGAAAGATAGTTTGGTTATGGAGTTGTTTCGTGTTTGTTGTTAGACAACGATAAATAGTTAAAAGTGAAGAACTTGGTACGTACATTTAACTGTAAGCTTTATATAAAGATAGTTTGGTTATGGAGTTGTTCCGTGTTTGTTGCTAGACAACGATAAATAGTTAAAAGCGAAGAACTTGGTACGTACATTTAACTGTAAACTTTATATAAAGATAGTTTGGTGTTGAAGTTGTTCCGTGTTTGTTGCTAAACAACGATAAATACATAGTTAAAAGTGAAGAACTTGGTACGTACATTTAACTGTAAACTTTATATAAAGATAGTTTGGTTATGGAGTTGTTTCGTGTTTGTTGTTAGACAACGATAAATAGTTAAAAGTGAAGAACTTGGTACGTACATTTAACTGTAAACTTTATATAAAGATAGTTTGGTTATGGAGTTGTTCCGTGTTTGTTGCTAGACAACGATAAATAGTTAAAAGTGAAGAACTTGTACGTACATTTAACTGTAAACCTTATATAAAGATAGTTTGGTTATGGAGTTGTTCCGTGTTTGTTGCTAGACAACGATAAATAGTTAAAAGTGAAGAACTTGGTACGTACATTTAACTGTAAACCTTATATAAAGATAGTTTGGTTATGGAGTTGTTCCGTGTTTGTTGCTAGACAACGATAAATAGTTAAAAGTGAAGAACTTGGTACGTACATTTAACTGTAAACCTTATATAAAGATAGTTTGGTTATGGAGTTGTTCCGTGTTTGTTGCTAGACAACGATAAATAGTTAAAAGTGAAGAACTTGGTACGTACATTTAACTGTAAACCTTATATAAAGATAGTTTGGTTATGGAGTTGTTCCGTGTTTGTTGCTAGACAACGATAAATAGTTAAAAGTGAAGAACTTGGTACGTACATTTAACTATAAACTTTATATAAAGATAGTTTGGTTATGGAGTTGTTCCGTGTTTGTTGCTAGACAACGATAAATAGTTAAAAGTGAAGAACTTGGTACGTACATTTAACTATAAACTTTATATAAAGATAGTTTGGTTATGGAGTTGTTCCGTGTTTGTTGCTAGACAACGATAAATAGTTAAAAGTGAAGAACTTGGTACGTACATTTAACTGTAAACTTTATATAAAGATAGTTTGGTTATGGAGTTGTTCGTGTTTGTTGTTAGACAACGATAAATAGTTAAAAGTGAAGAACTTGGTACGTACATTTAACTATAAACTTTATATAAAGATAGTTTGGTTATGGAGTTGTTCCGTGTTTGTTGCTAGACAGCGATAAATAGTTAAAAGTGAAGAACGTGGTACGTACATTTAACTGTAAACTTTATATAAAGATAGTTTGGTTATGAAGTTGTTCCGTGTTTGTTGCTAGACAACGATAAATAGTTAAAAGTGAAGAACTTGGTACGTACATTTAACTGTAAACTTTATATAAAGATAGTTTGGTTATGAAGTTGTTCCGTGTTTGTTGCTAGACAACGATAAATAGTTAAAAGTGAAGAACTTGGTACGTACATTTGACTGTAAACTTTATATAAAGATAGTTTGGTTATGAAGTTGTTCCGTGTTTGTTGTTAGACAACGATAAATAGTTAAAAGTGAAGAACTTGGTATGTACATTTAACTGGAAACTTTATATAAAGATAGTTTGGTTATGGAGTTGTTTCGTGTTTGTTGTTAGACAACGATAAATAGTTAAAAGTGAAGAACTTGGTACGTACGTTTAACTGTAAACTTTATATAAAGATAGTTTGGTTATGGAGTTGTTCCGTGTTTGTTGCTAGACAACAATAAATCTCCTTCGATTATCAAACATCCTGGTTATTTCTGGATAGAGACCTAGAGTTATATATATTTTGAAATAATGAAAACCGTTACTACATATTCTGCAGAGATCTCATCAGGATCCCGCAAGAGAAGCATAAAGATGGACCGTTCCTTGTTTTAAGTTCGCAACGTTGCCGTAACCAGTTTCCCCAATGGACTCATCTCTAAATAAAAGAACACTTGGCACTAATGATGCCAACTTCCGCAAAAACTCCTCGCGTAAATCTTGATGACTTAAAGCGAGAACACTGCCTAGCTGGTTATGCAACACTCCTTACACCTGGTGAACTCCATACAACAAACTGCTTATGCAATTTCAATGCGCTTACTTCAAAGTTATTTTGAAACATTTTACCATATACTACATTCAGAAGCTTTTCCATTCTATCAACTCTTCAAGAAAATATTCCTATTTCTTAAAACATTTCCATTAACTCTGCTTCTCTGTTCAGTAGAGTCTTGGCACTTCTACCCTGAAAGAGATCACAGATGAGAGATAGTTACCTCCACCTGGAAATTTGCTCATATCATTGTGTTCCACAAACCTCATACGCCTAAACATCTGCCAGGAAGCTATCGTCCTATCAGTCTTCTACCCATACTGTCGAAACTCTTTGAGAAGGTCATCCATCACCGAGTCGTGCAGTACCTCACCAATAATTACATTATTCCTTCTTTTTAATTCGGGTTTCGCCCAAACACTCTACTGCTCATCAACTAGTGAGGTTAAATCAACACATTCTCACTGGCTTCGAGCATCGTAAACATACCCTAGCTATTTTCTTTGATGTAGCACAGGCATTTGATAAGGTATGGCATTAAACTCTATCGCACTGGTCTCCCGGACTACTTAATCCACATTATTACCAGTTTTCTCACCCACTGCACTTTTGTGGTGCGCATTGGGGGTACTCTTTCAACTGAGCGTCCTATTTCAGCAGGCGTTCCACAAGGTTCAATACTGGTACAAACGTTATTTAGTATTTACACCTCTGATATTCCAGACATGGCTCTAGCCTCAATTTCCCTGTATGCTGACGACACAGTTCAGCAATCTACATTCTGCCGTGCGAACCTTACAGCTCTCTCTTGATCGCCTCACTCAATGGTTCCGAACTTGGTGCATCTCCCTCAATACCCAGTAAACTGAAGCCAAGATTTTTACTTTACGCCGCTATAATCCCCCTCCGCCTATACGCTTCCTGATCGATCATGTGCCGCGGCTCCCTTCACCTAAACCAGTCAAGTACCTTGGAGTGTTACTGGACACTCGGCTTACGTGACCGCACCATTACCCTGGCATTCGCTCGTCTTTCACAACTCTCTCCTTTATTTCACAAACATACTTCACTTGGTTTAGAATCTACCCTGCTACTGTACAAATCTCTGGTTCGACCTCTTATGCCTGTCAGGTCTGGGGGGGGGGGCTGCCAGTACTTGTTACTTGAGGCGTCATCCCGAGTCGATTCCTGCGAATCGCCACCAATGCTCCGTGGTTTGTCCGCAAGCAGCAGCTGTATCACGAGCTGGGACTTCTTCCTCTCCACCATTTCATCCGACAGATTGCTCGACGCTTCTTCTACAATCTACGCCACGTTCCAGGAGCTCTGGCGTATAACATCGGCGTCCGCAGTCACCGGCCACGTGACTGAAGCGGCGACTACCACAGGACTTGCTTTACATTGATGACGCTTCCACTTCTGGATGATCTACTGTTCCATATTTGCTTTTCTATTCTTCTGCTCTACTATGTAAATTCTCACTATTGAAGTATTTATACCATTTTATTAGTTCAGTGTCACATTTGTATTAGTTCAAGGAGGCACATTGTCCTACCTCTACAATTTTATTACTCTATGATTATTTTGTATATGTTCTCTCAGATCTGCAAAGCTTGTATTATTGCTGACCGATCTAATACATATATTTTAAAAAAGATGAGAGATGATGTTAAATGACAATAGAGATGAAATGGAGGTACAGGAAATTTGGAGGATGCAATTAACCTACCCAGCATTCGCCTGGCGACTTGGAATATCCATCTGTAGGTTATGCCGGACACCTGATTCGAACCTGGGCCTTCCGAATGTAGGGCACCGATGAAAGCGCCTGAACAATCCTGCACGCTTTTTAAGCGTGTGGTCGTAGTGCGTAGCCCTATGAATGCACGAGACGAACCTTGAATGTTACTTGCTGTGTACTCCTATCATTTATTATGTTTTGTAAACTACGAGGGCTGTTCAATAAAAAATGATCATAATTTTTTTACAGTCATAATTTTTCACACTAAAATTCAATCTTATTATATTCCTTTAGATTAATGTGAAACAAACACGCAGTAGTAGTTTCATTGTTGGTACTCCTGGTTCCTGCCTGTGAGAACCAGGTAAGTTCAGACATGTTCAGTATCACCTATCGCTGCAATGGAGGTAACACGCAAGGAACAGTATGTGGCTTTGAATTCTGCTTTCGTCTCAACAAATCTTCAGTTGAGACCGATACAATGTTACAGGTATATGGAGGGTCTGTTCTTCCCTATAGCATAGCTCGGAGGTGGTTTAAAATGTTTAAAGAGGGGAGACGGTCAATTTTAAAGGAAGGTGGACCCGGTGCTCCAGTTACTGCTCTTACAGAAGAAAACATCAACACTGCTGCTGCCATTGTGAGAGAGGATCGACGAATTACCTTAAGATCACTTTCAGAAATACTGAACATTTCATTGGGTGCCACCCACACGTTGGTGACAGAAACATTACACATGAGACGTGTTTGTGCGCGATGGGTTCCAAAACTGTTGATTCCCGTACAAAAGGACATTCGCATACAGGTCTGAATGCAGTTAAAGTTAATGTTAGAGGAAGATCCGGAGTTTCTTTCAAACGTAATCACTGCTGATGAAACTTGGCTACATCATTTTGATCCTGAGAGCAAATACCAAAGATCAGTATGGAAATCTCCTTCATCACCAACCCCCCAAAAAGCAAAAGTAGTTGCTTCTGCTGGGAAAGTTATGGTCATCTCATTCTTTGATATTCATGGAATGGTTTATCAGCATGTTGTACCTGCACACACATCAGTAGCTGGACAATACTACAGGGATGTCCTGAAAACATTGCAAGTCCATATCAGGCGCAAAAGAGCACATTTCCATGAAGCAGGCTGGATGCAGCACCACGATAATGCACGGCCGCATATTGCCAATGTTGTTGGTGAATATCTTGCAAACATCAACATGAAGTGCATCCTTCACCCTCCCTATAGTCCGGATTTAGCCCCATGTGACTCTTTTCTATTCCCTAACTTGAAGAAACGCCTTCCTGGGAGGCATTATCCTTCATCAGAAGCAGTAGTGAAGGCTGCGGAGGCGATTTTTAAGGATATCTCAAAAATTGTTTCAGCATGTCTTTGAAGACTGGCAGAAACGCTGGGACAAGTGCATCTCATTCAGGGGAGAATATTTTGAGAAAGACCATCAAAATTATGAGGGTGGGTAAAGGTACGTTGTAAAAAAAAAAAAAAAAAATGTCATCATTCTTTATTCAACAGCCCTCGTACATTGTTATCCCAACACTGTGGTATTTTTCTTTCTTTGCTGTCTCATATAATATTTATATCGACGTAAATTCTAGAGTTTACTTTTGAAAGATATTTACGTTCTGTATGGCAAGTGGTTTGGCTGCACTAGGTCCATGGATACCACCTCCGTCGGCGGTTAGCAGTCAACTGTTTTATCGACTTTTGTGTCAATACCGCTCCCTAGCTTTGTATTTCTTGATACTCAGTATTGTGCAGAATGATGGGCAGTGTACTCTCTCACAACCAAACATTTACCACTACATTTCACAAGAGCAAAATAAATTTGTTTTTGTAAAACTCGGAACTGCATGGTAGGTCAATGTATAACAAGGAGCCGTATTTCGGTTGGATTATTACAGTCTTTTGTTTGTACAACACATACAAAAAGAACAATAGCAATCACTTTTTTAAAACATTTGACTATCACATAAAGTCTACCCTATTCCTATGTAACTACAATAGGATTATGTTTATATTGAAGTAGATAGAGCAATAAGTGTTAGTACAAGAGTAGAGAAAGTCATGTATATAAAACATTTGACTATCACTGAAAGTCTACTATATACCCTTGTAACTACAATAAGATAATGTTTATCTTGAAGTAGATAGAGCATTAAGTGTTTGTACAAGAGTAGAGAAAGTCATGTATATAAAACATTTGACTATCACTTAAAGTCTACTGTATTCCCTTGTAACTACAATAAGATAATGTTTATCTTGAAGTAGATAGAGCAATAAGTGTTTGTACAAGAGTAGAGAAATTCATGTATATAAAACATTTGACTATCACTGTATTCCCTTGTAACTACAATAAGATAATGTTTATCTTGAAGTAGATAGAGCATTAAGTGTTTGTACAAGAGTAGAGAAAGTCATGTATATAAAACATTTGACTATCACTGTATTCCCTTGTAACTACAATAAGATAATGTTTATCTTGAAGTAGATAGAGCAATAAGTGTTTGTACAAGAGTAGAGAAAGTCATGGATATAAAACATTTGACTATCACTGTATTCCCTTGTAACCGCAATAAGATAATGTTTATCTTGAAGTAGATAGAACAATAAGTGTTTGTACAAGAGTAGAGAAAGTCATGTATATAAAACATATGACTATCACTTACAGGCTACCGTATTCCCTTGTAACTACAATAAGATAATGTTTATCTTGAAGTAGATAGAGCAATAAGTGTTTGTACAAGAGTAGAGAAAGTCATGTATATAAAACATTTGACTATCACTTAAAGCCTACCGTATTCCCTTGTAACTACAATAAGATAATGTTTATCTTGAAGTAGATAGAGCAATAAGTGTTTGTAAAATAGTAGAGAAAGTCATGTATATAAAACATTTTACTATCACTCAAAGTCTACTGTATTCCCTTGTAACTACAATAAGATAATGTTTATCTTGAAGTAGATAGAGCAATAAGTGTTTGTACAAGAGTAGAGAAAGTCATGTATATAAAACATTTGACTATCACTTAAAGCCTACCGTATTCCCTTGTAACTACAATAAGATAATGTTTATCTTGAAGTAGATAGAGCAATAAGTGTTTGTAAAATAGTAGAGAAAGTCATGTATATAAAACATTTTACTATCACTCAAAGTCTACTGTATTCCCTTGTAACTACAATAAGATAATGTTTATCTTGAAGTAGATAGAGCAATAAGTGTTTGTAAAATAGTAGAGAAAGTCATGTATATAAAACATTTTACTATCACTCAAAGTCTACTGTATTCCCTTGTAACTACAATAAGATAATGTTTATCTTGAAGAAGATAGAGCAATAAGTGTTTGTACAAGAGTAGAGAAAGTCATGTATATAAAACATTTGACTATCACTTAAAGTCTACTGTCTTCCCTTGTAACTACAATAAGAAAATGTTTATCTTGAAGTAGATAGAGCAATAAGTGTTTGTACAAAAGTAGAGAAAGTCATGTATATAAAACATTTGACTATCACTTAAAGTCTACTGTATTCCCTTGTAACTACAATAAGATAATGTTTGTCTTGAAGTAGATGAAGCAATAAGTGTTTGTACAATAGTAGAGATAGTCATGTTTTATAGGGTGTTTAAAAACCTGCATTTTTGGTTCTGGTTTAGTTAGGTGCTGGTCCACTGATCCCAAGGTTCCGAGTTCAAACTCAACATAGATCGATATATTTTTTTTAAAGATGTAGAACACCGTGTTTGTAGACTGGTGTGGACCACGACACGGAGGGGTTTCGGTACGGAGATCCAAACTTGGTCTATTGTACCTATGCCTGCAGTGGGCCAATTCAGGTGGGAGGATGAAGCAGCCATCCGAAGGAGCTACGTTAGTGCAGAGGGCAGTTTCCCTACGGTTTATCAGTTTGAAGCTCCTCGGCAGGCCAGTACAAGTGGTATTCAAGCCACCATGGTCCTGAAGCTGTCCACTATGCCGCCGGGAGCCCGAAGAACGTTCTACTGCAGGAGAAAGTGTTGGAAGTGTTTACCAGGAGGATATCATCCTGCCATGCAACACCAAGGCACCCGCCAATACTTCCTCTCCTGAAAGAGACCTTAAGATGATAAATGGGGTTAAACGATAATGCTGATGAACTGGAGTGGGACGTTATTAAGCTACCCAGCATTCGTGGGGATCCGGGGAAATCCCCGAAAGCCCATGGATCTGGTAGGTCGGCCAAGGGAATTGAACCCGGGTCTCCTGAATAAGGGCCACAGACGAAACCGCCTAAGCCATCCGGCTTGGTGTGTCGGTAGAATGAGTGCCTGGCGGACAAACTCCGGCACACCGGTGGTCTTCATAGGAACCTGACAGCGTTGTTAACAAACTGATCGGATATTTATAGATGACAAAATATCTATAAAACTATCCCTAATCATTTAGTGTAGACATAATCTTGTTCTTTTTGTAAGAAGATGTTAGTCTGTTCTCTTCTTGATGCAGCATTTTACGAAGGTAGCCGCCGCAGGAGCGCAAACAAGCCGTCATTTGTTTTATTTTTATGCGAGTCAAGAAACCTGACTGAGGTCAAGGCCTGGCAAGTAAAACACTCGACTGTGTTTGTTTTCGAGTGAACAATAGCAAGTAAGTCCACATCTGGAGTCAAACTCAAGGACAGTCCATAAGTAATGACTTGGATATTATATACGACGTGTGATAAATAACGTGCGTTTTCGAAAAGGCTATACTTGTAATATGTGCTCAGGGAATTTTTACATAATCTGCGATAAATTATGATGTGGTATAAGGTGTAGCACCGCATTTGAAATCTTGACCGTGAGCATCTAGTACGAGTAAGGCAAGAGTTTATGCATGATAGAGACGTTTCAAAGAGGTTCCAAAAGAGGTCGACTGGCCTTAACGCCCTCGCACAGCAATAACTGCTGACGACATTGTGGAAAAGGATAAGAAAATGGTTTTGAAAAATGACCAAATCACCATCTGAAAGGTTTTACGAAACCATTCGTGGAAAGGTACCACGATAATGATCTCGCTGAATGCGGTACCATATCGTACCGTGCCTAGGTGGGGGAATGCATTTCGTAGAGGAAGGGAAGACGTGGAGCTGCCAGACCACAATCAGCTAGTGATGATGTTAGAGCACTGCTGGAACAACATTGTTGTTGGACTTCTATTGGACTAACAAGGGAAGTTGGAGTTGCTCCTGGTACGATTTGCAACATAATTTGAGCCCACATTAACTCTATTGGACTGTTCTGGCAGTAGTAAGGGGGGGGGGGGGAGGTGGACCGCGTCTCATTGATCCAGCTGATACATTTTTTCATGGAAGAGTAACTGAATAATACTGCTTTGAACTCTCTACAGTAAATAGAGATTACGAACCATTCATAAACAAAGATACAATGTGACCAGGCACGTTCTGCCAGACTAGCAAGAAGTGTATCGTTTCCTCTCATCGAATTTAACAAACATCTTGGCTTATTCAAAGTACATATTTCTTTTGTCACGTCATGTAAAATGTTTACGTTTCAGTTCTGAGTAATTTCCAATATACGTTCACGCATACATGCCAACCAATAATGATATTCATTACAGTGCTTACGTGGCAATGCATTGTTATAATATAATGGTGTCTACTTTATTTATTTGTATTAGGAAAACTATTTGTGCTAAAAGTATGGGGTTTTCATGGTTATGTTAGATACATTACTCTCTACCTTCCACATGGATCAGTTTCGGCAAAATCTGAATTTTTGTCTTAGCGCGAATCGTAGTTCATACAGATTGATTAGTTTGCCGTTCCCCACATACCACATAATGGGAATCTAATACGACAGCAACGCAGGACTCCGATTGGTTGTTCACCTAGTAGAGCCCAAGAACAAACACCTTCCAATTTGAAACACGTAATAATACAACAAGACGCTGTGATTAGCATCCGTCGGCTCTCTGATGTGTGGAGACGAGTTCATGTTGGAGGAGATTACTTCTAAGCAATTCAGTTATGTGATTACTCCAAAAACGTGTTATTTTTTCTTAATTCAAATGTTGCCACTAATTATTGAATGACCTATGTAGTCTAGATTCTTTAAGATAAAAATGAAATTCGCTTTCTTATTTTATCACGGCTCGTATGGTCTTTATTTTACTTTTCCAAACTCTGATAAATGTTTCAGGTCACACAAATGAGGGCTTATGCAGCATCTGCGGTTAATTTTCTTGTGAATTAGACTTGGCAGATCTCGTAATTTACAATCTTAATTACGGTAAAGAGAAGTAAGCGGCGATGCTGTTGTGTTTTGTTGCACGACGAGCAGATAGTCAAGTTTTTATGCAGCGAGTAAGGAACTTGTTTTGATATCTGAAGCACGTACTATCATCCGATTTGCTCTCTCGCCCCATTTCCTAGTCCAGCATGAAGTAAGTAGGTCGCACGCCTCGCCTCATTCTCTTATTTATACAGACGACACTGCAAATGTAACTTTAATTTATTTTCAGTGATGTCTGGTAAAAGCATTAGGCAAATATCAGTGTAATTTATATTTAACACAAGCTTTAATTTATTTTCCATGTCATTTAATTGATTATTACCCTTAACTTTGTGGCCTGCATCCGGGATGTCCTGGTTCAATTCCCGTGGCACACCTACGAGTTCCATGGGATTTTTTCGGAGGTTTTCCCGGGTCACCAGGCGAATCTTCGGTAGGTTAATTACATCCCCGGAATTTCCGGTCCGTCCACTTCATCTCCTTTATCATTTCACATCATCTCTCATCTCGTGGCCTCTTTCAGGGTGGAATTGTCGGTGCTGCATGTCAGGATGCTAAGCTCTTGCTAAACACTTCCTCCTTCAGTGGAACTTCCTCGCGGGAATGCCAAACCTCCATTTAAGTACAATAGAATACAGCCGAATCCTAATGTAATCCTAATTATTTGCTTCAATTTTCCAACACTTACATTTTTCTCAAATGATAAGTTCTTATTTATTTTTTAACTACAATAAGATAATGTTCATCTTGAAGTAGATAGAGCAATAAGTGTTTGTACAAGAGTAGAGAAAGTCATGTATATAAAACATTTGACTATCACTTAAAGTCTACTGTATTCCCTTGTAACTACAATAAGATAATGTTTATCTTGAAGTACATAGAGCAATAAGTGTTTGTACAAGAGTAGAGAAAGTCATGTATATAAAACATTTGATTATCACTTAAAGTCTGCTGTATTCCCTTATAACTCCAATAAGATAATGTTTATCTTGATGTAGATAGAGCAATAAGTGTTTGTACAAGAGTAGAGACAGTCATGTATATAAAACATTAGACTATCACTTAAAGTCTACTGTATTCCCTTGTAACTACAATAAGATAATGTTTATCTTGAAGTAGATAGAGCAATAAGTGTTTGTACAAGAGTAGAGAAAGTCATGTATATAAAACATTTGACTATCACTTAAAGTCTACTGTATTCCCTTGTAACTACAATAACATAATGTTTATCTTGAAGTAGATACAGCAATAAGTGTTTGTACAAGAGTACAGAAAGCCATGTATATAAAACATTTGACTATCACTTAAAGTCTACTGTATTCCCTTGTAACTACAATAAGATAATGTTTATCTTGAAGTAGATAGAGCAATAAGTGTTTGTACAAGAGTACAGAAAGCCATGTATATAAAACATTTGACTATCACTTAAAGTCTGCTGTATTCCCTTGTAACTACAATAAGATAATGTTTATCTTGAAGTAAATAGAGCAATAATTGTTTGTACAAGAGTAGAGAAAGTCATGTATATAAAACATTTGACTATCACTTAAAGTCTGCTGTATTCCCTTGTAACTACAATAAGATAATGTTTATCTTGAAGTAGATAGGGCAATAAGTATTTGTAAAAGATTAGTCGTTGTAGTCATTTTGGGAGTTTTGTGTGTTAGCGTAGTAGGATATTTGCGGTGTGACATTATGGAATGTGATATTAGAATTGCGCTACTTCCATAAAATAATTGAATTAGGGAGAGCGAAAGCCAGCGCTAGCGGTTGGGGTGGCTAAGCTGATAATTAATTACTAAGGGCTGGGGAGATTACAGCGTATTACTGAAGATATGCAATACACGGACGTGACACTGTTGTAAACCCAAATGAAAACACAGATCAGTGCTGCCACATGGACAAGCGAGAAACCTACAAACCTAGAATTTGTAGTCTTTAATGGATGGGCTTTAACTGCGTGGTTCACAGCGTTGCTGTATTTTGGGGATGAAAGACATCGCAGAGGTTCTTTTATCTGTCGCAGAACTACCCATGGGACCGCCACATTTAGTTCTTCTATGAAGGAGTCGTTACTAAGTATTTTGGGGCCGAAAAATGTATTACCTTCGATTACGTTTGAAGCCGTGAGCTCGAAAACCAGATGTAGATATTGTAGCTAATTGATGGAAATTAATCATTTCTCCTCACTGGCCGTATATACGCTAAGGTTTTTGATAGATGGAGTCAATAATAAGAGTTAAATGATGAAGCCTGCGACTTAAGTACTTACGATAGGAAGTTGCCACAAACGGTGTATCTCAGATGCGTGAGCCCCTAGTGGTCTACCAGGGAAATATACGTGTCAACTGGAGAATTTAATGTCAGGACGGCACGTTGGCCATGGTAGCTCAAAGGTTAAGAGCGACTGGACGGAAACCAGGAGATCCGTGGTTCAAATCCCGGCCATGGCATTGAAGTTTTCATGTTGACTCCATCTATCAGATGTAGGTATGTTAACAGTTTTGTGACGATCATGTAAAACATTGCAATCAGATGCGGAAATTTATCTCAGATAAATTTATATTTGTACCATATATTCCTCACTGCGACCAGTGTTGATCTATTATACAGTAAAAGCTGCCTAAAACGGAGCTATTTCCCATGTAAAGTAATACTCTAATGCCCGATTTCAGCAACCGACGTTAAAATCGACTTTTAACAAATGTAACTTAACAATTGTTACAGCGCTAACAAAGCTGTTAACTTTCTCTCATTTGACCAACCTGTTTTCTGAAAATATTAACAAACACGTGTTAATTGCAAGAGACTTGTAAATATTACAGATATAGAAGGCTATGGATAAGTCGAATTATTTTCTGAACGTACTGTGATGCACTTTTGATTTCATTTTCGTCTGCACACAGCTGCGAAAATGGCGGGTGAACAAAATCGTAAACAAAAGCCGTGAGACAAATTTCTCATTGATGGAGAAAGAATTGTTAAATGAATTGGGAACGAAGTATAAGGATATTGTGGAAAATAAGAGGACGGATGCGGTGAAAGAGATGGCTGATGATATGAGAGACTTTTTCTCAAAATCACGATCCTGATCAATTTATAAGGAAACCTTCATAATTTCTTATAAGATAAGTGAAGTTTTAAATTACAAATTATTATATTTGTATATATTTGTTTGCTTCACTGTTAATAGCTTTATATTTTACGTATTTAAGGGTATAACTGTTTTGTAGTGTGTTCATTAACAGTTTCGTTGTTACAAGTGATAAAGTACGAGTGGAAGAAAACTGAACTTTGATGATTTTAAAAAACATAGTTTGTATGTACACAAATTCTCTAAAGCATAAAACAGTATCACTGCAGGAAAAATTAACGTTATTGAAGAACAAGAAAAGAACAAACGTCCAGCTAAACAATTAACTGTGTGGTTTAAAATGGGGAAAACTCCGATTAACAAGATTTTGAAATATAAAATAAAATGAAATAAAATAAAATCTGCATATCTAATAGTCCGGTTTCTGGAATCTATACCAGACCTTATTATGCAAACTTCATTTTTAACTTTATTAACTTCTAAATCAGATTTCACAAAACAATTTACACATTTAGCAGATATAATCTACTTTCTACCTTACAGAACTAACTAAACCTACATATTACTGGACTTCAGTAACTTTACAAATATATTCATCTAATTTATCTAAAACAGTCTTTTTCTACTTTACTTCTACTTCAACAATATAAATCAAATCTACATTTCTACTACAGTTTTAATTCCTATAACAAGCTACGGAAGACTGTTTCCTACAGTTTTAAAATTTCGTCTTCTGCAACTGGTATCCAAAGCTTCCTCTTTATTACTGGTATCCATCTCCTAAAGGAACTGGCATTAGTAGATGGAGCTGGCTCGTCAGTTCCAGACTTTCGGGTAGTCATCTTTCCGCTTCTGTATAATCAGTTGCATCTGTCCGCTCTGATACTCTCCATATATATCTTCTCTCTCCTGGTATTCTCTTTCTGTCTTTCTGTCTTCTCTCTGATGTCCATAACTGGCGTCTGATAATCTGTATCTTGAGTTTCGCTTGGTCCTACTTCCCTCCGACGATCTCTTAGATTATATTCTTTTCTCATAGATTGACATTTTCTTTCATTTCTTTCTTGAAATGTTTTGTCGCGGGTCATGTATTCCTCCAACGCCTTAACGGATATTATTTGAGACGTATTTTCTAAATGTACGATACATAATGTTCGCATCTCTTAAGATGTTCCATAAACATTTTCCTTGAAATTTTGAAATAATGCAAATTAAAGACGAGTGGTTAAAGGTAACAGCAAGGCATGTCAAACGCATGACAAAATCTACAGAGTATGACGAGCTAAATCTTGCTGTGTTCGAGTTGTTTGTTAGTGCTCGTGCTACAGGAATCCCCATTTCTGGAACATTACTTCAGACTCAAGCTTTAGAGACAAGAAATTTAGACAAAGACAGTTTCGGAGCTTTCAATGGATGACTCGAGAGTTTCAAACATCGCCATAACATTGTTTTGAATGTTGTGTGTGGTGAAACAAATGAAGACAGACAGTTGAAGATTGGAAAGGGAAAACTGCAAACAGACAGAGAAACTAGGCAATTATTGTACGTAAGTTGAAGATACAGTACATATACATCAGTCTATTATTATTTACACTTTATTCTATATTATTCCTTCACTGTAAACCTTAGCGGCTATTTCGTAATGTCTTTGTATTGCAGACAACCCTCTATAAGACGTAAACTTGTGTAAACGCAAAATAAATGAAGGAACGGTCGTGTTCTCTTTTAGAGAGGTTTTACTGTACGTATGCTGTTCGATTTTCAAATTTTCTCATACCAAATTACAAATTTTTATAAAATTGCTATTTTCTCAGAAATGGCTCATGAATTAATAAAATCTAAGAATGTTTGTAACAAATAAAATGTATATTTCGTATTTTGACATTCTTGGAAGACACTCAACACGAACCGGCATGTTTAGTGTGTTTACCGTGAAATATCTGTATGTAATGTCTGGTTGGGATGCTGTAGGCACAGCTCAAGATGCTGCGGTGGAGAGCAAGATACGCACATGGGTACTACAGTTGGATGATGATTCACCAAGCCCATTTAAATCAGTGGGCCGTATTCATAAGTTGTTAATGGTCATATCCGCTTCATCCATCATCATTCTCCACGTCTGGCGGTAACAATGGTACATCTCTTCTCTCACGTTCCGCTACCTATACAAGACCTTTTGTCTACCTACGACCCGGGAAAACGCCGAAAAAACCTAACCACCTACCCCAGCTGGCACTTTTCCCATTAGTTGTCAATTTCAAATTATCGCGGATTCATTTTGTTGCTAATTTAGACGTAAGGTAGGTAAGCGCGGATCAATATTTTGAAAATATTTCATAGAATCCCTATTTGTCACGTAGGGGAGATGCGCTCAGTACCGCACACTTAAGGTTTTTTCAACATTTAAAGAAAATGCAATGCAGAACAAATAGCCTGTTAGTATTATCATACAGAAACAGCATTAGTAATAAACATTCATGAACGTGAGTCATGTTGACTGTTAAAAACTAAAGTAAATATTAGTGATAACTACGCATCTCAAAAAGTGTTTCCCAGTACCGGACAGACGTAAATAAATACACATGTCTAAATAAAGGAAGAGGAACTGCATAATAAATCACAAGATAATTATTCTTATCATAATTATTGTATTTTTGAGAAAAAACAGAACACGGTAACATGATAATATATTTTTCAAAAGGTTCTCCAGAAATTATCACAACAAAATAAAAATGTCTTGGAACTAATGAAACATTTTTTAAACACAGTGATCACTTCTATAAAAATCAATGTTCTCTTGTCCTGTACATTCAAACTGTGTCCAATCCTTGTACGATGCACACTGAACCCAAGCCTCGTCTGTGATTTCTAAACAAATGATACTCTGTTAGAACACTTCAACCAATTCTGCTTTTGGTTCCAAAATTTAATTTTCTTTTAGTCTTCTAAGGCTCTTCACTATTTCCAGTTTCTGTTGGCATAGAGTTAGAGCTAGGTTCTCTATTTATAGTTTTATTAATGTTAGTCTTGCGTCCGTTTGCTATTGGTTTGTTCTTTTGTTTTTGTGCCTTTTCCTACAACATCAACTTATACAGAGTCGATGTTAATTTTTCAGCAATATATATTGCTACTCCCAGGCTCATTGATTTTTCTCACATTCTTTATTGCTTGTTTCATATTTTCTTCTAACTATTTTCCTTTCTTTTTTGGCCTCCATGTTGACAGAAATGTGTATAAACAAAAAATAATTTAATGTCAGTGGAAGTTCAGGGGATAAAAATATACCTTCGCGTACGGTACTGGGAAAATTGCTATCGTACGGTACTGAGCAACTCACACGTACGTATATATAACGTCATAGCACGGCCCGATACTTTAAAACCGACACTGTATTTTGTGTTTGTGTAGTCTACTTGATACCAAATAATATGAGTACAAATACTTAATTAGTTCTTCACCGGACAAGGCAGCAGCGATGTCAGTAAGTTATTAACAGCACAGCTCCAGATCACTATACGACTTCTCTGAACAATAACTTCTGATTCAACGGTCAAAGAGGAGGGAAAACTTTCCGCTGGTAACAAAGTCAGTTGTTTCTCTAAATACACACCATGAGCTTCTACTATCAATCAGCAACTACGATACTGACACCGTGCGGTACTGGGCGCTTCTCCTCTAAATATAAAAGCTTTTGCTTTATATTTAAGCATGGACATTCTAGATTATGTGAAATGACAAGTTTTTAGATGAATAATTTTCTCTATATTTCCGTTTTAATTTTTATTCCGAGCGGAAACAAATGCTAATCGCCCGCAATAGGATTGGCATAGCGGACGAATCGGAATGGAACATTCAACTTCAGTACATAATGTAATCAAGAGAACAAAATGACCCGTTTCTAAACTTGTATATTCATATCTTTATGTATCTCACATATGAATTGCTTCAGCGTCCACACAGATTTCGTGGTACCATTCTCCATTTATCTAGGCTCATTTGAGCCTCATCTCATTCATTGTCCGATATGACTTAACGCCGCCGGCCCTGGTAGCCATGGTCGCTAAAGCGTATGTCTCTAGTGTTCCGCCGCGCAGAAGATCGCGGGTTCGAGTCCGGCCGTGGGCATGAGTGTTTATGTGTATAGTGAATATTTGTGAAACTAGCAAAACAGATAAGAAAATAAACGGAAATAATGAGAAATATATATATAACGCTGGAGGATGTAAATACGAGGTCAGTTCAATAAAGAATGATCACAATTTTTTGACAATGTACCTTTACTCATCCTCATAATTTTGATGGACCTTCTCAAAATACTCTCCCCTGAATGCGATGCACTTGTCCCAGCGTTTCTGTCAGTCTTCAAAGACATGCTGGAAACCATTTTTGAGAGATCCTTCAAAATCGCCTCCGCAGCCTTCACCACTGCTTCTGATGATGGATAATGCCTCCCACGAAGGCGTTTCTTCAAGTTAGGGAATAGAAAAAAGACATATGGAGCTAAATCCGGACTACAGGGAGAGTGAGGGATGTACTTCACGTTGATTTTTGGAAGATATTCAGCAACAACATTGGCAATATGCGGCCGCGCATTATCGTGGTGCAGCATCCAGCCTGCTTCACGGAAATGTAGTCTTTTGCGCCTGATATGGACTTGCAATGTTTTCAGCACATCCCTGTAGTATTGTCCAGTTACTGATGTGTGTGCAGGTACAACATGCTGATAAACCATTCCATGAATATCAAAGAATGAGATGACCATAACTTTCCCAGCAGAAGCAACCACATTTGCTTTTTTGGTGGTTGGTGATGAAGGAGATTTCCACACTAAGCTTTGCTGTTTGCTCTCAGGGTCAAAATGATGTAGCCAAGTTTCATCAGCAGTGATTACGTTTGAAAGAAACTCCGGATCTTCCTCTAACATCAACTTTAACTGCAAGTTACCTCCATTGCAGCGGTAGGCGATACTGAACATGTCTGAACTTGCCTGGTTCTCATAGGCAGGAACCAGAAGTACCAACAATGAAACTACTACAGCGTGTTTGTTTCACATTAAGCTAACAGAATATAATAAGATTGAATTTAAGTGCGAAAAATTATGACCGTAAAAAATTATGATCATTCTTTATTGAACAGCCCTCGTAAAACAAAATATTCAATCTCCCGCCTTAACTTAATCCACTTTGCCCACTGTTGTAGCGGTATTTATTTGTGCCCATTGGCAGCACTGATTAAGTAACTATCATAACAAGAAGGAGGATTATGGATATAAGAAAGTCTGTATTTTCTTATTGTACAACTTTCAGGAGCAATTTCAGTACATATTCGTTATAAATCTATCTTAAACTAAGTTAAAAAATAACAAAATGCCAGAAATGGAGCAATTACATACCTCCTTTCAGTAAAGAAACTCGATTGGTTACTTAGACTGAAGAAACACAATCGTATTAGTCAACTGTCTTGAGTAGTTAACTTCATTACAACAAAATAATACACTACCGGCTGGCCCCGCAGCTCGGTCGGTAGAGCACCTGCCTGCCGTGCTACGGATACCGGGTTCTACCCTCTTGGGTTGACCCCTTTATTTTATGCCTGAAAACTAACCAACAACTAACGTATAGCTTTCGTTTTGTGTCCACTTTTAAGACAGTACCTTTAAAATTTGTTGTTATCGTCTTATTTTTAAATTTGAGATTTTACTAATATATTTTCCACAAAATACATTTTATAAAATACTTCACACAATGAAGTTTTATGTAACTATGCCGAAATTTGTCACGTAGATTTTGAAAATGCAAAAGCGGTTTTTGTATTATTAATTGTAATGTGTGATGAGAGGTGAGATATCGCCGAAGAAGGTTTGGGGAGCACGTGTAAGGAAGTGGCGGCGGCCTTGCGGGGCGGAGCGTCAATTGGGAGATAACAAGAGCACCAAACAAGATTAAACCCTTGCCTCCCGGTCACGTCATACACCGTCCTTTGTATCTGCACTTCAAAGGTACGCACCTTCCTTCAGCAGTCAGCTTAAACCTTTGACCTTTACTAAATTGCATTCCAAACAACAAAATTTCATTCCTAAATTTCATTAAAAAATTCGAGGCTGCATAATCAAATTAATAATATGTAATTTAAGGCAGTCCCAGTGTGATGCTGAGATGACTCAGGCGGTTTCGTCTTCGGCCCGTATTCGGGTAGTCTGGATTCGATTCCCGTGGCCGACCTACCTGTCCCAGGGGTTTTTTCCGGAGGATTTCCTGGGTCACCAGACGAATGCCGAGTAGGTTAACTACATCCCCCGAATTTCCTGTTCCGTCCAGTTCTGAGTCATGTTTATATTTTCAAGTCTCTAGCTCTTCATGAAGTTAGTTTAAACATTTTCCATATAAAGGGTAGTTTGTGATGGAGGTATTTTCTTGAAAGTAAGTTAATATTACATTGTCATCCAGTTCTGAGTTATGTTTAAAGTTTCAAGTCTCTAGCTCATCACGAAGTTAGTTTAAACATTTTCCATATAAAGGGTAGTTTGTGTTGGAGGTATTTTCTTGAAAGTAAGTTAATATTACATTGTCATCCAGTTCTGAGTCATGTTTATATTTTCAAGTCTCTAGCTCATCGTGAAGTTAGTTTAAACATTTTCCATATAAAGGGTAGTTTGTGTTGGAGGTATTTTCTTGAAAGTAAGTTAATATTACACTGTCATCCAGTTCTGAGTTATGTTTAAAGTTTCAAGTCTCTAGCTCATCACGAAGTTAGTTTAAACATTTTCCATATAAAGGGTAGTTTGTGTTGGAGGTATTTTCTTGAAAGTAAGTTAATATTACATTGTCATCCAGTTCTGAGTTATGTTTAAAGTTTCAAGTCTCTAGCTCATCGTGAAGTTAGTTTAAATATTTTCCATATAAAGGGTAGTTTGTGGTGGAGGTATTTTCTTGAAAGTAAGTTAATATTACATTATCAACCAGTTCTGAGTTATGTTTAAAGTTTCAAGTCTCTAGCTCATCGTGAAGTTAGTTTAAACATTTTCCATATAAAGGGTAGTTTGTGGTGGAGGTATTTTCTTGAAAGTAAGTTAATATTACATTATCATCCAGTTCTGAGTTATGTTTAAAGTTTCAAGTCTCTAGCTCATCGTGAAGTTAGTTTAAATATTTTCCATATAAAGGGTAGTTTGTGGTGGAGGTATTTTCTTGAAAAAGTAAGTTAATATTACATTGTCATCTAGTTCTGAGTTATGTTTAAAGTTTCAAGTCTCTAGCTCATCATGAAGTTAGTTTAAATATTTTCCATATAAAGGGTAGTTTGTGATGGAGGTATTTTCTTGAAAGTAAGTTAATATTACATTGTCATCGAGTTCTGAGTTATGTTTAAAGTTTCAAGTCTCTAGCTCATCATGAAGTTAGTTTAAACATTTTCCATATAAAGGGTAGTTTGTGGTGGAGGTATTTTCTTGAAAAAGTAAGTTAATATTACATTGTCATCTAGTTCTGAGTTATGTTTAAAGTTTCAAGTCTCTAGCTCATCATGAAGTTAGTTTAAATATTTTCCATATAAAGGGTAGTTTGTGATGGAGGTATTTTCTTGAAAGTAAGTTAATATTACATTGTCATCGAGTTCTGAGTTATGTTTAAAGTTTCAAGTCTCTAGCTCATCATGAAGTTAGTTTAAACATTTTCCATATAAAGGGTAGTTTGTGGTGGAGGTATTTTCTTGAAAAAGTAAGTTAATATTACATTGTCATCTAGTTCTGAGTTATGTTTAAAGTTTCAAGTCTCTAGCTCATCATGAAGTTAGTTTAAATATTTTCCATATAAAGGGTAGTTTGTGATGGAGGTATTTTCTTGAAAGTAAGTTAATATTACATTGTCATCTAGTTCTGAGTTATGTTTAAAGTTTCAAGTCTCTAGCTCATCATGAAGTTAGTTTAAACATTTTCCATATAAAGGGTAGTTTGTGGTGGAGGTATTTTCTTGAAAGTAAGTTAATATTACATTGTCATCCAGTTCTGACTTATGTTTAAAGTTTCAAGTCTCTAGCTTATCGTGAAGTTACTTTAAACATTTTCCATATCAATATATATATATATATATATATATATATATATATATATATATATAAAGAGTGTCTCTAAAGTCGCTATCCATTTCAGTGAAGGAAGACAGTGATTGAAAAATCAATATTATTTTGAACTGTTACACATATTCTAGTGCCCTTCTACATGACCTCCATCTAGCTCAAAACACATACGCCATCTTTCAGTAGTGGAACGAAATGTAGACTAACATGTCAACTGTAATTCGACCCGTTGCTTCCCTGATACGATTCCGTAACTCAGGCAGACCCTTCGCTTTGCTAGTGTACACTTTAGATTTGATGTGCCCTCATGCAGAAAAGTCTAAAGGAGTAAATTCCGGTGAACGGGAAGCCCACAGCCGAGGTGAACTTCTGCCTATCCATCTCCCTGGAAAGGTTCTGTTCAGGTAAACACGGACGATGTTTGCAGAATGTGGAGGCGCACCATGTTACTGAAACAGAACTGTATCCTGTATGCCATCCTCTTGAAGCTGTGATTCAAGGAACAGTTCTAACATGTTGAGGTAGATGTTACCTGTTATTGACCTTTCGGCAAAGAAAAATGGGATATACACTTTTGCGTTTGTCATATCCAACCAGACATTGACTTTCGGTGTATCACGTTCCCACTCCGATACCTCATGTGGTTCTTCATATGTCCATATTCGGCCGTTGTGTCTGTGCACTTTCCCACAAACATGGAAAGTGGCTTCATCGGAGAATAAAATGCTGTCCATTAAATTCTCATTCTCTACACATTCCAGAAGGCCATAACACATTGCCCGACGACAGGCGAAATCCTCGTCCTCAAGATGGTGCAGAACTTGAATGTGATACGGACGTTTTCCTAGAGTGAAACGTAGAATTTTCCACACTGTGTTGTGAGGGACTTTCAATTCCCTACTGAGGCGTCGAATTGATGCCTTCGGACTCATATCACCGGCAATTTGAACGTGCTGCACTGTTTCTGCCAAGATGTGTGGTCGTCCAGGACGTGTCTCATCACACACACTGCCGGTACGCTTTAATTTGTTCACAAGCAGACGAATGTGTGCCCTTGATGGGGCTGGTTTGTGGAATTTACGGGTAAACTCCGCTCTGGCGTCTTCATATGACAATCCGCGTACCCGTGCACAAACAATGGCAACCCGTTCTTCTGTGCTAAACATCTTGCACTAAGATACCAGTATCTGAAAAGACACAAAATATGGCGTTTTAATTGAAATGTATAGTGACTTTAGAGACAGCCTGTATATAAAGGTATGAAGTCTCCAGTTCATCATTTAGTGTATAATTAATTTAAAAATTCACACTGAACAAATAGAAAAGTGAGCAAGTCAAAGAAGTTTTTAAATAGATTTTCTGGACGTATTGAAAATGAGTTTCCTTTAGATTGTCAAAGGAAGAATAGCCGATTGAATTTTAATTTTCGCCACCACTGATGAGATTATTTCTTTCAACTCCTTGTTATTTTATCGTATTTCCATGCGCCTTTATTCTTTGGCCGCCATTCTAATCTGCGGTTTAGAATAGAGAAAATAAAGGGTGACAAAATAATTGAAATGAAGCGATAATAGGTTGAGGTTAGATTCTCTCTCCAAGTTTAATTATTATTGAAAGCCGAGAGCTAATCTCTTGTCCAAGGAGAACAGGGGGATGCAGTCATTAAGGAGAAGAAAGGCAAGGGAAATTTCAATTTGAATTGCCTCGAGGTCTTGGATGCTAAACTTCGCCCAAGTGTCTGGTTTCGTAACTGCAAGGCTTTCTTGTGAGCAATCACTTAACTCTACAAACTTCCCTCACCTGTCCTTTGTTTCTTAAACGTCACATTTGGATCTTTCGTTAACTTTAAGAAGTCACGTGACTTTCTCTAATGACTCATTTACAAGCAATTCACTTATTCCTCTCTCTCTCTCTGATTCATATTACCGAGCAGATTTTCCAAGTGTTAGGCACATTTGGGAGCTTGTAAAAGATAAACATTGCCTGTAGTTTCCCTCTGTGGTCCTGAAATGAGCGCAACAGGCCGTGCCGGAGACAGCCCTACTGGGAAATAGCCCATGGACCACCGAGCGATAGCCATCGGTTTCTGCAAGTAGATCATTGTGAGTTGTTTCAACGGTTCTATTTATTTGAGATGAGATTAAAAGTAGGCGTTTATTCTTTGTCATAAAACAAAAATAAATATAACTAACTACAAATAATCGAACCCAGAAACTTCCGAATACAAGCTTTACACGTTACAGCTCCGTGATGTTTACTTACTCAGTGTTTAATTGTATATAAATATTTATTTTCATTTACGTCCTCCAATGGTAGGTCATCAGACGATGAATGAAATGATGTTCAAATGAGTACAGGGTACACAGAGCTTAGACTTGCCAGACATTCATCTTTCAAGACAAGGGAAAACCTCCAACGTTAAATCATATCGGCGATGAATGAAATGATGTTCAATGAATACAGGGTACATAGAGCTTAGAGTTACCAGACAATCATCTTTCAGGATAAGAGAAAACCTCCAGCGTTAAGTCATATCAGACGATGAATGAAATGATGTTCAAATGAGTACAGGGTACATCGAGCTTAGAGTTACCAGACATCACTCTTTCAGGATAAGGGAAAATCTCCAACGTTAAGTCATATCGGACGATGAATGAAATGATGTTCAAATCCGTACAGGCTACATAGAGCTTAGAGTTATCAGACATTCATCTTTCAGGATAAGGGAAAACCTCCAACGTTAAGTCATATCGGATGATGAATAAAATGATATTCAAATGAGTGCAGGGTACATAGAGCTTAGAGTTACCAGACATTGATCTTTCTGGATAAGAGAAAACCTCCAACGTTAAGTCATATCGGACGATAAATGAAATGATGTTCAAATGAGTACAGGGTACATAGAGCTTAGAGTTATCAGACATTCATCTTTCAGGATAAGAGAAAACCTCCAACGTTAAGTCATATCGGACGGTGAATGCAATGATGTTAAAATGAGTACAGGGTACATAGAGCTTAGAGTTACCAGACATTCATCTTTCAGGTAAGGGAAAACCTCCAACGTTAAGTCATATCGGACGGTGAAAGCAATGATGTTAAAATGAGTACAAGGTACATAGAGCTTAGAGTTACCAGTTATTTATCTTTCAGGATAAGCGCAAACCTCGAACGTTAAGTCTTATCGGACGATGAATGAAATGATGTTCAAATGAGTACAGGGTACATAGAGCTTAGAGTTACCAGACATTCATCTTTCAGGATAAGAGAAAACCTCCAACGTTAAGTCCTATCGGACGATGAATCAAATGATGTCAAATGAGTACTGGGTACATAGAGCTTAGAGTTACCAGACATTCATCTTTCAGGATAAGAGAAAACCTCCAACGTTAAGTCCTATCGGACGATGAATCAAATGATGTTCAAATGAGTACTGGGTACATAGAGCTTAGAGTTACCAGACATTCATCTTTCAGGATAAGAGAAGACCTCCAACCTTAAGTCATATCAGACGATGAATGAGATGATGTTCAAATAAGTACAGGGTACATAGAGCTTAGAGTTACCAGACATCAATCTTGCAGGATAAGGGAAAACTCCAACGTTAATACATATCGGACGATGAATGAAATGATGTTCAAATGAGTACAGGGTACATAGAGCTTAGAGTTACCAGACATTCATATTTCAGGATAAGGGAAAACCTCAGATAAAGCTTATCTAGATAACTCGCCTTGACAGAGATTCGAAGTCGGGAAGTTTTATAGTGACGAGCTGTATAAAACATGTGACTGTCACTTAAAACCTGCTGTAGTCCCATATTGCCTTCTACCTAGAAGAACGTCATTTGCAGTAGCTACTCCATAAATGCTTCGCAGTTGGTAATCTTGCGCAAGGTATGAGATGCTTCTACTTTTCAGCGAATAAACGGGAAAATGTTGTGACTTAAGGAAAGAAAACAACATGTACTTTTTTATTTAATGCTTGCTTAAGCAATGTTTTTGTTGTAGGTCACGAGTAAACATTGTAGAAACGTCAGTAAATTACATTTTTGCGTAAGATGTGCCCCTCAACTGGTAAACAGGAATGTATGTTCCCGGTATTACCTTGAAGGACATGCGGCGATCACGTAGTCTGTGTTAAGGTTAACTTGTCGCAATCGCTTTCTCCGTCCAATATCCCCTCGCAGCGAATGAAGGTACCTTTTTCTCATCCTCATAATTTTGATGGTCCTTCTCAAAATAGTCTCCCCTGAATGCGATGCACTGGTCCCAGCGTTTCTGCCAATCTTCAAAGACATGTTGGAAACCATTTTTGGGAGATCCTTCAAAATCGCCTCCGCAACCTTCACCACTGCTTCTGATGCTGGATAATACCTTACACGAAGGCGTTTCTTCAAGTTAGGTAATATAAAAAATGTCACAAGGGGCTAAATCCGGACTGTAGGGAGGGTGAGGGGTGCACGTCACGTTGATTTTTACAAGATTTTCAGCAACAACATTGGCAATATGCGGCCGCGCATTATCGTGGTGTAGCATCCAGCCTGCTTCACGTAAATGTGGTCTTTTGCGGCTGATATGGACTTGCAATGCTTTCAGGACATCCCTGTAGTATTGTCCAGTTACTGATGTGTGTGCAGGTACAACATGCTGATAAACCATTCCATGAATATCAAAGAATGAGATGACCATAACTTTCCCAGCAGAAGCAACCACTTTTGCTTTTTGTGGGGGTTGGTAATGAAGCAGATTTCCACACTGAGCGTGCTGTTTGCTCTCAGGATCAAAATGATGTAGCCAAGTTTCATCAGCAGTGATTACGTTTGAAAGAAACTCCAGATCTTCCTCTAACATCAACGTTAACTGCGTGTTACCTCCATTGCAGCTGTAGGCGATACTGTACATGTATGAACTTGACTGGTTCTCACAGGCGGGAACCAGGAGTACTAACAATGAAACTACTACGGCGTGTTTGTTTTGCATTAAGCTAACAGAATATAATAAGATTGAATTTTAGTGCGAAAAATTATAACCTTAAAAAATTATGATCATTCTTTATTGAACGGCCCTCGTAAATACGCCCTGGTTTGATAATGATCTTTTACTATCGTAGTTTGTAGACATAGCGATTGTTCTGTTTGTATTTTTATGACAAATGAAATATGTATGTTGAATTTTCTGGAAATGTCCTTAGAAGTCCTCTTCAGTCAGAATTACTTTTGTATAACTGGTAAACTTTAAGAAATAGACAACATATTACAGTATCTCATAAGTAATGTAGTTTTTTTTAATAAGAACAAATACACTGGGCAACAATGAAAATGTTTCGGGCTTAAAAACAGTGAATTTACATGTATTTCCATCTGCTGGATTAAAAAATGATAGATTAGCTCTTGTTTTGAAGATAAAGTGATATTTCATTTCTGAGAGTGATGATTTTAAATTTGGGGGAATATTTGGGGAGTTGGCACACCTGTCAAATAACAAAACACAATCTGAGAGAAATTTTGCAAATTAAGTGATGCGAAAGTTAAGGAAGGCGTTTTTGTCGGACCACAAATAAGAGAACTTGTAAAGCATCCTGCATTTGACCAAATTTTGGAGGGGAAAGAAAAGGAAGCGTTGGAAGCCTTCAAGGGTGTTGTTCATGGATTTTTAGTTAACAAAAGAGATGACAACCACAAGCATTTGGTGACAGTGCTCCTGCAACATGTCCCTTAAGATCCATTTTCTCCACTCCCACCTAGCCTTTTTCCCTCCTAGTTGTGGAGCTGTTAGTGATGAACATGGGGAGAGATTCCATCAGGACATTTCTGTTATGGAACAAAGATATCAGGGCCGTTGGAATGAAGTAATGCTTGGTCTTTGGATAGGGATTCTGCGGAACTCCATCACAAGAGGCAAGCTAAAAGACGACGAAGTCATGATTCTCTTCAGACACGACTATCTGCGAAGTATTTTTCCAGCATTTTAGAACTCTTAGCATGTAATTACCAGTTAAAAATCAAATGCACTTTCATTGTTATTAGCATGTAACAATTTGTTGTTGCATGTATGTAATTAAAATGTATGCTTTTCTCTCAGTCCGTTAATATGTAATACTTCCACCTTGTGTATATCATAGAGCTAATAAAAATTTGTCATTGTCATATTTGTTTTTCTCAACACAAAATTAGTAGGAATTGCATCATGAAGTACTCAAAACATACAAAAATTACTATTATTATTATTATTATTATTATTATTATTATTATTATTATTATTATTATTATTATTATTATTATTATTATTATTATTATTATTATTATTATTATTATTATTATTATTATTATTATTATTATTATTATTATTATTATTATTATTATTATTATTATTATTATTATTATTATTATTATTATTATTATTATTATTATTATTATTATTATTATTATTATTATTATTATTATTATTATTATTATTATTATTATTATTATTATTATTATTATTATTATTATTAATAATTATTATTATTATTATTATTATTATTATTATTATTATTATTATTATTATTATTATTATTATTATTATTATTATTATTATTATTATTATTATTATTATTATTATTATTATTATTATTATTATTATTATTATTATTATTATTATTATTTATTATCATCATCATCATCATCATCATTATCATTATTATTATTATTATTATTATTATTATTATTATTATTATTATTATTATTATTATTATTATTATTATTATTATTATTATTATTATTATTATTATTATTATTATTATTATTATTATTATTATTATTATTATTATTATTATTATTATTATTATTAAGCGCGAGGGTATCTACCAGGGCAGTCCACACAGAGTGAAGACTGACCCCCGCCCCCCTCTGACGACCAGGGGGTTACCAAGCTGTCCCCGAAGGCGCCTCCGAGGAACTTTTCATAGGACAAGACCTAGAGATTAACAAGGGCCCCCCCCCCATCTGGTCCGAAAACAAGACGGGATGGAAGTGGATACGCCACTTACGCGCGTCAACTCCAAAGGGGAAGGCTACCGATTAGATTAACCTCGGTAGGGTCACCTGGTGATCTAGCACACCTTCTACTAGCTATGCAGGCTAGTGCTCGGGAATATATGGCTTCTCTCAACCCCGTCCAGAGACGTAACCGATCTCCCACGGGTATCGGGAACCACTGCCCCCTTGAGTCCAACCCAATCCGAACTCCCATTCAGGGAGGGGCTCAGCACTTCGGCTCGAGGTTCCTCTAGTAACGTCAGATATACCACGAGTGCTAGGGGTCCGCAGCGCCCGCACAACAGCACCTGAAGGGGACGGATCCCCTCACCTACGGGAGTTTTAGAAGAACTCTAAGTTCAGAATTTGTTATCTCCGTTTTGTGATTGTTTATTAACAACTGAAGACTGATACATGCTCGCAATGTACGCAGCACAAACCATGACATCCTGCAAATACCATTGGCAAAGCTAAGAAACCCAGTAAATTTTCCAAAAACCCCAAAATCAGAAAATCCACATTACTTATGAGACAATTATGAGATGTCTGTGGAGTTAATCGTTTCCGGGATATTCCTTGTTATTGCTTTACATTTTCATTTTCCAATACTTTATTTCAGTTACGTGTGTGAACATGAGCGACGTGATGTTCTAAACAAAAGACCAACGACATTATTTGACACGATGTGCATCCTTGTGCTCCCACAGAGCGCTGGCAATAAAAAGCAGGTTGTGTGGGCAGTCATGTGAGTCACATTGCACAAAGCTGGACAGTGGTAACATTTTAGTGTCGGATTGCCTGTTTCTGCTCACAGCTTCATTTACAACCGTGCTCTTCCATTTCAGCTGCATGTTCGTTCTTAATTCACTTGTCCACCACAAGCGGTCGCTTTTCATCTATTGTTGCCACTTTCCACAACGCTTAAAGAGCGCATTTCGTAAATTGAATTTTTTAAAAAAAGCATATGTGCTGCACTCATATGACTTTTTCCGCCCTTTCTTCTATTTACTGGGATGGCTTAGGCGGTTTCGTCTGTGGCCAGCATTTGAGAGGTCCGGGTTCGATTCCCATGTCCGATGTAATCTCTGTTTCATATAACCTTGCCCCGCTTACATGTATCACTCCGCGTGCAACTACCTTCCCCCTCATCCTAATTGGCTAATGCGTTCGCGCCATAGGCCATAGGCGGTGCCTTCCCGTCACATTTAAACCTGCAGTAAACGTCATAATAATTGTCAGGAAGATAGATAAAATCATACAAATAAGAATATGAATACATGCAATAATGAAGTTTATAATGAAACTGAGCAAGTTGAAACTGAATGAATGAGCAATGAAACTGAAACAAGTTTATAATGAAAGGCCTTCGGTCTTTTCCACTGGGATTTTTTTTTTAAAACCAGCATACACACCTTGCAAAAATGCTTGTCTTTCAGTCTTAAAAGTCGTGTCACGCCATACTTCTCGCGTGTCCTTCATTCACCCAAGTTTCGTCAAGGTAGTATATTTTGCGATTTGTATCCCGGTACAGTCTGATTGTCCTTAAATAACGTCTTCGCCACACAGCAATATCGCCCCTGGAGTGCTAAGTTTTCCTGTTGTCTCAATTGCACGTCGCGATGTTCCTACGCATCTAACACTCACATCTGTAAGTTCAGAGCACAGCTGTTCGACTTCTCTCACTGACAAAGACGGATTGTTCTCTATGAGTGCATTAAACATATGCACCACAATTCTTTTTTCGCCGCTTTGTAAAGGTTTTCCCTTGCGATGCTTCAGCGAAAAACTGGCGGTAGACTCTGCCGTTATACATATAATAAGTACACGCGCAATAAACGATCAGTAAAATAATTTAGCTCTCGCGCTCGGCACAACACACCTTCGAATGGCAATAGGTGACTAATCCAGTTCAAAACAAGGTCAGTGATAAAAGACATATAAAGAAATATGTCATCACTACCGCTAAATCACGTGCTATCGTGCCGTGTGCTTGAAAGCAAAGGAACCTTCTCTTTACTTCGTTTATGAATTAACATGCATTTCAGATAAATTAACTCTGTTGCGTGATATATTTAATTCAAACAGTTACCCAAATATAAATTTGACAATTCTGTCCCAACATATAAAGATATATCACCATGTTAAATAACGAACTAATTTTTCCCGCACAACAATAGCAGCCAAAGAGAGGTGATAAGGTGACGTTAAGAGATACGGGGTAAGCTTATGTGAAACAAGAAGTAGTTGACCCATGGTTCTTTTCGGGGTTTTCCCGTGTCGCTAGGCGAATGCTGGGTAGGTTAATTACATCCCCCAAATTTCCTGTCACTAGAGTTCTATGCGGTGTATAGTGCTGCCATCTCTGTCACACATTCATAAAGAATCGTGTATTAGAAAACGGAAGTTCCTATCTCGTCCCAGTCCTGAAAAAATAGATGTTATAACGAACGCACGACTTACATTTCATTTCTCATGAAAATATTTTAAACATTTGGTATTTTAATTAAAATCGATAGAACCATTTGTAAGAAAATCAATTTTTTCTAAGAATATTCTATATTAAAAGTCGTCTAGGGTGGGCAATTTGTTCAAAATCTTCGTGTGCTATCTTAAAAGACACTAGACTTAACACCATGCTTCGTATTTAAACTACTTTTCGTTGTTCTATAAATGCCTTTTTAATTACTTCATTGTGGCCTCAAAACTGCAGTAAAATTTAGAAAGTTTTGCGTTACTATTTGTCGTTCCATGAGACGTCAATTTGAAATAATTATTTCTCCGTTATATCTTTAATTTTGTTTGATGATTTGCTTCCGGTTGTGTTGTGATTACTTTTGAATATTGTTGCGGACCCATTATTTATGACAGCGTGGCGACACGCACAAACAGATAGTGCAAGGCAGAGATAAAGAGCCTGCAGATAAAGATAGTGCCGGCACATATAACGTGAGACGTCTGGAACGTTCTGTTTCGTCTAGTGACAGAACATTTTATTTCTTCTTTGTTACAGAACAGTCTCAAATTATCAGTGAGGTATATATGAGAGATTGCGACACGCCAGAGAGTAGTTGTAAAGTAGTCGTAAACAGAGTTGTAAACAGAGCCGGAAAGGGAGTTGTAATTGAAGCTGGTATGTTTGGAAAATGAGCTCTTTGTTGTAGTCAACGACCTTGGGAGATTGTAATTGTGTATGTGACGTAATGCTGCTACTGCAGGTGTATTTCTACGCAAATAAAGAATGTTTGGAATTTCTGCAACTGGGACTTTTAATTTTACGAACCAGAAAGTTATATCCAACAGTTTAATAAAGAATTTAACACGAAATTTCAGTCGGCGAACACGAAACTTTATTTGTGGGACGTTTTCTCCGATCTATGCATTTTATTATTTCTAAATTACTGAAATAATATCACTGGTGCTTCTTTGAAGATGATAATTTACTCCACCAACACAAATTATAAATACAAACAACATAATTACTTCCCAACACGTCGTCCTTGCACAGACAAAGTGCAAGGTAAACCTTGCTCTTTCCCTCTACATTAACTTCTCATCGCCAACTATGTTTTCTTGTATTTCTTTTAATCACAACTACACTTTCATACAATATAAAAACATTTGACATTTTTCTTTTTAAGTTTTCAATAGCACAAAAGCCACAAACAACACTCGGTTCGGGACCATACATAAATAGCAGCTTCCGGTGGAATTCTTGGTATTGAATTTTGGGTGAAATACAACGCTAGGAACAGAATAAAAATGCTATTCAGACAAATGAATAACTGCACTGAAAGGAAACAATGTAGTGCATATTTGTGGCACTATTAACTGAGCATACCGTTTCATTATTAATGAGTCAGAATGTGTTACAGTAATCAAATATGAAACACAAAATTACACCAGTAATGCGACGCTATTAACTGATGAATAATATATTATGTAATTATGTACACTTACTATCATTATGTTACCAGGGCCGTACAAGTCGTGAGAAGCCCATTGTTAGAATTCGCATTCCAACAATGTGACAGAAGACTGCAGGATCGTAATCTACAAACTTTACATGTCATGTTGCCTTATTAACTTCGGTCATGTGACCACAGATATTACGGTAAAACCTCGTTACCCGGATCAGTTTCGAAAAACAAAATTATGTTGTTTAGGGTTTTAGATGAAGATTTGTTTTACAGACAATAAATTGCTATTCGCAGTAGGTAAATTACTCGAACTCTCTTGCCAGCGGGCGAATCATTGCACTCACCCCAGCTGTTTGGGATTAAGTTGGAAGAGAAACTTTGATAAAGTCATGGAAAAAGTTGTGGCCTGACTTGCCAGAAAACAAGAACGAAGAACCATCATGGTTCACAGATGAAGCATGGTTCTCTTTATCCAGTTAGATTGTAACGATCTAGCCAAGGACGGTAATGGGTAATTCGCACCTGGCCAGATCTTACACGGGGGATAAGAGTTAACGCGTGTGCACGTCGGCTTCTGCCTTTGACAAACCCTTATAATCGTTTTACAACCCCCGACCCTCCTTCTCCCAGACCGTTCTGCAAGGTTGCCACCTTTGAAGCGCCCATAAGGAAAATCACAAATTTCTTGCAAATGTGCAACCAATTCGTCTAAGGTGGGCGCTCTCATTTTTGCATAGAATCTATAAATTTCTCGACGAATTAAATCGCATGTGAAATTATCTACTTTAGAGAAACGTTTCCTTTTGTTTTCACACTTGATCGGCGTCTTTGGTATTCCTTTCGTCACAATATTTCTTACTGTAATTCTGTGAATACCGAGAATTTATCATCAGGTTCATTGCACGACCCCTTACCAAGATTATTTGTCAGCACATATTTATATGTGTTCAAAACAAGCGCTTGAATTTTCTTAGAAACAGTTCCCGTTATAACTTTGTTTTTTGAGGCTTTTCCAGTAATATAACTCGGCCCAGTTATTCACACTACTGTCATCACTTTGATTACTTTTACTTGACTGAAAGTTATCTACTACTTCATTTGCATTCACCACTGCATTTCCCTCTCACGGTCTCCACACTGTGAAACACAACGAATTTCTGCACGTAATCAAACAGATCACCTGGAAGTTAGAACTTTGGCAACTGAGACTCCACGTGGAGTAGACATGCGACTGTCACTTCGAGAAAATCAGGGTTGCTATTGCTCATGGCCGGTTACCTGCTCTGACAAACTGCGGACATACGTCTGCCCTGGATGACAGTTGCTACCAGAGAGAGAGAGAGAGAGAGAGAGAGAGAGAGAGAGAGAGAGAGAGAGAGAGAGAGAGAGAGAGACTATCTTTCACAAGCTTCACTATCAAAAAGAGGGAGGGAGAGGTCACATGACATGACGTCAGACACTAACTAGTCAAGAGATAATCTAACATTTTATTTAAATTAAGCGATCACTTGTGACATCATGAAGTCAAAGAACTCGTGTCATTGGGCCATCGAAAATCCACGTCATCCATGAAGCACCTATGCACCCGGTTAAAATGAGTATATGTTATTTAAGCTCTGCTACGTGTAAAATCGGAAGAAATAAACACCCACTTGTGTATTATAATGAACGTTCCTTCTAGCAGTTAATATTAAGAGTTTAAAACATGTTACTATTTATATGTACTTACTCACTGTAGCTCAAGAAGATGACGAAGCAACCCATTGAGGATTTTTCTTTGCTGCAAGTTACCTGATCATTTCTCCCTTCGCTCTTTTGTTTAAGTGCCTAATTCTAATGAAGGTTCTTGTCCTCACATAAAGAGAGATCGCTTTGTGAAGAATTTCGGGAAACTTCGAACTTATTATAGAAATTAAGTTTTGCATCTGTTTGCGCCATTATCGTCATTTGTTCCGGCGGGCGCATGAATATTTCACTTGGCGCCGGTTATGCGGCCAGCTGATCATGTGACTCGCCAGCGCGCAAGAAAAGAGGCTTCTTCTTCCTTTATAGTTACAGACATGTTGAGACATGTGATGTGCTTCGTTGTGTGGCTGCGTGCAGCTGTTGTTGCAATGAAAGAACCGTTTTAGTTTATCTCAAATATTAAATGTATTGTTGTCTTCTTCATGATTATTCACATAAGAAATGTAGCGTGTGCAATAAATTTATCTAGTGATATGAATACAGCTCTATCGAGTACAGTCCACAAAATCAGTTTCCTTGGTTACAGCTAAAATCAAGGTGGTCCTCCACATTAAATTAAGCACGACACAAACACATCACTCCATTACACTTCGCAGCACTTTGTCCATGGAAGCTACAAAATATTACTTTATTGATTTAATTGATTTAATTTCACAAAAAACTTAGAACGCTTGGCTTTCTTCAGGCCCTTGTTCTGCCGTTTCAAAACACTGTTTTCTTTCTTCAGGGCTTGCATCTGAGTCTTTAGTCTAATTATTTCCTCTTCAGCAGCAACAGAGTGGTCAGGAGCTAAAATTTTTTACCTCTGTGCTGGTCGACTGGTCAAATATTGCTTTTTGGGGGGAGATAAAGATGCTATAGTAGACAGCGCTCTCTTTCGCACGGTCCTAACTTCGCACCGGCGATCTCTTGCTGATATTTCCTACTAATAAAAACAGTTTATTATTATTATTATTATTATTATTATTATTATTATTATTATTATTATTATTATTATTATTATTATTATTATTATTATTATTATTATTATTATTATTATTATTATTATTATTATTATTATTATTATTATTATTATTATTATTATTATTATTATTATTATTATTATTATTATTATTATTATTATTATTATTATTATTATTATTATTATTATTATTATTATTATTATTATTATTATTATTATTATTATTATTATTATTATTATTATTATTATTATTATTATTATTCCACGCATCAAACTTTTCTTATAAAAAGCGAATAAACTCAGTGTACACATAGAAACAAATACATAAATAGCATTTTATATGATAATTACCTGCAAATTGGTTTTGCTGGTACTTGCTACTACCGCCTCAAATGCATCCCCATGCCAATTAGGAATTTTCTGTGACGGTAAAGCGTCGCCCTTTAATTTTCTTTTCAGCGGCAACCCTGGCAGCTCGTTTTTTAAATCCCGTTCATAGTCTTCGGGCAGGAAGTGATCGGAACAAATCCTTGCATTATTCACATTAACCGGATCAGCCCTTTTACCGCGTAAAACCCACTTGCGCTGTAGTTCTCGATCTTTAGGCAAACAATAGAAAATCACATCCGTAGTTTTATACGAAGCATTTTTGCATTCAGCAACAGCGCAATGGTTTCTGCTTTTACTCATAATGTTACGACAAAAGACACAGCCAATAACTACAATAGCTCATAAGCAACTGCATCTCGTTTATTTCATCAGAAGGATTGTGGAATTTGCATGCATCAGCGCCTTATCTTATCTTAGAATGTGCAATCATAATATTGCATTACGCACATTCACGTGTAAGCGCTCTTGTGTTGTATTGTCAGTGACGTCACGCCCCTCAGTCAGCATTAACAGTGTTTTGCGCGGGAAGGCAGGGATTCGCCTGCCCTGCAGGGGCTAGTGTTTAACTCTCGCGGTTGAACTGTATTCTCAGTGACGTCATGCGCGTTAGCCAATGGCAGCGCGACTCCGGAATGGCCTACCTGAGTACTCTAGTTGCTTTGGATTAAAATGGGAGTTTGGTGTGCAATATCTGCACAGAGAATAATGCCGCCAATTTTTTTTTAACCAGATTGTGAAGTCTGCAGAGTATCGACTGATTTTCATCGAGTTTGTTGAGCAACTGGACGATGTAGATCTGAGTCAGGGATATTTTCAGCAAGATGACGCTACATGCCATACATCAAATGTATCCATGGAACTAATTGCAAGTTTATTTGACGACTGGATAATTTCCGGGAACCTGTGGCCACCGAGATCTCTGGATTTGACATCGCCGTTTTCTTTATATGGGGTTACTTAAAAGACTGGGTTTACGCTACACGTCCCCAGACATTGGACGATCTGAAGCACATCACTCAGGAGATTCAAGCTATTGACAACAGAGTCCTCCAACGAGTGGCCAGTAACATGGAAGGAAGACGTGTTGAGTTGTAAATAAAATGTGTAGTGTTTAACGCCCGCTTTTGCTTCATACGGCACCGCAGGCGATGACACTGATGATACATGAGATGAAGATGGAGCACCGGTGGAATGAGATGGCGGGGAAAACCGGAGATCCCGGAGAAAACCCGCCCCAGCGCCGTGTTGTCCACCACAAATCTCATTTTGCGGTCACCTGGGATCGAACCCGGGCCGCCTTGGTGAGAAC
The DNA here is from genome assembly GCA_030765055.1 of Mantis religiosa. Lineage (NCBI taxonomy): Eukaryota > Metazoa > Arthropoda > Insecta > Mantodea > Mantidae > Mantis > Mantis religiosa. The sequence goes on from CM060957.1 coordinate 24,841,295, forward strand.
CAAGTGGTCTAACCACTGAGCCACGGCGCGGCCCTGCTGAGTTGTACCTTATGCAGGATGCAGGACTATTACTATAGAGGTAAATTATCTCCCAAAATTCCTCTACATTTTAGGTATAACTAGTAGTCGCTAGCATAGTTCGTTTTGAAACAATTAATGAAAAAAATTTGTCAGTTCTACGAGAGCTGTTCAATAAAGAATGATCTAAATTTTTACGGTCATGATTTTTCGCACTAAAATTCAATCTTATTATATTCTGTTAGCTTAATGTGAAACAAACACGCCGTAGTAGTTTCATTGTTGATACTCCTAGTTCCCACCTGTGAGAACCAGGTTAAGTTCAGACATATTCAGTATCGCCTACCGCTGTAATGGAGGTAACATGCAGTTAAAGTTGATGTTAGAGGAAGATCCGGAGTTTCTTTCAAACGTAATCACTGCTGATGAAACTTGGGTACATCATTTTGATCCTGAGAGCAAACAGCAAAGCTCAGTGTGGAAATCTCCTTCATCACCAATCCCCAAAAAAGCAGAAGTAGTTGCTTCTGCTGGGAAAGTTATGGTCATCTCATTCTTTGATATTCATGGAATGATTTATCAGCATGTTATACCTGCACACACATCAGTAACTGGACAATACTACAGGGCTGTCCTGAAAACATTGCAAGTCCATATCAGGCGCAAAAGACCACATTTCCGTGAAGCAGGCTGGATGCTGCACCACGATAATGTGCGGCCGCATATTGGCAATGTTGTTGCTGAATACCTTACAAAAATCAACGTGAAGTGCATCCCTCGCCCTCCCTATAGTCCGAATTTAGCCCCGTGTGACTTTTTTCTATTCTCTAACTTGAAGAAACGCCTTCGTGGGAGGCATTATCCATCATCAGAAACAGTGGTGAAGGCTGCGGAGGCGATTTTGAAGGATCTCTCAAAACTGGTTTCCAGCATGTCTTTGAAGACTGGCAGAAACGCTGGGACAAGTGCATCGCATTCGGGGGAGACTATTTTGAGAAGGACCATCAAAATTATGAGGATGAGTAAAGGTACGTTGTCAAAAACAAAAAATTGTGATCATTCTTTATTGAACAGCCCTCGTATATAGGTCACTCTGTATTTGAAACACGGGTAGTTTTTAAACCACCCTCGTATGTCTCCCACCCCCCAAATACTGGGCATTGTTGTAGAATAGTGAGAAGTGTAAGTAAAAGTGCCAACACCACATTACAGTTTGCTTGACCGTACTTTTGCCATGCAGTGAAGAGCAGAAGAATGGCTTTTTTACAAAAATTGTCTCTGGGGTGGTTGTTACAAGTTTCTAAGCACTTGGTAGCTTGTTTTCTTGAAGTTAAGTTATTCTGGCTGTAGTTAATGGCACGTAACAGAGAGCTGGGGTGGAGGAGGAGGAGGTGGAGGTTCGTGCTTTTAAAAAGTTAGGAGTAGCAGCAGCGAGCGAAGAAAGAAAACTCAGCCACATCTCTAGCCGGAAGCAACAAAGTTTTGTTACTCCTCTTCCCCCATTATCTCGTGATCATTAACTCATCACAGTAATCCACTCTTGCTCAGACTTGTCATTAACATTTAATCAGATGCGATTTGCTGCATTAAACCCTTTGGCGCCGCGGTTGGCGAATACTTTCTCATTTCCTTGCCATGTTTCGGTGTGTACTTGTTCGTGGTGTAGGGATAGATGCTGTTTTTTTCCTTGTGTGGTGGCTGTGAGGGCTGGGCCGTGGATCGTTCTTTCTTAAATTTATATCGGTTTCAAAGGGTAGAGCCAAACTGAGAAATTCAATGTCATAGCCGGGATTTGAACCACGGATCTTCTGGTCTCCGTCCAGCCACTCGAAACCATTGAGCTACTATGGCCAACGTGCCAACATGACATTAAATTCTCCAACTGACTCGTATTTTTTCCGGTAAACCACTAGGAGTTCTCATAAACACATGAGACAACTACCTTAATGGCGACTTACTATGCTGTAAGTACTTTAAGGCCCGGACTTTATAGTAAACCACTAGGAGTTCTCATAAACACATGAGACAACTACCTTAATGACGACTTACTATGCTGTAAGTACTTTAAGGCCCGGACTTTATAGTTAACCACTAGGAGTTCTCATAGACACATGAGACAACTACCTTAATGACGACTTACTATGCTGTAAGTACTTTAAGGCCCGGACTTTATAGTAAACCACTAGGAGTTCTCATAAACACATGAGACAACTACCTTAATGACGACTTACTATGCTGTAAGTACTTTAAGGCCCGGACTTTATAGTAAACCACTAGGAGTTCTCATAAACACATGAGACAACTACGTTAATGACGACTTACTATGCTGTAAGTACTTCAAGGCCCGGGCTTTATAGTAAACCACTAGGAGTTCTCATAAACACATGAGACAACTACCTTAATGACGACTTACTATGCTGTAAGTACTTTAAGACCCGGGCTTTATAGTAAACCACTAGGAGTTCTCATAAACACATGAGACAACTACCTTAATGACGACTTACTATGCTGTAAGTACTTTAAGGCCCGGGCTTTATAGTTCGGACAACTATTAGGTACAATTAATGGAAATTAACTGTTCTTTCACACTGGCCGTGTGTAGGACGCACTATGAAAGGGAAGAGATCCGTTGTTCAAATCCCGGCTATGGCATTGAATTTTTCAGTCTGTTTACCCTTTCATAGTACTTATAGCATAGTAAGTCGCCATTAAGGTAGTTGTCTCATGTGTTTATGAGAACTCCTAGTGGTTTACCGGGAAAAATACAAGTCATTTGGAGAATTTAGTGTCATATCGGCACGTTGGCCATAGTAGCTCAATGGTTAGAGCGGCTGGACGGAGACCAGAAGATCCGTGGTTCAAATCCCGGCTAGGACATTGAATTTTTAGTGTGGCTTTACCCTTTCATAGTGCGTCCTATACACGGCTAGTGTGAAAGAACAATTAATTTACAATATATCGGTTTATTTGTTTATGTTTTCGGAGTTAACTATTTCTACATATTCCTCGTTATTATGATTTTACAAATGCGTGTACCTTTCTCAAATAGGAAGCAGTCATTTATTTGTCTCCTTTCTTTAGTACGTATTGTTAAACTATATTCAACCCAGAAAGTGAATACCGAAATTTCAACGGAAATAGACATTTTGAGGTGAACCCAGAAAAAGAAATAAGAATTGGTGCATACGTAAAATATGAAGCTATTGTCGCGAATACGATCTGACAACGTTGAAGCAGTGCAAGTGAGTGTTACGGAATTATTTGCATCAAAAAACAGAGAATGGTACCATTTTTTATTTTAAAAAAATACTTACGAGGCAGCATCTATATTAGTCACGTTTACAATCGCTGAAATTATTTTGGTGTAGTTCATTAACATTCTTTATTTGCATTTTTTGGAAATGTTCGCAGAAGTTCTCTTCATTCTGAATAAATTTTGTATAACGTTAACCATTTTCCAAATATTCCTTGTTATTAATTGGAGTTATAATAGATACCAGATCCAAGCAGACTTGCTATTACTTAAGTCTACTGTATCCCCATTTTCCCATTTTATCTGGAAGGGTAATGACACCATTTGTGTACAATAGCTGTTATTCTTAGAGTACGTACGTGGTTTATCTTAGGACAAGTTAACCTTAAAAAGTGATATCCCTGAAGCAAGCATCGAGTGCTAAAAGCTCGTGCTGTACGTATCACTGTGAACAAAACTGGTTTAGCAAAAGTGCAAGAAACCGTTATTGGCCTACATGCTACGTCAGTCCACCAGCAAGCGACTCCATTATTGAGTATGTAATGTCTAGCATGGACTAAAAGGCACCCTTCTACATTCACGTAGAATTATCGTTTACTGTTTCCTATAGTAAGTATCGGAAATGCTAGCTTCTACCCGAAAATTCTCCACCGACATCTCACTGCAAATAGCATAACTGAACGCCAGAAGTCGCTTTTGTATACAAGTTCAACATTTTCCAAGATGCGACGTGAAGATGTTCAAGAAAATCCACCATCTAGACTACCCTATACATGGGACACTTTCCAAAATGTTTGATTTTCCCAAAACGGCTCTAAGAATTTGATTAAATACCCATAAGCTTTACATACATTCATAACATGAAATGTTTATCTTGACTTTTCTGTGCATCTCCTCAAAGTCCTTTACTTTCTGAGGCTTTTTTGTACAACTGATAAACTGTAAAGTCCTATTCACATAGAAACATTAAGGCGTGGACTTGAACTATGGCATGAGATGACATTCACAATGACATAATAACGTCAACATAAAAATAAAATAATAACTATCTTATCAATATTATTAAACATTTTAAAATACTGGTAGTGTGATGTTTTTGTATTAAATTTGTACTACTCTATTAACATTTCACGAAAGCACTGTTTCTGGAATCCTTCAGAATAAGTTAGCACTTAAATAGTCATAGAAAGCAGTATTTTCCTAAATACAATGACAATTGATGCTAATAATAATAATAATAATAATAATAATAATAATAATAATAATAATAATAATAATAATAATAATAATAATAATAATAATAATAATAATAATAATAATAATAAAAATAAATAAATAAATAAATAAATAAATAAATAATAGGCTGTGGAAAGGTTGAGTCAGAGTGAAAAATTCAATGCCATAGCCGGGATTTGAACCACGGATCTTCTAGTTTCCGTCCAGCCGCACTACCATTGTGCTACTATGGCCAACGTGCCGATATGACATTAAATTCTCCAACTGACTCGAATTTTCCCGGTAAACCACTTAGGAGTTCTCATAAACACATGAGACAACTACCTTAATGGCGACTTACTACATGTAAGTACTTTAAGACCAGGGCTTTATAGTAAACCACTAGGAGTTCTCATAAACACATGAGACAACTACCTTAATGGCGACTTACTATGCTGTAAGTACTTTAAGGCCCGGGCTTTATAGTAAACCACTAGGAGTTCTCATAAACACATGAGACAACTACCTTAATGGCGACTTACTATGCTGTAAGTACTTTAAGACCCGGACTTTATAGTAAACCACTAGGAGTTCTCATAAACACACGAGACAACTACCTTAATGACGACTTACTATGCTGTAAGTACTTTAAGACCCGGACTTTATAGTAAACCACTAGGAGTTCTCATAAACACATGAGACAACTACCTTAATGGCGACTTACTATGCTGTAAGTACTTTAAGGCCCGGACTTTATAGTAAACCACTAGGAGTTCTCATAAACACATGAGACAACTACCTTAATGGCGACTTACTATGCTGTAAGTACTTTAAGACCCGGACTTTATAGTAAACCACTAGGAGTTCTCATAAACACACGAGACAACTACCTTAATGGCGACTTACAATGCTGTAAGTACTTAAGGTCCGGGCTTTATAGTAAACCACTATTAGGTTAATTAATGGAAATTAATTATTCTTTCACACTGGCCGTGTGTAGGCTAAATTGTGGAAACGTTGAGTCAGACTGAAAAATTCAATGCCATAGCCGGGATTTGAACCACGGATCTTCTGGTTTGCGTCCAGCCGCACTACCATTGTGCTACTGTGGCCAACTTGCCGACATGACATTAAATTCTCCAACTGACTCGTATATTCCCGGTAGTTTCCACAATTTAGCCTACACACGGCCAGTGTGAAAGAATAATTAATTCCCAAATAATAGGCTAGTAATAACAATTAATAATTATATTATGGTTTATGCATATATAAAGGAAACAAAATATAGCCTTCCTAACTTAAAGTTTCTCACAAAGTCAACAATTATGATTTTGAAATGAAATAATCAGTTTCTCTCTGGGCTGGTCCCGTAGCTCAGTCGGTAGAGCACCTGCCTACCGTGCTAGGGGTCCCGGGTTCAATTCCCGGCGGTGGGGGTGGGGACTTTTCTCCGACCAAGATAATTCCCCATCTTCCCCAGAGTCTGGAAGTATGAATGAGAGTGTGAATGTGTGCGTGATGTAATGATAAAAAACCCAAAGATAACGAGTTAACACCTTCAGTATGTTCCAAAGAAGAACGGCCGCCGATATGACCATAGTAGTTAAAGGCGGGGTATAAATGGAACAAGGAAAAAAAAAAAAGAATCAGTTTCTCGTCAAATGACTGCACAACGCTTCTTTTCTGTTCCTATGGAGTGCGAGTATTTTGTTTATTGGTTAACTTTAATTGCAGAATAAATAAGTAATTAATCCGAATTTGTTTTGTTTATATAGATAAGTTCAGACAACTTTTATTGGCGGTATGAAGTTCGGGGTCAACTAGTAGACAATAGTAATATAGTAATAGTAATATTTATTGAGGTACTAAGCTTTAACAATTTTTGGACTGCCCTGTTTTGGCCCAGGCCACTGCTACACAGGACAGTCCATTTAGTATATTTACAGACATGTTACAATGTGTATTATTCCAGAATAGTCACTTATTATTCCTTCTCTCTTTTTACAGTCCACACCCACTTGTTTTTAACCTTACTTAAAAACTGACCTATGTTTTTATAATTTTTACTTAAAACCTTGATTAAGCTGATTCTCCTATTCATTTTTGATATTTGACATTCTTTCCTCCACATCTCTGTTTCCTTACAATCAAACAATATATGTTTTATATCCTCTTTATCCCCACACAATGGGCACTCGTTAGTAGACAATAAAAAACTGTCAGATATGATATATCTAAAATGCAAAGCGTAGCGAAGAGTGAGGCAGTTGCAGCATGATAAGGAGTAACCACAGGATCTACGGAGCTAAATCTCTATGTTCCAGGAAAGCAGAACTAAAGTAAGCGAGGTTGGAATCGGGTCAATATTTTCAAAATCTTATACAAAAGCCCTATTTGTCGCGTAAATATGAGGAGATAAACAGTTCAGGCCTGACTTCCCTTACCAAAGTGACTAGTTTCTACAAGGAGGTCAGGTCGACCCAAAAACTTGACTGTCGCGACTTGTTACAACCACCCCTTTATTACATAGCTATCCTGACGATAGTGTCCCTCACGTATTATTGCCATGTTTTATAGCTGCACGACAGAATGAATTCGGCTTTACAATTGTTGAGTGCTGGTTTATGTAGACAAGAAGAGCAATGTTGTTAAGTGTTGTGTTTATTGCAGGAGATGGAGCGGCGACGTCGTGTGCGCCGGGAATGTTTCGATGTCCCGAAGGAAAGTGCATCCCTTCGTTATGGGTCTGCAACTACCAGAAAGACTGTGACAAAGGCGAGGACGAGTTCCAGGCATGCCGTAAGTAACATTGTGTCTAAACCTTAATTCAAAATTCGATTAAATATAAAGATTGTTACTTTATTTCAACATATTCCAAAAATGTGACGCAAAGACTAAAAAACTATAATCCCCAGTCCGGCCCACACATTACGTGGAAAATGTTTACACATAATTAATTTTCTAAGGAATGTGAGATCGCGTTTAAGGTATTTTCTGGCCTAATTTATTAACTTACATCTCTAGGCAATATAAAGAGAATGCAATTTCACATACTGACCAACTCTTTAAAACATTTGATTATCGCTTAAACTCTACTGTATTCCCTTGTAACTACAATAAGATAATGTTTATCTTGAAGTAGATATAGCAATAAGTATTTGTACAAGAGTAGAGAAAGTCTTGTATATAAAACATTTGACTATCACTTAAAATCTACTGTATTCCCTTGTAACTACAATAAGATAATGTTTATCTTGAAGTTGATAGAGCAATTAGTGTTTGTACAAGAGTAGAGAAAGTCATGTATATAAAACATTTGACTATCACTTAAAGTCTACTGTATTCCCTTGTAACTACAATAAGATAATGTTTATCTTGAAGTAGATAGAGCAATAAGTGTTTGTACAAGAGTAGAGAAAGTCATGTATATAAAACATTTGACTATCACTTAGTCTACTGTATTCCCTTGTAACTACAATAAGATAATGTTTATCTTGAAGTAGATAGAGTAATAAGAGTTTGTACAAGAGTAGAGAAAATCATGTATATAAAACATTTGACTATCGCTTAAAGTCTACTGTATTCCCTTGTAACTACAATAAGATAATGTTTATCTTGAAGTGGATAGAACAATAAGTGTTTTTACAAGAGTAGAGAAAGTCATGTATATACAGCATTTGACTATCACTTAAAGTCTACTGTATTCCCTTGTAACTACAATAAGATAATGTTTATCTTGAAGTAGATAGAGCAATAAGTGTTTGTACAAGAGTAGAGAAAGTCATGTATATAAAACATTTGATATCGCTTAAAGTCTACTGTATTCCCTTGTAACTACAATAAGATAATGTTTATCTTGAAGTAGATAGAGCAATAAGTGTTTGTACAAGAGTAGAGAAAGTCATGTATATAAAACATTTGACTATCACTTAAAGTCTACTTGTAACTACAATAAGATAATGTTTATCATGTAGTAGATAGAGCAATAAGTGTTTGCACAAGAGTAGAGAAAGTCATGTATATAAAACATTTGACTATCGCTTAAAGCCTACTGTATTCCCTTGTAACTACAATAAGATAATGTTTATCTTGAAGTAGATAGAGCAATAAGTGTTTGCACAAGAGTAGAGAAAGTCATGTATATAAAACATTTGACTATCACTTAAAGTCTACTGTATTTCCTTGTAACTACAATAAGATAATGTTTATCATGAAGTAGATAGAGCAATACGTGTTTGTACAAGAGTAGAGAAAGTCATGTATATAAAAAATTTGACTATCACTTAATGTTTACTATATTCCCTTGAAACAATAAGATAATGTTTATCTTGAAGTAGATAGAGTACCAAGTGTTAGTAACGATATTTTGGACAAGTGAAGAGATTTTGGTAATTCTATCTCTCATTTATTTTTCTTGCACACCTGTACAAAAACAATTGCATGCAGGTTACACTCTCTCTGACAGAACCAAAGCGTACCCAGATATATTTTAAAATGCTGACTCGCTTGTTCGCTGAAGCTACCAACAGTTGCTGTAAATCACAGGAATGGCAGACAATGTGAAGTGTAAAACTAATTTAACGGTTACCCAATGAAGCTTTTAATGGAAGTTCTGTCAAGAGCTCGCCATTTATAGCAATTTGTTTGCCTGCTTGCTGTTTGGACATATTATTCAGCTACGTGCATTTGAAGCCCTCGTGCCGTTCTTTAGAGCTTCAATGTAAATATAGAACAACGATCTTTAAAGAAGCATTTTAAATTAAGGAATTGTATTTGTTTAATACATTTCGCTTTTAAAACCGACTAAAACTAACTCCATAAAATTGTCCTAAAATTAGTGATTTCGATATATAGCAGTTGTGATAGACTTGACAGATTTAAAACTTACGTAGCAAGTATATAGTAGTCGGTGGAATCAGAAAGGTATTATTGTGTTGGGACAAGCTGTCTGTTGGGTGCCGCAACAAATCTTGTAATTAAGGAGACAAATTAACATAGAGAAGACAAGACAGATCCCATTATAAAATTAATGGGCCGCGGTGTGACAGGACTTAACCGACGCCGAACAATTAATAATGGAGACTAGCACCTGTAACGTCACGTCTCCAAGGGTTGTCCAATACTTGCCTTAAGGGCAGCTCCATCTTTTGTGTATACACATCATTAACTAATAATTATAGTTTTGTTTTGTGTTTCAACTAGGAATATTTTTCATTTACCTATTTTTTTCTTAATTTACGTCCTTCAGCATAAAGCCTTATCGGACGATGAATGAAATGATGTTCAAATGAGTACAGGGTACATAGAGCTTAGAGTTACCAGACATTCATCTTTCAGGATAAGGGAAATAAGTCATATCGGACGATGAATAAAATGATTTTCAAATGAGTACAGGATACATAGAGCTTAGAGTTACCAGACATTCGTCTTTTAGGATAAGAGAAAACCTCCAACGTTAAGTCATATCGGACGATGAATGAAATGATGTTCAAATGAGTACAGGGTACATAGAGCTTAGAGTTACCAGACATTCATCTTTCAGGATAAGAGGAAACCTCCAACGTTAAGTCATATCGGACGATGAATGAAATGATGTTCAAATGAGTACAGGGTACATAGAGCTTAGAGTTACCAGACATTCATTTTTCAGGATAAGAGAAAACCTCCAACGTTAAGTCATATCGGACGATGAATGAAATGATGTTTAAATGAGTACAGGGTACATAGAGCTTAGAGTTACCAGACATTCATTTTTCAGAATAAGAGAAAACGTCCAACGTTAGTTTATAAATGGCGAGCCCTTGGCTTTACAACTGACAGAACTTCCATTAAAAGCTTCATTGGCTAACCGTTAAATTAGTTTTACACTTCACATTGTCTGCCATTCCTGTGATTTACAGCAACTGTTGGTAGCTTCAGCGAACAAGCGAGTCAGCATTTTAAAATATATCTGCGTACGCTTTGGCTCTGTCAGAGAGAGTGTAACCTGAATGCAATTGTTTTTGTACAGGTGTGCAAGAAAAACAAATGAGAGATAGGATCACCAAAATCTCTTCACTTGTCCAAAATATCGTTACTAACACTTGCTACTCTATCTACTTCAAAATAAACATTATCTTATTGTTACAAGGGAATATAGTAGACTTTAAGAAATAGTCATATGTTTTATATACATGACTTTCTCTACTCTTGTACAAACACTTATTGCTCTATCTACTTCAACATAAAGATTATCTTATTGTAGTTACAAGGAAATACACAAGATTTTAAGTGATAGTCAAATGTTTTATATACATGACTTTCTCTACTCTTGTACAAACACTTATTGCTCTATCTACTTCAAGATAAACATTATCTTATTGTAGTTACAAGGGCATACTGTAGACTTTAAGTGATAGTCAAATGTTTTACATAAATGACTCTCTACTCTTGTACAAACACTTATTGCTCTATCTACTTCAAGTTTAATGTCTGAGGACATTTCAGGATGTTCAAGGTATACCTTTCATTTGTCGTGAAAATATCTTAAACATGTGATATTTTAATTAATATGAATTTTTTTAAATCATTTTTGAGAGATTGAAAATGTTGGTGAAATGTTGCATGCGCATTGTAGAAGTTGATATGCAGGTAATTGTGTTACAGCACCGCCAGATTGCGACCCTGGGCAGTTGTCCTGCGGCCAGTACGTTTGGAACAAGACGTACTGCATACCTCCACACCACCGCTGCGACATGACGGTGGACTGTGTCGACGGCACCGACGAGGCCGAATGCAGTAAGTTCATTCCAAGAGATGCTAGTTTGTTTGTAATTTTACGTTCTCCAACGTTAAGTCATATCGGACGGCAAGAGATGCTAGTTACTAATAACCAATTGTATTTAGCATTTTCAACTACTGCCTTTCGAACGTCAAAACACCCCTGTGCTACATGCAGTCATCCTTGTTTCTTCTCAACAGTGGCGAGGCGTGACTTTCAAAGCGAGAGAAGTTGCAAATATTAACCGTCATTAAAATAAGAAAGAATAATGACTCAAAGAACTAAGGCTACTCTTGAGTACTCTTTCTGTTGTACAGTCACACGTAGGTCCAGTGGCGAGGGGAGACTTTCAAAGCCAGAGAAGATCCAAATAATAATTTTCAGTAAAATAAGAGAGAATAATGACTCATAGAACTAAGGCTACTCTTCAGTACTCTTTCTGTTGTACAGTCACACGTAGGTCCAGTGGCGAGGGGAGTCTTTCAAAGCGAGAGAAGATCCAAATAATAATTTTCATTACAATAAGAGAGAATAATGACTCATGAACTAAGGCTACTCTTCAGTATTGTTTCTGTTTTACAGTCACACGTAGGTCCAGTAGCGAGGCGTGACTTTCAAAGCGAGGGAAGCTCCAGATAATAATTTTCATTAAAATAAGAGAGAATAATGACCCAAATAACTAAGGCTACTCTTCAGTACTCTTTCTATTGTACAGTCACACGTAGGTCCAGTAGCGAGGCGTGACTTTCAAAGCGAGGGAAGCTCCAAATAATAATTTTCATTAAAATAAGAGAGAATAATGACCCAAATAACTAAGGCTACTCTTTGATACTCTTTCTATTGTACAGTCACACGTAGGTCCAGTAGCGAAGCGTGACTTTCAAAGCGAGGGAAGCTCCAAATAATAATTTTCATTAAAATAAGAGAGAATAATGACTCAAAGAACTAAGGCTACCCTTCAGTACCCTTTCTATTGTACAGTCACACGTAGGTCCAGTAGCGAAGCGTGACTTTCAAAGCGCGGGATACTCCAAATAATAATTTTCATTAAAATAAGAGAGAATAATGGCTCAAAGAACTAAGGCTACTCTTTAGTACCCTTTCACTTGTACAGTCACACGTAGGTCCAGTAGCGAAGCGTGACTTTCAAAGCGCGGGATACTCCAAATAATAATTTTCATTAAAATAAGAGAGAATAATGGCTCAAAGAACTAAGGCTACCCTTCAGTACCCTTTCACTTGTACAGTCACACGTAGGTCCAGTAGCGAAGCGTGACTTTCAAAGCGCGGGATGTATGTATGTATGTATTTATTAACTGCAATTGGGTACTACCCGGTGGCAGAGTTAAGAATACAGATCAAATTACATATACTAGATTTACAACAATAATACAGTAAACAATACAAACATGATATTATTTTACTTTAGTCACTTAAAACTTATCTAATTACTTCTCTATTTACATATTATATACCATTATAATTCAAAAGTTAAACTATAAACCATTTAGATTTTTTCTAAATTTCTTCAACGACAGGGGACAGCCCTGAAAGACTGCTACAGGCAATTCATTCCATTCTTCAATGGTTCTATTAACAAAAGAAAATTTTCCTACGTCGGTTCTGTATCTTCTACCCTTAATTTTATACCTATGATCGTTTCGTCCATAATAATCCGGATTATCTAACCTTACACAAACGTCCGCCCATGCCTTTACACTAGCATTAGCTTTGAATAACGCTACCAACCTATGTTTTTTACGCCTAATTCTTAATTCCTCCCATTTAGTCTCATCTCCTTTTATAGGCCCAAAATACTTGCCTCTTTTTATGAATTTTATTGCCCTCTTCTGTATTTTTTCTAACGGATCGATTTGGTTAGCTCTATACGGGTCCCAGCATGCTACTCCATATTCCATAACCGGCCGCACTAAGGCCTTGTAGGCAATTTCCCTGGATCTAGCGCTCCCCTTTTTCAATATTCTCATTACGAAATGTAATGCCTTCCACGCATTCCTAGTTGTGGAATTTACTTGTTCGTCCCATCCAGCATTACTTGCCAGGTACACTCCCAAGTATTTGCAGCTGTCCACCTGTGGAATTTGCACCCCTCCCATGTGATAGTTAACAATAATTTTGCCCTTAGTTCTACTAAAAACAATCGACTTACTTTTCTTGGCATTAATTGACATTTTGTTAGCCGCAGCCCAATTACAGATTTCATTTAAATCATCCTGAAGAGCGGTTTCATGCACTGTATTCCGAATTTTATTATAAATGATACAATCGTCTGCAAACAACATTATCTGGCAGTTAATATTAACAACAATGTCATTAACAAAAATGAGAAACAGTAAAGGCCCTAGTACTGAGCCTTGTGGCACACCCGAACTAACAGTTCCACTATCAGACAGCTCTTTACCTACTTTAACTTTTTGCGTTCTCCCTTTCAAAAAATGTTTAACCCATAATACTACGCGTTTGTCAATTCCTGTATTAGCTAGCTTACAAATAAGTAAACTATGTGGCACTACATCAAAAGCTTTAGAAAAGTCAATTACCACTGCATCAGTTCTTCCCCCTGCATCTACCTCATCTGCCAAATCTTGAAATAATGAAGTAATTTGACTTTCGCACGAATACCCAGGTCTAAATCCATGTTGCGCTTCATTAAACCACTTTTTATTTTCTAACTCCTCTCGTATATATTCTGCAATTAAATGCTCCATTAATTTACATACTACTGAAGTTAGACTAACTGGCCGATAATTATTTATTTCTGTTTTATTACCCCCTTTATAAATCGGAACTATAATAGCTGTTTTCCAGTCTTCCGGTAAGGCACAGTTGTTAATTGACATGTTGAACAAGAGCATTAGATAGGGAATCATGGCTTCACCCCCAAGCTTTAATATTTCAGTAGGTATATTATCTGGTCCCCTTGATTTTCGGTTTTGCAGCATCTTAATCCTTTTGCGTAATTTGGGCGCCATTATTTGAAAAATCGTTTCTCCACTCTCCCCAATTTCCTGTTCGGAACTATCGTCGGATTTAAGAAAAACCGATACAAAATGCGAATTTAATATATTAGCTTTGTCCCTATCACTTAATACATCTATCCCATTAACGTTAAAATCTGGTATGCTCTCTTTATTTCCCCTGCGTCTTTTTACATAATTGTAAAATGATCTCCAACAATTATTTGTCCCGCTAAAAACGTTATCTAAGAATCGTTCCTGCGCTTGCAACTTTTCGTCTTGTAATTGTTTAGCTAATTCTTTAAATTTGTTAAGATGCCATTCTGATATCTTCCTTTTATTATAAGCGTGCCTAGTCTTTGTTTTAAGTTTCCTAATACATTTTGTATAAAATTCTGGATCCGCTTTATGTTTAATAACTTTACAAGGTACGTGTTCTCTAATTGTTTCCATGATAAGTGTTTTGAAATTAACCCATGCTTCATTTACACTAGTGGCAGATTTTAGAAATATCCCATATTTTTCCCGGAGAAATGTTTGGATAGCCTCCCCGTTCGCCCTATGGAAATCCCAAATAATTACTTGTTCCGTTTCAAACCGGTTTGTCTGCCCTTTCCAATTTATGTCTAATTGCACACACTGATGGTCACTTATACCTGGCAAGACATCGCATGCAGAAAACAATGACTCAGGTTTGCATAAAAATACGTCTAGTAATGCTGTTTGTCGAGTAACAGTTTTCACTACTTGAAATAACCCCAGCTCCCAAACCAGAAAGTTAACGAGATTTTGAGCTTCACCTCCTATTAACTGTCCGTCCCAGTTTACATTTGGCAGATTTAGATCCCCTGCTAATATAACATTTTTTTCCCCTTCGGAAGAGATTTTCTCCACTAGTTTATGAAGTGTAGCATAATCAGTTTCTCCAGGTGGTCTATAGCAAGCTATTATTGTTAAATTATTTCCTTTGTTTGCTTGATCAATAATTTCGATTGCCATAATCTCAACCTCTTCTTCTACCCATAGTGCTTTGCTGTTTAGCTCTGATTTAGCGCAAATAAAGATTCCCCCTCCCCTTCCATCCCTGTCCCTCCTAAACACCCTGTAATCTGTTCTGAATACTTCTGAATCATTAATGTCAATATTCAGCCATGATTCCGTACCTATAATGACACTTGGATTGCATATTTCTACTAAATTCCAAAACTCAACAATTTTATTCATAATACTACGGCAATTTACCTGTAGCAGCCTTAAGGAATCAGCCCCTACCTGAAAGTCTACGTTTTCCTGAAGTTGGTGTCATTCCTGCCCTTGATGCTCGTTGCCGTCAGCCCACTTCGTCACCCTCGCGAACAAAGCTGCCAGCTTTGACGATCCTCTTCGGTTCAAGTGTACTCCATCCCGTCCATAGTCCCAGTCTTCAATCCACGAATTCGGGTCAAGAAACTGAGCACCCAGTCGCTCCGCTACCCATGAAAAAGCTTCATTTACCTGCATCACCTTTCTCCAGCTGGAGTCGCGTCGTCTTAGTACTCCACTGACGACTATTTTTGCTGAAGGAAACAGCTGTTTTGTCCTTTTAACTAAGTCGTACATGTCACCCAACACATAGTTAACACTTCTCCGCAAGTCATTGCTCCCAACATGTAATACGATTGTCCGATAGTTGCCTTCCACCTCCTCTTGCTTTCTCTCGATTTCCCTCAGCAGACCGTCAACTCTTATGCCAGGATAGCAAACTACCTCCACCGTTGGATTTCCAGCATGTCTCACAATAGAGTCACCGACTATAAGGCTAGATTTCTCCTCTTCTTTAACTCTTTCTTCCCCCTGCTCCTTCAGTTGACGGTTTTCAGCTTCGAGCCTCCGAATGATATCTTCCGCCTGTTGTAGCTTAATACGTAGTTCCCGTGCTTCTTCTTGAAGCTGCTCCAGTTTCCTCTGATTTGCGGTGACGGTCTTGGCTCCCCTGCATTCCTTACATTCCCAGGTTTCCTCGATGTTCATGTCCCTCTTCACTTTCTGGCAGCCAAAGTGGAACCACTTCGAGCAATTACTGCACATAAGTCCGGTCCTCAGAACTTTAATACAGCTCCCACATCGTTCGTCCGCTACAGGTCCTGGATTAATCTCAATTCCGCCTATCACTAGTAAAGTTACTAACACAAAAATTACAAAATAACTCTGTGAAGTTTCCGTAGTACCTTCACGCTGACTACCTGCTCCCCGTGAGCGCAGACCCGACCACATTCCGATCCTCGCCCGGTAAACCACCAAGTCAACACCCATTGTCTCAACTCGTTTCTACCTGCCTCTCTACCTGGCACGTCCGATCTCCTCAAGCTCCAGACACCAACTCCAAATAATAATTTTCATTAAAATAAGAGAGAATAGTGGCTCAAAGAACTAAGGCTACTCTTTAGTACTCTTTCACTTGTACAGTCACACGTAGGTCCAGTAGCGACGTGTGACTTTCAAAGTGAGGGAAGCTCCATATAATAATTTTCATAAAATAAGAGAGAATAATGACTCAAAGAACTAAAGCTGTTCTTTAGTACTCTTTCTATAGTACAGTCACACGTAGGCCATTGTTGCATTGCAAGACTTCACATTGCACGCTTCTGCTCTCTACTCAGACGTTACCTGGCCCACACCGCGTAAACTATTGGCCTAAAACGGAGAAAGTATGCAAATCACATACTTTTGTTAATAACTTAAAACTTCACAATAATTTACGAATAAATTACGAAGATGTGTCCAGAACAAATAAGATATTGTTTGGCACGTATTTTAAAATCTCGGCTCCGTTATTTAATATAGCTTCTTACAAACATGGCGGTGAAATTATCGTGGCAAATTGTATTGCACTGATTAACACAAGTTCAAAATTTAGTCTTGAAGTTCAGTTCTGCTGTTTAGTTTCTTAATATGTATGCTTATTTCGTATACTTCTCCTGTATTGCTCCCTATAAGATATATAACACAAATCTGCCACCAATATGGTATATAAGAAGCCACTAACGCCCTCTAAGAGGATGTTGCAGAACCCTCTTCACGAAACTTATTAACAGTTCGTAACTTAAGACTTAAAAGAAGAAATATAAAACGATGTCACATAATCTAGTTCTTAGTGCCATACTTTTACATATTTGTTGTTAATCTTGTCACCAGTCATTCTTGTATAATGTTTATATTGTAAATTTGTTGCACCTTATCCTAAATAATATCTGTCGGTAAAAAATACATTTGTACAAAAAGTTGAAGGTTATCTGTGTTGCAGCGTATCGAAAGTGCCAGCCGTCCGACTTCAAGTGCAATCTCAACTCGGCGGGTCCCTGTCTGCCAAAAGAGAAACGATGTGACGGATACTTCGACTGTAGAAACAGAAGGGACGAGGAGGGCTGTCCAGCGGATCACGGAGTCTCCTGCTCCTTGGACCAGTTCCGGTGCGGTAACAAACAACGTTGTATAGACAGCTTCCAAAAGTGCAATCATCGAAACGACTGCGGCGACAACAGCGACGAAGAAAACTGCAGTAAGTACCTACATAACAAATACAACATAAAACATAAACCTCACTTAACTTAAGAAAAACGATAAAAGTCCCACAGAATCCAAGAGACTAAATAGTTTCGCAAAAATTGTTTACGTTTTCTTTCCTTCGTTGTTATGGTTACTGCCGCTAGACGTATTATTGTTATATTTATTACCAACCTGTGAAAATGAAACAAACATAGACAGAATCGATTGGCGATATTTCAAAATTCATTATGCCATTTCTGTTTTTTCAAATTGTTAGTCATTTATTTATTTATTTCTGGATTTATTTCACGAATAAATTATAAAAAATGATCTACCATAACCAATTTATCAATTTGTTTATGTTTAATATTTCTAAAATGTTCTTTTATTCTAGGTTCTAAATGTTTATTTTATCTACGGAAACCTTAATACAATCTAAACGCCTAAATAAGTAAATGCCAAATTTTTCTACTATTTAAAATTTTATCTTTTTTAGAAAAGGTTTGGTTATTTTTGTACTATATACTTTTTAGAAACTAGAGCTATTCCATGTTCTTTTATTACAATAAGAAACAATTAGAACAATAAGAAACTTTTTAAAATTATAATCAGCTTTTATTTGTTTGAGAATGGAAACATATTTTACAGACTTTTAATATTTGAATTTCAGTCCTCTTATATACAAGTATGTATAAAATCTGTATTAAAACTATTAACTTAAAGCAGTGTTGATAACATGTTTATATTCTCTATTACACGATATATTTATTAACCTATAAATTTAACAATTAAAAACAGCAAG
The DNA here is from genome assembly GCA_030765055.1 of Mantis religiosa. NCBI lineage: Eukaryota > Metazoa > Arthropoda > Insecta > Mantodea > Mantidae > Mantis > Mantis religiosa. The sequence goes on from CM060957.1 coordinate 24,859,846, forward strand.
CTTATGTAAAAATAGTTAACACTTTCATTTTTTATAATTATCTTATAATTTATGCTTGATTAATTTAACTGTAATTGTGAATAGGGCATGACTTTTTTTAATGGCTGTATATATACTTTTTTTCTTTCATTTTTTTGGTCCTCAGGTTTGAGAACATACAGGTAGATGCCGTTCTGAACTGTAATTTAAATTCATTAAGACATATTATAGCACATGGAATTTAAACCTTGAAAACACATTCATAACAAAATTAGTGGTGCTGTGTTGTACCACATGATGAATTCACTTCAAAAGTTGCTCAAAGTGGCTTCCATTTACTGCCAAACAATGCCAAAGTCTGTCTTTGAAATTGGTTAAGTTTTCCAGCAAAACTGTTCTCTTGATTAGCTGCATTTCTTGTCCAATTCTTCGTTTTAACTCTTCAAAAACTCTTGGTCCATCTTTGTAAACCCTTCACATTAAATATCCCCACAAGAAAAAGGTCAGGAGATCTTTACGGCCATTCAGTACTTCCTCTTCTGTCAATCCATCTTCCTGGAAAGTCATGATTTAGGTAATTCACCACCTGCCTTCCATAATGTGCTGATGAGTGGATAAATGTGGGTTTTCATCCACTGATAATAAAACATCAAGATCTTTATCACTATCTGTTACACTAACAACAGCCGATTCCCTGTTATTGCAAAGTAGCACAAATCTGCAGTGATGCATTTTAAGACAGTAAACCACGGTTAGCATGAAAACTAGACGTGATACAGGAAACCAGTGACATTTCTGAAATCAGAAGACTATATTTAGTCAATATTACTTATTAGGTGCCTTGCTGAAAATATTATACTGGGTAGTGTAATTCATTAGGTGACGGTGATATGCATCAGTAGTGTAAAATGAATTGTTTCCTGTGATGTTGCAGGTTTTGGAAGAAAGTTATCAGTTACATTTACATCTGGGATCATTTTGAGTGTTCATAAATTTAATGTAAATGGTAAAGGTGATTATGAAGTTAAAGCTTGTTTATATTTGTTGAAGACTTTCCACCATGCCACGTCGGCCAGTTCAGATGTGAGAATGCCCTGTGCATCCCAGCAAGCTTTCATTGTGATGGCTACAGAGACTGCCAGGATGGTACAGATGAACAGAACTGCACAGCAATAGCATGCCCAGAGAACAAGTTCTTGTGTCCTCACGGCGGACCTGGTGGTGTCCCTAAATGTATATCTCGGTCACAGCTCTGTGACGGCAAGAAGGACTGTGACGACTCTGCAGATGAAGAGACAGCTTGCTGTAAGTTGGTAACCAAAACTTTCCTTTATATCTGTCCCTTTTTTCTACTGTTATCCTTCCTTATCTCTTTAACTACCCTAATCTCAGGGGATTACCTGGGATATATGAGATTGGTGATGGACAGAACAAGGCAGGTTTGTCCAGTGTTTCCCTTGCTGTTCATACAGTGTGGGATGGCTTATTATGTGTTTTAAATGGGATGATGTTTGTCCTTGAGCGCTTCTAGGTGAGCAACCAATCGGAGTACTGCGGTGTTGTCATATGGCATTCCCCCTAAGTGGTGTGTGACGAGCGCCTAACTAATCAATCTCAAATAAATACTATTCGCACTAAGACAAAAATTCAGATTTTGCCAAAACTGATCCATGTGGAAGGTAGAGAGTAATGTATTTAACATAACCATAAAAATCTCATATTTTTAGCTCAAATAGTTTTCCTAATACAAATAAATAAAGTAGATACCATTATATTATAACAATGCTTTGCAATATGAACACTGTAATGAATACCATTATTGGTTGGCATGTATGTGTGAATGTATATTTGAAATTACTCAGAACTGAAACATAAACATTTGACATGACGTGATAAAAGAAATATGTACTTTGAATAAGTCAAGGTGATTGTTAAATTCGATGAGAGGAAACGATACAGTTCATGCTAGTCTGGCAGAACGTGTCTGGTCACATTATATCTTTGTTTATGAATGGTTCGTAATCTCTATTTACTCTAGAGTTCAGAGCAGTATTATTCAGTTACTCTTCCATGAAAAAGTGTATCAGCTGGATCAATGAGACGTGATCCACCTTCCCCCTTACTACTGCCAGAACAATCCAATTGAGTTAATGTGAGCTCAAATTATGTTGCAAACAGAAATAATATTTTTAAACTGACTGACATTGAACGACTTATTCAAGAAGAAATTGACAAGGGACACAACAAGACCGAGAAAACTGCATGAGATATCAGATAAACTACAAGAAGACGACTTTTGGAATGAAATAGCACGTAACGAGATTTTGGAACCTATCATCATAAATTTGCAGTACTCAGACGTTGAAGACAATTACAATGACGAATTATCTCTTAACATAAGTAACATTCACAGCTATTCAGATGCACTGCTGGTATTTTCATTGGATTAGAAAAATAAGTAATTCATAAACTATAATTAATTTTAACCTAAATATTTAAACCATTTGCATAATATCAAATATCCATGTTGCAATTGTAATTTCAACAACTGCAGTATTATAAAACTTTGGAAAGTTCAGTTTGTGTTAGCGCGAAGAAACTCGCAAATGTGTGAGAGAGAACGAAATATAAGAGATGACGAGGTGGCAACGGTGAAGGCTCTAACGCATCTGATTGGCTACAGGCGAGAACTCTTCCCATTTGAAACACATAATAGGCTGTTTCTTCTCTGTCTTGTATTCAGGAGCTTCGAGTTCAATTTCCATGGCTGACCTACCTGACCCACAGTTTTTTCGGGAGTTTACCAACTTGTCAGGTTAATTATATCTCCCGAATTTCCTGTCCCTCTATTTCATCTTCATTATCATTTCACGTCATCTCTCATTGAGTGGTCTCCTTCAGGGCAGAAGTTTCGGCGCTGCATTTCAAGATGATGTGCTCCTGGTAAACCCTTCCTTCTCTGGTGGGTTGGTCTCTGGTCTCTGGACCGACCTGGAGGGCCGTTTTAGAACCATGGTAGGATGGGACATCGGTTGTACTGACCTGCCAGGGAGTTTGCAAGTGGTAAAGTGTAGGGACTCTGCCCTCTGCACTGTCGTGACTCCTTGGGACGGCTTCCCTCTGTCTCCTCTCGCCTCATCCTTCCTCCCAGGGATGTCTCACTTGGGGCATAGGTATAATAAATCTAGTCTAGTTGCAGTGCCGAATTCCCTCCATAGCATAATCCTGTACCCTTTCATATCTTCGTGTAATTAGGATGTACTGCTGTTGCTGGAAATGTTCTCTTCACGAAACTTTCACTTCCTTCTCCCTTGGTCAGGATCATATGGGTCATGTCACGGCAGACTCAATACAGGGGGTAAGGCTTCCCCCTCTCTTCGCTAAGAGCATGACATAATTAGGCCGTCTGGTCAGGCATGCATTCGTTATTAGTGTGGTGGAAATAGCATTTAGAGTAACAAGTGTACTTGTATCTGAATGGCACAACATGGATCGTTGTGTAGACTGGTAGTGAAAAAAGTGTGTGAAAACGTAGAACTAAATTCAATCATAATGAAAAAATGTCTGTGGAAATGACATGCGTAACATTACAGACAATATGCTGTGTAATATTTTGCTATCAAACTATAAGAAGAAGCGGAATGACTCATTATCAATGCAGACTGCAGGCACATCAAGAAAACTGAAAACACTGCAATAAGATTCACAAGGTAAATGGGTAAATGTTACAACATTATTACAGTAACCTAAACCTCATTGTTAAGTGAGTTATCGTGACAGACTCCATGCTATGTGCTAGCCTTTCTATGTCACTAACCCCTCTACCAACCTTCCCACCTGTATAGAGTCTGCCATGGTCATGTACAAACTATTACATCATAACAGAGGAATTTTGGTATAGTACTCGTAAGTTATATGTTGAATCTTCAGGGGCAAAAGCTCTAGAGCCTGTAAAGAGGGAGTCACCCTCCACCAGGAATCCCGTCTGTGTTCCAGCTCACCAACTACTGATTTTGGAATATGTTTTGTCTCATGTAATACTTATGTTTGTGTATCAAGTTATCTTAAATTGTTAAATAATTTGACTGTTGGAACTTGTAAATTGTAATTGATATGACTGTGTGTGATGATTTGCAGCTACAAGCAGTTGTCCTGCATTAGGCTGTGAATACAAGTGCCAAGCTTCTTTAACTGGAGGCAGTTGTTATTGTCCTGAAGGACGTCAAGTTGCTAATGACAGCAGGACCTGTATAGGTAAGTAAACTTAGTGCCAATTTAGTAGTCACTTTACTATTGTATTAACTATATATGAGGATAGTTCCAGTGGTATCCAACCTAGGAGGCTCATTTGATAAGTCTGGTAAACAGCCAAGAATAATTTTTTTTCATCAACATATTACTTTATTTCTAGACATAGTCTCCATTGATGGTTATCTGCAGAGACGTTCCAGCTTTTTCATCCATTCAGAAAAATAGGTTCCATCAAGGTCTGCTAAAATTTCTTACCACCAAGGCATTTTTAAAGTTTGAGAACAGGAAGAAGTCTCTTGGGGCTAAGTCTGATGAATAAGATGGATGAAGAACTAATTCAAACCCCAATTCATGCACTTTCGCCATTACGATGCTGATGTGTGCGATGATACGTTATCCTGGTGAAAGAGCACCTTTTTGTGTTTCAATCTCGGTCTGTTTTCAGTCAACTTATGTTGCAAACGATCCAACAATGAAGCATAATAGCCTCCAGTTATAGTTATGCTTTTTCCAAGTAGTCTATGAGGATTATTCCTTGAGAATCCCAAAAAACAGTGGCTATCAACTTATCAGCTGAGAAAATGGCTTTTGGCTTCTTTGATGTACTTTTACCAGCCTTTGTCCATTGTTTTGATTGCTGTTTTGACTCTGGTATGTAATGATGGATCCAAGTTTCATCGTACTCAAAATCCAAGATCCAAGATTGGATCCAAGTTTCGTATTTGTACTCAAGTACTTACAATGGTAAGTCACCACAAATGCTTTATCTTGAATACGAGAGCCCCTAGTGGTTTACCGGGAAAATATAAGAGTCAATTGGAGAATTTAATGTCATGACGGCATGTTGGCCATGGTAGCTCAGTGAGTAAGAGTGACCAGATGGAAACTGGAAACCAGGAGATCCATGGTCAAATCCTGGCCATGACATTGAATTTTTCAGTTCGACTCCATCTATCCAAAACGTTAGCCTGTATACGGCTAGTGTAAAAGAATGATTAATTTTCATCAGTTAAATTATATAATAAAAGTTTGACAATGAAGCCTGGGATTCAAGTACTTACAATAGTAAGTCACCACAAATGCTTTATCTTGAATACGAGAGCCCCTAGTGGTTTACTGGGAAAATATATGAGTCAATTGGAGAATTTAATGGCATGGCCATGGTAGCTCAATGGGTAAGAGTGACAGGACGGAAACCAGGAGATTCATGGTTCATATCCTGGCCATGGCATTGAATTTTTCAGTTCGACTCTATCTATGCAAAGCCTTAGCCTGTATATGGCTAGTGTGCAGAAATGATTAATTTCCATCAGTTATATAGAGTAAAAAGAAGTATTTCAGAAAGTGGAGTGCCATTGTTACTAAAATTAGGCAAGTGAGTCAACCTTGTATATACTTACAAGTATTTTGATGAAGACTAGTTTCTGGGGACCTCTCCCCTATCGTCAGTTCTGTGGTTGACTGATGATGCATCCGGTGTCTGCATCTGGCTTGGTGTCGTGCTGCCATCTAATGTCCTGGTAAGTTTGATGACGTCATCTACCGCGGAAATTTCAAATTTCAAAATTGTTTCTTCGTAATAAAAATGTTTTCCCAAATCTGTAGGATTGTGGATTGCCAGGATTGTGACAAGATATACATTGGTAAGACCAAAAGGAATCTAGGAACAAGAATGAAAGAACACTTCAGAAATATTTAATTCAAACAAATGGACAAGTCGGCCATAGCACATCACTTTTGGTCTGAGAATCACAACATAAAACAAGAAATAGAACTGATCAAACAGGCAAAGAAACCTCTGGAACTACAGATTTGGGAAAACATTTTTATTATGAAGAAACAGGACCTCTTGATGAATTTTGAAATTCCCGCCGTAGATGATGTCATCAAACTTACCAGGACATTAGATGGCAGCACGACACCAAGCCAGATGCAGACACCGGATGTATCATTAGTCAACCACAAAACTGACGATAGGGGAGAGGTCCCCAGAATAAAATCAAAATACTTGTAAGTGGAGAAAAGTATATACAAGGTTGACTCACTTGCCTAATTTTAGTTCCATCAGTTAACTTAACTAATCTCTTGAATTCTGTCAAAAGTTAATGAATTTTCTTTAATGACAAATATATATATATATATATATATATATATATATATAATTTACTACAACTTCAAGGTAATTCATGCACGACATAAAAGTTAGAATAAACTTTTGAGATGCAAAATGAACAAATTCTATTCTTTATAATATGAACAGAAGGCAGGCATTGACAGTTGGCATTCACAATCTTAAGTGAATCATTCACTGCTAGCAGAGGTTATTGCAGGCGTACTCTCAATCTTGCCTGGGTTACAAAACAACCACTCCATATATATTATTAAGCTACATTATATTTTATGTTAGCTGGTGATATTATTTGAAGTTTGTTCTCTACATTGTTTTTTTTTTATTCCAGATCGAGATGAGTGTAAGGAGTGGGGATTCTGTGATCAGCTGTGTACAAATTCAGATGGTTCATATGCATGTTCTTGTGTGCAAGGATATAATTTGGTGGATCGATCCCAATGTGTTGCTTCAGGGAACATATCACTGACACTGTTCTTTGCTCATGACCGTTCTGTGTGGCGAATGAATGAAAGAGGCGATGATGTTCATCTTGTAGCCAATACAACTGGTGCCAGTGGACTTGATTTTCACTACAGTCGTAACCTGCTGTATTGGTCTGATATAAAAACAAGAAAGGTAATTTTGCAACAGTTTTATAAAATTGTAAAATGCCAGTGGAAATAAAATATGATTTAAACTTTTAAACAGTTCAGTTTTATCATACAATACTATAGTTTTCAAACTAACTGAGACATTTCACTTACTCATCTATTTTTAGAGAAAGTCTGTTTGTCTATTCTTTCTGGTAGCAAATGTTTCAATCGTCCTTTTGATTGAAACTTCCTATGTACCACTTAAAGCATACCAAGAGCTGAGAGTAAGGCAGCCATACATCTAGGTTTACTCAGAAAATGTAGCAGTTTTCTAAATTATAGGCAAAGCATACAGCAAATTTGATCAGTTTAAAAGTTGAGAAATAGTGTAATAAATAATGGGAAGAGTAGGTGTTGGTTCTCAGAAAGTCAAAAATCCACCCATCCTTTTAAAACATCCTTCCTTTTTTGCATATCAAATGAAATCAAAACAATTTGCCACAAATATAATAGTTGATTTAAATTAAGTCGTGATGTCCCAATAAAGAGTAGTGTTTTCCATTGTTTTTGGAATGGTTGATATAATGTAAATCATGAGACAGTAATTTACTATATGAACTTCAAATATTTAACAACATAAAGTTCATGGACTCACAAGTCACATCACCAATAATCAAATTACATATGAATTATGATAGTATTATTTTTTTTGTCCCATTTATACACCGGTTTAACTGTAGTGGTCATATCGGTGGCCATTCTCCTTTGGAACATATCAAAGATGTTAACTTGTAACATTGGGCTTTAATCATTAGATCACGTGAATGTTCGCACTCTCATTCATACTTCCAGACTCTGAGAAAGATGGGGAATTATCTTGGTCGGAGAAAAATCCCCACCCCCACTGCCAGGAATTGAACCTGGTACCCCTAGCACGGCAGGCAGGTTCTGTACCGATTGAATAGTATTATTGGCACTTTCAGACGCATCACATGTTCCATGTGAACATTTACACTGTTGTCTGCCATCTTGAATAACGGTCTATCCAGAAGCACGGGAAATGAGTGCCATCTACCAGTAAAAGGATACAGGTGTTGCTGCCTACTGCATACAAAACCTCCAGCATAGGCATCCATTTAAACCTGAAAAAAAAAAAGAAATGTCCCGGATTGACTTGAATGACCCTCATACAAGTCAGTTGGAGAATTTAATGTCATGCTGGCATGTTGGTCATGGTAGCTCAATGGTTAAGAGCAACCGGACAGAAGTCAGGAGATACATGGTTCAAATCCCAGCTATGGCATTGAATTTTTCAGTCTGACCCTATCAAAACCTTAGTCTATACATGGTTAGTGTGAAAGAACAATAACATGAACTACAGAGTATAACATTTTCTAGAGTAGAGCTAACTTTCTGCTACCTGTTAGGGAGTATAATAAGACAAATGAACTTGTTTAATTTGCAGTGTATTTAATTTTATTTTGAAAATATTGACTGAAGAGGAAAATATTACATCTGCAGGTTCACTCGCAGCAGCTGATGCCAAGTCCAGTGTTTACACCTGACTCTGACATAACCTTACCAGGAACATGGTCCCCCGTGGCTCTTGCTGTGGACTGGGTTGGAGACAAGCTCTATGTGGCTGATGCAGTAGGTCAGAAGGTCGATGTATTTGAAATGGATGGACGATATCACGCCATTGTTCTTGGCAGCAACCTCAGCAGTCCTGCAGATATTGCACTGGATCCTACAGTAGGGTGAGTTGCTAGCCTTTAACATAAATTTAATATGGAGATTTCACTGGAAATAAAAGTTTTGAGATTTTATATCTCAAGAATGTGATACAAAAATGTTCAACATCATCCTTTCCTCCCAAATCATTCTTTTCATGGAAAAATTTGCAATATTTGTTATTTTCTGAAAAATGACTGTATAATATTTTGATTTAGTAGCTAAGTGTCACAGTATAGGAAAAAAGGTAATGGAGTTAAGTGGAAATAAAGGAATAAAGAGCTAAATAACTGAGAAGAAAAAAGTGAATAAGACAGAGTGGATTAAAGGGAGCTTAAACAGTACTTGTCACTTATGTAATTTTTGTAAAGTAGAGGGCTATCTGTATAATAGAAGCGTAAGAACCAAATCAGGGATAGCTCAAGATGTATTGATATTTACTACTGAATAAAAGTTTTAATTTTAAGTTTAATTTCTAAAGACATTGTGACTTGTGGGTTTGTAGAATTAAAAGTCCAAGTTGCAGAAATTCAAAATGTTCTTTATTTCCGTAGAAATACACTTTGAACAATCCTCACAGTAGCAGAGTTATGTCACATACACAATAAAATATTCCAAGGTCGTTGACCACAAACAAACCGCATTCATGTTTGCACAATACTCAGTTCTGTTTACAACAACAACTCTTGTTACAACTCCGTTTACGACTGTTTATGACTGTCTTTACAACAACCACTCTGCTGGCGTGTCGCTATCTCTTATATATACCTCATTGATAATTCGAGACTGTTCTGTAACAAACAAGAAATCAAATGTTCTGTCACTAGACGAAACACAAACATTCCAGACATCTAATGTTATCTGTGCCAGCAAGCCTTTTATCTCTGCACTATCTTTATCTGCAGGCTCTTTCTCTCTGCCTTGCACTGTGTGTGTGTCGCCGCACTATTGTAAATAATGGGTCTGCGACAATATATATATATGATATAAGAAGTATACAGTTTATCAAAATTATAAAGTGATAATCATATTTTGAAAAAGTCAGTGCTATGTGAAAGTTCTGAAATTTCATGTTACTCACATGGATAGAAGAGAAACTAAATATTGAATTACTACATGGAAAAGTGAATATCTGAAATACCAAAACAAAGAGAAAATCTTATTGATTGCAACTCTACTGAGATTATTACAATTGAACACATCAGTTAAATCTAGTACAAAAACTCAGCAAAAGAAATATTAATCCTGTCATAGCTAAAACTCTTCCACTAGAAACTCTAAATCTAAAATATCCAACTCAAGAATGGACGCATATATACACAGATGGTTCCCTCTCTGATTCTGATGATGGAGCTAGAGCAGTGGTATATGCCAGTTCTTTTCCTTTTATAGAAATGTAGGAAGAAATACCACAAATTTTGATGGAGAAATAGAAGCTGTTTCTAAAATGGAAAAAATTAACGAAATCCAAAAGATGATTTAAAAAATTTGTAAACTAAGGAAAAAAATTGTATTACAGTGGATTCCATCTCATTGTGGAATAGGTGTAAATGAAAACTCAGACTTTTTAGCAAAGAAAGGAACCAAAATTAAACCAAAAACTATTATAAAATTGCCTTATGGATCAATTAAATGTATTGTTAAAAGAAAAATAGATAAAAACTATATAATTAAAATAACACAATAAAATAAAAACTCAAAATGGCTACAAATTGCACAAAATCCTAAAATAATTCCAAAACGACCAAGAAAATCAGTTATTGCCATCTTTCGTGGACATGATTAGATAACCATCTTTATAAGTAGGGCCTGGAAGTTGTTGACCTAAAAATTCTCTAAAAATGAGATATAAAATGCCCTTAAAATATAAAAAAATGCATATAAATTGTAAACAAAATGACCTAACGAAAATTAACAATTTCTTTCAGAATAATAAATTAATAACTGTCACAGACAAATAATGAATATATGGTTGGAATAACCACATTTTAAAATTAACTTTCTTAGTAAATAATGCAATTTTTGCTACTAAGTAATAAATACATTTAAAATTCATCAGGTCATTTTCAATTCTATAAAGTATGAAAAAATAAGTTACCATACCCATTAGCCAAACATAGCTTACTTAGTGTTGCAGTACATCACCATGGTCATCTTCAAGTTATCAAAAGTAAAGGAACTCCTGTTCAAAAATATCAGTTCTGAAGTTTTCTCCAGACAAGATATTGGCAATATGACAAACTATTTGGTATCCTTTATTTTTGTCCAATACAAATTTTAGTTTCTGCCTAATTTTGTCCTCAGTCTCACCTTTTACATTTTGTATCCTCTCTTCCACAATCCTCACTAACTCAATCGACTTATCCAATGCCATGCCACTTTCTTCAACGCAGGTTATGGTATCCGTCAAAAATGTAAAATTTGATTTAATGAAAGCTAATTCACTTTGGATTTGAGTGTCCGAAAACAGATCCTGTGCGCTCTCAATTGCCTTAGAATCTACCCTATCAAAGCTATTCACCAGTTCTGTCACTATTTGAAAATTGTCACAGTGGTTTATACATGCAGTTACACACACACACACACACACACACACACACACACACACACACACACACACACACACACACACACACACACACACACACACACACACACACACACACACACACACACACACACACACACACACACACACACACACACACACACACACACACACACACACACACACACACACACACACACACACATATATATATATATATATATGAAGCTCATGGGTCAGGGTCAGGTCGGCCACGGGAATCAAACACGGGCATCCCGAATGCGGACTACAGATGATAATCCCAATAAATTCGTGAAAAAGAAATATAATGACCGGAAAATGCATCTAAATGTTAAAATATGACTTTATGATAAAAATGCAGAAGAAGTGCATTTTGATGAGCTATAAAAACCATATATATCTAACGTATTTGTTCCAGAATGCACTTAATTTCCAATAAGCATTGTGTGTGACTACTCAGAAAAAAGATGACTTTTCATCAAAATCCAGGCCCTGGTTATAAGATTGCACTTTCAAGCTCACCATACTGCCTACTGTGTACCAGAAAAGAATTTATGAATATGGAACATCTAAAATCATGCCAAGCTTTGAAAACATTGTCACCAAATACTGAGAAGCTAGAAGGAGAATGACTTGGTTGTCAATTCATGAGAGTTAGACAGACACACACAGTTTTGAAGATTTTTCCATGTAAAGGGGGAACAGAGCATTTTCTTGAAAATCTTTGATCCCATCGTTGAAAGATGCTGAACTTAAGTTTAATATTTTAGATGACTCATTTTTAAGTTATGGTCTTCACACAGTTGCACACAGATAAACCTTTATCAAAAATTGATTTTTGTGATTCAGAAGGTAAATATCTGAGTCAGATTTTTAAGTATTGTAATACTTGTAGTAAGGAAAGTAAAAGAGTTTGAAATAAGCTAGTTGTGTGATATTGCAGGTTGATGTTTGTGGCGGACAGCACGCAGGTCCTCAGAGCTAATATGGATGGAACTAACGCTCGTGCCATTGTCTCGGAGGCAGCATACAAAGCATCAGGTGTAGCCGTTGATATTATTGCTAAGCGTGTCTTCTGGTGTGACTCATTACTTGACTATATCGAGACTGTGGACTACGACGGCAACAACAGGTTCCTGGTGCTAAGGGGTAACCAAGTAACATTTATTCACTTCTTTGCTCAAAGTGTTCATTTCAAGTGATGCCACAGTTCTAGCCACTACGGCTGTTTTTCATATACTGTTGGTGGCAACACTTTTTTTAGTAGTCGCTTTGAGAAATCAATTATAGTGGTTTCTCAGTAGGCTGGCTTATGTGCTGGGTTCAAGTCCTGGTGTCATTTTCATAATATTGCTGAGACAAGTTCAAAGATTACTTGTATCCATAAGAACAGATGAGATATCTCGTATTTTTCTAGGTCATAGACAAGGGAATGCATTTGTGGAATAAAGTATTTAATTTTAAGTAATTTTGAAGTTTTATTTAAAATAGTTGTAACAAATAATCATAACTACTGTTTTAACAATAACAAACATATTGGTTAATTAAGGAACCACAATGATATAGCTGTATACTTTTGCTTCTGAATGGGTTTTATAGTAACGTTTTAAGAGAACAACTAATAATTAAGGTAGCTACAAAATAGTAATGAACATAAGGTGGGGCTAGGCGTGGCTGTTCTATCGCTACTAGCCAATGCAGTGCATGGGACGTTGTACAGTTAAGCATGCATACTGGCTTGCTTTCCGAACCATATGGCTAATTTCTTTGCATGCTCTAAGGATACTAATTACAGAATTATTTTGTTTTTCCCATGTTACAGAGCTATTTTTTCTGAGGATGACTGTCCAAACCCAATGTTTGTAGCACATCTGGTTTCGGAGATATGGAAAGATAAGGTGCCTGACTAGAAAGACAAGAATCATTAACTGTCAGTGAAGAAAAACACACACATGCTATGCTGCAGTTGCATTTTGTACCTTGCATTAAGTAAAGTAGTGAGTTTTTAAGAGTGCACGCTTGTTTTTTAAAGTTAGTAAATATGCCGCTTAGCAATCCTAGTATTGGTGCACCTAGTAGTAAATGCAAAACAACTCTAAGATTTTACATAAGCAGGCTAGAAATATTCTTTTAATGGGCATTCCTTTTACAAACAGTTGTCAATTAAAGACATTTTCGAAAGTACAAATTTCGTTCAGAGTTGAGAATTAATGTTACAAGCTTGTCACGTGAGTGCTCATACTGTGACGAACATTGTTAAAGAAGGCAAACTGTTTACCAAATTAGGAGAAGTTTCATATTTAGATCTCCAGAGAAACATCGGGCAGCTAAAAAACATACTACCAACTTAGACAATTTTCCAAAGTGTGTTTTACATAGAACAATTTATAATTTATATGACAAGGGAGAATATCTAACTGCCAAAAGGCTGACCAATTTAATGAGGGAGAAAATAGACTATACAGATTCTGTATCTTCTATGCATAATATTCTGAAAGCTCTTGGGTTCAAATATAGGAGAACCAATAATGATCGCAAATTTCTGTTTGGGAGAAGCAATTTTGCTGCTGCAAGACTAAAATTTCTGCGCACAATGCATAACATTAGAAGTACAGGTGATTCATGGTGTAAAAATACTTCATAAATAACATTCATATCTTCCGTATTTATTAAGTATTTTAATGAAACAAAAATTGGTTTATTGCAGTTAGTATACAAATATGGCATCATTAAAGTACAAAGTAGTGACATTGAAATGTCCCTATTTTGTTTGACTGTAGTAAACACCTTATTTTGTAGAATGCATCTAATTTGAGTCATTTTGTTTTGTGTGCATATAAACAAACGATAGCTACAAACTGTTCTCCGGTTCAAGGTTTTAAGGTTCAGATTATGCTACCACGCGATAATTATTGTATATATTCTCACACATATGCTGAAATATTAAGCGAACTTCTCTGTCAGCATCTGTATGTACATCTCAGATCACTTGCTAAGTGGGTTCGGTGAGACAAAGACAGATATATCTTTCATCTCTGTTGCTCGCTAGCTGTGGAACTGGCAATGCCAAGACAGTAGTATCACCATATTGACTGAACGCATGTTCGTTCTTATTTTGTAGCTACTCCAAGCTATTAAGAGTGTTCAAGTAGACTCCACCATTCGTTACCTAAGTGCCTTTCTTTTCTTTTCCTGAAATTTTGAAAAATATAAAACTGTTTAACATTGTAGGGTAAACATTTTGTATTCACATGTTACAAATTGCAGCTATTGTAGTTTCTGCTTGCAGGCCAGCCAGTGCCTTCACCGTCACGGTTAGCACTTTTTGAGAACCGTGTGTATTGGTCCGATGGAACCAAGCAGGGCATAGTTAGCGTTGACAAGTACAAGGGTCAAAATACAATCAAGGTTGTGTACAGGAAGAGAGACGTCCGAGAACCTAAAGCTGTGAAGGTTGTACATCCACTTACACAACTGCATGGTAAGTGTTTACTTTTTCTGCTGTGTAGTAGTAAGAAAAATAGTGCATTCCACTCAAAATGTAATATAGTATAACCCTTTTAACCCGAACCACTTTAACTCAGATAACCAGATAACCCAGACCAGTTTTGAAAGAAAAACATTATATTGTTTAGTGTAGTAAATGAAGACTTCTTTTACAGACAAATTGCTATTGTCAGTAGGTACATTACTTGAATCCTCTTACCAGTGGGTTCACCCCACCTGCTTGGGATCAGGTTGGAACAGAAACTTTAATAAATTTGTGGCCTGGTGTGTGTGACTTGCCAGAAAACAAGATTGAAGAACAAGAAAAAATAAATGTGAAAAAAGATTTTATACAAAGTTTTTAAAATATTGATAGCTGTTCTGATTTGATGAAGAAGACATTGACAATGACGGAGGTTATAAACTGATTACAGAGGGAGACATTATTACATCATGCCGTGTTACTGCAAATGAAAATAAAGCGTATTTAGATTCAGACAGTGTTGATGAACCAGCTGTAGTTATGACCCACGTACAAGCAGTAACAAACATGGAGAAATTGATGTTTTATTTCGAGAGTCAAGACAAATTAAAGTTTAATGCTAAAGCTGATGTGAAGTAAGTGATACACTAAACTGAGACAGCAGAGTCTACCACAGAGCTGACGATAGGGGAGAAGTCCCCAGAAACTAGTCTTCATAAAAAACTTGTAAGTGGAGAAAAGTATATACAAGGTTGACTCACTTGCCTAATTTTAGTAACAATGGCACTCCACTTTCTGAAATACTTCTTTTTATTCTATAGCAGAAGCTCGCTGACTTTTTTAGTACTGACTAGTTTGTAGTACAGTACAAATACATAGGCTATTACAGTACATACAGTGTGCGTGTTTTTAGATAAAAGTGTGCTGATAGTAACTTATAAACTCCATTAAAATATTTTGGTGTTGTAGATATTTTTTATTGGAAATTAGTTGTTCTTTCACACTGGCCGCGTGTAGGCTGAAGTGTGGAAACATAGAGTTAGACTGAAAAATTCAACCACGGATCTTCTGGTCTCCGTCCAGCCGCTCTAACCATTGAGCTACTATGGCCAACTGCCAATATGACATTAAATTCTCCAACTGACTCATATTTTTCCCGGTAAACCACTAGGAGTTCTCATAAACACATGAGACAACTACCTTAATGGCGACTTACAACGTGTGTTTATGAGAACTCCTAAGTGGTTTACTGGGAAAAACACAAGTCAGTTGGAGAATTTAATGTCATATCGGCACGTTGGCCATATAGCTCAATGGGTAGAGTGGCTGGACGGAGACCAAAAGATCCGTGGTTCAAATCCCGGCTATGGCATTGAATTTTTCAGTCTGACTCTACCTTTCCACATGTTTTTTATCATTTTTCCGTCATTCTTTGGATAGCCGGGATTTTCATTAACTTAAATAAACCATGGTCCCAGCTGATACGGTTAACAGAATTGACTGAAATACCGATTTTAAGGCACCATAAATCTAGAGAAAGCATTAAAAAAAAAAAAAAAAAAAAAAGATGTGGGTGTATATGTGCGTACAACTAAAAAATGAAAAGCCAGATGAATATTCAAATTAATTCCAATGTGTACGGACTATGATACAATGAAGCACAAAATTAATATAATTTTGAGTTGAACTAATACTCAATG
This sequence comes from Mantis religiosa, assembly GCA_030765055.1. Taxonomy (NCBI): domain Eukaryota; kingdom Metazoa; phylum Arthropoda; class Insecta; order Mantodea; family Mantidae; genus Mantis; species Mantis religiosa. Next base: position 24,876,248 of record CM060957.1, read on the forward strand.
CTCCACTTATTGCTAGTATTTACCTAGAATGTGTTTTGTTAGGATCTTCCTAACAAAGCTGTCGACAACAGCTGATGATGTTAGGAAGATCCTAACGAAATGCGTTCTAGGTAAATACTAGCAATAAGTGGAGTATTGGGTATTAGTTTGACTCAAAATTATATTAATTCAAATTAATATTTAAGATGTGCATCCTCCAAAGATTTTCAAGAAAATCTTCCAACTCCAAACTACCCTTTAAATGAAACTTTTTCAAAATTTTTGATTTTCACAAAAAATGTTTTAACCATTTTGATTAAAATGCTGTATATTAAGCATATTTACATAAGAAACAAAATCTAAAACGTAAATTTTCTGAGAATAGCCAACTGACTGCCAAGCAGAACATTTACTCATTTGAGGACTAATATATTCATATTCATTCATTCATATTCATCTTTATTTTTCCTTGGTATCTTATGACTCAATTGGAGAATTTAGTGTCAGGATGGCAGGTTGGCCATGGTAGCTCAATGGGTTGGAGCGACTGGATGGAAACTGGGAGATCTGTGGTTCAAATCCTGGCCATGGCATTTAATTTTTCATGTTGACTCTATACATCCAAAATCTTAGCCTATGTATGGCTGGTGTGAACAAATGATTAATTTCCATCAATTAACTAAAATAATAAGAGTTAAATGATAATGGCAGTCCCAACGTTAACATATGGTTCCAAAATATAGACACTGGTGAAGAACCAATGCAAACAGCTAGAATCGGCAGAGATGAGATTTTTGAGAAGTGTGGCAGGTTCTAAAAGAATAGACCACGTAAGAAATGTAAAAATAAGAGAAGAGCTTGGGATTTTTAATTTAAACAGTAAAATAATAAAGAACAAAAATGAATGGAAAAATCATATTTTAAGAATGGACGCGGAACGACTTCCAAGAAGAGTTTTAGATTATATAACTCCAACGTTAAGTAATTTATTTATCTATCTGCCATAGGAGGCAACCAGACTCATGGCATCATCAATAATACAGACAATAATTTTCGAAAATATAAATATGAATTACGATATTGTTGAGAACAGAACAGGTCACAGGGCCCAATCCTTGAAGATGATGATGAATAAGAGTTTAATGATGAAACCTGGCACTCAAGTACTTACGATAGTAAGTCACCACAAATGGTGTGTCTCGGTTATGAGAGCTCCTAGTGGTTTACCGGGAAAATATATATGAGTCAACTGGAGAATTTAATGTCAGGACGGCAGGTTGGCCATGATAGCTCAATGGGTTGGAGCGACTGGATGGAAACCAGGAGATCTGTGGTTCATATCCCGGCCATGGCATTTAATTGTTCATGTTGACTCTATCCATCCAAAACCTTAGCGTATGTACAGCTGGTGTGAAGAAATTATTAATTTCCACCAATTAACTTAAATGTCTATATAACTTTCTGGTGAATATAGAAAATATGTTTTCTTAGTGACTTGATTGAATTCTATCAGTTACTATTTTGGAAATTCTAACAATGTGTTGTTTTGTTTTACAGCAAGCAATCCATGTGGAACAAACAATGGTGGTTGTAAACAAATGTGTATTGTGACAGTTGGTGAAGGAGAAGCGGGAATATTGGGGTATCGCTGTGCATGTAACATAGGATTCATGTTGGCCAGTGATCAGATTAACTGCAACCGTGAGTAAAAATGTGTATTAACTCTCAATGAACAATGTAACAGATTTCAAGATGCACATGTTTATTTGTTTCTACAGTATTTGTCAAAGAGGATTGAGTCAAATTGAAAAATCAAAATATAATATTGACTCTAGAGCATGCTTTAATTGGATGTGTTAAGGTAATGATTTGCTGACCGACTTGCTGACCTTATGTCAGTCTAAATACAAATCACTCAATTCCCATTGCTTTTAATAATGACATAATGAGAAAAGGGGTCTAGCAAGGAAGGCAAAGGTTAACTAATTTGAACTTGCTCCAATTCAAACAGAACATTTACTCATTTTGTTTTTGTTTGCAGTTGTTCAGGAGTTTTTAATGTATTCTCAGCAACGATTCATCAAAGGCCGTGTTTTGGACCCAGTCATTGAAGGATTCAGTGATGCCATGCTGCCAGTAGTATCTCGCAAGGCACGTTTTGTGGGACTTGATTTTGATGCTGCAGATGAATATATTTACTATTCAGATGTTTTACAAGACGTTATCTACAGGATTCATCGAAATGGGACAGGTAAACATTTTATAATGGTAGTCAAAATTATAGTACAAATGCATACTTGCCAACTTTTATAGTTCAAGAATTTACAAGAACAGAGTCACTTTATAAAATTTATGGCAAAGGAGACTTTGGGGTCAGGTTCATAGTGTTACAGCTTTTCACCACAGACATAACAAAACATTAAATTCAACAGAATGTTTGAAATTAATCGTTCTTTTACACTGCTATCGCATTGAATTTTTCAATCTCATGCTACCTATTCAGTTGAACATTGTTTCCGAGTTTGAAGGTTGTGGTCCAGATGATGAAATGGCATCTGATGTTTCGCGCGTAGCTGCATCAGGCATTTTCAGAGACTCCTTGTTATAACCAGATATAATGTAGATTAACTGATGTTTGATGGAATTTAGTAACCGTGATGTCCAAAATGAGTAATAACTTTAGAAGTTGGTTTTTAGTACTACATTTTAATTTTTAGATACTAATTTTGGGAGCCATTGCTTCCATTTTCAACTTCAAAGGTTCAATTGGTACCTAAAAAATAAACATATAAGCGACATAGTCCTAAAAAGTGACTCCTTAGAACTCTATTATTAATAGGAGTTTATTTTATAACTTAATAAAAGATCAACAAAAAGTATAATGTTTAGCCATTAATTTTCTGCACAAAAAACAAACAAAAACACTTATTATTTAAGTTAATTGACGGAAATTAATCAATTTTTCACATTAGCCGTATATAGGCTAAGGTTTTAGATAGATTTGTTTGTTTGTTTTTTTGTTTGTTTATCTGCTGTAGGAGTCAGCCATACTCATGGTATTGTCAAAAATACAGTTTATGTACAATAATTTTCAAAGATATAAATATGAATTACAAATATGATTGAAAATGTTACAAATTAATATAAAGTCTAATACAATAGTACATTTTAAAAATACATACAGTAAAATACAATTTATTATTACAATTTTATATTAAAAATTAACTGATGCTAAAAGGTAAAAGTTTTAATAATATAAGTTGCTTCACGAAAGTGAAGCAGATGTGTAATAAATACGACTCATCTAAAAATTAATAACAAGTTGCACTGATTGCCTAAACCTTCTGTATTTCCTTTCACACAAAATCTGTATAAAAATCAACACTAGTTTAATATTTTACTTATCTGCTTAAGTATGAACTTCAAAAATTCAATGCTCGCCTCGGTAGCGTGATGGTAGCATGTCTGCCTCACGTTCAAGAGGTCCCGAGTTCGAATCTCGGTCAGGGTGAGTTACTTGGGTACGGTTTATTTCGGGGTTTTCCCTTATCCTGAAAATGTCAGGACAGCATGTTGGCTATGGTAGCTCAATGGGTAAGAGCGACTTGTTCATATCCCGGCCATGGCATTGAATTTTTCAGGTTGACTCTGTCTAAAACCTTCACCTGTATATGGCTAATGAGAAAAAATTATTTATTTCCATCAATTAACTGAATTTATTTATTTACGTATCATCCACTTCATCTGAACTTGCAGGTTTTCAAAACCATACAAACCTCATTAAATGTGCGTCTGTAACAAATATGTTGAAATATTTGGAATTAATTACTTAACTGTATGTTTTTATTGTATCAACAGGTCGTGAAATAGTGTTAGCTTCACAAAATGAAGGCGTTGAAGGTTTGGCCGTTGACTGGGCTTCAAAAAATTTGTACTACATTGACAGCAGAAAGGGCACTCTGAATGTTTTGAGTACAAGAAATGTTACATATAGAAGAACACTGCTGAAGAACCTGAAACGACCACGAGCCATTGTTGTACATCCAAATAAGGGGTAAGCTGCAATTGTTCAGACTTATGTACTGTATGACTAGATGTTAGTAGTAGGCAATGATCTGAAACCAATATCATTTCAGATACATATTCTTCTCAGAATGGGACCGACCTGCAAATATCAGTCGAGCATACACAGATGGAAGTAATCTAATGGTCTTCCGCAATGTAACTCTTGGCTGGCCCAATGGTTTGTCGGTAGACTTCAAGACAGATAGACTTTACTGGTGTGATGCTTTGCTGGATCATGTCCAGCATTCAAAGCTTGATGGAACAGATGTTAGAACCGTTAGCTCAAGACTCATTCGACATCCATTCTCCATAGTCATTCACAAAGGTAAGTATTTTTTATTTCATTGTATATTACAATGTCATTGTATATTATTATGTCGGAATATACATGGGTCATTCAATTATTACTGGTAACTTTTGAGTTATCAAGATAGAAAATATTTTAGGAACAGTCACGTTCTAGTGTACTCAAAGGTAATCTCCTCCAGCATGGAGATGATGAATGATATCCACAGCATCTTGTTATACTAATTTTCAACCAGGCTCCTCTACTCTGTCTGTCTGTTCTAAAATGAACTCTAAATATAATGTATTATGCATAATTGGAGGAATTTATTAACAGTGAAGTCAAAATTATCCGTCCGGTTCTCTCCTGATTTCTCTGAATATAAATAATTCACACAGGTAGGTTATTAGCCCAATGCTGAGCTAGCCTGGTGGAGGGGTTGCCTCCTTAAGACCTCCAGGCCTGTCTGATTTGTTTAGGGTTTACTCCCCTAGCCTTTGGAGAACCAACTCCCAATTCTGCAAGGCAGCAGTATCTGGTTTTGGTCCGCCCTGGGTATTTTATTTCCCCAGTGCCCTCCATATCTGGCGAGCTTTCCCCTATCCGCCACCTGGGGAGGTGCCTGATGGGAGAACCAGCAACTCCACATGGGAGTGAAACCACTAAAATGAGAATATATAAGGTGATATACCAATCAGTTTTATTATATAGGAGTGAAAGCTGGACAGTGTTGGATAGACATGCAAGTAGTTTAACAGCAACACAGATGAAATACTTAAGGAGAATAGCTGGATATACAAAGAGAGATCAAGTTAGAAACATAAAAATAAGAGAAAAGCTAAAACAGGAATGCATACTGAAGACAATGGAAAGAAACCAACTAAGATGGCTGGGACACTTAGTAAGGATGAATGAAGAAAGATTACCTAAAAGAATATTTGAAGCAAGAGCAGAGGGGAAAAGAAGAATAGGAAGACCTAGGATGAAATGGAGACAATATATGGAAAGAGTGGCAGTCGGACATGGGACGACATTGAGAGGAATATACAGGTTGGCGCAGGATAGGATCGAATACAGAAAGTGGCTGAAGGAACCCGACGCCTAACGGCAGCAGGGACAGTTAAAGAAGAAGAAGAAGTCAAAATTAATTGAAAAAACTATTTGTAGCTGGTTTTTAACACTTCGTCACTTACATTTTTATATTATTGAGGGACTAGTTTTGGAAGCTGTTGCGTCCATTTTCAACCTTCGTCCAACTTGAGTCGCCATGGGTAGTCCTCTAAGTGTGGCGGTTGCAAACTTCTATATGGAGAAGTTTGAGGAAATAGCCCTTCAATCTGCCATCTACAAACCTAAAGTGTGGTGGAGATAAGTGGATGACACGGTTATAATCTGGCCGCACAGAGATGAAGAACTGGGAAAATTCCTCCACTACATCAACAACATCAATGAAAATATGCAGTTTACAATGGAGAAGGAGAAAGACAACAGCATTCCATTTTTGGATTTTCTGATAACCAAAAGATTGGATATGACATTAGGGCATACAGTCTACAGAAAGCCAACCCATACAGACCGTTATCTACAAAAACATTCCAACCACCACCCCAGGCAGAAAATAGGCATAATCAAGACCCTAACGAAATGGGCTAAATGTATCTATGAACCGGCTGCTGTAGAACAAGAATTAAAGCACTTACACCAGGCCCTCCAAGCTAATGGTTATAGAAAAAAGCAAATAATTCGGGCTTCACATCCCGAAGGACATCAAAATCTCTACTGAGAGGCAGAATATCAAAGTATTTTTACCTTACATCAAAGGTGTTATGGATCGCATTGGTAAACTGCTGGAGAGAACCAGTATAAACACCATCTTCAAGCCCACCCGCTCTTGATGCAGGAAATTTACCGTATACCGTGTAGCTGTGGACAGGTATACGTTGGCACCACCAAGCGCAGCATAAAAACCCGCATCAAGGTACACGAAAGCAACTGCCAATTGGGTCAAATTGAGAAATCAGCGGTAGCCGAACATGCTTTGTTAGTGGGCCATGACATTAATTTTCAAGAAACTGAGCTTCTCGACAACACGGCCTATTACCACCCACGGCTATACAGAGAAGCCATTGAAATCTATAAACACAAAAACAGTTTTAATAGAAAGGAAGAAATAGCACACCTACACAAAGCCTGGACGCCAGTGCTAGACAGCACAAAGCCTAAACCACAAAGAACTAACCAGAATAAGGTAATGCAGCCTCTTCAGCCACATAGGGATTGGTGAACGAGCCGAGTGGGCAGTCACTCATTCCTCTATATATAGTTCAGGCGCTCCACTAAACGACAGTCTAGCTGTGAACAGCCAGGACTGAATCTCTGAAGATGCCCGATGGAGCTATGGGCGAAACGTTAGATATTTTTTCATCGTCTAGACCACGGCCTTCAACTCCGGAAACAACATTCTATTGGACTAACGCCGGCCATGAAAGTACATTAAACATGTACAGCTACAAATAGTTTTTTCAATCTAAGTAGTATTTTAATTTTCAAGGAAAGGTCAGAATCACATGGACTCATTCCAAGCGGGATGGCTCAGATGGTTTTGACTGTGGTCTGTATTCGGAAGGTCTGGCTTCAATTCCTGTAATCGATCTACCTGACTCATGGGGTTTTTTCAGGGTTTTCCCCTGTTGCCAGGTAAATGCTGGGTAGGTTAATTACAGCCCCCGAATTTCCTGTACCTCCATTTTATCTTCTCATCTGGTGGTCTCTTTCAGGGTAGAAGTATCAGTGGGAGTCTGGTCATTATATGGAAGGATATTAAACACTTCCTCCTTCAGTAAGACAGTCTCTGGTCTCCGAGCCAGCCTAGTGGGCTGATTCAGAAATGTAACATGTTTTGCTCTTCAAGATTGTGTGAAACCCAATGAGTGTAGATTTTCCTCATCTTTAATGTATTTTTATCAGAATCAGTTCCAACTTTGCTTGCTAGTTCAATATAAATCCAACAGCGTTCACATACATATCATCAATGCTGACTATTTTCAGTTAGCTCCAATAGCTTCCCTACTTTGGTTAAATGCAAGCACACACCTCGTCACATTATGATGTAGTAAAGTCTCGCTACCATAAGTTTCCAGTAATGCTACATATCAAGCACTTTTGCCTCTTCCAATCTGAATTTTAATTATCTTTGTACATAGTTACTAAACAAAGTTTACTACAGATAACAGTCGGCAAATCAAACTCACTATTGTCTTCAAACTCACAGATAACACACATCAGATGCTCTTCTTTCTCACTATTATCAGCTTACACAACTTACCACTGATAGCGCCACATACAGACATTGTTGCCACTAATTATCATTCAGTGACCCATGTATTTAAATTTGTAACTTTTTAAAATAAGACCTGAAGCTTTCCTGGCGACGAATATGCTCAATTTCTTCTTGGGCAGCCAGCTAGGTGAAAAGATGATTAGATATCAACGTTTCGGAATTGTGCATCTCTCCCATCATCACGATATTTATAAAATGTGATAACCACAAATGAAATACTGAATATAACACAAATATAAACAAAGACAAAACACTATCAATATTCGCATCACTGACCAAAAGACTGTTTTCACTAAATTAAATGCCAGGTCAGGAGATGGCATGAGTATAGAAAATTGTGTCAAAGAAACGTAACTACTTAACTTAATTATAAGCTGTATTGATCATAGATAGATTGTGTATGTAATGTAGATCAATATATTTACTGAGATATTTCCAAAATTATGGTGATGCTCAAATGCTGAAATTGATATACTTTGGATGTATATATTGTCATCTAACATATGGTATAGAAATATGGGGGGCTTGCTGCTAAAACCAAGATGAATAAACTTTTTATTTTGCAAAAGAAAAGCATCAGATTTATATATAAGATGACAATGTGGGAATCATGGAGAACTACTTTTATCAATAATAAGCTTTCAACCATTTATTCTCTGTAGGTTTATAGAATCATACTGTGTATAAGAAAACAACCATTAATAAGAAACAGTTAAGTGCACAACCATAACACAAGAAATAACTTTAACCTCTTTAGATCAAATACAAGTTTCATGGAAAAGGATCTCAATACAAGAGGGGCAATCTTATTTAATAGATTACCAGTAGCTTTAAAAAATTTGGTTAACACCTCAAAAATATATTTTAAATATAAGTTAAAAGTGTAATTAATAAATGTTTGTATAATTTAGATGATTTATAGCCTGTGTAGTAAGTGTATGTATATACAAATAAGAGTTAAATGATGAAGCCTGGGACAGTACTTATGATAGTAAGTCACCACAAACGGTGTATCTCGGATGCGAGAGCCCCTAGTGGTTTACCGGGGAAATATACGAGTCAACTGGAGAATTTAATGTCAGGACGGCACGTTGGCCATGGTAGCTCAAAGGTTAAGAGCGACTGGACAGAAACCAGGAGATCCGTGGTTCAAATCCCAACCATGGCATTGAATTTTTCATGTTGGCTCTATCTATCAAAAACCTTAGCCTATATACAGCTAGTGTGGAGAAATGATTAATTTCCATCAATTAACTAAAACAACTACAAATAGTTTCTGAGATTAAGTAGTTACGTTTCTTTGACACAATTAATTTTCTATACTCACGCCATCTCCTGGCCTGGCATTTAAAATTTACTGAAAACAGTCTTTTGTTCAGTAATGCGAATTTTGATAGTGTTTTGTCTTTGTTTATATTTGTGTTATATTCAGTGTGTCATTTGTGATTATAACATTTAATAAATATCCTGATGATGGGAGAGATGCACACTTCCGAAACGTTGATTTCTAATCATCTTTTCACCTGCTTTGTTGCCCAAGAAGTAACTGAGCATTGCAACTTTTTGTTAAAATTAGTGAAATTATAAGAATAAACCCAGAATTAACTTTAAAGAGAGTCGATTAAAGACACTAGACAACACTTACTTTTAAATTTTTCCGGAACTAGTTTCAGAGGCTTTGCCTCTATCATCGGCCGGCTCTCGACTGATTCTCATTGGTGTAGCTGACGATACCTTGCTACACCAATGAGAATCAGTCAAGAGCCGGCCGATGATAGAGGCAAAGCCTCTGAAACTAGTTCCGGAAAAATTTAGTAGTAAGTGTTGTCTAGTGTCTTTAATCGACTCTCTTTAAAGTTAATTTATCATAACAACACTGTTTTCAACACTTCCAAGAAAGTAATTGTAATAAACCCAGAAGCTTATGAAACTGGAAATGAATGATAATTCTGAATCTACTTGCAGACTGGATGTACATAACAGATTGGCGATTGGATGCAATTATTAAGCTGCACAAGTTGACTGGAGAACTGGAACAAGTTCTGGTTCGAGAGCCACAAACAAATAGATTATATGGAGTCAAAGTCTACAGCAATGCTGTGCAAACAGTGGAGCATGACCAACCCTGTTCCTTCAACAATGGAGGTTGTGAAAAACTTTGTTTTGCCATCCCACAAGCAAATTCTTCTCGATTGCATGTAAGTTACAGATCTGAATCTTTATATGTTAATATTTCCTATGGTCAAATTTAAATTACTGTAGTATCCTGACAGTTCCTTTGAAGGTTAAGGGAAGGGGGACTTTCTATAGCAACAACAATGACCACAACTCTTGAAGGTTACACCACCTAACTTCAACCAATTAGGCAAGCAATTCCCCTCTACCCCCTTGTCTAAGTTTTCCCAAAAATGTTACTGTGTTTTCAGGTTGATGCACGTGTCATGTAAAGCGTAGATATTGCTTGTTTGGTTCTCTTCACCATGTGTAATCTGTGTGTGCCTAGTTGTTTGGTTATAGTTTAACTTTTATAAAAGCTGGTTTCTTCATTTTTTTATTTTATTATTATGTTTTATTAAAAGCAAAACAGTAATAGAAGGCGCATTTTGGGACTTTGCAATCATAAACAAATAATTTGTTGTTCTGACAATTTAACATACGTCTATTGAGATTTTAATTACTAATACTTATTTCACACTCTGAGCCAATGAACCATTGTTGCAACATACCCGAGGAAGCTTATAATATGTGCATTACTTTCCTAACGTCAGCAGTTGTCTTGTTTGATGTAATAATAAAATAGTGGATACTTAGTTGGATGTCGCCCCCCTGCCAGCATAAACATGAGTTATAGATTGTCATTTACTGCTGTCTTTCTTAAGGCAATGCACAGCTGAACATTCAAAGCTTTTAGAAATGTATCTTGTGTATTAAACCTAGAGTAAGTATTCAAGTTAAAATGTACGCTCTGAATTTATTAGTTAAAAGTACATTATTTGTATGTTCAGGAAATTTGTTCATTAAACTATTACATTTAATGCCAAACAGTATATTATAATCTATCCCAACATAGTTTGATCCTGCTGTAAACCTCTGGGTGGGAAGAGAGACAGAGACAGAGATATTGGGACAGAAAACGGTTAAGCTGTTGATTGGTTTAGCGAAGTTAATGGACGTTTTCTTTTATTTGCATGAGTACGATAAACTCCTTCTTTAAGTACAGTACTGTAAGTAGTTTTCTGATCACTGCTCTGTGCGAGCTAATTTCGGAGAGAGAAAAGTATGCAAATGTTTTGATTCTCATAAACATAATAGCCTCACATTTTATCTTTCTGCTTCACATACCACGTAGATGTGTTCTGTATACTATATACATATTAGACAGAAGACAAGTGAAATTATACACACTATTAACTTATTATGTTAAATTAAGCTGCATTTTATTTAACAATTACTAAAGGACATTGCTGTTATATAATATTTTTGCATTCCTATGCTCTCTCGCAATGAGGTCTGTATTCAGTTGAATGCTGGTTAAGATGTTATTGTTTATAGTGTGGAATTGCTTCTGATATTTAACACTAACATCTCGCGTACCTCACAAGCCCAAGGACACTTATGTATATGCAATTTAAAATCAGTAAGCTTTTCATCATGGAGCAGGCCGGTGCTTCAGCAGAAGTAAAACACAATCGAGGCAAACCTTTAAAAAGTGGCAAGAGGCGAATGATCACATATTGTTTCGCGGTGCTTAAAGAAAGAAACTTGGAATCGTCTATAAAAAACATTGAGAAAGAAACTGGTGATCTTCTTGGTGTTTCCGCAGGTAGTGTACATAGTGTTAGAATGGAACAGCAAACATCCAGAACTCTAAGAACACCGGGAAAATCCCATAAATGTAAACAGCGTGTGGAGAAATACGACAATTTTACTAAAAGTGCTATGCGCAGTAAAGTTCATGATCAGTTTTTTAGAAATGAACCAACTCATACATTTAATAAGTTAATGTGTAATCCAACTCTGTTTATTTATTGTCTAGAAGTTAGCACTGCTATATATACTACTAGTGTTGCAAAACTTATGTGCATGCATGTAGCATCTAACACATGACGAGTAGAGTCAGCTCTGCCTTGTTGTTTATAACAGGATTAAACTAGCATGAGATAGAGTATAGGTTTCTCTTGCTTATTCTTAATCCCAGCTTTCTAAGAAACAATGCAGAAGCATTGCTCAAAACTGTTCCCATATGTCAGAAATATAAATATCAATAATTTAATTTAGGTTGTTATAGTGCTTTCTTCTGTCTAACCATCACGTGTATAGTCACCCTGCTGGAACGGTTACCATGGATTTAACTTTGTTAAGAGAAACCTCTCAGATAACGCACTGGTTATTCTTGTCAGAAAGAGAGGAGTACTGACGCAGCTTCCGTTCGTGTGCTAAGCACCAATGAACGCATCACTTCAGCCAATGGAATTTGCAGGAATCACAAATGACAGATATATGTTTACTCCACATGGAGTAATCCGTGCATTATCTGAGAGGTATCTATTACCAAAGAGTGAGTGAGTGTGTGAAGATAAATCCATGGTAACCGTTCGAACAGGGCGACTATACCAAGGCGTTCATAAGTGGCGATGTTGCTTTCCCCACCACACCTTCACCACGTACTTCATGGCAACTGTCAGGGTTCTAAAGTAATTTTAATTCTACCATAGTATGATGATTGTAATATATCTTTATGTAGAGCACTTAGGATAAACAGAGCTTTAAGTAGTAAAGGTTAAATAACTGAGAGTAATTAATTATTGGAATATTCAACTTGTTTATTTCAAATGTCTTGTTTAAATAAATATCTGGTCAAAAATTTTGGATATAATTTTTTTTCATTACTGCTTTTCTTGTGTTGCTTGTTCTGCATGCCATGATACATTTGTGCAGAAAGTGTTGTGGTACTAACACTTGTAAAAAAGTATGTCATGGAAATTAATTATTTATCCACATTAGCCATATGTAGACAAGGTTTTGAAAGGTATAGTCAGACTGAAAAATTTAGTCCCATAGCCAGAATTTGAACCACAGATCAGCTGATCTCTATCCATCAGATATATAGCCAATCTGCCAATGTATAGTCCTTGTAAGGAAGCATTCAAAACTCTAACCCTTCCCAGTATCTTTATATTAAAATCCATATTGTATATACGAAATAGGTATTTGCCTCAATATTCAGCTATTCATAACTACAACACTAGAGGAAAACAGAACTTGATAACTCAATTACATAGATTAAAATTATATGAAAGAAAGATTGATTATATTGCCAGTAAATTATTCAATAAATCACCAATAAATTTTAGAAATATTGCTCCATAACCTAAGTTTAAACATATATTAACTATTCTTGATGTGTGTTTGGAGGAATTTAGTAACAGTGACGTCAAAATTAATATAAAAATTATTTGTGGTTGGTTTATTGACACTCGTCACTTACTTTTTCATATATTTATGAGAGACTAGTTTCAAAGGCCCTGGCCTCCATTTTCAATCTCTTCCCAACTGGCATCTGTTGTTATCTGCTCTCTCTGGTGGTGGAACTATGAACTTTTTTGTCAAATTATCTACTGGCGGGATTTCAAAGTTCATTACGCGATCCTTATTTTTCCAGATGAATATGTTCTCCCATGTTGTCAATCTATTTTGGTTTATCACTCCTTTTAATAATTTTGGATTTGGATCAATGTCATGGTTTTCATTCCAAAAATGAAATGCTACTGCTGACTTGTCTTCTTGTTTCAATCTGATGTTTCTAAAGTGTTCTTTGACTCTGGTTTTTAAATTTCTTTTTGTTTGACCTATGTAGCATTTTTCACAATTCTTACAATTTATTTGGTATATTCCAGATTTGTTACCTGAAGGAATTTCATCTTTTGTTTTTGAATTTAGTAATTTTAAAATTGAGTATCTATTAGTAGGTGCCAAGATGATATTTTGTTCCTTGAATATCTTTTTAAATTTATTAAATGTTTTTGGATGATATGTGAATGAACTGAATATGCTGTTGCTTTCTTTTTCTTTAATAAATGTGGTTGCTTCCTTAATGGTTTTCTTTAGTTTAGATTTTCTAATTTTCTTCAACAAGCAACAGCATATTCAGTTCATTCACATATCATCCAAAAACATTTAATAAATTTAAAAAGATATTCAAGGAACAAAATATCATCTTGGCACCTACTAATAGATACTCAATTTTAAAATTACTAAATTCAAAAACAAAAGATGAAATTCCTTCAGGTAACAAATCTGGAATATACCAAATAAATTGTAAGAATTGTGAAAAATGCTACATAGGTCAAACAAAAAGAAATTTAAAAACCAGAGTCAAAGAACACTTTAGAAACATCAGATTGAAACAAGAAGACAAGTCAGCAGTAGCATTTCATTTTTGGAATGAAAACCATGACATTGATCCAAATCCAAAATTATTAAAAGGAGTGATAAACCAAAATAGATTGACAACATGGGAGAACATATTCATCTGGAAAAATAAGGATCGCGTAATGAACTTTGAAATCCCGCCAGTAGATAATTTGACAAAAAAGTTCATAGTTCCACCACCAGAGAGAGCAGATAACAACAGATGCCAGTTGGGAAGAGATTGAAAATGGAGGCCAGGGCCTTTGAAACTAGTCTCTCATAAATATATGAAAAAGTAAGTGACAAGTGTCAATAAACCAACCACAAATAATTTTTATATATATTAACTAATTTTCTTAAATCAAAAGCTTACTATTACGTGGAAGAATTTCTGAATGATAATGATATTATAATTGACCTACAGTAACTTTTTATCAATGTATTTGTATTACAATCATTTTTATGTATTATTTTAGCACTTTAACTGTTATTACTTGTAATTGTATTGATTGTCTTTATTTATTTTTAACTGGACTATGATCTTAAACAAGTTTTCAATTGTGTATACTATTGTACTTGTTGCAAAGAGCAAATTGAATTGAATTAATTGACCTAGTAGTGGCCTAAACTATGCATTGCATAAAGTTGGAAAATGTGCAAGTGACATTTTCAAGACGCTATAAAAGCTGAAAATATGCCGTATACTTGAGACTGCACCATTGAGTGATTAACTGCATCTGGGACTGTAAAGGATCGGCCAAGGGAGGGTCAACCACACAGTGTCAGGACTCCAGCAGCACAAAAATCAGTGATGTCTTGTGTTTAGAGAAATCCTGTGCGGAAGCAGACTATCTTATCCTGTGAAATGAACATTTCAGAAAGGACAATGTCCAGGCTTCTATCAGAGGACCTTAGACTAAGACTTATCGCCGACGTAAAGGACATTATCTTGATACATGCCTAAAGAAGCTGAAAGTGCTTAAATGTTGACGTCTCCTACAGCGTTACGCTCAAAATGGTCATCGGAACATCCTCTTCACAGATGAAAAAGTTTTCACTATTGAGGAGTCTTTCAGTGTGCAAAACGACAGGATTTATGCATCATCATCTCAGGTAGTCAGTAATAAAGTTCCTAAAGTTCAGAGCGCCCATCATCTCTCCTCAGTGATGGTGTGGTGGAGGATGAGTTATTCTAGTACCATCCAGCTACATTTTTGTGAAAAGGGCATTAAACCAGTGCCAGAGTGTATGAAAGCCTGTTTTGGAGCCTACTGTCAAGCACTTGAGTGGCACATTGTTTCATTGCCAACCATGGACTTTCCAGCAGAATTCTGCCCCTGCCCACAAGGCCAGGTCAACACAAGCATGGCTTCAGCGTCATGTCCCTGGCTTCATTTCACCTGAAGATCAGCCCAGTAGCAGTCTCGACCTGAATCCATTGGACTACCGACTGTGGTCACTGCTTGAGGGCATCGCCTGTAAGAGGAGACACCCCAGCATTGGAAGTTTAAAGCATTGCTTGTTGTCAGCAGTGGCGGATTTCCTCCTGGATGTCGTCCGTTCCGCTATAGACAAGTGGCCACAAAGACTCAGAGCCTGTATCCATGCAAAAGGTGGCCATTTTGAAAAGTGATTTGTGGTGTATGTAATGAATGCCTGTAGGTCAACATACTAAAAGCCAATTAAAATATTTTGTATGGTACTTGTGATTTTCTTTTTTAAAGTTGAAACATGTTTATGGCTAGACTAGGTACTACAACATTGTAAGATGCCACTGAGGTATGTTATGTCATATGCATATCAAATCTTCTAATGGTTCACTTGGAAAAACGTGAGATAAAAAATTTAATTCCAGGCCAAAATGATGCCATGATAGTTCAGTGATTAGAGGAACCTGAGAGAGACCGGGAGATCCTTAGTCTAACCAAGCAAGATGGCTAAGACAGTTTTGTCTGTGGCCTGCATTTGGGAGGCCCAGGTTCAATTCTCATGGCCAACCTACCTGACCTATGGTTTTCTCCGGGGTTTTCCCGGGTCGCCAAGCGAATACTGGGTAGGTTAATCACATCCCATGAATTTCCTATCCCTCTATTTCATCTTCATTATCATTTCACATCAACTCTCATCTGGTGGTTTCTTTCAAGGTAGAAGTCAGCGGGAGTCTTGGCACCTTGGGTTGGCTGCCCTCTGTCTCCTCTTGCCTCATCCTTCCTTCCAGGGGTGCTCCACTTGGGGCTTAGGTACAATAAACCACAAGGTTTCGGTGCCAAATCCCCTCCATAGTAATCCTAATCCAAATCCTTGGTCTAAATCCGGGCTGGGCATTGAATTTTTGTCTGACTTTGCCTTTGAGAGATTTGTAAATGACAAAGTTTACAATCAAACATTGCGAATATTATAAACAGGCTCTAAGTATCTTAAGAAGGTCTGTTAATTATTTCAAAATAACAATATATTGTTACAGGCAAAATGTGGATGTCCATATGGTGAACGTCTGATAGAACCAGATGGACAGAAATGTCAAGCTGATCCTAATGCAGAGCCTCCAGTACAAGCCTGTCCAAATGCATGGGACTTCACATGTAACAATCAGAGATGCATACCTAAAGCCTGGGTATGTGACGGCGATGATGACTGTCTCGACAACTCTGACGAAGAGCAAAACTGTACTAGTAAGTATCATGTCTTTTATTTATTGTAATGTCACTTCAAATTGTAAACCATTATAAATATTATAATATTTAACTTAGGGAAAAAGATAAAGCCTCATTGTCTTGAGTGAAAATAACAATACTGTGACTTTGTGGGTTCGTAGAATTAAAAGTCCTTGTTGCAGAAATTTAAAACGTTCTTTATTTGCATAGAAATACGCTTTGTACACTAGCAGAATTATGTATCACACACGTATGCAATCTTCAAGTCCACACTATTCTATTGGCTCTTGCCGTACTCTAGCAGCTTCCTGCCAATACGGAGCTCTCTAGTCCAATGCACCACTTATATACACCAATTCCAGTATCTGGAAGTTTCCCAATTATTCATGGAGCATCACAGTCTTTCACGATGGCGACAGACTGTCCCGAAATTTCTATGGCTGTCTTCCTCTCCCCACCCCATCTCTCTTTGGCATGTCATTAGCGCTACACATGGGCGTAGGCGTGGCTTTGACGCTATCTTCTCTTTCCTGCCAGCTGGTTTTATTGTGCCTTCGACGATCGGGTGATAATACTGTTTTATTTTTAATAACATTCTGGAACTATTAAGTAGTTTTGCATGCCTCTGTAGTCTTTAACCTTCTTTGATTCCTGGGAGGGGGGGTGTTGCAGTAGATCTCCCATATGTTGTAATATGAAGGTCAGTTGATAAGTCCCGGGCCTCACATGGAGCTGGCGCCACTGGGCCAGTTTTGACAGATAGTGTCATATAGTTTGACTCTAGACTAGCTTGTATCCATAGTTACAGGTCAATAGTTTGTTTAGTTTTTGAATGACAGCATTTTAAACAAAACAAGTGTAGAGGTTTCACGAAAATGGAGGATTTGGAAAAATGAGCAGTGATTAAATACTTCCATTTCAAAGTCTTAATGCCTAAAGATCAAGGGGTAAATGGAAAGTACATTGAAGGACTCTGCCCCTCATATACAATAATTAAAACATGGGTTGTAGAGTTTAAAATGGGACGTACGAGCACTAGTAATGAGCCTCACTCTGGACGTCCTGTATAAGTCACAACTCCAGAAATGATTGAAAAAATTCCTCATTTAGTACTGGAAGACCGCAGATTGAAGTTGTTTGAGATAACAGAGGCTGTCAACTTATCAAAAGAACGTGCAGGTAATATTTTAAGTAATGTTTTGGGCTTTCACAAGGTCTGTGCAAGATGGGTGCAATAGAGCTGATGATGCGAACAATAGTTTGCAAAACATATCCTCAATGTAGGTATGTAAGTGAAGCTGATGTGTAAAAAATACGACTCATCTATAATTTAATATACGTTTTGCTTCACTGTGTTGCTCCAATATAGGAAAATTTTGATATAGTATACTGTTGGATAGTAGGTCGCCACAAACGTTGTATCTCGGATGCGAGAGCCCCTAGTGGTCTACCGGGAAAATATATGAGTCAAATGGAGAATTTAATGTCAAGACAGCACGTTGGCCATGGTAGCTCAATGGGTTAGAGTGACTGGACAGAAGCCAGGAGATTCGTGGTTCAAATCCTGGCCATGGCATTGAATTTTTCATGTTGACACTATCCATCAAAAACTTTCGTCTATATACGGTTAGTGTGCAGAAATGACTAATTTCCATCAGTTAGCTAAAATAATAAGAGTTAAATTATGAAGCCTGGGACTGAAGTACTTACGATAGTAAGTTGCCACAAATGGTGTATCTCGGATGCAAGAGCCCCTAGTGGTTTACCGGGAAAATATAAAAGTCAAATGGAGAATTTAATGTCAAGACGGCATGTTTACCATGGTAGCTCAATGGGTTAGAGCAACTGGACTCAAACCAGGAGATCCGTGGTTCAAATCCCGGCCATGGCATTAAATTTTTCATGTTGACTCTATCCATTAGAAACCTTAGCCTATATACGGTTAGTGTGCAGAAATGACTAATTTCCATCAGTTAACTAAAATGGTATACTGTTCTTTGAAAACTTTTTGGATATGTAGCTCTGGGATGGTATGTAAATTTTCTGTATGAAGTTTTATTACTGATTGGGGAAAGAGTAGTATTTGTCTGCATCTTTGTTGTCTTTTGAATTTATCAATTTTCTTTTTGACCAATTCACCACTGAATCCATTGTATTCTGCAATGGGAACTTTATGACTGTACTCTTTGATATATTCCATCTTGTTTAAGGGGACATTGACCAAACTGTGAGTTAAACGTTGATGCAACCTTACTCATTAAGAATTATAGTTATTTAATTCTCCATTTGTGTCATTTCTACAGAGCCAACTTGCGGTCCTGGAGAGTTCCAGTGCCAATCGGGACGATGCATACCTTCCACTTTTAAATGTGATGCTGAAAATGACTGTGGGGACTTCTCAGATGAAACAGGATGTGTTAATGTGACATGCGCACTGTCACAGTTCCTCTGTGATAATGGACGTTGTATCCCTGCAACGTGGAAGTGCGACTCTGAGAATGACTGCGGTGATGGTTCTGACGAGGGAGAGTTCTGTGCTGAGAAGACGTGTGCCTACTTCCAAGTAAGTGCAGCTACAAGTTAGCAGTAATAGTAAAGTTGTCCTGTTCCTTTTAAGTGAAATCAACCTTATTTACTCAGGTCAACTGGGACCAGTTTAGAAATTACTGTAGCCACACTTTCACCTAAAGACACATACACTGTATGTACTGCAATAGCCTATGTATTTCTACTGTACTACAAACTTGTCGGTAGTAAAAAAGGCAGCGAGCTTCTGTTGTCTCAGTTTAGTGTATCACTTATCTCACATCCGCTTTAACATTAGACGTTCATTTGTCTTGACTCTCAAAATAAAACATCAATTTCTCTATGTTTGTTACTGCTTGTGTGTGGGTCATAACCACAGCTGGTTCACCAAAACTGTCTGAATCTGAATACTCTTCATTTTCATTTTCAGTATCACTGCATGATGCAATAATACCTTCCTCTGTAATCGGTTTATAACCTCCATCATTGTCAATGTTTTCATCAACATCAGAACAGCCATTAATATTTTTAAAAATGTATATAAGATCTTCTTCCACACTTATTTCTTTTCCTTCTTCAATCTTGTTTTCTGGCAAGTCACACAGACTAGGCTACAACTTTATCAAAGCTTCTCCTCCAACCTGGTCCAAGTAGGTGGGGTGAGCCCGCTGGCAAGAGAATTTGAGTAATGTACCTACCGAGAATAGTGATTTATCGTCTGCTAAACAAGCCTTCATTTACTACACTAAACAATATATATTTTTTTAACTTTTTTTTTTTTTTTCAAAACTGGACCAGGTTAACAAGGTTGTACTGTACATTTTTTCATAAGCAAGGAGTAATTCAAATGAAACTAAAATTAACTCATTTCTAATCAAGGCTTCGCGGGTGATCAGCCGTGCCAAATTAATAAACGTAGAGCTTCCAGCCATTGTAAACTCCATGGCCTTCTTCAGGATCCTGAAGAAGGCCATGGAGTTTACAATGGCCGGAAGCTCAACATTTATTAATTTGACACGGCTGATCACCTGCGAAGCCTTGATTAGTAATGCTCGCTGTGAAAGCTTCAAGTCTGACAACTCATTTCTAGTTTGTCTACTTCATACAGTAAGTACTGGTGCCCACCTCGGTGGCATAGATGGTAGCGTGTCTGCCTCACGTTCAAGGGGTCCCAAGTTTGAATCTCAGTGAGGGTGAGTTGCCTGGATAAGGTATTTTCCGAGGTTTTCCCTTATCCTTCAAGTTGAATGTTGAGTAACTCTAAGCTCCATGGACCCTGGACTCATTTGAGCATCATTTCACCCAATTCATTCACCGTCCAATAAAGAGGTCCCGAGTTCGAATCTCGGTCAGGGTGAGCTACCTGGTTAAAGTATTTTCCAGAGTTTTCCCTTATCCTTCAAGACAAATGTCAAGTAACTCTAAGCTTCATGGGCCCTGGACTCATTTGAGCATCATTTCACCCAATTCATTCACCGTCCGATATAACTTAACGTTGGAGGATGTAAAATTACAACAAAAAAAAAAAAAAAGTCTTGGTATTTCACTCAAAACTTTCATATTGCAATTTCACCACAAATAACATTTTTGATACCCCTGAATAAAACATGCAATTTTAGAAAAAAGCTTCCATATATGTGTGCATGTGTGTTGTTTCTTATTATTAACGTCCTCCAATGTCAGTCATATTGAACGATAAATGAAACAGGTGAAATGGTGTTAAAAGAAGCCCAAGGTCCATAGATCATAGAATTGTCTGAAATTTATCTTTGGGAAAAGCCTGGAAAAAGCCAGATAACTCACCCTCATCAAGTTTTGAACTTAGGACCTCTTGAATAACAGGGAGACATGCTACCACCACAGTACTTAGTGTGAGTGTGTGTATGTGTATGTGTGTGTGTGCGTGCATGCATGTGAACAACATAAACCAAATCCAATAATGTTTATCTCGATTAACATGAATTAGATAGAAGAATGAGCACTTGTAAGAATAGTGTGTACAAGGGTATGAGGGTGGTCTGAATAGTTCTCGGCCTGATAGTGCAAAGCGACACTTTATGCTTTCAAAATAGTTTTATTTTAGAACATAATCTGGTCTAATATCAATACATTTTGTCCAGCGGTGTTCCAATGCCATTATCCCCTCTCTGTAGTGTTTCTCTGGAAGTGCCACAAAGTACCCATTTACAGCCGCAATTGCTTCTTCATTGGACAGAAAGCATCTACTAGCGAGGAATTTCTTCAGTTTTGGAAACACATGGAAGTCTAACGGAGTCAAATCTGGGAAATATGGTGCAGATCTCTCAATTTCCTCATTGCCACAGTACTTTTGTGGGCAGGTGCGTTGTCCTGATCGAAAACAATTTTTTTCTTTTTTAAACCCGGTCCATTTTCAGGAATACTTGCATTCAGTTTGGTTAGAAGTTGAGAGTAGTATTCTCCAGTAATGGTTTTACCTTTTTCGAGATATTCAATCAACAAACTTCGTTTGGCATCCCAAATCACTGACGCCATGATCGTCAATGGTACTGTCCTCCTTCTTTGGAGCTGAAGAACCAACTTCTGCCCACTGCCTTGACTGCTACTTGGATTTGGTTGTGTAGTGGTGAATCCATGTTTCATCCATTATGACGTATTGGTATAAAAAGTCACTCTGTTCCTGTGAAAATGCGCCAAGCACTTCTCAGAAAACGTTGTGCTAATGCACTTGTTATCCACAGCAAGGATACGCAGCACTCATCTTCCACAAAGCTTTTTCATGTTTAATTCCTGATTCAAGATGTGACCAATACACTATTTTTAAATTCCAAGAGCAATTTCATGCACCTTTGTATGCCGATCTTCCAAAATCATGTCATGCACTTTTTCGGTGTGGTTACAATTTTTGGACACCCATCACATGGATCATCTTGGACACTTTCACGGCCACAAATCGGCCGTCCATTTCTTACAGTGGAAACTGAAGGTGAAGAATCACCACACACGTTTACAATCCGCAAATGAATTTCTGTAGGTGTTAAACCTTCTTTTACAAAGAATTTTATCACAGCATGATACTCAAATTTCTCCATTTTCAAAGCAGTGTGCACTTGCACTGCTTCAGACAACTGCCTATAGTCAACTATTGCCTGGAATGACTTGTAATTTTACATAGGGTCTATTAACACGTGTACCAACGTAAGGACAAAAAATTCTGCAATTAGTGCCGCTATCTCTGGGTGAGGCCAGGAATTTTTCAGACCACCCTCATAGAGAAAGTCCTGTAAGTGAAATGCATTAGATTTTTTAAAATAATTGAGACATATTGTTAAGTTTTGAAAAGAGCATTTTGGCATTATATAAGATGTACAAATTTCAAATGTCTGTATATTATTTTTGTCATTTTTTTCTGAAAAGTAGTTATTTAATGACGTGAACGCCTTTGTTTCATACAAATGGTTTAGTTTGTGTGGAAATATTCTGAATATTGTGACTTTGTGGGTTCGTAGAATTAAAAGTTAAATCTCGATATATTAAAAGTCCAATTTGCAGAAATTCAAAATGTTCCTTATTTCCCGAGAAATACACTTTGGTCAACCCTTACAGTAGCATAATTATGTCACATACACAAATACAATCTTCCAAGATCGTTGACCACAACAAAGAGCTCACTTTCAAAACACACCAGTTCCAATTACAACTCTCGTTATGACTCTGTTTACAACTACTCTGCTGGCGTGTTGCGATCTCTTATATATACCTCCATTGATAATTCTAGACTGTTCAAGAATGGTCTCTATTAATCAAGATGTCACTAGAATTTTCCATTTATCTAACTTTATTTGTTTCGGCAGACCTTTTATCTCCGCGCTATCTTTATTTGTTTCAGTAAGCTCTTTATCTCCGTGATACACTATCCCTCCCTTATCTCTCCACACTGAACCTTTTGTGTGTGTTGCCGCCAGTTGCGACAGTATCTTATTAAATTATTAAAATTTTGTTTGTTAGTTGTGCAAATTGTGAGAAAATAGAATAAGAACTGTGACAGCCCTAAATGAAGTAAGCTGAAGTGAACTAAATTGTTTTTGCTTTCCTTTCAGTTCACTTGTCATCGTTCAGGACATTGTATACCTCAGTCGTGGGTGTGTGATGGAGACAATGACTGCTTTGACAACCAGGACGAGGAAGGATGTCCACCAATCACTTGCTCAGCTTCCCAGTTCAAGTGTAGTGATTTAAAACAGTGCATCCAGGAATCTTATAAATGTGATGGCATTCCCGACTGTAATGACGGAAGTGATGAACAAGGATGTCGTGAGTGATATATTAAATACTTTTTTACACTTTCTTGTGCTGTACAGTGTGTATTGTCAGGCCACAGATTGCATGTTCCACACTTGAGGGTTTTTCATTCTAAAACTCTTGCATTACCTACTAAGAAGTAATATAAGGTGCATTCAAAAAGAAATGAGCCGGAGACATAATTACAGAAACCAGTACCTGTATGTTAGAAGTACTGGCCCCTGGCTGTTGAGACACTTGTCCCACTTTGACACAAGGCGGTGAATGGCTGTCTCATATAAGTCCCAGGGCTGTGATGTGAGACAGTTCCGCATGTACAGCTGGACATCGTTGTCCGAGGTGAATTGTTTGCCCCTTAGTGCCTTTTAAAGGGGACCAAAAATGGCATAATCACAGGGAGGGTGGCCGAGAACCTCCCATTTGAATTTCTGCAGAGTGCCACGACTGTGTTGGCCGTATGAGGCTTTGCATTGTCGTGGAGCAGAATGACCCCACGGATGAGATTGCCTGGTCATTTTGATTTGATTGCTTGGCAGAGGTTGGCCAAGGATTGCGAGTAACGCTAGACATTCACTCTTGTCCCGTGCTGCAGGAAGTCTATCAGAAGGAATCCATCTTGGTCAAAGAAAAACGTCAGCATAACCTTCCCTGCACTTGCATGGATGGTCTTGACTTTTTTTGGTGGTGGTGACCCTGGATGCTTCCACTGGAGACTTTGTTGTTTTGATTCTGGTTCAAAGTGATGACACCATGACTCACCTCCAGCCATCAGGAATTCATTCCCTTCCCTAGCATAGTGCTGCAGATGAGCAAGACAGTGGGCCATTTGACATGCTTCCTGGTGTGGTTGAAGACTGTGGGGCACCCATTGGCCACACACTTTGTGCAAGAGCAGTCGTTCCTTCATGATGGTGTGAACACTTCCAATTGTCAATCCGACCTCGGCGGCTATGGCTTCCACTGTCACTTATCGGTCCTGGGCATTGTTAATCAACCAGCTGGACGAGGTCATCGGTAATGCATTATAGTGCTCCTGACTGTGCATCATTGGCTAACAACACCCGTCCTCCCCTGAAGTGCTTCTGCCATGCCTTGACCCTTGCAAGAGACATGCATTGTTTGCTGTACACTTGTGACATTTTTCGATGAATGTGCATTCCCCCTACTCCTTCTGCTGTCAGAAAACGAACAACACCTCTTTGCTCTTCTTTTGATGCTTCCATTTCACTGTTTGCAATGCGACTTGCAGCATTGGGCAATTGATACATGCTGCTGCTAGCTTTGTATAGTCATGTGGCATACACACGTGCCCTCTAGCTACGGGCTGTGAACTTCCACCCTCTGGTCGGAACAACAGTTCGTTAAACACGCCACGATGTTACCATCCTGTCACCTGTTTGCACATACCAGACTCCGGCTTGTTTCTTTTTGAAGACACCTTATATTAAAAACAGGAACATTTTTGGCACCATTCCAGTCACATCCTCAGCTGATTGGTGACTGACCACACTACCTTCACAATCAGTTGTCGAGTGGGCCTTCTGTAATTGGCTCCCTCTCTCAGAATATTTCCTACATAAATGCATTACACCACTGACTAATGAAACTTTAAAGTGTGTGGAATATTTTGTACAATAAAAATCTCTCTCTGTTGTAAGTTCAAGTTTCGTTGTTAATGGTTTCAGCAATTTAATCTTTAGAATAACAGATTTTTTGGCAAATGATGAGTTCCAGCAAATAAAGTCTGATCCTTTAAATAAGTGTGTAAAACATTTAAACCAAACAATCAAGGATAAAATGATAATCCCAAAAGAAATAAAGTAAAGTCTAAAACCAAACAACCCTTCTGTAGCTTGCATATACAAATGACCCAAAATTCATAAAATAGGAAATCAAATGCATCCAATAATTAACAACATAAAGCTTGCTTCAAACTGTCCAAATGGTTAAACAAGAAATTCAAGGGGCTACCAAAATTTTAAGGACAGAGTGTTAAAAATTAGTTAGAAGTCATCAATAAAATTGGTGACCTAGAATTTTCTCCCACTGACCAAATGGTATCTTTCGATGTTGTTCGCAAATGTGCCAAGAGACAAATTCATGGAGTACATGCAAATATGGCTTGAGTTAGACCAGAATATCATAGAGGAATACCTTTACTTAACAGACATCTGCACTGAACAGACATTTTTTGCATTCAGTGACAAATTTTTAAAACAAAAATCAGAGCTCTCTATGAAAGATAAGATACTTTATTCACCTTTTGATTTATACATAAATCATGACTTCGTCAGTAATACTACATAATTACATAACATAATACTATATACAACAGTATGTACAATATGAAGTAGCTTATACAAGAAGTAATATTTACAAAGTTATTACAAATTTATGTCTTTAAATTCCTGGGTGCTAAAAGGTACATGTTTCGAGTACTTTTGTTAATGAACATTTAAATTTGCTATAGACCTGATATTTGAAATGTCCAGGTAATGTATTGTATAGGCTAGTCCCATGGTGAGTAATGCTACTGCGACTCTTATTGGTGCGACAGAATGTCGTATGTATGTGATGTAATGATCTGGTGTTGTGTGTGTGATACATGTCATTTGTTTTGAAGAGATTTCTATTTTTATGGATGAAGCATAATGTTTCCAGAATATATATGGAAGGGAAAGGTATATTGTTGACATCTGGGCAATAGTAAATGAGAAACAAGTGGAATCCTGCAATAAAATTTTCCATAGAATAAGAGAAAAACAACTTTTTTAGACTTGAAACTAATCAGAAAATGTATAAAACTAGAATTTGGCATATATTTGAAAGAAACACACACAGAAAATTTAAAAAAATCAGATGGATATAACCCAAGACAAAACAAGCATGCTGTTATCAACAGTTTAACTTACAGGCTGGTTAATGTACCTTTAAACAAGATGGAATATATCAAAGAGTACAATAATATAATTCACAATGCAGAATACAATGGACTCAGTGCTGAATTCATCAAAAATAAAATTTATAAATTCAAAAGACAACAAAGATGCAAACAAGTAACTACTCTTTCCCCAATCAGCAATGAAACTTCATACAGAAAAGTTACGTATCATCCCAGAGCTACACACCTTTTCTGAAAAGTCTTCAAAGAGCACAATATTACTTTGGCCCCACAGAACAAATTCAGTGTGTACTGGATAAATTGCAAAGGCTGTGACAACTGTTATAATGGAAAAACTAAAAGGAATTTAAACATTAGGCTTAAAGAGCATTTTAGGAACATCAGGAACAAAGAAATAGATAAATTGGTGGTAATGTACCATTTTTGGAATGATAATCAGGATATAGAACAAGAATTAAATTTATTGGGAGTCGATTAATGACACTAATGTTGTAGTGTCATTAATCGACTCCCAATAAATTTAATTTATACAACAACACTGTTTTCAACACTTCCATGAAAGGATTTATAGAACAAGAAATCCAATTCTTTAAAAAGTGTTCAGGGTCCAGATGCGTTAACCTTGTGGGAAAAGATATTCATAAAGAAATATGAAAGAAAACTTCAATTTTGGCACTACCTTTGTAGAGTACCCAAACTTCTAAAGACAGAGATGCCCCTATCATCACCAAGGAGCTCAACAGTCAACATTAGCCGAGGATGTTAGGAAGGTCCCAACAAAACGCGTTCTAGGTAAACACTAGCCATATACGGAGCATGGAGTATTAGTTCAACTCACAATTATATTAATTTAATCTCCTCTCCTATGTGGTGGTTCTTGTTCTAGAAATGAAAAGCAAGTGCCAATTTTTCTATTTGTTTATACAACTATTTTATGTTACTTCATTATTCAATTAACCTAGTTTTCAAATTCCTTTTTTGTCAATCCAATATAGAATGTGTCACAGTTCTCATAATGTATGCTATATATGCATGATTTTTGTTCTGATGCTATGCTTTTTAAATGTTTATGTTTTTAACAGTTGACGTGAATGAAGTTTTAATAAAATATGAGTTAATAAGTCTTTTAATAAATAACTTTAAATTGATATGGGTCCCAGGACTCAAGGGCATTGAAGGAAATGAAAAAGCCGATGAATTTGCTCGCAAGAGAATAATGAATGTGTTTAGTGTTTACAGTACTAAAATAAGGCAGAAACTGCCAGTAAACAAACTACCCCCTCCCCCTAGCATATTAAGTGAAGGATCTGTGCTAGTCAGTTAGCTGAGACACACTAAAAACACTGTGCAGTGCAAGTGAACTTTGAGCCAGTTTGTTATTATACTCAATTATGTATTTTGTATTTTTACAAGACGAATGATATGTTATTTGTAGCATCCCTGGCACCAGACCAATGTGACTCAGAAAAACAGTTCAAATGTCAGTCTTCAGGGATATGCATACCACGTCCCTGGCATTGTGATGGAACGCCAGATTGTGATGATGAATCAGATGAGCCAGAGTCTTGTGGAACGGTAAGTTTGAAAACATCTTTTCTTACCTTTCATAATAGATTCCATTCCATTCTTAAACCTTTTATTTATGTTCCAGTACAATAAATAGTTTGTATACAACTTGTATATTGTATAATTTTTAGTTATAAGTACTTGACGTGTCCTATATCATGTAATATGATCAAAAGGATGAATAAAAACTAACTAACTAACAACTTCACTCTCTGTTTTTTCAGACATAAGTTGCACAAGTTGTACACGGTGTTCATTTTTATTTGTGATTTCCTGCCCTCCAGTAGAGTAAGAATGATGTCATAGTTGACGGAGAAGAAGCAGTAAAGTTTACGGAACAGTAAGCAAATTACACCGTTCTGAATGTGTTTGCGCTAATAACTAATATAACCAGCCCTCCCTTTCACCCCTCTTTGATAATCGTGATTAACATTCTAGTACATAAGTAGCACGTTTCTACTCTAAAAGTTAGCACCATGGATATGAAGACAGAGCACCACGTCTTTATAGTTCAATGCTACTTTTGTATCAGCATTAAAATTGGTGCAACATATAAATATAATTTAAACCGTTGCATAGAGGAGTTTATGCAATGCTATCCAGCATTCAGACAAATCCCTCAGAGCGTAATGTTGTCAAAAGTGTCCAGGTACCGTCAAATTGACATACTTCTGTTTGCAACATAAACGTCGTACATTTTATCAATATATGGTATAAATTTTTTTGTCATTCTCAGCTGAATTAAAATGTCTGTTAATGTTGGTATCCTTATGTCTTTTAAAACCAATAGGTGCATCAAATATTTCCAAGATACAGCATCAGTTATTCGCCAAATGAGAAACACTGGACGCTATAAAGTGACTGGTCCCAATCTAGAACCAATAAATATAATAAATAAGTATTGTAAATATATAACATAAATAATCTGTTTCTTGCCCGCATCCATGGTGTGAGGTAGCATATGTGCCTCACACTCAAGAGATCGCAAATTCAAATCTCGCTAAGGATGAGTTACCTGGATAAGGCTTTTTCCAGGGCTTTCCCTTATCCTATGCAGTCAAATGTCAGGTAACTCTGAGCTCTAGAAACCCTGGACTAATTCGAGTATCATATCACCCATTGCATTCATTCATTCATTCATTCATTCAATCATCACTTGGTAATACGTGCACTGTTGAAAGGACCAAAAATCTGTTTCTTTACTAAAATGTTTTGAAACTAATAATGTTATTAATTTGGCATTCCTTTATTAAATTATATTAAGCTATATATCTTGACAGACAAACACCAAATTGCAAGATATTATTTGTATTTATCCATAATGTAAGAGTGCTCACATTCATTAAAATGTTACAGTTATTGTATCTACACACCAGGCAAAATTATGCAGCTTTATATTACATGTGCACGAATTGCCTCTCAAATAGTATATTTATCTGCCAGTAGAAGGAGGCCTCAAAGCTACTGTCAGCACATCAAATACAATCTCAAGCTGCTAGGGGAATTGTATATAAACTCGCTCAATCAGCGATACTATTGATAACGTCAAATTTTACATGGTAAATCATAGATAAAAATGAACACCATGTATTTTCTAATCCAAGGCTGTAAAATAAAACAGAAAGAAACAAAAGCCTTTTCATATAAATCAATTAAAAGGATTATAAAGAAAAAAATTAATGTTAATTACAAATCTGGACTATATGGGAAGATTGGTAACTGAAATATGAAAATACTCCTAGAAAATTCCTCTATAACTTTGGAATTGCCACGTAAATCTGCTGTTGCCATGATAAGGCCATGATTGCCTGGGAAAACATCTCCATACTATTTTCTCCAAATTGTGTACTCACTCTATAAAATTGTGCAGCTTTACAAAATTATCAAGACATAACTTCTAAGTACTGAGGAGCCAGAAGGAAAATGACTTCATTATTGACTCCAGAGCATTAGTAACATACATACGTGCCTGCCTCGGTAGCGTAGAAGGTAGCATGTCTGCCTCACGTTCAAGAGGTCCCGAGTTCGATTCTCTGTCAGGGTGAGTTACCTGGATAAGGTTTTTTTTTCCAAGGTTTTCCCTTATCCTAAAAAGACGAATGTCGGATAACTCTAAGCTCCATGGACTCAGGGTCCATTTGAGCATCATTTCACCCATTCCATTCCATTCATCATCCGATATGATATATATATATGTTTCCTAATCTATCAATTGCATCATCAGCTTTCTTGACTCTGTTTATTTACTTTGTTATAGTTACTGCCTCCAAGTAAAGAATTGTTTCAAAGTATAAACTTGAAAGAAGCGTAGGGACAGTGAAGCACAAATTATACCTTGTTTCACGTAAGCTTGCCCAGTATCTCTTAATGGTCACGTGACCTAATCACCTCTCATTGGTTGCTGTTGTGGTAATGACTGTCGTGCGGTAAAAATTAGTTCGTTATTTAACATGGTGATATATCATTATATGTTGGAAGAGAATTGTCAAATTTATATTTTCTTAACTGTTTTAATTAAATATATTACGCAACAGTTGATTTATCTGAAATGCATGTTAATTCTTAAACAAAGTAAAGAGAGATTCCTTTGCTCTCAAGCACATGGCACGATAGCACGTGATTTAGCTGTAGTGGTGACATTTGTTTATGACTTTTATCACTGACTTTGTTTTGAACTGGATTCGTCATGCATCGCCATTCGAGAGTGCGGGAGCTAAATTATTTTATTGATCGTTTATTGCGCATGTACTTATTATATGTATAATGGCAGAGTCTACCGCCAGTTTTTCGCTGAAGTATCGCAAGGATAATTATTTACAAACAAGCAAAAAAAGAATTGTGTTGCATGTGTTTAATGCACTCACAGAGAAGAATCCGTCTTTGTCAGTTAGAGAAGTCGAACAGCTGTTCTCTGAAGTTACAGGTGTGAGTGTTAGATCCGTAGGAACATCGCGACATGAAATTGAGGAAACAGGAAAACTTACCACTCCAGGCAAAAGCAGGAATAAACAAAAGTGCGTGCTCGGAGAAAATACGTGAAAAGTATTGTGCGTCATCATGTGTGTAGTTTTTCTTTAGAAACGAACTCCCTAACATAAGTAACATTTCCTCTGCTGTAAATGAGGATGCAGATTTACCAAATTTCAGCAGATTGCTTATACAGCTGGGATTTGTGAATGAAAAAAGAGGCAAGAAAAATGTGCTAAAAGGCAGAGGCGATATTGCTGTGTGGCGAAGACGCTATTTTAAGGACAACCACACTGCACGGAGATACAAATCACTAAATATACGCGAAGAACACACGAAAAGTAAAGTATGGTGTTACACGACTTTTAAGACTGAAAGACAAGCATTTTTGAAAGGTATGTGTTCTGGTTTAAAAAATCCCAGTGGAAAAGGCCAAAGGTCTTTCATTATAAACTCTTTCAGTTTCATTGCTCAGTCATTCTGTTTCAATTTGCTCAGTTCATTATAAACTTGTATTTTTGCATGCCTTAATATCCTTATTTGTATGATTTTTGTATGATTTTATTTATCTTCCCGGCAATTATTACGAAATGTAACGGGAAGGCACCACCTATGGCCTATGACTCGAAAGCATTAGCCAATTAGGGCGAGGGGGAGGGTTGTTGAATGCGGAGTGATACATTTCAGCCGGGCAAGGTTATATGAAACAGATATTAGTACAAAAGTGAATCGAGAATATATTGACACATTGCTTCACTCACACTGTTTATTCACAGGACATGTTTCAAGAGCTCTTGCTCCTATCATCAGCTGATACTGGATTAGTGTAAGTTGTAGTGGTTTCCTCTTTCTCCGCCAACTATTGACAATACGGAGAAAGAGCTGATACTCGATTAGTGTAAGTTGTAGTGGTTTCCTCTTTCTTCGCCATCTATTGACAAAACGGAGAAAGAAGAAACCACTACAACTTGCACTAGTCGAGTATCAGCTGAGGATAAGAGCAAGAGCTCTTGAAACATGTCCTGTGAATAAACAGTGTGAGTGAAGCAATGTGTCAATATATTCTCGATTCACTTTTGTACTAAAGAATTATTTGTTAGCATTATTGTCATCGCTTGGAAGTAAAATATTCAGTACTATTTCAAATTTCATTACACAATACCTACTATTCAAAATAAATATTTTCCACATATCATTAAGTCTATTGGTATATTTAAATGCTTTAACAATTAAACCTTCAATTTATTTCATGATTAAATGACCAAACTGTGTTTTTGAGTGGCTTGTTCAGTATCTGATTTGAAGAGCTGATCTGATACCCAACATATTCAACTTTTTTAAAAAGAAAGTTTTCTAAATGCCTATGGATGATACATAAACTTTCTTATATCTTCATTTTATCATGATTGTCTCAAAAGTTTGGTGCCTGTTTTTTGAATCTACTACTCTGTTTAAACACATGGTTTAAACTGTTAATTGTAAATATATTCATTATACTTTGGCATTCTTTTGATTACTTTTCTCTGCTTAGAGGTACATTGTTATGAGTCAGACTTTTAAAAATATTAACCTGAGATTGGATTGATGATGAGGGTATATTCCTTCAAAACCTTTCCAGTTTTAAAAACTTAATAAGTGAAGTTTGTACATAGTGTGACTCATTTGAAATTGAACATGAAGAAACCTTCACTATTTGTAGCACTTCTGCCATTAATAGCTAATTTACTTTCCATAATTTATCAGAAATAATTTTTGCAATAAAATATACATTGATTGCATAGTACAAATATCTTTGATGGCCCCTCAGTTAGGTGCTCCAGACGATGTCCATCCTTTGGTCTAATGCTGATTGTATTCACTAACTATTAACATATTTATTTATTTATTCATTTACAGGTTGACTGCCAAGCTGGCTTTTTCAAGTGCAACAATTCTCAGTGTGTTTTCAAAGCATATATCTGTGATGGAAAGAATGATTGTATTGATGGTTCTGATGAAGATGCAAGGCATGCTTGTGGTCCTCCACCATTCAGGTAAACTTTTGTGACTATCTTTTGTTGGGGGGAGGGGGGCAGCTTTAGGAGGGAAGTATCTTAAGACTATTTCATAATAA
This sequence comes from Mantis religiosa, assembly GCA_030765055.1. NCBI lineage: Eukaryota > Metazoa > Arthropoda > Insecta > Mantodea > Mantidae > Mantis > Mantis religiosa. The sequence goes on from CM060957.1 coordinate 24,909,338, forward strand.
TATGAGAACAGATATCAAAATGGAAATGAGAAAGTTAAGCAAAATAGCATCAACAATTTTTTATGTAAAAAACTGAAGCTGCTGACAGTGAAGTAAACTAGGTTATTAATAATAACTAAACACTAGTAACACAACTTCACTTATCTTATTTAAATCCTGGGGACCGGTTTCAAAGCAAACATCTGCTTTATCCTCAGCCACACAGCTTGACACTCACCCACTAACTGACTGACTGACTGACTTTGACCACTACCGGAGTGGAAGAATAGCTCCTTATCTAACTGCCATCTACCGGGGACAACACAAACTTATTAATAATGTCTATTGGAGGGATATCAAAATTCATTACGCGATCCTTATTTTTCAAAATAAATATCTTCTCCCAAACCATTAAATCTATCGGTTCCTTCAATTGTTTCAATAATTTAACTTCTGGATTTACTTCATGATTATATGACCAAAAATGATCAGCCACTGCCGATTTCTCGGTCTGTCTATATTTAATATTTCTAAAATGTTCTTTCGCTCTGGTTTCTAAATTACGCTTGGTTCTGCCAATATAGATCTTGTCGCATTCTAAACAGTTAACTTGATAAATACCAGATTTTTTGTTGTCTGAAATTTTGTCTTTTTTAGAAAACTGTAGCAAATTCTTTATACTGTAATTATTATGAGGTGCTAGTATTACACCCACTTCTTTGAAAATTTTTTGGAACTTTTTATTTGCCCATGGATGATAAGTAAATTTTTTGAAAATATAATTCTTTTTTACTTTTTTAAGAGTGGAAACATCATTAACATTTTTTTGATATTTAAATTTTTCCATTCTTCTGATTATAAAATCTTTATTAAAGTCATTAATTAAAGCAGTGTTTATAATATGTTTATATTCCGTATTAAATTCTTCTTCATTTAGAGGTATGTTTATCAATCTGAAAATCAAACTATTAAAAACAGCAAATTTGTGTGACATAGTGTTAAAACTTTTATTTTTGATATAATTATCCGTGTGAGTTGACTTTCTATAGATGCCAAAACTTAATTTATCGTTATTTTTCATTATTTTTAGATCTAGAAAGGGGATGTAGCCATTGTTTTCAATTTCTATTGTGAACTTGATAGCTTTATCCTAAAAATAATGAAAAATAACAATAAATTAAGTTTTGGCATCTATAGAAAGTCAACTCACACGGATAATTATATCAAAAATAAAAGTTTTAACCCTATATCACACAAATTTGCTGTTTTTAATAGTTTGATTTTCAGATTGATAAACATACCTCTAAATGAAGAAGAATTTAATACGGAATATAAACATATTATAAACACTGCTTTAATTAACGACTTTAATAAAGATTTTATAATCAGAAGAATGGAAAAATTTAAATATCAAAAAAATGTTAATGATGTTTCCACTCTTAAAAAAGTAAAAAAGAATTATATTTTCAAAAAATTTACTTATCATCCATGGGCAAATAAAAAGTTCCAAAAAATTTTCAAAGAAGTGGGTGTAATACTAGCACCTCATAATAATTACAGTATAAAGAATTTGCTACAGTTTTCTAAAAAAGACAAAATTTCAGACAACAAAAAATCTGGTATTTATCAAGTTAACTGTTTAGAATGCGACAAGATCTATATTGGCAGAACCAAGCGTAATTTAGAAACCAGAGCGAAAGAACATTTTAGAAATATTAAATATAGACAGACCGAGAAATCGGCAGTGGCTGATCATTTTTGGTCATATAATCATGAAGTAAATCCAGAAGTTAAATTATTGAAACAATTGAAGGAACCGATAGATTTAATGGTTTGGGAGAAGATATTTATTTTGAAAAATAAGGATCGCGTAATGAATTTTGATATCCCTCCAATAGACATTATTAATAAGTTTGTGTTGTCCCCGGTAGATGGCAGTTAGATAAGGAGCTATTCTTCCACTCCGGTAGTGGTCAAAGTCAGTCAGTCAGTCAGTTAGTGGGTGAGTGTCAAGCTGAGTGGCTGAGGATAAAGCAGATGTTTGCTTTGAAACCGGTCCCCGGATTTAAATAAGATAAGTGAAGTTGTGTTACTAGTGTTTAGTTATTATTAATAGCATCAACAATTTTACTTCACAATACCCTGTAACAAGAACGGGAATGTATATTAATGATCATGTTCATAACAACGTAGAAAGTTGAATTTGTACATTGGGATTTCATTTGTTTCTAACTAAGCAATGATAGGATGTTAATTGTTTTTCACACTAGCCATGTGTAGGCTAAGGTTTCGTTAGGTAGAGTCAGATGAAAAATTCAGTGCCATAGCCGGGATTTGAAAAGCAGTTTACCTAACAGTGATTCATTTATGAAGCCTGGGACTTAAATACTTACAACATAGTAAGTCGTCACAAATGGTACTATCTAATTGTATGTGAGAACTCCTAGTGGTTTACTGGGAAAAATACATGTCAGTTGGAGAATTTAATGTTGCCATGGTAGCTTAATGGTTAAGAGCAACCAGATGGAGACCAGGAGATCTGTGGTTCAAATCCCGGCTATGTCATTGAATTTTTCAGTCTGACTCTACCTCAGCAATAAGGTGGTCTCATAAGTAAAGTCAGTTTTTTGAATTTGGTGTTTTGGAAAATTTATTGGCTTTCTTTGCTTTGCCAATGCTATTTCCAGGATGCCATGGCTAGTGTTGCGTACATTGTGAGCATGTATCAGTCTTCAGTTGTTAATGAACAATCACAAAATGGAGGTAATAAAGTTTGAGCTTAGAGTCCTTCTACAGCACTACTGGGAACAAGATTATAAAGTCGCTGTCGCAGCTCGAAGAATATGTGAAGTGGAAGGAGAAGGTGTCATTAGAGAGCGTGTGACACAATGTTGGTTTCAACATTTCAATAATGGAGATGAAAACACTAAAGATTTACCATGCTCTGGAAGACCTAAAGTATGGAATATTGAGGATACACGTCAAGTTTTGCAAGAAAATCTGCAAAAAAGTACCCATAGGCTTTTAGAAGAACTTGGTACATCAAAAGATACCATACATCGCCACATTAAGACACTTGGATAATCATACAGAAGCTGTAGATTGTACCTCATGAACTGACACCTCAACAGACTGAACGTGGGGTGGATATCTGTTGTTAGCTTATCTGTAATCCCATGAATGATAGATTTGTCAGGACAGTTGTCACTTGTGATGAAAAATGAGTATATTACTGTAACCCTGATGTCTTGAAACAGTGGCTTGATCTCCAACAAAAGTCATCTATAAGAAAATCAGTTCCGTCCCAAAGTAATGTTGTGTGTCTGGTGGAATGTTGAAGACGTAATTCACTGAGAGTTTGTTCCAAACGGACGGACGATTGATGCGGATCTTTATTCTCAACAACTGGAACGAGTTCATGAGACTTTGAGACAGAGATACCCAGCATTAGTTAACCGAAATAGAGTTCTATTGCAACAGGACAATGCAACTCCCCATACTGCACGAACAACTATGGAAAAAATTCAGGAATTGGAAGTAATCAAACTGCTGCAGCCCTGATCTTGTGCCATCAGGTTATCATCTTTTTTTATCCATGGCCCATTTTTTATGTGGAAGAAATTTTGACAATATTGGAGCAGTGCAAGTGGGTGTCACCGAATTCTTCACATGAAAAACGAAACATTTTGTAAGCATATTAAGCAACTCATTACTATTACTTTCTTGGAAGTGTTGAAAACAGTGTTGTTATGATAAATTAACTTTAAAGAGAGTCGATTAAAGACACTAGACAACACTTACTTTTAAATTTTTCCGGAACTAGTTTCAGAGGCTTTGCCTCTATCATCGGCCGGCTCTCGACTGATTCTCATTGGTGTAGCTGACGATACCTTGTCACAGGTCTCCTCTGGTGGCGGCTCAAGGAACTTGCTGAACAAATCCTTCTGGGGGATGTCGAAATTGAATACTTTGTTCCTATTTTTTGAAATGAAGATTTGTTCCCATGTGGATAGTTCTTGTTTTCCTGATGTATGTTTCAGTAGTTTTGGTTCTGGATTTATGTTGTGGTTTTTTTCCCAAAAATGTGTGGCAACTGCTGATTTTTCTAATTGTTTATATTTTATGTTTCTAAAGTGTTCCTTTGCTCTTGTTTCTAAATTTCTTTTTGTTTTTCCAATATAAATTTGACTACAGTCATTGCATTCAATTTGATATATACCAGATTTTTTGTTTGATGGAATAGCATCTTTGATGTTTAAAAAACCTAATTTGCTCAAACATCAAAGATGCTATTCCATCAAACAAAAAATCTGGTATATATCAAATTGAATGCAATGACTGTAGTCAAATTTATATTGGAAAAACAAAAAGAAATTTAGAAACAAGAGCAAAGGAACACTTTAGAAACATAAAATATAAACAATTAGAAAAATCAGCAGTTGCCACACATTTTTGGGAAAAAAACCACAACATAAATCCAGAACCAAAACTACTGAAACATACATCAGGAAAACAAGAACTATCCACATGGGAACAAATCTTCATTTCAAAAAATAGGAACAAAGTATTCAATTTCGACATCCCCCAGAAGGATTTGTTCAGCAAGTTCCTTGAGCCGCCACCAGAGGAGACCTGTGACAAGGTATCGTCAGCTACACCAATGAGAATCAGTCGAGAGCCGGCCGATGATAGAGGCAAAGCCTCTGAAACTAGTTCCGGAAAAATTTAAAAGTAAGTGTTGTCTAGTGTCTTTAATCGACTCTCTTTAAAGTTAATAAATCAACTCATTACTGTTTCCATTTCCTGTAGTTCGTACAACTGTTGGAGAGAGGTTAAGGATGGAAGCAATGGCTTCCAAAACTAGTCCCTCAATAATATAAAAATGTAAGTGACAAAGTGTCAAAAAACAAACTTTAAATAGTTTTTTCAGTTTATATTTACGTCACTGTTACTAAATTCCTCTAATCACACATAATTCACTTATCTGTTGTTTTTTTTATATTGATGAATCCTCTGGGTCCTGTTTTGTGATGTTTATTTAATGGTTTAGGAGAAAATATTTAGTTTGAAAAATAAAGTATGTGTGATGAATTTTGAAATACCAGCAATGGATTCAGTCAGTAAGTTTGTTTTGCTCCCAGTAATTGGTAGGACGATAGCAAACTACCTGTGATTTAGCAATAGTGACCAAAATAGTCAGTTTACCAGCTGGGGCTATGATGAAAACATCATAAAACCGATCCTAGAGGATTTGTCAATTTAAAAAAACAGATAAATGAAGTTGGCTATAAATTGTTGTAATTTATTTATAATATTTGTATTGCTTCACTGTCAGTAGCTTCCATTTTTTACAATATTCTTGTTCTCTGTTCCTGGTTATTGTAAATTGGCTTTTATATTAAAGGCAAAGAAGAAAGAACATGGAGTACAAATGTTGAATTGGAACAAAGTTTATGTATCATAACACTTTTGGATGATTTTGACTGATAGAAAGGAATTGAAACTATTTTTCTAAGTTTGTGGTTGTAAAATGCATATCACTGAAAAGAATCTATCTTCATGCTAAATATATTGTTTCCAGTGTTGTACAATTAATGAAATTAACCTAAAAAAAATTCTTTTCATGTCACTGTAGGTGCAATTCTGGGGAATGGCAGTGTCCAGGAGTAACAGAGCGCTGTGTAAACATTTCAAAGGTGTGTGATGGGAAACCTGATTGTCCAAATGGAGCTGATGAAGGACCAGGCTGTGACTTGGCAGAATGTGATCATCAGACTGGACTGTGTTCAAATGGGTGCAAGCAAACGCCACTTGTAGGTATCCATATATTGGCATTTGATAACTACAGCTTTAATGTGCTTTTTCCTTACCTGTAATATAAACTTTGTTAATGTTCTAGGGAGCAATCTGTACTTGTCCACATGGCGAAGTTCTAAGGAATGACTCTCGTGAATGTGAAGACTTGAATGAGTGCGAACCACCAGGACTTTGTTCCCAGAAGTGCACCAATACAAAAGGCAGTTACTTCTGCAGCTGTGTCGATGGCTACACCCTGGAACTGGACAAGCACTCTTGCAAAGCAATAAGTATGTTCTGTATTCTTAGTAAAAATAGCACTAGAATAAAAAATAATATGTCACAAACTTTACTTATCTTTTTAAGAAAATTGATGAACTTTCCCTCAATTCAACAGTTTTGCAAATGCTTATTTGCATAATCAGTCTGTTTATTCCATTGTTATTATTTGCCATTTGGGGATGGATAAATTATATTACCAAACTCTGAAAATAAAGTAAATTTAAAGGTGGAATCAGTTATCAGTATTTCAAAATTCATTATGCGATTTCTATTTTTCATAATAAATATTTTTTCCAAAATCATCAAATCTATCAGACCATTTAATTGCTTTAATAATTTAACTTCTGGATTTATTTCATGGTTGAACGACCAAAAGTGATATGCCATGACCAATTTATCAGTCTGTTTATACCTAACATTTCTAAAATGTTCTTTCATTCTGGTTTCTAAATTATGTTTGGTCCTTTCAGTATAAACCCAGTTGCATCTAAGCAATTAAACTGATAAATGCCAGATTTTTTATTCCTGAATATTTTATCTCTTTTATAAAAATGTAGCAAATTTGTTGTATTGCAAGGGTGGTCTGAAAAGTTTCTGACCTAATAAAGATACAAGACATTTTTTCAGAATTTTATTATTATTACTTTTTTTTCAACATAGTCTCCTTGTAACTCTACACACTTCTCCCAATGATGTTACCATCTCTGTAACTCGTCCAAATAGTACTCGGCGTTCTTCTCTGCAAAATAATTGTTCACGAAGGTGATTGCCTCTTCATTTGACGAAATCTCTATTCTCCGAGTGCAAATTTCAGATGAGGGAACAAAAAGAAGTCACTTTAGTATGCTCCTGTAATGGTTTTACCTTTTTGAAGATAATCAAATAAAATAACTCCATGACTATCCCAAAAAACAGTCACAATCACTTTCCCAGCCAAAAAAAAAAAAAGCTTTTGCTTTTTTTGGAGCAGGTTCCCCTTTTGCAGTTCACTATTTGGACTGTATTTTTTTTTTTTTTTCGGGCATATAATGGGTATCCAAGTTTCATGTACAGTAATTAATCGGCGCCAAAACTCGATTGCACCTAAACTGCACCAACAGAGCATTGGAAATGTTCATTCGAACACGTTTTTGGTCTAATGTGAGCAAATGTGGCACCCAACGCGTGGACAGCTTTTTCATGTCTAAATGTTGATTTAATATGTGACAAACACGTTCTTTTGACATGTTTATAGCCTCTGCTATCTCTCTCACTTTAATTTGGCAGTCGTCTAGCATCATTTGGTGAACTTTGGCTATGTTTTCGTCGCTAGTTGCAGTTTTTGGATGTCCCGAACGTTCATCGTCTCTCAAACTCTTACGGGCACGTTTAAATTCAGCTGCCCAAAATTTCACAGCGGTAAATGATGATGCAGTTCAGTTCAGTTCAGAGTCCCCTACACAGAATCCAACTCATCATTGATTTGCATAGGCATATTGCCTTTCAAAAACAAATATTTAATGACAGATCGATACTTGATTTTGTCCATTTTCATAGAAACACTTGCATCAACTCACTTAAATGACTGTTACATAACAACTGAGTGTCCAAGATGGCTGAAACTTTGGTGAGTGTCAACAGATGAACAACGAAATTCATTAGCTTTTATTTACGGTATACATCTGTGATTTGCACCACAAATTTCTGAACATAGCCCATAAAATTCTCCAGGGAGTGCTGCCATCTTCATGTTGAGGTTGGAAACTTTTCAGACCACCCTCGTATATTTATTTTGAGGAACCCAAAAAAAATGCAGGTTGTGGTTCAACACACTACTTTTTTAATTGGTATCTTTTTTTAGCCTTTAAAAGTGAAACATTTTAATAAAATGTCTAATGTTTCATATCTTGTTTGCAGATCACAGTGCAGCTTTCCTTATTATTTCAAATCGCCATTCAATATTAGTAGCAGATCTTAAAGAACAAGGACTGGAGCGAGTGCCAATTATTGTAGAAAATGTGGTGGCAACCGCATCCAACATGCACACGGGTACCATATTCTGGTCCGATATGAAGCTCAAGAAAATATCCAGGCTCGATAGAGGAAGTGAGCCTCAAGAGGTAAGTTTCAAGTCACTTTACCAAGTTTTTAGGAAAACTGAGCATCTGGTTTTGCATTAACAATGCTCTTGTGTAATATAGTGTTATAGAGACTCTATGGGTCAGATAGACACTCGACAATGGATTATAGAACAGCTGAAAGCTTGACCTTCATAAAGCTGACACAGCAGATCACCTGCAAAGCCTTGGTCATGAAAGCTTCAAGTCATATATTGATTTAATTTCTAATTTGTGTTGGTGAAGTAAATAGTCATCTTCAAAAAAGCATAAGTATTATTATTTAAATAATTTATAATTAATAAAATACATGATCTGAAACCACATAAAGTTTTATGTTTGTCTACTGAAGTTTTTCTTCTTCTTCTTCTTCTTCTTTTTGTGTAATTTACGTCCTCCAATGTTAAGTCATATCGGACGATGAATGAAATGGGTGAAATGATACTCAAATGAGTCCGGGGTCCATGGGTCTTAGAGTCTTTGAGGATAAGGGAAAACCCCGGAAAAAACTTTATCCAGGTAACTTGTCCTGACCGAGATTCGAACTCGGGAGCTCTTGAACGTGAGGCAGACACGCTACCATCTACACTACCAAGGCGGGCGACTGAAGTTAAGCTGGGGAACAGAAATTAAAGTTCTTAATTAAACTGTTATACAGGATGTTTCAGAAATACTTCTACAAACTTTGGGTATGGGTTCCTCACGCCAAAAGAAGGTGAAGAGTACGAACCGTGAAGTACTCCTTAGTACAGTTAGTGTAAAATAGTAGTTTGCCTTTTGTGACCGTTACTTTTTATTCTAAACCCCTAAACAGGATATATAGTTCAATTTTGTTATTTAACATTTATTAAGAAAAGAATTCATTGGAAATTATTAAAACTTTAGTGGAAAGTGAACGAGAGCTAGACACAATTGAAGGTAAACTTTTGATTGAATAAGTAGAAACAAAGAAAAAATAATAATATTAATTTCTTTAACAATGATAATTGTAGTCTAAAATTATAAAAAATATTATTTGAATGTTAAATTGTTTAAATATGATTTAAACAAAAGATTATGTAAATTACCTAAATGGTAATGAAAAGTGAGTCACAAAAGATGACGTGAACCAATGAGTAAGCATTGAATTGGCATAGCAACAACCAATGCACTAATTTCAAATTATCTAGAGTTAGTGTCATTCAGTTAATGGATGTCGTTGAGTTAAGAAGCAAAACTTTATTAATGTGAGGGAACACATTGTGAAGGAAACTGACGTTTATAAAGTTATTTATTAATTTATATTACAACACATTTTTTAAACTTAATATTGAAGGAGAAACTTTCTTTTATGCGACACGAGAATATTTTCTAGTTCAAAGGTGCACGTATACACATGCGCGAGCAGATAAATAGCTGGTTCTGGCGTTGCAGCCAACATGAGAAAGATATGTAAAACTTGTAGCCAACATTTGCAAAAATGCCCCAGACATACGCGTATTGTAGAGGGCAACTGGATCTTGGGAATGATCGACGTGGAAACGAATGAAGTGTGGATGACGATATGCCCCAACAACAGGAGGGATGCAAATATGCTCTACTGTCTAATTGCAGCACCCACGATGAAACTTGCGTCGTGCAATTTGGCATTTGTTGATTTGAACGACGTGACTGGGACCACCAATTTCCCCCCTTGCAGTATACTTGGTGTCATTTGAAATCATGCACACTTCGCGGCAGTAGCCGAACCAGTCCGATACAGTCCATGAGCTCATACATTTAGTCTGCTAGATAGTGTAATTTTGCAACAAGTAAGACTGTTGGCAGCATTGCTTTCAGTGGAGAAACAAGCATAGTTTGGCTGCACTGAATTCTTCAGTATGGCTACATTATGCATTAAGTAAATAAACAATTAATTACGTTAATTACGTTAAAAGAATAAACTCCAGCACGAAATTGCACTAAAAGTAAAGAAATTATATTAAAAATCATGGTTGTATATAAAAACATCAAAAAGTGTGAAGAAATTAGAAAAAAATTCCCGCGTCACATATTAGAAAGAAGAGCCATATTGAATTAAAAATTGGAATATTTAAAAAGAACTTGAATGATTATTTCAGTTCATTTAGTGAATTAGTTCCATTTCCAATCTAAGATCAAACCCTAGTAAGGGGTGTTCATGCATCAGCTGTGGATAACATCTAAAGGAATTACTCATCCTGAGACACCAGATCTGAGCAAAAGCTCAGATTGAGATGAGTCGAGATCTGGAACATCGGCACCATCCCAAAGGACCGGATGTAGCCACCTCATCTGCTGGAGGACAGCAGCATCCCAACCCAGAGATCCCATCGCAAAAGTTGACTCATCTTCCATTTGAAGTTTCATCGCCAATAGCACCAAAACATGGTGTTGATTAGTATTCAGTTTGAAAACTTATCACACTTTCAAAGAGGTATAGCTCATCTAACACTTTAAAAAGTGACTACATAACATATTTGCATCACTAATTTACAAAATATTGTGCTTTAGGTAATATCCAATGGACTGGATCTTGTGGAAGGACTGGCATACGATTGGGTGGGCGGAAACTTGTACTGGTTGGATTCCAGACTGAATAACATTGAAGTAGCCAAAGAGAATGGTTCTAATAGAATGGTGTTGTTGAAAGAAAATATTACACAGCCCAGAGGAATGGCACTGGATCCTACTGAAGGGTAAGTTCATTACTCTTTGAAACATTATGCTTGTAGTATGTATAACTTCAAAACACTGTGTAATATTTTATTTTATTTGCTATGTTCATTTGATTGCAGAGTTGTTTACAAATAAAATCCAAGATATTTATGTTATCTTCCGGCAACTGCACATACAGCTGTAGTGTATATTTTAACAATAGACACTGCCACACTTGTGTTCAGAGCTACCAGCCTTACCATTTTTCAGTAAATAAGTGAAATTATATATAAATCACTGATCTGCTGAAATTTTATACTTTCTAACTATATTTTGCAGCTTTTTAAATTTTTGTTGAACCAATAACAGATATAATCGCTTATATTGCTTATAATTATATGCTCAACAAAGGCACTGTTGTCAACAGTGAAATAAATGGGAAGTGATAAAAGCTTCTTCAATTGCCAAGTATTTTGTAAAATGTTTACATGGAAATATCTCTATAGTGTTTCGTTTATATAGTTTATAATCCTTTTCTTGGCAGCAATGCACAAGCTATTTATTTTTATACCTCACTCAGTTTTTGTGTATTATGCTATGCAACATCAGTTACTTCAGTCAAGAGTAATAAATTCTATTCAGTTTATAAAGATTTTGAGACCCCAGTCCAATTATTTTATAGCCACACACTGTACGTTCACAATGTGTTAGTAAATTGCAAAGGCTTCATTATGAATGGCACATTGTTTCAAGAGCCTAATACTCAAAATAGTAATTCATGCAATTGATACTGACTAGAGGAGATTTCTTCTTGTTTTTCTATATGTAATTGCAATAATTGTTTTTAAAGGGAAAGGTGGCTCTTCTGGACAGACTGGGGAGAAAACCCACGAATCGAACGAGTCGGCATGGATGGTACAAACCGTAGCATCATTATCAGTACAAAAATATACTGGCCAAATGGTCTCACATTGGACATTGCAAATAAACGTGTTTACTTTGCTGATTCCAAGCTTGACTTCATTGATTTCTGCTATTACAATGGATCAGGCCGCCAGCAGGTTTTGGCAGGAAGCCATTATCTCTTACACCCTCATTCACTTACGCTATTTGAAGACACTATGTACTGGACTGATAGACAACTTAACAGGGTGCTGTCAGCACAAAAGTTCCGTGGAAAGAACCAAACAGTGGTTTCACATCTCATCTCTCAGCCTCTCAGCATCCATGTTCACCATCCATCGCTGCAGCCACAGTCTAGAAATCCCTGTGAGAATGCCACTTGTTCACAACTATGTCTGCTATCGCCGTCGACAGCTACTGGCTACACATGCAAGTGCAGACCTGGCTTCCGTATCATGCCCGATGGGAAATGCATTGAAGGTAAGACCCCCATGCTTCTATGAATAAATGGATTTATTTCTTTTATATCAAATATACATTTACAGAGCAGTCATTTTATTAAATTTATTGGGAGTCAATTAATGACTCGATAGTGTCATTAATCGACTCCCAATAAATTTAATTTATACAACAACACTATTTTCAACACTTCCATGAAAGGATTTATAGTCATTTTATTGCCTAGCTAGGAATTTTAATATGCGCTCTGTATACTGTCTACTACACCAGAGGTTTTCCATTGTAAAACTTCTATGTAATAAATAGAGCTCGGATTTATATGCAGTAAAAACTATGAATATTTGCACTAAAAATCTACTAAATATGCTCTAAAAAGACAAAAGTGAATCGAGAAGATATTGACACATGTGCATTTGGACATTCCTTAATGATTTCTGCAAATGTTGATCTAAGTTATGTGTAAGCTCTGCTAAATAAATCATGCAGAACTAAATTCTATCATGTATGCAACATGTGTGCGCAGATTTTATTACAGCTATTTTTTTGTGTTATGTATTACAGAAGAGACACCCTTTTTAATGGTGATGAGAGCGTCGCAGATCATCGATGTGAGTCTTACACCTGGAGATAAGACCAGTGGATACCTCACCCCTATTGTTGGGATTGAGGGTGGAATTCATTTAGATTTTGATCGCAAGAAGGAAATATTATATTGGGTTGAAAGCAAGAGCGATGATGATGATGAAAATGTAAGTTCAGAATGGCAGCACAATGACAAAATTTGCTGAGCAAATGTTTTGTTATACGTTTTAATTTCTTTGGTATTTTAATATAATCAATTTTAGAGCCATAAATGTCCTGTGACAGGTAAAGCATCACATTTTTCTCAGTTCCTTTTTTCAGCTTTTTTCACTACTCAAAATGCTCTTTGGACCACCGTCTATAAACTCAAGTTTTAAATTTTCAGAATAGCTATAAGAATAACAGACTTTAAAGTTTTTGTCCACTAATGAAAGAATATAAAATAATTGAGTTGAAATTATTTTCTAAAAATGCTCTCTTGCCTCTTAAAGTAATTAAAATTAAAAAAATTCTTGCATGGTTTCTCTATGCTTTGTATACCAAGCATAAATTAAATATTTTGGGAAGAATACAATAAATATGGAGTCTAAGAAACATTTAATATGACCATATCAAAAACCTATTAACTATGAATTAAAAATTAAGCGACAAAACTACAAGAGATGTTGAAGAGTGTCAACAACAAGAGCAAAAAACTGGGATTACGAATGAACCTCACAAAAACACATGACCAACTTCAAAGAAAGCATTATTCAAGTAGATAGAGAACAATTAGAATACATTTACCTAGACCAAATGATGAGTCTCTCAGGGACAAGGGATGCAGAAATAAGGAGAAGAGTAAAATTATCATGGAGTAAATTCTGGAGCCTGAAAATCACTCTTCAAAACAAACATTTAAGACCAGCTATTAGAATAGGAACCCTTCAAACTTGCATCATTCCAGTCTTATTATACGGTTGCCAAACATGGGCACTAACGAAAAAACAGGCTCTGATGCTACAAACATGCCAACGAAGGATGGAAAGGATGATCCTGAACGTCAGCTTAAAGGATAAGATAAAGTGAAGAATGAAGTGCTGCGCAGAAAAAGCGACCTAGAAGATGTAGCCACCAGAGCGAAGAGGATTAAATGGCAATGGGCAGGACATGTGGCAGGAATGCATCAAGACAGATGAGAATACGCCATAACAGTATGGGAAGTGCGACAAGGGAGGAGAAGCAGAGGACGTCCGAGGCTACGATGGTCCCAAGAGTTCAAGAATAGGCTAGATACAAAGTGGATTAGGACGGCAAAAGACTGACATCAAGTGGTAGTAGCTCTAAAGTGAAAGTGACACTGAAAATGAACAGTCATTTCTAGATATATCCTTATATCTAGATGTCTAGATATAAGGATAGAGAAAGAACTGGTATCTTTCAGAGATTTGATCACCCTAAAAGAAACAGCTGAGCGTACCCCACCAGTGCATGGAAGGCCCTTGCTTTTTATTTATTTATTTCAGTTATATTAAAAACAGTTTGGCATAGCTTCTTAACATTTTGTATATTTCATGCATTATTGGAAGAATTTAGTAACAGTGACGCCAAAACAAGTTGGTTTTTAACACTTTGTCACTTACATTTTTATATTATTGAGGGACTAGTTTCAGAAGCAATTGCATTCATTATGAACCTCGAAGGTCCAACACTGTTTAAAAAACATCAATGGGAATGGAAACAGTAGAAGCAGAAGAATACATTTCATTGACAAACTTATGCATTGAATAAAACTTCTTCAGCTTTAATGGGAAATACTACAAATAGAGATCGCAGTTATCCATAGGCAACCCACTTTCACCCTTTTTTGGCAAATTCTAATAAAATGAAGGTCCTTTTTGTACCATACTTATAATAATTTGTGTTACTTCGTGTGTTAGGTTCATGCATTTGTTTGTTTTTAATTTATATGTGTTTGGAGGAATTTAGTAACAGTGATGTCAAAATTAACCGTAAAAACTATATGTAGTCAGTTTGTTGATACTCATCACTTACAGTTTTATATTATTGACGGTCTAGTTTCAAAGGCCTTGCCTCCATTTTCAACCTCTTTCCAACTAGCGATGAGTTGGAAAGAAGTTGGAAATGGATGCAATGGCCTTTGAAACTAGTCTCTCAATAATATATATAAAAATGTAAGTGACGAACATCAATAAACCGACTACATATAGTTTTTACGATTTGTTTGTAATTTGTTTATTGCATACATTACTGCTCTATATACATAAAGAGATTAAATAAAAGATGTATTTTTTATTGAAAAGGTTTTCTTGCAAGATTCCTTTACTTTTAGGTTAAACAGGATTCTAATGTATTTCTTAAGTGATATAAATTATTTATCTATGTGTGTTTTAGCAAGAGCATCCCAGTACTACAGATTAAGATAATCATTTTTTTTTCCAGTGTACAATTTATACCACCCCTTATGGAGGAGGAAACAAAACAGAGTTCTTGGGCAATGGAGATTCAGGAATTGTTGGTGCTCCATATACCATTGCATTTGATTGGTTGGGCCGCAACTTATATATTGGTAACCGTATTGCTTCCAATTTTGAAGCAGTAAAAGTTGATGGTAAAGTGAAACACAGGACAATAATTCTGGCCAATGATGGCAACAGAACCTCTGTAGCCAAACCAAAGTCGATGTGCCTGGATCCTTTGGATGGGTGAGTTGTTAAACATAACTATATTCTTTACAGGTCAAACTTGGCTTATAACTGGAGCCTGAGTGCCAGATAAAATACCTTTTTATTTGGTGATAATAAATCAAAAGTTATCTGTATTAATGTTTAAGACATACAGTATTGTAAAGCTATAATAGCAATTTAGAGTGTTTTTTGCAGATGTTGAACACATTTCTGATCTGTCTTACACTCAATTTATCTCTTTCACTAACGTACCATAAATCACTCTCATGTTAGGATCTAGTACAATACTTGTTTTCAAAGCCATGGTGACTGTAGGCAATAAACCATCATCTTTGTTTAATTATTAAATTTTAGATGAGTCGTATTTCTTACACATCTGCTTCACTTTCGTACCTATTTTGAGGACATGTTTCGCAAATCTTCGTTTGCGAAACATATCCTCAAAATAGGTACGAAAGTGAAGCAGATGTGTAAGAAATACGACTCATCTAAAATTTAATAATTTTTCGCTTCACTGTGGTGTTCCAATACAGTTAAATCTCGATCTTTGTTTAAGTTTAGGTGTGTACTGTTATACAGTGAAGGATGACTATGTCATGTATCATCATTAGTGCATCCCCCTCATAGATAGGTCAGGTAGCAGCAATATGGTTATGTCTCAACTGAAACATCACAGACAATGCAAATTTTCACCGGGTGCTTTAAAATTTTCTAAACTCTGTATTCTGGAACTGGAAATTTTCCGTTAAAATGTGTACTTTGATTTCCATTGTTTGCATTTAATAAAGGAAATTGAGCATGTTTTTCACCTCTAAATTCATGGAACCATGAAATATTTCTGTTTAAGACAGATTTCTACTTAACCATGGGTCTGTTGAAGGCAGGTTTTACTGTGCATACACATAAACATATTTATTATATCATTTACCTATTGTTGTTAAGTCTTGAAAATTAACATATAAGATATATTCAAGATATTCTTGGGAAACAAGCCATGTGTAAAGACAATTGGGTGTTTTGGGAGCATACATCGCTCTCATCATCAGAATATTTATAAGAATGTTATAAACACTAAATAGATATAACAAAAAATCAACAAAGACAAAACACTACCAATACTCGTATCACTGAACAAAAGACTGTTTGTCAGGTCAGGAGATGGCGTCAGTGTAGAAAACTAATTAGGTCAAAGAAACGTAACTACTTAACTTGATGATCAAGCTGTATAGATCTGTGCTTCTTAAGCCAACGGATTACCATTTTTAAGGCCGGTTTCAAGAGGAGCTGAACTGAAATCCAGCATCATGATTAAGCATGCTCCTCTCGGAGGAAATGGTCAAAGCCTCCTTAATTCTCCGCTCCCAGTAACTGTTGCATTTTGCCAAGATGGTTATCTCCCAAAAGTTGGCTCTATGGTCGTTATCAAAATAATGCTCTGCCAGTCTAGACTTCTCAGGTTGCATTAAACAAATGCTCCATTCATTAAATTTAATTAAATTTAAAGGGAGTCAGTTAATGACACTAAACAACACTTACTTTTAAATTTTCCCGGAACATGTTTTAGAGACTTTGCCTCCATCGTCAACCGGATATCGACTGCTCATGTTCATGTTCGTTTATTCTGGTAGTGATGGTCCTTCCAGTTTATCATATATATGGTGTCCCACATTCACAGGGAATGTGGTACACTCCCAGAACTTGGAATTTCTAATTGTTTTTTCACCTGGCTTGTTTCCCAAAAATATCTTGAATATCATATATTCGTTGCCATGAAAGCTTCAGGTTTTATTTTAACATAAAAGGTGTTCAGCTACATTAAAATACTGTCCTGTAATTATGATTTGCCAATTATAACTGTTATGATATCATAGTCTATGAATTTCAATATCCACTTCTGTTATGATATAATTACAAAATGAATGAATGTTTGCTTCCTACAGAAAGCTGTATTGGATGGATGAAGGTGGATTTGGTGTTCCAGCTAAGGTTGGGAAAGTAAACATGAATGGCTCAAATCCCATTGTTTTACTTGATGACATTGAAAGACCAGAAGCTATTACCATTGACCTGGAGAAGAAAATGTTATATTTCAGTTCTCAGTACCCCAGTTTTGTAAGTCTGTTTTCTAAACCAAGTGTAACTGAACTTCTGTAGAAATAGAATGATAGCAATTGTTTATAAACAGTCTTTCAACAAGTATGTCCTATTTTTTAACTCCAATGAAACACGTTCTATAAATTATAGAGGTTGATTTATTTTTTTATTTTGGAACATAATGTCATTACATGTGGAAGAGAACATCAGTTAAGTGATCGCTGTGACTTCGTTGGGTTGTGCGTTTACGGTTGACCCAATTTTCAATGACAGAAGAAGTTAAGTTAGGTCGAACTTCACGAATAACATGCGTGATGTTATTCATAAGATCATTTACTGTATCTGGCTTGTTGGCATAAACTCGAGATTTAAGAAGTAATCCAGCGGCATTAAATCACATGATCTCGGGGGCCAGTTAACATCACCAACATGGGAAATGACGAAACCTCTGAACTTCTCCTTCAAAAGATCAATTATTTTGACAGCAGTATGATATGTGGCAGCATCTTGCTGGAACCAGATGTTTCTGAGATCCATAGCATCCAATTGAGGCCAAAAATAGTCCATTATAAGAGCCAGTATCATGCAATACACTAATGCCCGATTTCACTAACAGATGTTAAAACCGACGTTAACAAATGTAACGTAACAATTGTCACAGCGCTAACAAAGCTGTTAAATTTCTTGCACTTTACCAACCTGTTTTCTGAAAATCTTAATAAACACATCTTAACGCCAAGAGACTTGTTAATATTACAGCTATAGAAGGCTGTGGATGAGGCGTATTATTTTCTGAACGTACTGTGACGCGCTTTTGTTTTCATTTTCGTCTGCACACAGCTGAAAAAATAGCGGGTGAACAAAATCATAAACAAAAGCCGTGAGACAAATTTCTCATCCATGGAGAAAGAATTGTTAATTGAATTGCTGATGAAGTATAAGGATATCATGGAAAATAAGAGGACGGATGCAGTGAATGTAAAAGAGAAAGATGTCAAGTGGAAAAAAAATTGGAAACGAATTTAGTTCAAATGCATGAACAAAACAACTTTGTCATTATTACGTATATTTAAAATGAGGAGCGAAGAATGACAAGTGACGAGTGACTTGAATGTTTCAAGACGGGAGGTGGACAATGTATTATTAACATAATTCAGTGAATTATAAAATCACAAAGTTATTAATACTTGAAGCAAAGGCGAGATCAGCATATTCCTTTCGATGCATGATCTAACCTCACTTGTACTTCCGCAGTAACTTTTATAGTAACTTGTTTTTTACAGCCTATACCTCTGTAGAAAATGTTCTTCTGATAGCTCCTCAAAATAATTTCTCCTCATAGGCCATACTCTATTATGAATGCCATTTATATGATCTTAAATATAGCAAATCTACATCAAAAACTGCGTTCATGCCCATCTTGACTATTTGCAATTGTTAGGGACTTAACAACAGAAACATGCCTTGTTAGTTTAACAAAATATTTAACACAAGTGTTAAGCTAACACTTGGTGAAATGCAAGTTTTGTTATAACTATTGCTAAACTCGTGTTAAGTTGTAACATCTATTGGTGAAATCAGGTATAAAGGTTTGACGAATAAGTGATCCATTTTGATAATAAATTTTCACAATTTCTACACTTTGCTAAAGCAATGGCTATTTGTGAATAACAATTATAACTACATGAAACTCAATAATAACAGCAGCTGTCAATGTTAAAGATATGACACTCTTGTTGAAAGACTCTGTATCAAGTAGTTCATAAACACTAAGAATAAAACTTGACAGTTTGTGTTAAATGGACAATAAAAAACATTAGCTATTTCCTTAAAATTGTGTAGAATAAATGTCAGGAAAAAGGTGAAAAATGGCTCATCTATAGAAATGTATTACCCAAATAATTCTGCATCTCCAGTGTTATTTACCATGTCATTTGGTTACTCTGTTTTAGTACAGTAAAACTACAAATTAACTGTTAGTGATTAAGCTGATGATAGGACAGGGGGATGAAGTGAGAATGTAAGGTTACAAACAGTTTATACAGTAGAAACTCGTTTACTTGGATCAGCTGGGACCAGGGCCAAACCAAGTTAACGAAAATCCCGGTTATGGAGAGAATGATGGAAAAACGATAAAAAAACATGTACATCACTGAAATATTTTTAATGGTGTTTAGAAATAACTATCGGCACACTTTCACTTAAAAACACATACACTGTATGTACTGTAATAGCCTATGTATTTGTACTGTACTTCAGACTACTTGGTAGTAAAAAAGTCAGTGAGCTTCTGTTGTCTCAGTTTAGTGTATCACTTGTCTCACATCTGCTTTAACATTAGACGTTCATTTGGCAATTTTACTTGTAGATGGGGAAACTTGCAAGGAGATAAAAGCGAAATTGGGTGCCATTTATGCAGACCTTTCGCCTTCTATGACAACAGCTAGATATTGGTATAATGAATTTAAATGTGGTCGAACATCCATTTTTGATGAGGAGTGCCTAGGATGCCCTGCAGATGTAGTTACCGAGGAAGTCATTGAAAAAGTCCACAATATGATTCTTGCTGACCATTGAATGAAAGATGGCAAAGTGGCAGAGACCATAGCAGTATCAACTGTAACAGCAATTCAATCTTGCATGATAAGTTGGAGATGAGATAGCTGTCGGCTCAATAGGTGCTGTGTTTGCTAAAAGTGAACAACCAGCGGTTGCAGCTAGCTATGTTTGGAGCTGTTTAAGCGAATCCTGGAGGACTTTTTGCTACAAGTTGTCACTGTCGATGAGACATACTCTGCGAACCAAGCAACAATGAAAACAATGGGTTGCTTCTGGAGAATTTGCTCCACAGAAGACAAAGAGAGTCCCATTGGCGGAAAAAGTGATGGCAACAATTTTTTGGGATGCAAAGGGTGTCATACCCATTGACTTCTTGGAAAAAGGAAAAACAATTATGATTACATTAAGTTATTGGCCCAATTTGATAAGAAGTTGGAGAAGACATGGCCACATATTGCGAAGAAGAAAGTTGTTTCATCATGATAGCACCCCAGCACATTCATCCGGAATTGCTACCACACTCCTCATATTCTCTTATTCCCAAACATCCAGAAAATGGATAGAGTCAACTTGAAAAATTAAATACCATGGCTGGGATTTGAACCACGGATCTCCTGGTTTCCGTCCAGTTGCTCTTACCCATTTACCTACCATGGCCAACATGCTGTCCTGACATTAAATTCTCCAATTGACGCATATGTATTTTCCCAGTAAACCATTAAGGGCTCTCGTATTCGAGATACACCTCTTGTAGCGACTTACTATTGTAAGTACTTGAATCCCAGGCTTCATCATTTAACTCTTATTATTTAAGTTAATTGGTGGAAATTAATCATTTCTTCACACTAGCCATATACAGGCTAAGGTTTTCGATGGATAGAGTTAACATGAAAAATTCAATGCCATGGCCAGGATTTGAACCACGGATCTCCTGGTTTCCATCCAGTAGCTCTTACCCATTGAGCTACCATGGCCAGCAAGTTCATTAAATTCTCCAGTTGGCTCATATATATTTTCCCAGTAAACCACTAGGGGCTGTGCCCGCCTCGGTAGTGTAGAAGGTAGTGTGTCTGCCTCACGTTCAAGAGTTCTTGAGTTTGAATCTCAGTTAGGGTGAGTTACCTGGATAAGGTTTTTCCGAGGTTTTCCCTTATTCTGGTAGACGAATGTCGGGTAACTCAGCTCCATGAACCCCGAACTCATTTGAGCATCATTTCACCCATTTCATTCACCGATATGACTTAACGTTGGAGGACATAAAAAAAAAAAAAAGTCAGTTGGAGAATTTAATGTCAGGACGGCACGTTAGCCATGGTAGCTCAATGGGTGAGAGCAACTGTATGGAAACTAGAAGATCTGTGGTTCAAATCCCGGCCATGGCATTGAATTTTTCAAGTTGACTCTATGCATCGAAAACCTTAGCCTATATACGGCTAGTGTGAAGAAATGATTAATTTGCACCAATTAACTTAAATCAAGAAAATGCTTGCAGGAACAAAATTTAGATCAAATGGATCCTTATATGGATACTTATTGAACCACCCTTGCGTTATACACCTGAAAAGAAAGTCGTCCATTGAATGTAAACATCCTGGAAGTTCCTGGTTAAGAAATGCCCTTATATAACTTAGACACAGGATTCAGCGACAACAGAGAAAGTGAGTATTCTTTCAACACAACAATGTGTCGACTCCACAACTGCAAAGTTGATATCATTGAGGTTCATCCCCACCACATTTATAGGGTCTCACTTCATGTGATTATGGTTCATTCAACAACATGAAGGACATGTTTGACAGGCAGTGCCCCCAATAGTGGTTCTGTGATACAATAATGAAGTTGTCATGAAAGACCAAATACATTACGTACAAACTATCAAATTTCTGGGACTAATACTAGATGAAAATTTAAATTGGGAAACTCACATAGAGGCATTGATGAAAAAGCTTAGTAAAATGTGTTTCTTAATGAGGGCGATTACAGGCATGTCAAGCTTGAAAGTTCGGAGAATATTGTACTTTTCATATATACACAGTTTGTTGGCATATGGTATAATTTTTTGGGGAAATTCTAAAGATAGTATAAAAGTATTCAGATACCAAAAGAAAATAATTAGAATCATAGCAGATGTCTCAAGCACAACTAGTTGTAAGCCATACTTCAGTAAATTAGGTATCTTACCACTGCCAAGTATATACATATATGAAACTTGTACATATGAGAGCAAGCCTAAGTTTATTCAAAACAAATTCTGAAATTCATATACACAGCACTAGAACAAAGAATAATTTATTTGTGAAGTCACACAAAACAAAGATGTATGAAAATAGTTTCACATATGCTGGCTTACATCTTTACAATAAGCTACCTGAATCTATAAAAAAGATTCAATCACATCAATTTAAGAAATTGTTATTAAACTTCCTTAGAGCTTCTACAGCGTGGATGAATTTTTAAATTTGTAAATATTTAGTTAGCTACCTTAATTATAAATATTGTACTTAGTTTTTAATTTGACGTGACCTATAACATGTACATGTTTTAATGGATGAATCAATAAATCAAATCAAATCAAATCAGTTTATATTGAGAGATTTTGTGTATATTGAATCATGTTCCTTAATAAATAAAGGTTGTAAATCATTTCCAAATAACCTTCATAGTTCTTTATCATCATGAATAGCTACCTAAATCTTAATAATTTAGTGAATGCCTATTATAGAAAATTGAAGCATGAATGAAATATTTGATTTCTTCTAAAAATTTCAGATCAAAGTGATGGATGTAAATGGAAATGGTATAACTACGCTGTTGACACAGACTAACAATATAGCCCAACCTAAAGCACTGGGAGTATTGGACAGTCGGCTGTATTACCTTGATCCATCTTATGAGAAGATTGAGAGAGTGGACCTGCCCAGAGGAGACAACCCTAAGATGCTTCTTGATAATGAACCTGATTTGAAGACCTTCACAATTTTCAGGAAACAAATAAGTAAGTTAATTTTCAAATCACTTGCTAACAGTCAGAAACATTATGTTCCACACACTAAAGCCTAATTCATAGAACTGAGGTGATCTATCACCTCCAAGGAGTTGACCAAATCAAAATTCAACAGTCATCATTAGCTGAGGATATTAGAAAGTTCCTAATAACATGTGTTCTAGGTAAACTCAAGCAATACAATGAGCATCAAGTTCTAGTTCAACTCAAAATTATATTTATAACAACTGTTTTTTGTTAGCTTCCTGTAACTTAAATTAGGCAAATGAGTCAACCTTGTATATACTTTTCTCCACTTACAAGTTTTTTGATGAAGACTAGTTTCTGGGAATTTTTTCCCTATCGTCATTTCTGTGGTTGACTGATGATGCATCTGGTGTCTGCATCTGGCTTGGTGTCGTGCTGCCATCTAATGTTCTGGTAAGTTTGATGACATCATCTATGGCGGGAATTTCAAAATTCATCAAGAGGTCCTGTTTCTTCGTAATAAATATGTTTTCCCAAATCTGTAGTTCCAGAGGTTTCTTTGCCTGTTTGATCAGTTCTATTTCTTGTTTTATGTTGTGATTCTCAGACCAAAAGTGATGTGCTACGGCTGACTTGTCCATGTGTTTGAATTTAATATTTCTGAAGTGTTCTTTCATTCTTGTTCCTAGATTCCTTTTGGTCTTACCAATGTATATCTTTTCACAATCCTGACAGCTCATTTGTTAAATGCCTGATAATTGAGTTTTCGGTGTGCTATTTTTTAGAGGGTGGTTTAGTTGCGGATGTTGTGTTTGTTCTGAGGGGCTAATTTTATGTTGAAGCTCTTAAATATCTTTTCAAATTTTTTGAAGTATTTTGGATGAAATGTAAATTTGCCATATCTGGTGTTTGGGTTTTCTAGTTCTTTTAACGTAGTAATGTCCTTTAAGTTTTTGTTTCTTTTGTGTCTGTAGATCAGTTTCTTGATGAAATTTGTGTTATAGTTGTACAATTCGGCAACCTGGTGTATGTAATGATAATGATAATGGTTTATTCACTTATAGACATAAAATACATGTGAGTGTACTCCTGTTCATATTCTGTTTTTGTTAGCGGAATGTTGATTAATTTGTGAACAAGGTTGACTCATTTGCCTAATTTTAGTAACAATGGCACTCCACTTTCTGAAATACTTCTTTTTATTCTATATATTCCTGTAACTTGTTTATTATATTGGGATTTTTACTTCAGAAATTGCTGAGCTGCAAAGTTTTTTCATTTTAGTTTTATCAGCATTTGCTATTAAATACGCATTCATACTTCAAGATAAGGAATGATTCTGATCGAACAAAAATACCTTACTACAGTCATTTATTGAACCCAAGACCTGTGGGTTCAGACCATTCCATCACAGTGGAATTTAGTAACAGTGATGTCCAGATTAATTAATAAAACATATGTGGTCAATTTTTTTTAACAGTGCATCAGTTACTTTTTAAGTTTTAAGGGTCTGGTTTTAGGAGCTGTTCCTTCCATTTCCATCCTCAAAGGTCGGACCTTCAGCTCCCTAAACTAGTCCTTCAAAAATTAAAAATTAACTGACATAGTGTGAATAAAACCTACTACCAATGTTTTATTAGTCTTGTTATATTTTATTTTGCAGAATTGTGATTTTTAAGTAAAGTTCATTTAATGCACATACAGTGCTGAGCTGTTTCAAGTAGCTGTTTTTTTGTGTACAAATTTTTTATGTATTCCTGGCAATTCTGTTGACTACAGAAGAGAATGATGCATTCAAAAAGAAATGAGCCAGAGTCTGGTATGCGCAAACCAGTGACAGGATGGTAATATCGTGGCATGAGTAACGAAGTGTTGTTCCGACCAGAGTGTGGAAGTTCACAGCCTGTCGCTAGAGGGTACACGTTCATGCAGCAGCATGCATCAATTGTCCAATGCTGCCAGTCGCATTGCAAACAGTGAAATGGAATCATCGAAAGAAGAGCAAAGAGATGCTGTTTGTTTTCTGACGGCGGAAGGATTAGGGGAACAGACATTCATTGGCAAATGTCACAAGTGTACAGTGAACACTGCATGTTTCTTGCAAGGGTCAAGGTATGGCACAAGCGCTTCAGGGGAGGATGGGTGTTGTTAGCCGATGATGCACGGTCTGGAGCACCACACTGCATTACTGATGACATTGTCCAGCTGGTTGATGTACTCATTACCGAGGACCACCGAGTGACAGTGAAAGCCATAGCTGCCGAGGTCGGATTGAGCAACGGAAGTGTTCACACCATCATGAAGGAACAACTGCTCTTGTGCAAAGTGTCTGCCCATTGGGTGCCCCACAGTCTTTAAACACATCAGGAAGTATGTCGAATAGCCCACTGTCTTGGTCATCTGCAGCGCTATGCTAGGAAAGGGAATGAGATCCTGGCACGAGTGGTGGCTGGAGGTGAGTCATGGTGTCATCACTTCGAACCAGAATCAAAACAACAAAGTCTCCAGTGGAAGCATCCAGGGTTATCACCACCAGAAAAAGCCAAGGCCATCCACACAAGTGCAGGAAAGGTTATGCTGATATTGTTCTTTGACCAAGATGACCCCCTTCTGATACACTTCCTGCATCATGGGACAACAGTGAATGCCCATCGTTACTCGCAATCCTTGACCAACCTTTGCCAAGCGATCAAATCAAAATGACCATGCAATCTCACCCATGGGGTCATTCTGCTCCACGACAATGCAAAGCCTCATATGGCCAACACAGTCGCAGCAGCCCGCCTCGGTAGCGTGGTGGTAGCGTGTCTGCCTTACATTCAAGAGGTCCCGAGTTCGAATCTCGGTCAGGGTAAGTTACCTGGATAAGGTTTTTTCCAGAATTTTCCGTTATCCTTCAAGATGAATGTAGGGTAACTGTAAGCTCCATGGACCCTGGACTCACTTGAGCATAATTTCACCCAATTCATTCACCATCCGATATGACTTAACATTGGAGTACGTAAATTGCACCAAAAAAAAAAAAAAAAAAAAAAAAAACCAGTTGCAGGACTCCTGTAGAAATTCAAATGGGGGTTCTCAGCCACTCTCCATGCAGTCCAGACCTCTCTCCCTGTGATTACACCATTTTTGGTCCCCTTAAAAAGACAAACGATTCACCTCGGATGATGTCCAGCTGTACGTGCGGAACAGGCTCACATTGCAGCCCCGGGACTTTTATGGGACAGTCATTCACCGCCTTGTGTCACAGTGGGACAAGTGTCTCAACAGCCAGGGCCAATACTTCTAACTTACAGGTACTGATTTCTGTAGTTATGTCTCCGGCTCATCGCTTTTTGAACGCACCATATACATAATTGAAGTAATATATACAAATATGTATTAATACTATTGTACAATAAATCTCACCAGAAAGTTATTTATTGAAGTAACTGTTGTATTCTTTATGCTTTAATTGAACTACGAGTATAGAAACTTTTGTAAATTGGTTTTGGATTGCCAGAAGCTTTCTTTAACCAGTGGAGTTATTGGAAATAGGAAATTGTTAGGTTTAGTAAGGTCTACATCACTGAGGAAAATGAGTAAGGAGTAGCAGAGCTACTGTAGAATTTCAAATATAAGCATTTCAAATCATGGTCTAATTATTGATCTAACATGATTACTTATTGAAGTGGAAAAATAAATATTGTAATCTGTTCTGTGTTTTAATTCCCAGGTACAAATCACCCATGCATGAACAACAATGGTGGATGTGAACACTTATGCATTCCTAATGAGGCAAACACACGTGTATGTAGCTGCTCTGTAGGCTACAAGAAAGAAAATGAAGTGAACTGCATCGCTTACAAAACTTTTGCTGTTGTATCTCAGTTAGATATTACAAGGGGCTACAGTCTTAAAGACTCTGCAGAAGCAATGGTTCCCATCACTGGCCCAGGTAAGCGTTTATTTACAGCTATGTTAACAAATGGAGTTGGAAATATGGGGGGAATCTAAACCTATCAGAGAGCTTTGTTTTAATTTCTGACAATTGGAGACAGTAAGCTGATAACAATTGAACATCATTTTTACAACATTAACAAACACCATTTTAAAATTTGTTAAGGAGATCTTTTCGCTTAGTTTACTCTGAAACCTCTGATATAGTAATTTTTGATAAAAGGTGCAGTAAAACCTCGTTAAACCAGTTTTTATAAAAAAGAAAGAAAAAAAGTTGTTTAACATAGTAAATGAAGACTTGTGTTTCAGTTGATAAGTTGCTATTCTCAGTAGGTTCATTACTCGAATCCTCTTACTAGCAGGCGAGTTCATTGCACTCACATCTTGCTACGCAGTACACTTGTGACTCAATCTTCTCCTTCCCCTACCAGTGCCTCACACTTGATATTAACTAAGAAACTTTGCTTGTGAATCACTCTAACTGGTATGTACTATACATGCACAATTTCCTGAGCATTTGGCTCCCAAGGCCTCAATCGGTAGGTTTTGTCTAATTCTGTAAACACAGATGCCAACTTTGAAACACAAAATGCGCTATACACTCTGACATTTAGTGGCTAAATATGCTAAGTTTTCATGCACACTCTTGTGCGCAGAGTCCATGTGCGCCATATTTCATTTTGTGTAATTTTGAGGTTAATTAGCTAACCAGTTTGTAATTATCGCTGAGGCCACATCAACCTCATCATATATACCTTCTGATCAACGAACTCCAACTCAGAAATCCACATGTAAAACCGCGCATAGTGATGGCCACAAAATAATAGCAAAAGCTGCAATATAGAAAAGCATAAATAACCAGCTAATTTCCACTCAGCAAATCCATAGAACAAGCTGCTGCTTACACAGGGAGAGGCAAAATACAATTGAAATTATCATCAACACATCAGAGTATACCAGCGATGAAAGTGATACCCCGGACTTGGAAATCGAAGAATCACAAAGCGAATGAGTGAATGTTTATAAGCATACAGCTTATCGACTCAAGTTCAATTTATTGTTTGTCCACACATCTCATGCCTATCTTCACTTATCTTATATGCTATTTTGCTGAATTGTATTTTCCTTGGTTGACCACACTGCAGAAACAAAAGCGCATTAGCTCTTGCTTCTTTCCCCCTGCTTACTTTGCACTGTAAAACTAGCACTCAAGAAGATGTGCGCATATGCGCATATGCCCTCAGAATTTTTATAAAATTGTAACAAATTTTGTCCTGTGCCATGACATAGGGGGCTAGAGTAGTGTGCTTTGGTTCTCTGCCATGGAAGGCGCCCAGGATTAATCTCACCCATGCAGGGTGCTGATCTTTAAGTTCCAAGTATAGGACCGATGCCCACTCAGCATCTTGATGAAATTTAGAAGCTACACTAGGTAGGGAACCCTGGTCCATAAAGTCAACTTTCCGGCTGGAGGTGCTGAGATGCTGACCACATCTCCTTCCCATATCGGTTGGACAATCGCCCAACTCTGACTTACACATATGGGCATGAGGCCAGCAAGTCAGGTTGGTAGGCTCATTGGCTGTTACCCAATGAGTTATGTTTATAAAGCAAATTTTGCTTATCTAGTGAGTCCTTCAACAGAAGTATAAGTGTAAAAGTTTATCTGAATAAGCCATAATATAGCTGGAAGCATAAACTTTTGTTAGAACAGTTTGTATAAATCTAAGTAGAGAAAGTTATGTGAATGCAACATGTCAAATTTAGATAAGTGTGTTAAATTAATTGTATTTGTTTTACAGGTCATCACATCTTACATGTTGATGTACATTACGCTGAAAATTGGATATATTGGGTGGAGTTCAACAGGGGCACGTGGAATGGTATTTTCCGCATTAGACCAAACGGAACAGAGCTGCAGCCAATTATAAAGGATGGAATTGGTTCAAATGGCATTCGTGGAATCACCATTGATTGGATTGCAGGAAATCTTTACTTCACTAATGTGTTCCCACATGAGAACTATTTAGAAGTTTGCTGGCTCGATGGATCTAACAGGAAAGTTCTTGTAAAGACCACAACAGATGCACCCAGGGAACTCTCAGTCAACCCAATAAAAAGGTGATTAACTGATTTAAATCTCTGTTACCAGGAATTTAAAATAGATTTTTGTAATAAATACATAACTAAATCAAAATTCAAATTGCATTATCAGCTAAAGTGGAATTTAGTTAAGTTCATTTTTTACCTGCTTACATCATGTACGTTATGTCACATGTGTTAATATAATTATAGATAATAAACCTAAATTTAGGTCAGATCTCTTTCCTACTATCCACACATGCCTGTACACACACACACATTCAAATCCGCACTCACATTCAGAATATACAAAGTGAATACCTTTCAGCCTATTATTAATTGATGGAAATTAAATTAACCTAATAATAGTGGTTTAACTATGAAGCCTGGGACTTAAAGTACCTACAACATAGTAAGTCACCACAAAAAGGTGCATACTTATTGCATATGAGAACTCCAAGGTGTTATACACTGCATTTGTTCTTTGGGGCCAAAGTAATGTTGTACTCTTTGAAAACGTTTTGAAAAAGATATGTAACTTTGGAATGGTATGTAAATTTTCTGTATGAAGTTTTATTACTATTTGGGGAAAGAGTTGTTATTTGCCTGAATGGGAAAAGATATTCATGAAAAATATGAAGGAAGGTTGTTCAATTTCGTTGCTACCTTTGAAGACAACCTGCACTTCAAGTTCATCAAGATACCAACAGAAATGCCCCTATTATCTTTAAGGAGTTCATGAGTCGACATTAGCTGAGGATGTTAGGAACGTCCTAACAAAACACATTCTTGATAAACATTAGCAATATATGGAGCTTGTTTTAAATTTTCCAAATGATGTGATATGTTTTATTTGTGAGGGAAGTTTGAATACTTGAAACTGAGCTCATATAACTTTTTTGTATGAAAGAAGCATGCTAATGTGATTTTTTCTTTTATGATTATTGCATTTTTCTTTATTTGTTGTATCTGAATAATATACAGACATGGTAGTGGCAGCCCGCCTCGGCAGCGTGGTGGTAGCAAGTCTGCCTCACGTTCAAGAGGTTCCGAGTTCGAATCTCGGTCAGGGTGAGTTACCTGGATAAGGTTTTTTTCCGAGGTTTTCCCTTATTCTGAAAGACGAATTTTGGGTAACTCTAAGCACCATGGACCCTGGGCTCATTTGAGCATCATTTCGCCCATTCCATTCATTGTCCGATATGACTTAATGTTGGAGGACGTCAAATTACAACAACAACAAAAAATGGCAGTGGCAGTATTTTAAACTTTCTAAATGTTATACAAATAAAACTATGTGTAACAAAAACTTCACTTATCTTAAGAAAAAGATGTTGATTTTTCCTATTAGTTGAATTAGTTGAAGTTGAAATTGATTTCATGAACCCTTGTCCGCGCCGTCAGTCAAAGACTGTTAGATTTAGACAGTCAAAGATTTCAACTTCGCCTAATCATAATCCTTTATTCACCATTAAGCTTACAAGAAGCAATAGGTTTTGTCAGTTATAAAAAGTATTTACAATGTATTTACAAGTACAAAAGGTTTACAAATTAATGCATATAAACTTCTAGGTGAAATCAGATTATTTGCATGGCTTAAGGTAGTAATTATCGTAAGTTAACTTTACTATAGTGATAATAAAATTAAACAATTAGGTACCTACTACTATAATTTACAATAGTTTTCCATAAATTCACTAGCATGTATGTTATATTCTAAGTATTCTTGTATAGTATAAAATGCTCTTTGTTTAAACCAGTTTTTTAATACTATAACAAATCTGTTTTGTGGCAGTTCTTTTATTTCCAGAGGAAGCTTATTGAATAATTTTAACTGTTGATAACAGTGGCTATTTATGGTCTTGCTCAATCGGTTGTGAGGTGTATCTAATAGGAAAAATCAATATCCTTTCTTAAGATAAGTGAAGTTTTTGTTACAAATAGTCATATTTGTAACAATTTATCATGGATAGCTAATAACAACCTGGTTTTAAACACAGATAAGACAGTTTGTCTTACATTTAGTATTACTGACAGAGGAAACAATGAAAGTATTCCTGAAGCAAAATTAAATAATAAATTAATTTCATACAAAAGTGAAACAAACTTTTTAGGCTTGTGGATAAGGATAACTTAAAATGGAAAACTCATATAAGCCATCTACTAACCAAATTAAGCAGGAATATATATTAGGTTTAAAGGGTAAGTGTTGTTTAGTGTCATTAATCGACTCCCTTTAAACTTAATTTATCATAACAACACTGTTTTCAACACTTCCAAGAAAGGAATAGGAATATATATGCTCTAAAAATATTAAGTCAAAATGTCAGCCTTCATGTACTTATAATGTCCTGCTATGCACATATACATTCTATAATTAAATGTGGAATAATATTTTGGGGAAATTCACCAGAAGCCAAAGATATATTTATTAAACAAAAACAAGCCATTCGAATTATAGGCAACGAAAGAATGCTATGTTCATGTAAGCCACTATTCAAAAAGCTTTGTATACTTCCTTTGATATGTGTTTATATACTGGAGACAGCTTTATTTGTAAAAAGAAATAGATTTAACTTTCAAAACAACGGAAGTGTTCATATGCATTACACGAGACATATTAAGGATATACACTTAACCTCAATCAGAACTACAATTGCATTCCTGTACAATAGTTTATAATTCCCTTCCCAATGACATTAAAAGCCTAGATAACTACATGTTTAAAACTAGAACAAGGGCTTTCTTGCAGGAGCACTGCTTTTACACAGTAAAGGAATATCTGTAATTTAACAAATCCAGATAATCATAAAACATGAATTTACTTAGCTTGTTCATTTCTCTCATTTATAATTATATACAATTTGTGTTACATTATAATTGAATGTAGGTTAGGTATATTTGATGTTTAACTTTGTAATATTAAGTGTAAATTTACTGACGCATCCTATATCAAGGTACTATGTACAGATTTGATTTTAAAGGATGAATAAATTTGAATTGAATTGAACTTATTGCTTCACTGTAACTAGTTTCATTTTCAATGTAATTCCTAAATGTTCCTTACAATGAATGCTTGTTCACTTCTTGCCTGTCATTCACATTACTGAAGTTACATTTCTGTACAAATTATTGTTATTTACTTTTCAGGCTTCTGTACTGGATTGACTATGGTCAGTATCCAAGAATAGGCAAAGCATATCTTGATGGATCAAACTGGACACCAATTGTAACGTCTGGAATAAGGAACCCACGTGATCTGACTGTAGACATGTTGACCCACGACGTGTACTGGGTTGACTCTAAGCTTGACATGATTCAGAAAGTCTCATTCAGCGGTGGCAACAGACAGGTACAGCAGTTGGCAAATGTGGTTTAGTTGCTTGGTCATATCAGGGTTCGGACTCAAACATTTGAACCTTTCTAGTTTAGGTTACTGTAGGTTTTCATTATTTTTAACTCATTTTGATATGCAAGTTTAAAAAGAAAGCACTGCCTCTATGGTCAAGTGGTCAGTGACCTGGTTTTGGATGGTTTTGATATGTTTCCTGACCTTGCAGTGAGAATTTTTATAAAGTCTGGAAGTTACAGTGATTGTGTATTTGAAAATAAGCTAAAATCAACAAAAACTTACAATAACCTGAGATTGAAAGATTGAGATTGTTTATTCACCAATTGTAATATTTTTACAAGGTTTCGTCATGTGAAGTATACATAAAGTTAGTTACAATGGAGAGGTACTTCTATCTATATTTACAATTTTGACTCTGCAGTTTTAACCATTATTTTAACCATTATTTGTTTTTGCAATTTTTATATTCTTCTATTGTATAGAAAGCAGTTTTAATCAGATAAGATTTTATTTGTTTTATTTTTATTTGTTATTTCCCTATTTCTTTAATCTAGTGAGGCAAAAAGAATAGAGAAGAGTAAAAGTACAGTTGGAGATTTAAAGGATAAATAAATTGAATTGAATTGAACTGAATTTTAGTTGAAGCCCCTAATTTGACTGGAGGACCTAAAGGGGAACATAGAAATGAAAAAATGTAGTTTGTGATTTGTTACTCCAAATGATAGTAAAATTGTAACAATAAAAATATATAATATGCTAAATTTTAACATTTTTATGCTTTTTTAAATAACTATTTCCAACTTTTGTTTGATAGGTGATTCGTCGCAATCTTGCCAATCCAATGGGCATTGCAGTTCACATGGGTGATGTGTACTGGGTAGATCGTAATCTGGAAACAGTGTTCAGAGCGTCCAAGTTGGCTGGCAATACATCCCAACCATTTTCACTGCGAACAAATCTTCAGCGTCTTCGCGACATTGCAATATTTGATGTAACAAATCAGCCACCAGATGAAAATAATCCTTGTCGTCGACTGGGCAACGGTGGATGTGACCAACTCTGCTTCTCTTTCCCTCCTGATCCTGTTCGCCTTGAGAAAACACAGTATCGCTGTGACTGTGCCACTGGTCAGCTTCTTAGCAATGGTGGCGGAGTCGATGGCCGCAAATGTGATACAGTCTCTGAGTATCTTGTCTTCACAACACGCACTGAAATCAGAGCATTGCACTTGGATCCTCGCTCTACAAGTGTTCCTTTCAAACCTGTGGTAAGAGATCACCATGCATGGACATATTCTTGGTATATACAGTCATTTATTATAATGAAATTTGTTAGTTGTAAAATAATTAAACAAATGGGCCTCAAGCTGCTAGTTGCCACTTTCTTCACTTATAAAATGCATATTTACAGCAGAACTTTGACTGAAAATGACAAACAGGCCACCATACTTAATATAAAACTAGGTTTAATAAGTAATTACACAAAAAAACTCAGTAAATGCATGAGTCCTATATTATAGTTTGTGTATATTTAGAAAAATAGCAGTAAAGCATACTGTTGTCACAGGGCAACAGGTAAGAGGCAACAATCTTTTGTTCCCTAAAATAAATATACTATATGCGCAACATTTCCTGAGGTTCGGGACCCAAGTCCTCATTCGGTAGGTTTCGCCTATTTCCGTAAACACAGATGACAACTTTGAAACAGGAAATGCGCTACACACTGTGACATCTAGTGGCTAATATGCTAAAATTTCACACGTACGCCATTTCATTTTAGCAATTTTGAGGTTAATTATTAGCTAACCAGTTTACAACAAATCTAAATGCAAGACTATGTTGTCAGTGTTATGGCTCTCAAAAGGGGACACGCTATTTTTCGTTTACCTCTGTATAACTGTGATCTGAATGCAATTGAGCTGGTGTGGGCAAAAATAAATAATGTTTACAAAGTACGCAATGTTAACGAGAGCCACAAATCTGCAGAAACTTGCTATAAAAGCAACGGATCGGGAAGAATACTGCAAAAAGATCGAGGAGCTGGAAATGCAATATTAGAGAAACGATGGTGTAATAGAAAATGCAATTAATGAAATTATTAACACATTAGAGGATACAAGCGATGAAAGTGGCGCAGTAGACTTGGAAATTGAAGAATCACAAAGCGAGTGAGTGTTTATAGCTGTCATAATATTTGTTTATTACTTTTATGTGTTTTATAACAGTAAATATATAAGCATACAGCATCTCGGATGGAGTTCAGTTGTTCAGTGTTTTTCTAGGTTGACCACACTGCAGAAACAAAAGTGTGTTAGATCTCTTTTCTTCCCCTCTGCCTGCACTACACCGTGATTCCAGCACTCAATAAATCTTGTGCATATAGTACTTGCATCAATTTTTCATCAATTTTTCAGTTACATTGCTAGGTGACAACAATTCATGACCACTTTATGATTTGAAACATCAGAACAACGTTCTGACCAGAATAGGGTTTCCAGATTTCAAAAATGAAAAACCAGGACTCTTTTTTTTTTTTTTTTTACTGAACATATTATACCGAACGTACAATATTGTGACTTTGTGGATTCGTAGAGTTAAAAGTCTAGTTTACAGAAATTCCAAAATGCTCTTGATTTCCATAGAAATACACTTTGGTCAACCCGTACAGTAGCAGAATTATGTAACATATACAAATACATTCATCAAGGTCGTCGACCACAAACAAAAGAATTCACTTTCAAAACACTGCTGCATGCACACGAGTCCAATTATGACTCTCCCTCACTGGCGATCCGCAGCTTCTTTTATAGCTCCACTCACTGTTCAAGAAATTACCGGAATTTTCTGTAACAATCAAGACATCACTAGAAAGACGAACCTTCCAGCTATCTATCTTTAAGTTTCGGCAAGCCTTTTATTTCTGTGCTGCACTATCAGTCCCTTTGTGCTCGCCGGCCACGCTATCGCAATAATGGCTCGCAATAATATTATTATCACAGCACTACTAAACTATCACAAAGCTGTATTATACTCCTCCTGTTCAGCTCTTAGTATTTATCTGACTTTTAAGATCTGGCCACTGACTTACATAATTTGAAACTCTATGCAGCTCATCTGATAGTTAAAAACATATTTAATTATGGCTTCAACTTTTGAGACCTCAAGGCGACTTTGTTCCTCTGTCCACTGCATATTCATGAGATAAAATGTCCTTTCAATGTTGGCTTTATGGCCATGAACACTCAAGATATATTCACACAGTTTCATTAATTCAGAGTTAAATTCCGGAGATGGCATTGCTGTTTAGGTGTGCATGCGCAAATGTTACATGTAACTAATGACGTACTAAAAGGTGCAGCTCATTGCGGAATGCAGAGTAATACTTCATTCTGACAAAAAACAGATTATAGGTTTATTTATAATGTAGCATTAATATGTCTTACTGAGATGAAGCGTTTCATTATTCCAGACAAACCTCACGAATGTTGTGGGTGTTGATTTTGACTACGCTGATCACAAACTTTTGTTCACTCAAATACGACCATGGGCACGCATTGCTTGGATGTCTAGTACTGAGCCCAGTGCAAATGACATTCACAATATTATCAACAGAGGTATTAATCCTGAAGGAGTCGCATACGATTGGACACAGAAAAAGATATATTGGACTGACTCCTCTAACAACAGCATCTATGCCATGAATCTGGATGGAACAGATCTGGTGATGATTGCCAGGGTCGAAAGACCTAGAGCTATTGTTGTTGATCCTTGCAATGGGTAAGTCTACTTGCTACACATTTGTTTAGATTTTCATGTTCATTAACAAAGAGCAGTAAATTTTTAGTTAAATTCTTTCTAGGAATATTTTCCTATAATTTACATCTTTTCATACCTAAGGCAAGGTTACATGATACATTTTTTAAAAACTGCTTGCAATTATTTATGTTTCTGTAAAACAAATAAGAAGATTATGTGAGATTGGAAGAATTAAGTAACTGTCAAAATTAATTGAAAAAACTATTTATAGTCGGTTTTTAACACTTTATTACTTACATTTTTATATTATTGAAGAACTAGTTTTGGGAGCTGTTGCTTCCATTTTCAACCTCAAAGGCCCAACTATCATCTGTTGTTGTTGCCTGCTGTCTTCTCTCTGGTGGTGGAACTATGAACTTCTTTATCAAATTTTCAACTGATAGGGTTTCATTACTCATTCTTATTTTTCCATATTATATGTTTTCCCATGCCAGTTTGTTCTGGTTTATCACCCCTTTTAATAATTTTTGATTTGTCAAGGTCATGATAAGTCAGCAGAGCATTTTACTTTTGGAACAAAAACCATTCTCTTGACCCAAATCCATAGTTATGTTAAGGGGTGATAAACCAAAACAAACTGAAAACATGGGAGAACATTAACTTTAAAGAGAGTCGATTAAAGACACTAGACAACACTTACTTTTAAAAAACCACAACATAAATCCAGAACCAAAACTACTAAAACATACATCAGGAAAACAAGAACTATCCACATGGGAACAAATCTTCATTTCAAAAAATAGGAACAAAGTATTCAATTTCGACATCCCCCAGAAAGATTTGTTCAGCAAGTTCCTTGAACCGCCACCAGAGGAGACCTGTGACAAAATATTGTCAGCTACACCAACGAGAACCAGTCGAGAGCCGGCCGATGATAGAGGCAAAGCCTCAGAAACATGTTCCGGAAAAATTTAAAAGTAAGTGTTGTCTAGTGTCTTTAATCGACTCTCTTTAAAGTTAATTTATCATAACAACACTGTTTTCAACACTTCCAAGAAAGGAATTGAATGGGAGAACATCTTAATGTGAAGGAATAAGGACTGAATAACAAACTTTGAAATCACACAAGTCGATAATTTCACAAGGAAGTTCATTGTTCCACCACCAGAGGAAAGAGAGCTGACGACAGCAGAACATAGTCAGACCTTTGAAGTTGAAAATGGAAGTAATAGCTCCCAAAACCAGTCCCTCAATAATATAAAAAGTAAGTGACATAGTGATAAAAACTGACTACAAGTAGTTTCTTTTAATGAATAAAGATGTTTCATTTAACCTATGAATACAAAAACTTATCAACTGAATATTAGCAAGAAGTTTCTTCAATACTTACTGAAAGTTTGGTTGGGTATTAAATTTTTTATTTTGGAGGGTACTTTGTTATACGAGGGTCGGCTTATAAGTCCTGGCCTCACATAAAGATGGTACCATTGGTCCAGTTTGACTGATAGCATCCTTTAGTTCAACTCTAGATTAACTTGTATCCATAGTTAGAGGTCAATAGCTTGTTTAGTGTTTGAATGACAGCATTTTAAACAAGACAAGTGTAGAGGTTTCACGAAAGTGGAGCATTTGGAAAACTGAGCAGTGATTAAAAACATTCCATTTGAAAGGCTTGATGCTTAAAGAAATCAAGGAGGAAATGGACAGTACATTGAAAGACTGTCCCTTCATATACAATGATTAAAAGGTTTGTTGTAGAGTTTAAAATGGGACGTCCGAGCACTAGTGATGAGCCTCGCTCTGTCCCTTCATATACAATGATTAAAAGGTTTGTTGTAGAGTTTAAAATGGGACGTACAAGCACTAGTGATGAACCTCGCTCTGGACATTCTGTGGAAGTCACAACTCCATAGATCATTGTAAGACTCTGTCCCTTCATATACAATGATTAAAAGGTGGGTTGTAGAGTTTAAAATGCGACGTACAAGCACTAGTGATGAGCCGCGCTCTGGACGTCCTGTGGAAGTCACAACTCCAGAGATCATTGAAAGACTCTGTCCCTTCATATACAATGATTAAAAGATGGGTTGTAGAGTTTAAAATGGGATGTACGAGCACTAGTGTTGAGCCTCGCTCTGGACGTCCTGTGGAAGTCACAACTCCAGAGATCATTGAAAGACTCTGTCCCTTCATATACAATGATTAAAAGGTGGGTTGTAGAGTTTAAAATGGGACGTACGAGCACTAGTGTTGAGCCTCGCTCTGTCCCTTCATATACAATGATTAAAAGGTGGGTTGTAGAGTTTAAAATGGGACGTACGAGCACTAGTGATGAGCCTCGCTCTGGATGTACTGTGGAAGTCACAACTCCAGAGATCATTGAAAAAATTCATAGTTTTGTACTGGAAGACCACAGATTAAAGTTGTTTGAGATAGCAGATGCTGTAAACATATCAAATGAACATGCAGGTTTAAGTAATGTTTTGGGCTTTCACTAGGTTTGTGTCGCATTTGTTGACACCTGATCAAAAGTTGCAAAGAAAAACTGTTTCTGTTAAGAATTTGGAGTTCTGCCATAAAAATCCCAGTGAATTTTTGAGACAGCTTATTACCATGGATGAAACTTGGATACATCACTACACTCCAGAAAGTAAATCACAGTCAAAACAGTGGATTGTGCCAGGTAAACCAACTCCAAAAAAAAAAGCAGTCAATTTTGCCAGCTAAGAACGTTATGGCAAGTGTTTTCTGGGATGCAAGAGAATTATTTTTATTGATTACTTGGGAAAAGTAAAAGTATCACTGGTGACTACTACACAAGCTTACTGCAAAGTTTTGGTGATGAGGTGAAAAGAAAAAGACCTCATTGGGCAAAGAAAAAGAACTTGTTTCTTCATGACAATTCTCTGACCCATCGTTCAGTCATTGCAATGGGAAAAATGTGTGAATTAAAGTTTGAATTGCTTGAACATCCACCCTATTCGCCAGATCTAGCACCCAGTGACTACCACCTGTTCCCAAACCTCTAAAAATTTCTTGCAGGACGTAGATTTCACAGCAACAAGGAGGTCACTGATGCAATAAACAGCTATTTTGAGGTCATGATAAATCACACTACAGACAAATGTATTAGCCTTTCTGGAGATTATGTTGAGAAATACAGAAAAAAAAAAAATTATTGTGAGGCCTGGACTTATCAGCCCACACTCGTATATTAAATGCTGTTATGTGTAATTTATATTTCTTTGTGTAACATGAATTAATAACAAATGTTTTGATGCAGGACCCTGTATTACACTGACTGGGGCAGATTTGGTACATCAGGAAGAATCTTTAGAACTACGATGGCTGGTTCTTTGAAAAAGGCCATTATTGATAAAGATCTGTCTCAACCGAGTGGACTAGCAATTGATTACGAAGAAAGAATGTTATACTGGACCGATGCTGTCAGAGAAAAAATAGAAAGGTCTTC
Source organism: Mantis religiosa (assembly GCA_030765055.1). Lineage (NCBI taxonomy): Eukaryota > Metazoa > Arthropoda > Insecta > Mantodea > Mantidae > Mantis > Mantis religiosa. The sequence continues at coordinate 24,949,001 of CM060957.1, forward strand.
GCTGAATGGTGCAAATAGAGAGGTAGGTGTGATTACTGAGACAAATTGGAGCCGATAAAATTTTTAAATTTTAAAATTGTGTTTATATTATTCCAGTCAGACCCAATTATCAATCACCAACAAATTGGATTGTATGTTTGTTATTTTTCCTTATTGAGCTCCCGTATTTTATTTATTTTATTTATTTATTGTTATCTGAAAAGGTTCCCAGGAAAGAAGTTCCTAAGGAAAGAAGTACTCATTCCAAAAATGTGGTGTGTTACTTACATATGTATAAGTATATTTAAATCCAATATATAAGGGGTGTTCAAAAAGAAATGAGCCGAAGTCTGGTATGCGCAAACCAGTGACAGGATGGTAATATCATGGCATGTGTAACGAAGTGTTCTTCCGACCAGAGCGTGGAAGTTCACAGCCCATCGCTAGAGGCCACACGTGCATGTCATGTGACTATACAAAGCTAGCAGCACTATACATCAATCGTCCAATGCTGCCAGTTGCATTGCAAACATGAAATGGAGGTGTCAAAAGAAGAGCAAAGAAGTGTTGTTCGTTTTCTGACAGTGGAAGGAGTAGGGAGAACAGACATTCATCAACAAATGTCACAAGCATACAGCGAACACTGCATGACCCTTGCAAAGGTCAAGGCATGGCAGAAGCGCTTCAGGGGAGGACAGGTGTCATTAGCCGATAATGCATGGTCTGGAACACCACACTGCATTACTGATGACATCGTCCAGCTGGTTGATGCACTCATTACCCAGGACTGCCGAGTGACAATGAAATCCATAGCCTCCGAGGTAGAATTGAGCATCGGAAGTGTTCAAACAATCATGAAGGAACGAGAGCTTTTGCACAAAGAGTGTGCCGAATGGGTGCCCCACGTCTTCAACCACACCAGGAAGCATGTCAAATGGCCCACTGTCTTGGTCATCTGCAGCGCTATGATAGGGAAGGGAATGAGTTCCTGGCTCGAGTGGTGGCTGGAGATGAGTCATGGGTGTCATCACTTTGAATCAGAATCAGAATGACAAAATCTCCAGTGGAAGCATCCAGGGTCACCACCACCAAAAAAAGCCAAGGTCATCCACACAAGTTCAGGAAACGTTATGCTGACCTTCTTTGACCAAGATGGCCCCCTTCTGATACAGTTCCTGCAGCACGGGACAACAGTGAATGCCCAGCATTACTCGCAATCCTTGACCAACCTTTGCCAAGCGATCAAATCAAAATGACCAGGCAATCTCACCCGTGGGGCCATTCTGCTCCACAACGATGGAAAGCCTCATACATACAGTTGCAGCACTTCTGCATAAATTCAAATGGGAGGTTCTCAACCACCTTCCATAAAGTCCAGACCTCTCTCTGTGATTACACCATTTTTGGTAACCCTAAAAAGTCTTTGATGGGCAAATGATTCACCTCGGATGATGACATCCGGCTGTACATGCGGAACTGGCTCACATCACACCCCCGGGGCTTTTATGAGACAACCATTCACCGCCTTGTGTCACAGTAGGACAAGTGTCTGAACAGCCAGGGCCAATACTTCTAACATACAGGCAATGGGTTCTGTAATTATGTCTCCGGCTCGTTTCTTTTTGAACGCACTTTACAGTTTCAAATATAAACAAAAAATTGTCATAGCATTTCTCCCAAAGATTATATGGATAATTTTAATTTTTCCAAAAATGTTTCGCACTTTCACCAAAATATTACAAGTTTGTATAAGAGACATTTTTTAAGAATGAATCAGTAATGTTTTAAAGTCTAACATGATATTATTTTCCAAATACCTTATTATCATACTTATCTTACCTATTCACTGCCATTATTTCAGCAATTTCTGTAACAAACCAATTTTTATATGGCTTCCTCAAAGAATGATACGCCTCTAATGAAATTATTATATTAAAATGTTAAACCTTTCTCCTGGAGACTAATCATTTTATAACTTTCAGGTTTTAATAACAGCAACAATATATCCATTTGCCATAACAGTGTTTGGTAACTACATGTACTGGACAGATCTACAATTACGAGGGGTGTATAGAGCAGAGAAACATACTGGTGCAAACATGATTGAGATGGTAAAGCGACTTGAGGATTCACCAAGGGATATTCATGTTTTCTCTAGTTCCAGACAGAAATGTACAGTTAATCCATGCCATATCAATAATGGAGGATGTGCACAGTCTTGCCATCCTGGAGTCAACGGCACAGTAAGTTTAATTTATATGTTCTAAATCAAATTAATTGCTTAAATATTTTATTATGTGTTTCAAATGGGAAGAGCTCTGAACTCTGGCGAGTCAGATGTGTTTGCATGTTCAGTGTTGCCACCTCATTACCCCCCTGTTTTCATATTTCCCGCTCACACACTATCCTAGACCATCCAGATCTCCTTGGCGCTAAATATAAGGGTACCCAAACTGAATTTTCCAAGCTTTTATAATAATACAGTTGTTGAAATCAGAATTGCAATGATAGATAGATATGTATATAAGGGTGCCAAACTGCAGAGGCTATCGGCACCCTTTAGAAACCTATACGTGGCAAAAGCCAGATATAAACAATACTAAAAATTAATAAAATACTAAATAAAATCACAAATAAGCTACATGTACATAATTAAGGTAAAATCTAAAAAATCAATACATGGACACTACACTTAAAGAGAAGTTAAGATATTAATTTGACTAAAGGAATAAGCATTAATTAAATTATTTTTTCTTTACTATGAACTTGTCTAAGAATGTTAATGAGTGATTGTGTTATGTTTCCAACAGGCAGAATGTAAATGTAATGACACAATGAAGCTTGTAAATGAAAACAGAATGTGTGTTGCTAAGAATCTGAGCTGCGACTCCAATAAGTTTTACTGTCGCAATGGGAAATGCATCTCTCGCATGTGGGCCTGTGATGGAGACGACGATTGTGGTGATAACACTGATGAAGATCAGCAGTACTGCAGTAAGTTCTTCATAAACTGCTACATTAATTTTCTGCATTATCATACTGAAATTCAGTAAGTTCCCTGACCCATAGCATATTGATTAAAAATATGTTATTAAACTTACTAACTTAATCAATGTGAATATTTATTATAAACATAAGTCTTTTAACCGTATTTTTAAGAGCTTTGCAATCTCTGAGACATGGCAATAAACCATTTTGTGCACTTTTGTAGAGTTCCAGTTCATAGCAAGTGAAAGAAATGAACAGTAATTTCTTGTAAACATAATTCCATATGAACATGAATATTATAAGACTCTATTTTTAATATTGCTGGTGTTATATGTGTTTTGCAGTAATTTCGTAACAGTGACGTCCAAATTAATTGATAAAACTATTTGTAGTTAGTTTTTCACACCACTTACACTTACATTTTGATTTTTTCAAGAGCTGTTGCTTCTGTTTTCAATCTCAGCACTGGGACCTTCAAGGTTGAAAATGGAAGCAGCAGCTCCCTTAACTAGTCCCTCAAAAAATCAAAATGTAGGTGACGTATTATGAAAAACCCACTACATATAGTTTTATCAATTACTGGTGTTATTTTGGTAATATAAATAGGAATTACATCTTTCTTTAGTGATCTATAAACTGACGAAAGACACTTAGGGAATGGAAAAATATATAGATATGAAAAAGAGGAACAAGAAGATAAGAACAGGAGTATAGAGACTAAAAGATCTAAAGAAACGTATTCCAATGTCCTATACATGGTGTGAATGAGGATCTTGAATTTACGGGTATATATATAAATGCGAGGGTATCTACAAGGGCAGCTTTCACAAGGTGAGACCGACCTCCCTCTCAAGACCCGGGAGTTATCGAGCTGTCCCCGAAGGGCGCCTGGTGCCTCTGTGGGGCTTTCCATAGGGCAAGACCTAGAGACTAACAAGCCCCCCCCCCCAATCTGGTCTGAAAACACATGATGGGATGGAAGTGGATACGCTACTTACGCGCTCCAACCCCAAAGGGGAAGGCTACCGATAAGACCTCGGTAGGGCCACCTGGTGATCTAGCACACCTTCTACTAACTATGCAGGCTAGTACGCTGGAATATATGGCTTCCCTCAACCCTGTCCAGAGACGTACCTGATCTCCCACGGGTATCGGGAACCACTGCCCCCCCACGAGTCCAACCCAATCCGAACAACTCCCCTATGGAAGGGGCTCAGCAGTTCGGCCCGAGGTTCCTCTAGTAATGTCAGAGGTACTATGAGTGCTAGGGGTCCGCAGCACCCGCACCACGGCAGCTGTAGGGGACGGATCCCCTCCCCTACAAAATTAGTCCAACAAACTTTGAGAGCTGATACGAGTGTCATTCAAGTTTGGGACATTTCTTTTTTTCAAGTTTAAATGGTGCCAAGGCTGGAGGTTTTGTATGCTGTAGACAGTTGCACCTGTGTCCTTTTACTGGTAGATGACACTCATTTCCCATGTTTCTGGATACACCATTACTCAAGATGGTAGATAACAGCGTGAACGTCCACATGGAACAGCGTGTTGTGATGAAGTTTTTAGTGAATGAGGGCAGAAAACCTGCTGAAATTTACAGAAGACTTCAGGCTCAGTATGGTGATGAGATACTCAGTCGCAGTAAGACATTTGAATGGTGTTAACACTTCAAAGATGGCCGTATCTCAATCACTAATGATCCTGGTGATGATAGATCACAGTCCACAGCAGTCAGCAGTCATTCCTGAGAACACTCAGTGTATGGAGCAACTGATCCTGGACAATTATTGCATAAGCTGTTGTGAAATTGCAAGGTTGTACAGAATGTGTTTATCCTTCATCTTCTGCTCATCTATTCAAGGAGCCTCTCTCATGTAGTCTGCATGTGATGAGGAACTCTTTGGTTTTGGAACTGTTGTTGGTAAAGCCTTACAGTTTTGTATAGAGTCTATATGAAAAATTCAATGCCATGGCCGGGATTTGAACCATGGATCTCCAGGCATTGAATTTTTCATATAGACTCTATCTATAAAAAACCTTAGCCTATATATGGCTAGTGTGAAGAAATGATTAATTTACATCAATTACCTTACAGTTTCTTTTGTTTATTTCCTTTAAAAGATACATACACAAATGTAATTTACATATCTAAACCAACTGTATGGGAGGCAGTAATAACATTAACTCGTCTAGCACTTAAATGAAGCACCGCAGCAAAAAATCTTTCCTTAACAAAAAGTGTTTAAAATTGTTATCTGTCAGCTCTCAAAGTTGTGAGTCTAATTTTGAGACACACTGTATAATATTTAAAGTAAAGGAGCTGAAACTTGAAGAAAAGCATATATTAGTAAGAGATGGTTTAAATATTACTATAACTGAAATGTTTTATAAAGATAATAAAAACATGTTAATATAATTCCTTTTGCAGCATTCCATTCATGTAGTCCTAACGAGTTTCGATGTGCCAATGGACGGTGTATTTTTAAATCCTGGAAATGTGATCATGAAAATGATTGCCGTGATGGTTCAGATGAACTTGATTGTAACTACCCACCGTGTGCTGCAGGAGAGTTCACCTGTGCCAATCATCGCTGCATACCAATGTCTCAAGTAAGTTCATGTTTTTGGCATGCCTATAATTTTGTGTGTCAGAACAAGGTATGTAAGTGCTTACTTAAATTATTGTTCCATTCCAGCATATCTTTTACTATAAATTTTTCTGTTTTATTTTCACATAGTGATATTTTCTAAACAAGAAATAATGCACACAGTGTCCATCATTATTCATTATTTCCTGCCCTCCGATAGATCAAGAATGACATCTACTTGACTGGTGAGTCTATCTTAAAATCGTAGTGCCCTCTACGGAGAAGAAGCGGTAATGTTTGCGGAACAGTAAGCAAATCACAGCACTCTCAGCCTCCCCTTTCTGCCCTCTTACAGTAATTGTGATTAACATACTAGTACATTATAAGTAGCACGTTTCTACTCTAAAGGTTAGCACCATGGATATGAATACAGAGCGGTGCATCTTCATGGTTAAATGCTGCTTTCGTACCAGCATTAAAATTGGTGCAACATACAAATATAATTTAAACCACTGATAGAGGAGTTTATGCAACGCTATCTGACATTCAGACAAGTCCCTCAAAGCGTAATGTTGTCAAAGGTGTTTAGGTACTGTCAAATTGACAATACTTCTGTTTGCAACATAAACATCTCACATTTTATCAGTATATGACATAAATTTTTTGTCATTCTCACGCTTAATTATAAATAAATAAATAAAAAATAGCCAATCAATCCCTAAAGGGCAAAGACCTCCTGCTAATGCAGGGAGTTGCTGCTATAAGCTCATTATCTATTATCAGTTGTATGTGACTGACAGCGCACACAATTTTTGTCTTAAATCAGCAGTTAGGGCACATTTTGTAGGCCTGGAAGAATCTTATCTTTTTGACTTGATGAAAGATCATCAAACTTTACAGCATCAAGTGCATTGATGTCAAGGTAGATAATATGTTGTTGTTGTTTTCAAATGCTAGGCTTTGGCAATGAAGCCATTAGCTCTCTTGCTCTCCAATATTTCTGTGTAATGGGTCCGGCAGGTAAGACTTCACAGGTTAGAAGATGTTCTTCAGTCATTTCCTCTTCTTTGTTGTCAAATGCTAGGCTTTGGCAATGAAGCCATTAGCTCTCTTGCTCTCCAATATTTCTGTGTAGTGGATCCGGCAGGTAGGACTTCACAGGTTAGAAGATGTTCTTCAGTCATTTCCTCTTCTTTGTTGTCAAATGCTAGGCTTTGGTAATGAAGCCATTAACTCTCTTGCTGTCCAATATTTCTGTGTAGTGGATCCGGCAGGTAGGACTTCACAGGTTAGAAGATGTTCTTCAGTCATTTCCTCTTCTTTGTTGTCAAATGCTAGGCTTTGGTAATGAAGCCATTAACTCTCTTGCTGTCCAATATTTCTGTGTAGTGGGTCCGGCAGGTAAGACTTCACAGGTTAGAAGATGTTCTTCAGTCATTTCCTCTTCTTTGTTGTCAAATGCCAGGCTTTGGCAATGAAGCCATTAGCTCTCTTGCTCTTCAATATTTCTGTGTAGTGGGTCCGGCAGGTAGAGCTTCACAGGTTAGAAGATGTTCTTCAGTCATTTCCTCTTCTTTGTTGTCAAATGCTAGGCTTTGGCAATGAAGCCATTAGCTCTCTTGCTCTCCAATATTTCTGTGTAGTGGGTCCGGCAGGTAAGACTTCACAGGTTAGAAGATGTTCTTCAGTCATTTCCTCTTCTTTGTTGTCAAATGCTAGGCTTTGGCAATGAAGCCATTAGCTCTCTTGCTCTTCAATATTTCTGTGTAGTGGGTCCGGCAGGTAGAGCTTCACAGGTTAGAAGATGTTCTTCAGTCATTTCCTCTTCGTTGTTGTCAAATGCTAGGCTTTGGCAATGAAGCCAATAGCTCTCTTGCTCTCCAATATTTCTGTGTAGGGGATCCGGCAGGTAGGACTTCACAGGTTAAAAGATGTTCTTCAGTCATTTCCTCTTCTTTGTTGTCAAATGCTAGGCTTTGGCAATGAAGCCATTAGCTCTCTTGCTCTCCAATATTTCTGTGTAGTGGGTCCGGCAGGTAGGACTTCACAGGTTAAAAGATGTTCTTCAGTCATTTCCTCTTCTTTGTTGTCAAATGCTAGGCTTTGGCAATGAAGCCATTAGCTCTCTTGCTCTCCAATATTTCTGTGTAGTGGGTCCGGCAGGTAGGACTTCACAGGTTAAAAGATGTTCTTCAATCATTTCCTCTTCTTTGTTGCACCTATTCTGTGTAAGTGTTTGGCCAAATAATCATGTTCCGTAAGTAATCTAAAATTTGCTACTGCAGCTTTACGTGGGATTTCTGGAATAATTTCTGAATTTTTAATTTAAATGTTTCATTTTTTATCTTTGGCTTTGTTAGATATTGATTGATTTTCTTTGTTTTTATATTTGCTTTTGATTAATCTTTTTATGGATGTAAAGGGTAAGTTTTTACTTTTGTTCTGAATTAAATTTGCACCTTTTTCTGTAAGAAAATCAGCTGATTCATTTCCAGCAATTCCACAATGTGCAGGTATCCACTGTAATATAATTCTTTTCTGTAGTTTTTGAAGTTGTTGGATCATTTTGTGACATTCTTTAATTTGGATTGACCTCATTTTATATGAACTTATTGCACATAATGCTGCTTTAAGGTGGATAATATTGAACAGTAAGAACAACTTCATAAAAAAATGATATTTTTGCATCTCAAAACTATTTGTAGTTGGTTTATTGATACTCGTCACTTACTTTTTTATATTAATGAGAGAATAGTTTCAAAGGCAAGCGCCTCCATTTTCAATCTCTTTCCAACTGTTCTCTCTCTGGTGGTGGAACTATGAACTTTTTGTCAAATTATCTACTGATTATGCTTGGTTCTGAGCACTTTTTAAATGAACTTTATAATTTTAATATAATTTTCAGTCAAAATAGTACTCAATGATAGATAGAGTCAACATGAAAAATTCTATGCCATGGCCAGGATTTGAACCATGGATCTCCCGGTCCCCATCCAATCGCTCCCACCCTCTGAGCCACCATGGCCAATGCGCCGTCCCGATACTAAACTCTCCATTCGACTCATACACTCATTTGGGACGGCACATTGGCCATGGTGGCTCGGAGGGTGGGAGCGAGTGGACGGGAACTGGGAGATCCATGATTCAAATCCCAGCCATGGCATTGAATTTTTCATGTTGACTATCAAAAAACTTAGCCTATATATGGCTAGTGTGGAGAAATGATTAATTTCCATCAATTAACTAAAATAGTACTCAATGCTCCATTTATTGCTAGTGTTTACCCAGACATGTTTCATTAGGACCTTTGTAACATCCTCAGCTAATGTCAACTATTGAATGTTGGTTTGGTGAACTCCTTGGAGGTGATAGGGGCGTCTCTTTTGGTATCCTGATGAACTTGAAGTTTGGGTTTTATTCAAAGGTGGTGTCAAAATTAAACAACTTTCCTTCATATTTCTTTATAAATATCTTTTCCCATGTGGTTAATGCAGTTAGACCCTGAATACTTTTTAATAAGAGGATTTCTTGTTCTATATCATGATTATCATTCCAAAAATGGTACGCTACCACTAATTTATCTATTTCTTTGTTCCTGATGTTCCTAAAATGTTCTTTAAGCCTAATGTCCAAATTCCTTTTAGTTTTGCCGATGTAAAAGTTGTCACAGTCTTTGCAGTTTATCCGGTACACACCTGATTTTTTGTCAGTGGGTATCTCCTTTGTATTATGTGATTTCAAAAGGTGTTGTACACTGAATTTGTTCTGTGGGGTCAAAGTAATATTGTGCTCTTTGAAGACTTTTTGGAAAAGGTGTGTAGCTCTGGGATGACATGTAAATTTTCTGTATGAAGTTTTATTATTGATTGGGAAAAGAATAGTTACTTGTTTGCATCTTTGTTGTCTTTTGAACTTATAAATTTTCTTTTTTACCAATTCAGTGCTGAATCCATTGTATTCTGCAATATGAATGATATTATTGTACTCTTTGATATATTCCATCTTGTTTAAAGGTACATTAACCAGCCTGTAAGTTAAACTGTTGATAACAGCATGTTTGTGTTGTCTTGGGTTATATCTATCTGATTTTATGAAATTTTATGCATGTGTTTCTTTCCTATATATGCCAAAATATAGTTTTGTATGTTTTCTGATTAGTTTCAAATCTAAGAAAGGGATTTCATTGTTTGTCTCTTTTTCTATGGAAATTTTTTTTGCAGGATTTTATAAATTAAGCAGTCTTAATGCATCATCCACCTGTTTCTCGTTTACTATCGCCAAATGTCATCCACATATCTATACCAATGTTTGAAAATTAGTGGGAATACCTTTTTGATATAGGTTTCCGAAAAGCTCATGAAGAGGTCTGCCAGAAATGGGGACAATGGGTTGCCCATAGACGGTTCTAATTTTTATGCGTGATTGGAGGAATTTAGAAACAGTGACATCAAAATTAATTGGAAAAACTATTTGTAATCGGTTTATTGACACTTCGTCACTTATATTTTTATATTCTCGAGGGACTAGTATCAGAAGCAATTGCCTCAATCTTCAACCTCTCTCCAACTAGCATCTGCTCTCCTCTCCCTGGCAGTGGAGCAGATGACTACAGACGCTAGTTGGAGAGAGGTTGAAAATTGAGGCAATTGCTTCTGATACTAGTCCCTCGAAAATATAAAAATGTAAGTGACAAAGTGTCAATAAACCGACTAAAAATAGTTTTTCTGATTAGTCCTGATTTTTGTTTGAAAAATTTGTCATTGCATGCAAAAAAGAACTGTTTAATGCAGATATTTATGTTACGGTATTCCTCTATGGTATTATTCCTCATAATTTTAGTTTATTTATTAATTTTTTTTCTTGTAACACTCTGCTAAGAATTTCCCATAGAATTTTTGCCTTTAGTAGTAATAAATGTAAAAGTGTAAAGCCTTTTCCTTTGTTAACTGAACAATAAGCAGTTGAAGTACTGCAGGAAATAAATATTCTAAGTAGCCTCAAAATAGTACTTTATAGCTAATTTAATTAAAAAGATAAGTGGAGCAAAATCAAACATTTATAGAAATTTTATATGTGTATAATTGCTTTCTTTGTACTTAGGTGTGTAATGGTGTAAATGACTGTAAGGATAATGTGACATCGGACGAAACTCATGACCGTTGTCCTCGAAACACAACATGTCCTGTAAATCACCTCAAATGTGAGAAGACAAACATCTGTGTAGAACCATACTGGCTTTGTGATGGTGACAATGATTGTGGCGATAACAGCGATGAGGATGCCCTGCACTGTGCCCAGAGAACATGTCCACAGAACAGCTTCAGGTGAGGTCATTGATGTTATACATGTATTGAGAAAATCATCTGTACTGTAAATTTGTATTTTAGTAACAGTTTGTTTACTTTCCATTTGAAACATTTTGCCTGTCAGGTCTTGAGAGAATTTGTTATCTTGTACAAAGGTATTTCTTTGTGAGATATACTGTTCATTGTTATAGAAATTCTATGGGAATTTAGATGTAACGTAACCCATGGCATAACATTTGTAAACATTTAGGGGCGAGGGTATCTACTGGGTAGCCTTCACAAAGTAAAGACCGAACTTCCCCTACAACCATGGAGTAACTGAGCTGTCCCCAAGGGACACCCGGCGCCTCCAAGGCTCTTTCCATGGGGCAAGACCTAGAAGCTAACAAGCCCCTGCATCTGGTCCGAAAACACAAGACGGGTGGAAGTGAATACACTGCTTATGCACGCCAACCCCAAAGGGGAAGGCTACCAATCAACCTGGCGATCTAGCACAGCTTCTACTAGCTATGCTGGCTAGTACACGGGAATATATGGCTTCCTTCAACCCCGTCCACAGATGTACCTGATCTCCCATACCACTGCCCCCTCGAGTCCATCCCAATCTGAACAACTCCCCTATGGGAGGGGCTCAGCAGTTCGGCCCGAGGGACCTCTAGTAACGTCAGAGGTACCACGAGTGCTAGGGGTCCGCAGCGCTGGCACCACAGCAGCTGAAGGGGATGGATCTCCTCTCCTACGGGGATCCATGATGTAACAGCCCGCTAGCAAGCCAGAGCCTGGCAACCCTTGCAGACAATCGCAGACATCCCTCTGCACATAAACAAGTTCACCTGACACCAGCCACTAATGCTGATAGAAATAATGCATTGATACATTGTTAGATGGTGCTACACAAATGCGTGTTTCTAGATAGCCATAGACTTGCTTCAAAGAGTGACATTATAGATTGGAAAGAAGTCACACTTAAAATGAACACAGTGTGTAGCAGTGCTAATATAATAAAGTGAGCATTCACTATGCAAGCAAGAGAACATCATATCATCAAATTATTCCAAATTTTGCCTTTAAATGATGCAGTTTTTTATATAATAGGATTTAATTTCAGGTGTCCAAATCATCGATGTATTCCTGCTACATGGTACTGTGATGGTGATGATGATTGTGGTGATGGCTCTGATGAACCTCCTGAATATTGTAAGTCAGAAGGACGGACATGCTTTGGTGATCTTTTTACTTGTGATAATGGTAACTGCATTCCACGCATATACATCTGTGATGGTGACAATGACTGCCTTGATAATTCTGATGAAGATGAAAGACACCAGTGCAGTAAGTACAGTTTTATTATTGCTTTTCTTGATTATACAATGCAATATTAGGTTGTCTCATAAGTAATGTCAGTTCTTTCATTTTTGTCTTTTGGAAAATTAATTGGGTTTCTTTGTTCTGGCAATGCTATTTACAATCTCAAAATGGAGATAACAAAGTTTGAACTTAGAGTTCTACTAAAACATTACTGGAAACAAGATTATAAAGTTGCTGTCGCAGCTCGAAGAATATGTGAAGTGGAAGCAGAAGGTGTCGTTAGTGAGCGTGTGGCACAATGATGGTTCTAACGTTTCAACAATGAAGACAAAAACACTAAAGATTTACCACGTTCTGGAAGATCTAAAGTATGGAATATTGAGGATACACGCCAAGTTTTACAAGGAAATCCACAAAAAAAGTACCTGTTAAGACATTAAGACACTTGGAAAATCATACAGAAGCTGTAGATCTCTACCTCATGAACTGACACCTCAACAGGCTGAACATAGAGTGGATATCTGACGTCAGCTTATCCGTAATCCCATGGATGATAGATTTGTAAGTAGAATTGTCATTTGTGATGAAAAATGGATATATTACTGAAATCCTGAGGCCTAAATCAGTGGCTTGAACCTGCCAACCTGCCAAAGTCATCATTAAAAGAAATCAGTTCGATCCCAAAGTAATGTTGTGTGTCTAGTGGAATTTTGAAGATTTGATTCATTGGGAGTTTGTTCCAAACGGACGGGTGATTGATGCGGATATTTATTCTCAACAACTGGAATGAGTTCATGAAATTTTGAGGTGGAGATACCCAGCATTAGCTAACTGAAATAGAGTTCTACTGCAACAGGACAAAGCAACACCTCATACTGGACCAACAACCATGGAAAATATTCAAGAATTGGAGGAATCAAACTGCTACTATACCAAGTATACAGCCCTGATCTCGCACCATCAGATTATCATCTTTTTCGATCCATGGCCATTTTCTACGTGGAAGAAATTTTGACAACATTGAAGCAGTACAAGTAGGTGTCACCGAATTCTTCGCATAAAAAACCAGAGACTGGTACCATCGTGGGATAATAAACCTCACTGAACGATGGCTTAAGACTACATAATCTAATGGACTATACTTTGAAAATTAGTTAATTGCTTCTCAGAATATATTTCAAATATTTTTTTTTCTTAAAAAAACAGCATTACTTATGGGACAGTATCTATATTTACTGATACTTGTTGTTTTTAATTTATGTACTGAAACATTTGATACTGAGATTTTAGCATAAGTATCCATTATGAGACTCCCTGATTTCAATAATGGCATTTTTATATGAACAGCGTAACTCAAAAATGAGGGATCAGTTAAATACAAACTTGGTAGTCCTACCTTACTACTTGAAACATGTTAGGTGTTTCTAATTCAACTAATTTTTATAAATTACCAATCTTGGTAAGTTCAGCTTCTTCCAAGAATATGGACTAGATTTGACTACACTATGGAAGGGATTCAGCACGGAGGTCCAAATTTGTTCTGTAGTACCTATGCCTCCAAGTGGGGACCCTCATGGGAGGAAGGATGAGGCCAGGGGAGACAGGGGCAGCCGTACCAAGGAGGCACAGTAGTGTAGAGGGCAGAGTCCTTACAATTTACCTGTTGGAAACTCCCTGGCAGTCAGTACAACCGGTATCCCATTCATCATGGTCTGGAAACATTTAAACATTTAGGGGTGAGGGTAGCTACTAGGGCAACCTTCACAAAGTAAAGACCGACCTCCCTCTAAAACCTGGAATAACCGAGCTGTCCCCAAGGGGTACCCGGCATCTCCAAGGCTCTTTCCATGGGGCAAGACCTAGATGCTAACAAGGCCCCCCCCCCCATCTGGTCTGAAAACACAAGATGTGTTGAAGTGGATACGCCATTTATGTGCGCCAACCCCAAACGTGAAGGCTACTGATCAACCTCGGTAGGACCGCCTGGTGATCTAGCACACCTTCTACTAGCAAACCAGTGTGGACCCCGCAGACCGTCCTACTACAGGAGGAAGTGTTTACCAGGAGCATATCATCCTGCCATACAGCGCCAAGACACCTGCCGACACTTCTACCCTAAAAGAGACCATCAGATGAGAGATGATATGAAATGATAATGGAGATAAAATGGAGGGACAGGAAATTCAGGGGATGTAATTAACCTACCCAGCATTCGTCTGACGACCTGACAATGGAACATGGATGTGGTACGTTGTTCTAGACGTTCTCGGGCTTCGAGCCAAGTAAGAAGATGTTGTGACATCGACATTTCGGGAGCATGCATCTTTTCCATCTTCAGGATGCTGAATGACTTTAGGACTGGGGGCGACCCATATATATCCGGTCGCCGAGGTAAATGATGCGGACCAATCAGCGAGCAGGCTCGTAATGGTGTAATGTGGCGGACGTCTCAGAAAACACTTCTGTTCTGGTTGCTGCTCAGTAAACCAAATCTGTGTTTCCTGAGTCTCTCTTTTTCAAGTTTGAATGCAGGATTCCATGCAGCACTAAATTGTAGCCCTGCATCTCGGTTAAGAGTGACTCTCTCTGCCGAGATAGCCAATCCCTCCTTAACTCTGTGCCCCCAGTAGCGACTGCATTTTGCCACAATAGTGGTGAGATCGAAGCTAGCCCTATGGTCTTGCTGGAAGCAATGTTCCACCAGCCCAGACTTTTCAGGTTGCAACAGTCTGATGTTTCTATCAGAAGTGACCAGAGCAGAAGCGTTTTCTGAGAGGTCCGCCACATTACACCATCGTGAGCCTGCCCGCTCATTGGTCTGCTCCATTTACCTCGGCGACCAGTATATATATGGTTTGCCCCCAGCCCTAAAGTCATTCAGCATCCTGAAGATGGGAGAGATGCACACTTCCGAAACGTCGATGTCACAACATCTTCTTACCTGGCTCGAAGTCCAAGATCGTCTAGAACATATACGCCGCCAGGAAAGATTCAGCTCATATTTCATGTGGTACATTGTTTATTGACTTTCAACAAGCATATGATTCTATCAATAGGAAAATTAGTGGATATATTAAGGGAGTTCAAGATACCAGAAAAGTTGGTGCTACTAATGGAATTAACCATGAGAGATAGGATGGTGGTAGTGAAAATCTAGTCTGAGGTCGGCAGTTTCTTTGAAGTGAACAAGGGATTGAAACAAAGAGATGGTTTAGCACCAATCCTATTTAACCTGGCATTAGAATTAGTGATTTGAAAACTAAGGGTGGACACCAGCAGAACATTACTATTGCCGCGAGTTATTATTGCAATAAGCGGCCGGTGCGCACAAAGGGACAGATAGTGCAGCACAGAGATAAAAGGCTTGCCAAAACAGATAAAGTTAAATGACTGGAAGGTTTGTGTTTCGTCTGGTGCTGTCTTGATTGTTACAGAGCATTCTAGAAATATGAGTGGAGCTATAAAAGAAGCCACGATCGCCAGTTGGGGAGTCGTCATCAGAACTGATAATCGTGTGTGTATAGCTGTGACTTGAAAGTGAACTCTTTGTGTGGCAGACGACCTTGAAGGTTTTATTTGTATGTGTTTCCTAATTCTCCTACTGTAGGGTTGACCAAAATGTGTTTCTAAGGAAATAAAGAGCATTTTGAATTTCTGCAAACTAGACTTTTAATTCTGTGAACCCACAAAGTCACATTATATAAAACGGCTCAACTACTTGGATATGCTGATCACATTAATGTGATGGGAATAACAGCAAGGACAGTTAAAGAAGTACTTAAAGAGTTGAGCAGAGAAGACAAAGAGATTGGACTTAAGATCAGTGTACAAAAAACGAAGGTAATGGTGCAGGCTTGGAGAAGGCAGTACATTAAACATCAACTTGTCCCTGAAGGATCTAAAGTCAAAGTGGTGGATGGGTTCAAATACCTTGGCCTACACCTAACCAACAAGAATGAAGAAATTGTAGAAATACAGGCAAGAATCCAAGCTGCCAATAGAGCATACTTCGCAGTGTTACCTCTGTTCAGAAGTAGAGATATAAACCGAAGCCTAAAAGTTATGTTATACAAAACTCTCATTCATAGTATTGTCGTGAGTCCATTGTTGATTGAGGCGGCGAGGCATTCAAAGGGATAGGCAGTCAGTGCGGAGATGAGAGCTCGCCAAAATGGCGGGAGGAAGGAGGCGGATTTCTCGAGAGTTCTAGTTCTTTGTTCTAGCAGCGTCTTGATTGTTTGAGAAATTTCTGGAATGTGATTGACTCCTTCAAAAGGAAAATCCTGAGGAGAATTTTTGGACCATATGTGTACAAGGGGAATGGAGAATTAGATATAATAATAAAGTATATTCCCTGTATGGGGAGGCACCCCATTGAACATTGAATCCCAAAGATGTTCCTAGGGGATTTTGAGGCCACTTAAATGGTGTACAACAACACTTGACATACTCAAGATCCAGAACTGGAGAGGTACAGCGCAAAATCCACAAGTTTGGAGGAGAGCAACTGGGGAGCGCATGACCCAAAAACGGGACGTCGTGCCATAGTGTCGCCCTGGCGGTAGACTCGAGAAGCCGAAGCCGAAGCCGGTGGAGATTCGGAAAACTTCGGAACCAATCGTTACCGGTAGCGACAGACAGTTGAATGTAGAGTGAGAGAAAAATAAACAGTTTTAGGTGAGCTAGCAAATTGTGAGGTGACGAATGTATTTGCTAGGAAAATAAAGTGCAGTTTTTGTATTTGAAGCCTCGACTTTTGATTTTCACGAACCCACAAAGTCACATAGCATAGCATTTGCCTGGCAACCTGGGAAAACACAAAAAATCCTTGGATTAGGTAGGTCGGCCACGGGAATGGAACCAAGACCTCCCAAATGTATGCCACGGACAAAACCACCTCAGCCATCCCGCTTTGATGGAGATTTTTGAGAGTTGTCTCTTAACTAATTTATTTTAAATACCATTTGTTTAAGTTATTTTTGTGACATATGAAATTTATAACTTGAGTTTTCTAGTCCTCTTTATTCTGTAAGACTTTTGTATAACTAGTAAACTGTAAGAGATAGGCAAAATATTAATAGTGTTATATTATTATTACAATGTTATTATCAATGTTATATTGAAACCGTTAAATTTCAGATGATCGCAAATGTGACGAAGAAACAGAGTTTACATGTGAAGCCAACAAAATGTGGAACAGAGCACAATGTATCCCACGCAAATGGTTGTGTGATGGTGATCCTGATTGTGTTGATGGAGCAGATGAAAACACAACTTTACACAACTGTCCCAGTCCAACGCCTTGTGGTGAAGACCAGTTTACATGTGGAAATGGACGATGCATCAATAAGGTGAACAACACAATTAAAATACTAAAACTTGTAACCATCAATGATAAAAAAATGTTTTATTTTTCTCACTACTCATCATGTCCATACCGGTCCATTCACTATCTGTTCACAGCACTAGATGGTATGCCTGCTTACTGTACACTGGTATGTCTGTTCACTTTTTTGTAATTTACGTTCTCCAACGTCAAGTCATATCAGACAATGAATGAAATGGGTGAAATGATGCTCAAATGAACCCGGGGTCCATAGAGCTTAGAGTTACCCGACATTCATCTTTAAGGATATGGGAAAACCCTGGAGAAAAAACCTTATTCAGGTAACTCACCCTGACCGAGATTCAAACTCGTGACCTCTTGAACGTGAGGCACACACGCTACCATCTATGCTACCGAGGCGTGTCTGTTGACTTTACGTTGGTGCATCTTAACATATATCCCCCCTGACGTCACGTTGCGCTACAGTGCAACTAGTATAGCCAACCATAGCGGACTCAATTTGCCACATGGATTCAAAAGCTTGGAAACTCAACTTACTGCTTAAAGAATCATAAACAACTAATTATGGACTCAATTTAGCTATCCCCAGTTACTGCACCCCATGTTGGCTGTTGAATAATTGTTTTGAATCCTTGGAGAAATTTTGTAATATGAATGATTGAATTGTGAACTCTAATACTGTAACTGCTTAATGATTGACAAATTTCTTTTTAAATTTTTTTTAATTAATTATTTATTGCATGTAGACCTTACAGAAACCCATTAGGCATTGTTAGTGTGAATATGAATTCTATAATATAAATTGGCTTTGTCAAACATATAAAATTAAAATAATAAACTATTAGAAATAAATGAAAATACAGAATAACCAAAAATGTCAACATCAATCATTAAAATATAATTTTTACAATATTTTCTGTCCATCCATACTGACTACATGACTTTTGCAGTGTAATAAACATTTCCTTGAATGATTGTTGTTTAGGGTTGGTTATGTGACCATGACAATGACTGTGGTGATGGCACGGATGAAGGGAAGTTCTGTAACTCACAGTACAAAACATGTGGCACCAATGAGTTCACCTGCCAGAACTTCAAATGTATTCGTACCACATATCGCTGCGATGGGGAAGATGACTGTGGCGACAATTCTGATGAAGTAGGGTGTGCAAGTAAGTATTTGTTCAACATAAAAACATGTATTTAAAATATGTTGCTGAAATTAAAGAGTATCCAAAACAATGATCATAGAAATGTACAGAATGTAACAAAAAAGTACATCAACAATTTGAGAAAACATTTCGTGTAGATAGAGTGTAAAAAAATCTTTTATGAACATAGCTCCAGAAATTGTTTATTTCCTTTTTAGAGCAGTTTTTCTACAGCTGAACCCTGTAAAACAACACTCAATGACATAACAGTGGGAAAGCACAAAGAATGAGAAAAGCACTGAGCTTTGAATATGAAAGAGCCGACTACATCTTTTAGGGAGGAAAGTTTATAAAGACAAGTTCAATGCCACACATGCAAGGGTGTGGGTCCTGACAGGTCTTGAAGGGGATCCCCTTCACTATAAATGTGACATTTATCTTAAAAAGTAATATAGATACTCTCTCATAAGTAATGTCGTCTTTTAAGGAAAAACAGTTATTTGAAATGTGTTCTGACGAGCAATTAACTAATTTTCAAAGTATAGACCATTATATTCTATGGTGCTCAGCCATCGTTCACCGAGAATTATTATCCCACGATGGTACCAGTCTCTGGTTGATGTGAAGAATTTGGTGTCACCTACTTGCACTGCTTCAATGTTGTCAAAATTTCTTCCATGTAGAAAATGGGCCATGGTTTGAAAAAGATTATAATCTGGTGGTGCGAGATCAGGGCTGTAGCGGTTCAATTCCTGAATTTTTTCCATGGTTGTTCATGCAGTATGGGATGTTACATTGTCCTGTTGCAATAGTTAACTAAAGCTGAGTATCTTCATCACAAAATTTCATGAACTCATTCCAGTTGTTGAGAATAAAGATCTGCATCAATCGCCCGTCCATTTGGAACAAACTCCCAGTGAATCACTCCTTCAAAATTCCATCAGACACACAACATTATTTTGCGACCGAACTAATTCTTTTTTAACGATGACTTTGGCAGGTTGTTGGGGATCAAACCACTGTTTCGAGGCATCAGGGTTTCGGTAATATACCCATTTTTCATCATCACAGATGACAATTCTCCTGACAAATCTATCATCCATGGAATTACAGATAAGCTGACGACAATCTACATTCAGCCGGTTGAGGTGTCAGTTCATGAGGTTCAGCTCTACAGCTTCTGTATGATTTTCCAAGTGTCTTAATGTGGCGATGTATGGTATCTTTTGATGCACCAAGTTCTTCTGAAAGCCCTCGTATACTTTTTTGCAGATTTTCTCACAAAACTTGGCGTGTATCCTCAATATTCCATACTTTAGGTCTTCCAGAACGTGGTAGATTGTTAGTGTTTTCATCTCCATTGTTCAAACGTTGGAACCATCGTTGTACCACACGCTCACTAACGACATCTTCTTCTTCCATTTCACATATTCTTCGAGCTACAGCAGTGACTTTATAATCTTGTTTCCAGTAGTGTTTTATAAGTACTCTAAGTTCAAACTTTGTTATCTCCATTTTGTGATTGTTTATTAACAACTGAAGAATGATACATGCTCGCAATGTATGCAACACTAGCCATAGCTTCCTGTAAATAGCATTGCCAAACCTAAGAAACCCAATAAATTTTCCAAAACACCAAATTCAATAAACCGACTTCAGTTATGAGTCGACCTAATTCAAAGATACATTGAAATAATTAAGTGATCTTATAATATTCAGACTGTCCGATATAGGGTTCCTTGTTTTCAAATTGGGGAAACTGTGAGACTTATAAATGCTTAAAATTACAAAACATATGTTCAAAAATAATTTTTAATATTGATTGCGCCCATCCCCAAAGTCATTATGGAACAAAAAGCTTAAGTGTCTGATACTGGGTACTTTTCTGTTAGTAACTGATTTGAACACCTCAAAGTACACACTGTAAAATGTTGAGCTGTAGAAATGTCACATGGAACATTTTATTTGCTTTACAGAGACCAACAAGACGCAATGTCCTACAGGGCAGTTCACTTGTAACAATGGCCAGTGTATTGATAATCAATTGGTATGTAACAAAGTATCTGACTGTTCTGATGACTCTGATGAACCACTTCACTGTAACGTTGATGAATGCTCCAAAGTGGAGGTGCACCAATGTGGACATAAGTGTGTTGATACTCCTACAGGCTTCTACTGTGAATGTAACCAAGGTTATAAGTAAGTACCTTTATTTCTAGTTTACATAGTTTACAGTATTTCACAATACTTCTTCTATTGGCTGCCTTATTGTATGTACAAATTGTAGTCTAGCCATTTATCCTCCCTGTGGCCCCCTGGTTGTCTGGCTCCCTGGCCTTTTGCTCACCTCAAGATGACCTCCCTCTAATTGATCCTGCTCTTTCCCTTCCTTCTGTCCTCCCTTCTCTATTCTCTTCTCCCCTTTTATTCTCCTACTCCATTTCTCTTTTATCTTCTTTAAAAACTCCCCATGTTCTTATTCTTCTTTTCCCCTTTTCCTGTGAGCATTCTTAGGGCTACAATCTTTTTGTCCATTTTATCCCATTTTGCCTCCCATATCTTATTTCTCCATTCCATTATTTCCATGCAGTCTATGCTGCACACTCTCTTCTCCCCCACATAGCTCATACAACCGTTCTATCTTCCCCATTTAGCCCCTTCAGAAGCAGTGAATGAATGAATGAATGAATGAATGAATGAATGAATGAATGAATGTGTAGTGTTTAATGCCCACTTTTACTACATACGGCACCGCAGGCGATGACACTAATGATACATGAGATGAAGATGGAGCACTGGTGGAATGAGATGGCGGGGGAAACCGGAGATCCCGGAGAAAACCCGCCCCAGCACCGTGTTGTCCACCACAAATCTCACTTTGCGGTCACCTGGGATCGAACCCGGGCTGCCTTGGTGAGAGTCAAGCGGTCTAACAACTCAGCCATGGTGCGGCCATTGAGAAGCAGTGTTGCTGTCCTCATCCATGTCAGCCCTTCTCTTTCCCCCTTATTGCAATGATCCAAGTACTCCTCTCTTCCCCATTCTAGAAACCCAATGACTTTTTTACTTTCTAAGCTTCCATGTATCTGTCTTCTTATATCCTCTATCCTATTTCCGACCATCTTCCAACTGGTGCTGAGCGTCATAGCCCAAGTACTTCTTTATAGAACATCCTATAGCTCTGATATACTTTGTCACTCAGTTCTGTCCTACCCATATTTCTGCTGCCTATAGCATTTTAGATTCCACTACTGCCTTGTACACTCTCTTAAGCTATTTAGTTGACATTTCCAAATTATATTTACATACTCTCAGTAAATATGTAGCTATATTATTGACCACAGATCGTTTTACGCATCAGACATGTCATAATTACCTCTTAATATTATACCTCAATACTCATGAAACTTGCATGATATCGACATCGAACAATACCTCAGAAAATTTGCTCGGTACTTTTTCAATACTTTAGTAGTGTCTCTGCAATTTTTATTTTATTTTAAAGTCACAAAATATTATAGCCGCAAGTAGAACATTACAAAGCCCGAGAAATTGCCAGGAATGTGGAATATCTCAACGATGATTTGTCACCTCCTCTTTCTAGTGTACTGGATCACTGCAAAACAAATGCAACATTTCCAAAACTAAAAAAATTAGCCGCTAAATATTTGTGTATTCCACCTGCAACAGTTTTCTCTGAAAGACTATTTAGCACAGCAGGACTCATATGTGACTCAAAAAGAAGTAGACTTGACCCCGAAAGAGTGAAAATGCTAGTATTTTTCAACAAAAACTTATAAAAGTGGACTTCTTTAGTTCTAAATGTCTAATGCAGAGTTTAAAAATAAGAATACTGATGGGGTTAAGTTTTGTCTCATTAAATATGTGCACCTAATTAACTTTATTGGCATTACACAGTTTTCCCAACATTACTTTTTTATTTCTTTTGTAATTTAGATCCTCCAACGTTAAGTCATATCAGACGATAAATGAAATGGATGAAATGATGCTCAAATGAGCCTAGGATCCATGGAGCTTAGGGCTACTTGTCATTCGTCTTTCGGGGTAAGGAAAAACCCTCGAAAAAACCTCATCCAGGTAACTCACCCTAACAGATTCGAACTCGGGACCTCTTGAACATGAGGCAAACACACTACCATCTACGCTCCCAACATTGTATTTTGTATTGAAACTAGAAGTAGAAATGACAGTATCGAATATCAAAGTATTGAGTATTCTGGAAAACATTGTTATTGGTATAAAGTATTGAAAAAAACTGGTATCAACAATTGGTTGTTGTTGTCATTGTTGTTATATCCACCATTGTTGATTTTTCCTCTTAGACTGCTAGAAGATGGTAAAGCATGTGCTGACATTGATGAGTGCATGGAGACTCCTGGAGTGTGCTCCCAGTTCTGCTCCAACACTCCAGGTTCATATTACTGCAAGTGTAATGAGGAGTTCTATGAACGTGCTACAGACGAGCACACCTGCAAACGACGAGACAAGACGCAGCCTTGGCTCATCTTCACCAACAAGTACTATGTGCGTAACATGTCACTGGATGCTTCACTTTACACCCTGGTGCATCAGGATCTCATGAACGTTGTAGCACTTGACTTTGACTACAAGGATAATCGCATCTACTTCTGTGATGTTAGTGCCAAAACAATTTACAGGTAGGTAAAGGAAAGTTGTATTTCTGTACAAATGAAGAATGAAAGGTACTGACATACTCAGTTGATATACAGTCGGCATAGCATGTGTCCTTTGGATAGTAAGTTTACAATACATAACCTCAAATAGTTTACCAATGTGTCTTTGTCTTCATAAGCCACTAGCATTGTTAGCATTTGATCTGGCAACTTTAATGTCAAAACCCTTCATTTATTCATTTATTACTTGCTTAAGCGAATACAAATGATTCATAGCATTGTCAAGTCAAACTTACTACATGGCAAAGCGAGAAAGCGTATCGGGAAAAATTTGCAACACAGAGATGTATACCTCAACTTATCGCACATACACGGCGAGTCCAGTGTATGTATACTGTGTTCAGATATAATCATGTCTTCTGGACAGCAATGTGTCATACATCGGCAGGTGCGAGAAAACATATCATATAGACACAGGCAGCTTCCAGTCGCTCTATTTGTCAGATATAATCATGTCTTCTAGACATCAATGAGTCATACATCAGCAGGTGCGAGAAAACATATCATATAGACACAGGCAGCTTCCAGTCACTCTATTTGTGTTTCGTAACTTACTGTACATCAACTTACTAATATTTCACTCCTCTAATCGACCAGATAAGACCTGATAAGGAACGATGGCAGTGCTGGTCACCTGAAGGTCGATACGCTTCAATGCTCTGTCGAGTAATAATGTACATGTACAGAAATAATGATATAGCAATCAATATATACAACAAGAGAACATGTTTACAGCATATAATATATTACAATTCATATAACAAGTACTGCTTATTTATGTAGCAATTATATCCTTTAATATATTCGTCAAGTGAATAGAAGCAGCCTTCCAGGCAGAATTACTTTAATTCTTTCCTAAATTTATTCATATTATCAATATTTTTAAATAGGTATGAGGTTGGCCTGAAAAGTATCTTGATCTCACCCAGAGATTGTGGCACAACTTGCATGATTGTTGTTCCTTACATTGGTACTTTAATTCTTTCCTAAATTTATTCATATTATCAGTATTTTTAAATAGTTATGAGGTTGGCCTGAAAAGTATCTTGATCTCACCCAGAGATTGTGGCACAACTTGCATGATTGTTGTTCCTTACATTGGTACTTTAATTCTTTCCTAAATTTATTCATATTATCAATATTTTTAAATAGGTATGAGGTTGGCCTGAAAAGTATCTTGATCTCACCCAGAGATTGTGGCACAACTTGCATGATTGTTGTTCCTTACATTGGTACTTTAATTCTTTCCTAAATTTATTCATATTATCAATATTTTTAAATAGGTATGAGGTTGGCCTGAAAAGTATCTTGATCTCACCCAGAGATTGTGGCACAACTTGCATGATTGTTGTTCCTTACATTGGTACTTTAATTCTTTCCTAAATTTATTCATATTATCAGTATTTTTAAATAGTTATGAGGTTGGCCTGAAAAGTATCTTGATCTCACCCAGAGATTGTGGCACAACTTGCATGATTGTTGTTCCTTACATTGGTACTTTAATTCTTTCCTAAATTTATTCATATTATCAATATTTTTAAATAGGTATGAGGTTGGCCTGAAAAGTATCTTGATCTCACCCAGAGATTGCGGCACAACTTGCATGATTCCTTACATTGGTACACATGTTAATAGACCCTATGTAAAATTACAAGTCATTCCAGGCAATAGTTGACTGTAGGCAGTTGTTTGAAGCAGTGGAAGTGCACATTGCTTTGAAAATGGAGAAATTCGAGTATTGTCCTGTGATAAAATTCTTCGTAAAAGAAGGTTTGACACTTAAAGAAATTCATTTGCAAATTGTAAATATGTATGGTGATTCTTCGCCTTTAGTTTTCACTGTGAAGAAATGGGCGATTGATTTTAAACGTGGCCATGAAAGCGTCCAAGCGACCCTCGCAAAGGACGTCCAAAAACTGTAACCTCACCGGAAATTATTAAAAAAGTGCATGACATGATTTTGGAAGATCCGTGTACAAAAGTGTGTGAAATTGCTAATGCTCTTGGGGTTTCAAAGGAACGTATTAGTCACATCTTGTACCAGGAATTAAACATAAAAAGGCTTTGTGCAAGATGGTTGCCACGTATCCTCACTGTGGTTAACAAATGCATTCACATGACACTTTCTGAAAAGTGCTTGGTGCATTTTTAGAAAAACAGAAGTGACTTTTTGCTTCGATACATAACAATGGATGAAACATGGATTCACTACTACACACCCCAATCCAAACAACAGTCGAGGCAGTGGTTCTTCAGCTCCAAAGAAGGCGAGGACGATGCCATCCGTAAAAAACAGTATGGCGTCAGTGTTTTGGGATGCCAAACAGAATTTGTTGATTGACTATCTTGGAAAGGGTAAAACCATTACTGGAAAATACCACTCTCAACTTCTAACCAAACTGAGTGCAAGCATTCTTGAAAACAGACCCGGGTTAAAAAAGAAAAAGATTGTTTTCCATCAGGACAATGCATCTGCCCACAAAAGTGTTTTGACAATGAGGAAATTAGAGATCTTCTCTATAAAGTACTGGAACATACACCCTATTCTCCAGATTTGGCTCCCTCGGACTTCCATCTGTTTCCAAAACTGAAGAAATTTCTCACTGGTAGGTATTTTTCATCCAATGCAATTGCAGCTGTAAATGGGTACTTTGCAGCACTTCCAGAGGAACATTACAGAGAGGGGATAATGGCATTGGAACACCGCTGGACAAAATGTATTTAACTAGAGGAGATTATGGTGAAAAATAAAACTACTTTGAAAGCATGAATTGTTGTTTTCACTATCAGACCGAGAACTTTTCAGACCAGCCTCATAGGGAGCTTATTATGCAACTCGTGCTGCAGCAGTAGTTTGGTTTTATATATTTGTAATATGTGTGAGTTGATATGAAAGCTTGTGTTTCATCTAGTGAAGCGCTTATATATTTGATTGTTTGTTTAGCCTACAATTTGTCTATGCCCTCTACTGATTCTCAGCTGTTGAAAAATTAAATGTAGAAAATAGACTTTGTTTCTAAAGAGTGTTTACACAGATATACCAGAGCAAAATGTGGCAATATAAAAGCAACAAATGGCTTCTGGAAAGAGAAGACATGTTAGAACATAGTTAAGCAATAAATGAAACTGTACACATAATTTATTTCAGATAATGTTTCTGCACTATAATCTATTTCAAATAGATTTTGGTTCAAATTTTTCAATATTTGATCATTCCTTTGAAATCCTATTGATTTTCAGATGTTTCTCAAAATTTAATGAAAAGAGTATATAATTTTAAGGCCAGCCTT
Organism: Mantis religiosa; assembly: GCA_030765055.1. Classification (NCBI taxonomy): domain Eukaryota; kingdom Metazoa; phylum Arthropoda; class Insecta; order Mantodea; family Mantidae; genus Mantis; species Mantis religiosa. The sequence goes on from CM060957.1 coordinate 24,975,670, forward strand.
TAGTGTTCAGTTGTTAAACATTTGATTATTGCTGTTCTTTTTGTATCTATAAGAAAATCTGTAATGTAGCTATTTCATAGAGTTTTATATTGATTAAAATGAAGTGGATTAGAAAATAAACTTTCATAAGAAGTGTTTGTATAAACAATACAGGGTAGAGGACTTAAGGCTCAGTACGGTGATGAGACACTCATTTGCAGTAAGACATTTGAATAGTGTAAGCACTTCAAAGATGGTCGTATCTCGATCAGTGATGATCCTGGTCATGTTGGATCACAGCCCAGGGTAGTAATTCCTGAGAACTATGAAAGGGTAGAGCCAGACTGAAAAATTCAATGCCCTAGCCGAGATTTGAACCCCGGATCTTCTGGCCTCCGTCCAGCCACTCTAAACCATTGAGCATTGAATTTTTCAGTCTGGCTCTACCCTTTCATAGTGCGTCCTACACACCACAGCTAGTATGAAAGAACAATTAATTTCCATTAATTGCACCTAATAGTGGTCTGAACTATAAAACCCAGGCCTTAAAGTACTTACAGCATAGTAAGTCGCCATTAAGGTAGTTGTCTCATGTGTTTATGAGAACTCCTAGTGGTTTACTGGGAAAAACGTGAGTCAGTTGGAGAATTTAATGTCATGTTGGCACTTTGGCCATAGTAGCTCAATGGTTTAGAACAGCTGGACGGAGACCAGAAGATCCGTGGTTCAAATCCCGGCTAGGGCATTGAATTTTTCAGTCTGGCTCTACCCTTTCATAGTGTGTCCTATACAAGGCTAGTGTGAAAGAACAATTAATATCCATTCCTGAGAACGTTCAGCACATGGAGCAGCTGATCCTGGACAATCATTGCATAACCTGTCGCGAAATTGTAAGGGTGTGTAATTGTAAGGTTTTGCAATGATTGTCTAGGATCAGCTGCTCCACTAGCTGAGCATTCTCAGGAATGACTACCATGGGCTGTGATCTAACACGAACAGGATCGTCAGTGATCGAGATACGGCCATCCTTGAAGTGCTTGCACTGTTCAAATGTCTTACTGCAACTGACTGTCTCATAACCATACTGCCTGAAGTCTTCTGTAAATTTCAGCAGGTTTTATGCCCTCGTTCACTAAAGGCTTCATCACAACACGCTGTTCCATGTGGACGTTCACGCTGTTATCCACCATCTTGAATAATTGTCTATCCAGAAGCATGGGAAATGAGCGCCATCTACCAGTAAAAGAACACAGTTGCCACTGTCTACTGCATACAAATCCTCCAGCCTAGGCATCCATTTAAACCTGAAAAAAATAAATGTCTCTGATTGACTTGAACGATCCTCGTAATTGCATTACATACAATATAGCCATTCTCAGTAATCTCAGTTTTATAATAACACCAGCTATGAATTAAAATTAATTTTTGTGAATTTCAACACAAAAGCAATATCATATTATATTACTGTCTCATCTTTCAGTATCTCTTGAAGACCTAAAAGAGTGTAAAACAGTTTCTGAAATCCAAATGCAGGAGGTCCACAGAAACCCTGTTTTGATTGGAAACAGTTAAACATGTTTGATCACATGTTAAAATGAAGTAATATAAACTGAAACGATGGGTGTAGAGCTTAAGCAGTAATGATTGACATATACTTTATGGTTTGTAGGTCCAAGATAGACTCAGATGAGCCTAAGGAGCCAGTGATTCGACACGACAGTCATGGTCTGGAAGGTATTGCAATAGACTGGGTGGGACGTAAGTTATATTGGCTGGACCGACACAGCAAACACCTTGATGTGTCAGAACTTGATGGCACTTCTCGCAAGACACTGCAGGCTGGTATAGCAGATCCTCGAGCCCTAGCTGTACATCCTGGGACAGGCTATCTGTATTTTACCAGTTGGCATTTGCAGGTAATTATCATCAACTCTGTTCCATTAAAACTTTCTCTTGAGCCCTGCACTTTGTAACAAATGAGCATCATAGTCCATTCTCCAACACACTTTACCAAATCATATTATCTTTATTGCTGTTCTCTTCTTTTATGAAGCCAGTTTACTTTTGAGTTTAACCAACTCAAACAGTAACTTTAAGTAATAAATGCCTGACACCACAAGCTCCTTTAAATAAGTAAAATAAGGAGCCACCTGTTTATGCTTTTATTTCAGTCATAAGTAATCTGGAAAAAAACAAATGCATAACCAACAAATCGTGGGCTTCTGTGATATAATTCTAAGTAAAAACATATAAAAAATATGTGAAAACTTTTTTTCAATGATGTTAAGTTCAACAATGTTATCTTAGAGCTCAAGATAAGTGTGTCAATAGTACTTACTTCTTTCATCAGTAATAAATAATAATAATGATAATAATAAATATTTATTTGTACTTCAATATCTCACAATCTCAATTGCAAGTTTTACAATTCTAATCTAGGTACAAATTTGTCCGCTGCTTATACTACAGGCTGATAGTGGTGTTGGCTCCCTGGCCGTTAACCTCTATCCTAGCCCTTATACGACCTTGACCTAATGTTCTTATTGTGTCTTCCATTTCTCTACCTCTTATTTCCTTGCCCTTCTCAACCATTTCTCTTTGACTTTGTCAGCAAATTTCCCCACCTCCCTTAATCTTATCTCTCTTTTCAAGTAAGCATTTTTATTGTTACTACTTAAGCCCCTTTATTATCCCAGTTCTTATCCCATATTAATTTCGTCCAGTTTTCATTTTCTTTACACTCCACTACATAATGTTCTAAACTTATTTTCTTTCCACATAGAATGCACTCCCTTGGTGAACCCTCTCTCAATATGGCTCCTGTCCTTAACAAAGCTAAACCATCCCTCTCATATCTATCACATATGTCTATATATGTTTCCTTTCCCCATTCTGTCTTTATTTTCAGGTATACATCTCAGGCTTTTATATTAAGAGGTTAAAAAGCTGTACTGTGTTTCCTAATAAGAATAAATTACTGTTGTTTACAGGCTTTTATTGGCAAGATGGGTATGGATGGCTCTAACTTTACCAGAATTCTCACCTGGGAGGATGATATTGCTTGGCCCAATGCTCTGACAATTGATTATTTTACTGATCGCATTTACTGGGCTGATGCACATTTGGACTACATTGCATTTGCTGATCTAGAAGGTCACCATCGCCACATTGTGCTCTCAGGACAAAAAGTGCCTCACGTGTTTGCAGTTACACTGTTTGATGACCACATTTACTGGACTGACTGGAATCTCAAGGCCATCAGCAAAGCAAACAAATACACAGGTAAATGATGACAGCTTCTTAGTATGTGTAGGGTAAATGTTTTAAAATTTAGTAAAGTAAATAAACTGACTGCATAAACTTCATTTACCTTTTAAGAAATTTATGAAAATTTCCACAGAATTTAACAAACTAGTTTCGCGAACTTTATTTGCATTGTCAGTCCATATTTCCTTTGTTGTCATCGTTACTGTCGCTAGATGACGTATTATTTTTGTATTTATTACCAAAATCTGAAAGTGAAACAAACTTACAGATAGAATTGATTGGCAGTATTTCAAAATTCATTAAATGAAATCTATTTTTTAAAATAAATATTTTTTCCCAAACCATTAAATCTATCAGACCATTTAATTACTTTAATAATTAAACTTCTGGATTTATTTTATGGTTAAAGGATCAAAAATGATCTGCCCACAGTTGATTTATCAGTCTGTTTATGCCTAATATTTTTAAAATGTTCCTTCGTTGTGGTTTGTAAATTATGTTTGGTCCTTTCAATTTAAACCTGGTCGTAATCTAAACAATTAAATTGATAAATGCCAGATTTCTTATTATTGGGAATTTTATGTTTTTAGAGAAATGTAGCAAATTTTTAATAAATTTATTTTGAGAAACCAAAGTTATACCAATATATTCAAGATCTTCTTGGGAAACAAGACAGGTAAAAAGACGATTAGAAATTGACATTTTGGGAGCATACATCTCTCCCATCATCAGGATATTTTAATAAATGTTATAACCACTAAATAGAAATTGCACAAAAATCAAAAAAGACAAAACACTCCCAATACTTGCATCACTGAACAAAAGACTGTCTATGTAGAAGATGAAGCTAGTTACAGTGAAGCAATAAATATTACACAAATATAAATATTTGTTACTAAATCTCCACTTAACTTAAGAAATTGATGTTAATGTTTCTTTCTTCTTTCAAATGAAGATTGATTTCGAAGGCAAATCACATTCGTCCTCAGTTCATCAAAAGCAAACTCCGTTGTCTCAGTTACCATGTTTTTTCTTTTGTTATGTTTTCAGCATTACCAACAGCTGAAGACGAAAAAAATTTAAAAACAGAATCAACTGTCGGTATTTTCAAAATTCATTACGTGATGTTTATTTTTTAAAATAAATATCTTTTCCCAAACTGTTAAATCTATAGGACCATTTAATTGTTTTAATAATTTCATTTCAGGATTTATTTCATGGTTAAATGACCAAAAATGATCTGCTACAGCCGATTTATCAATTTGTTTACATTTAATGTTACAAGAATGTTCTTTCTTTCTGGTTTCCAAACTACGTTTCGTCTTTCCAATATAAACCTGATCACAATCTAAACAATTAAATTGATAAATACCAGATTTTTTATTATTAGGAATTTTATGTTTCTTAGAAAATTTTAGTAAATTTTTAATACTATATTTATTTTGAGGAACTGAAGTTATACCAACTTCTTTAAAAATTGTTTGAAAATGTTTATTAACCAAGGATGGTAAGTACATTTTTTAAAATTATAATCATCTTTTATTTTTTTAAGAGTAGAAATATCATTAACAGTTTTTTTTATATTTAAATTTTTCAATCTTCTTTTGTTTCAAATCTTTATTAAAACCATTAATTAAAACAGTATTAATAATATGTTTATATTCTTTATTAAATTCCTCTTTATTCAGTGGTATATTTATTAATCTATAAATCAAACTATTAAAAACAGCAAATTTATTTGAATAAGGGTTAAAACTTTTATTTTTTATGTAATTATCAATATGAGTAGATAATAATGCAATTTGCCTTCGAAATCGATCTTCATTAGAAAAAAGAAAAAAATATTAACATCAATTTCTTAAGTTAAGTGAAGATTTAGTAACAAATATTTATATTTGTGTAATAAAAGACTGTCTGCAGTAAATTAAATGCCAGGTCAGGAGATAGCATGAGTGTAGAAAACTAATTAGGTCAGAGAACGTAACTACTTGATGATCAAGCTGTATAGATCTGTGCTTCTTAAGCCGACGGATTTCCATTTTTAAGGCCGGTTTCCAAGAGGAACTGAACTGAAATCCAGCATCACGATTAAGCATGCTCCTCTCGGAGAAAATGGCCAAAGTCTCCTTAACTCTCCGCTCCCAGTAACTGATGTGTTTTGCCAAGATGGTCATCTCCCAAAAGTCTCTGACCTAATTAGTTTTCTACACTCCAGTCTAGGAAAGAGATTTTGTTTTCTTTTTCTATGGAAAATTTTACTGCGGAAATCTGTAAATTAAGTAGTCTTAACACTTCATCCATGTGTTTCTAATTTACTATCGGTCATATGTTGTCCACATATCTATACCGATGTTTGAAAATTAATGAGAATACCTAACAATATATGGAGCATAAAGTATTAGTTTGACTGACTCCAAATTTTATTAATTTTGTGCTTCATTGTGTCATAGTCCTTACTCATAAGAAGAGGAATAAATGTTTGTAAGAATAGTTTGTACAAGAGTAGAGAAATTGATGTGGGTGCTACATATCAGACTTTTGTATGTTAACAGGCAAGGAATTGGCTGTAATAAGGAACACCACACATCGTCCTTATGACTTGCACATCTATCATCCTCTGAGACAACTGCCTTATCCTAATCCGTGTGGCAATAACAACGGAGGTTGCTCCCACCTCTGTCTTCTTAGTCCTACCGCAAACTCTGGGGTCCCCTCTGGATTTGGAGAAGGTGAAGGTGCAGTGTCGTACATCTGTGCCTGTCCTAACCAGTTTTATCTCTCACCTAAGGATAACAAAACATGCATTGCTAACTGCACAGCCGGACAACATCGTTGTGCTGGGCGTGACGAGAAGTGCATACCGTGGTTCTGGAAGTAAGTATTGGTTACATTAAGCAAGCAGTTAGCCTTGTACAGCTATGGGTGTATTCCTGTAAAGTTTGGCTCAACTTTCCACTTGATAAACAATGTTTCTAACTTCAGTGTTATCTTTTTTTTTTTAATTAGAGCTCTACATTTTGATGTAATATGTATTTATAATTATTTATTTGCACACTTTGCATGTAGCCACATTGAAGAATACAGGGAAGCCAAACTCTCCAATTTGGATCACTCAAATTATAATCTTTGCAAAATATGGAGGTGGGCCGTACTGCAGACTCTAGCATTTCTAAGCTTGCGCCTCCTACCACTGCTGCCGAATGTGGTACATGCATCTCATGCGAACTGAACTGAGAACATTATATTTATTAATTATGCTTGGATAACTATTTGAAAATGATACATGGCAATCTTATAATAGGAATGAATTTTATTTTCTGATTATGACTGTACAAAAATCCTGTCTCTACGATCCTAAGAACACGAGCGATGCATGTTAAAGGTTATGGTTACCCAACATCTATCCATTCAACACAGATAAGCCTGAAAAACATCATTCCTTTCTCACAATATCGCAAGCATAAATAAACAGTGCACCTGCTATGAAAACAAAAGTCACGCAGTTTGAAACAGACTGACAATGTTCAGTTCATTTTTAGAGTAGTGGTGTGCCATTTTGTTAAAGTGAACATATATAAACTCGAGGGTATCTACCAGGGCAGATCCTCACAGAGTGAAGACTGATGCCCCCCCCCCCCCTCCGTCGACCAGGGAGTTACCGAGCTGTCCCGAAAGGGCGCCCGGCACCTCCGTGGGGCTTTCCATAGGGCAAGACCTAGAGACTAACAAGCCCCCTCATCTGGTCCTGTGGACTCAAGACGGGATGGAAGTGGATACGCCACTTATGCGCGCCAACTCCAAAATGGGAAGGCTACCGATATGACCTCGGTGGGGTCGCCTGGTGATCTATTTAGATCACCTTGTACTAGCTATGCTGGCTAGTACACGGGAATATTACGGCTTCCCTCAACCCCGTCCGGAGACGTGAACAACTCCCAATCAGGAAGGGGCTCGAATGTTCGGCGTGAGGTTCCTCTAGTAACGTCAGAGGTACCACGAGTGCTAAGGGTCCGCATCGCCTGCACCATGGCAGCTGAAGGGGACAGATCCCCTCCCTATGGGTTGTTAAAGTGAACAGCATCATTAAGTCATATGTCAAACCCGAGCTGAATATATAAATATATGAGTGAAATGGAGAATTTAATGTCATGTTGGCATGTTGGCCATGGTAGCTCAATGAGTAAGAGCAACTGGACGGAAACCAGGAGATCCATGGTTCAAATCCCAGCCGTGGCATTGAATTTTTCATGTTGACTTCATCAGAAACCTTAGCGTATATATGGCTAGTATGAAGAAATGGTTGATTTCCATCAATTAACTATAATGGATAATATATTGTGACTTCATGAGTTACATAGATTCAGAAATCTGGTTTGCAGAAATTTAGAACAACTTTTGCTGCAATAAAAAGATGTGAAATTAACAATCAGCTGTCTTCAAGGCTGACTCGGTGTTTTGCTGTACAAAAACAAATGAAAGAAATTATTGTGGTTCACTTCAGTTGTTGACTGTCACAATAACCAACAAACAACTGCCACTCCTAACACCTTGCAGGTGTTTATACCTCCCTAGTCATTGTTTTTAGAAAGCTATAGACCTTTCGAGAACTTAAGTGGCAGCAACAATGGGCAGAATGTTCTGGAGCCTCTCTCTGTCTTTTTCTCTCCTGTCAAGCGCCAGGCTCTAGCCTGTGGCAGCAGCACAGCAATGGCACACAGTGACAGTATATCATGCCCACAGCAACCAGGGAACCAATTTTGAGTCCCATGTGATGAAGGAGGCACTGGAAAAACATGGGATGAACAAGACCCACACAACACCTTTACATCCACAGTTGGACGACATAGTCGAGAGATACATCAAGACCCTAGAAGAACACCTGAGGAGATCATGGCCAGCCATCAGCGAGACGGGGATGTCAAGGTGCCACTATTCTTGCTGGCCTACCCTTCATCAGCACTTGACACCACTGGGTTGATGCCAGTAAGCTTAATGTTCAGCCAAGAGCTACTCCTTCCTTGTGTCCTGGCCTTTGGGAGTCCGCCGGAAGTGAAACAGCCAACAACCGAGTATGTGGAGAACCTTGTAGACCATCTCCACGACATGCATGAGATGGGCCGTCAGAGCATCCAGATGGTAAGCGAACGCATGAATATCCGATACAACAGACAAGCCAACAGCCAAGGATTCCAGCAAGGTGACCTGGTCTGGTTTCACCGCCCTACCCGGACCAAGGGATGCTGCCCGAAACTTCAACAACCGTGCCAAGGACCATACTGTGTGGTAAGGTGGTGGTACACCTGGATCATCTGGCCCGTTATGATGCTGCTGTTTGGGATGACCAGCCTTGAGGAGGGGGCAGTGTCACCATGTCACAATATAATGAAGCAAAAGATAATTTAATAGCTAAATACATATATCGAGATTTAACTGTATTGGAACACCACAGTGAAGCGAAAAATTATTAATTTTAAGATGAGTTGTATTTTTTACACATCTGCTTCACTTTCGTAATAGGTACGAAAGTGAAGCAGATGTGTAAAAAATACGACTCATCTTAAAATTAATAGCTAAATACATATTTGAGAATATGATTGGGAAAAATGTTATTGACTACATTTTATGGAGCAAAGAGGACATTTCAATGACCACAGAGTCAATAAATGTTGAGGCTCAAGAAAAAGCTGCATCAGACTCAAAACTTGGAAGAGATGGCAATATATAATTGTAATTATTTTACATAAAAATGAAAGAGATAAACATTCATTAATTCATGAGAACGTAGGCTTTCACAGCTGGAGTCAATATAACTGAAGTTATTTCCGAGCTGTGTGTGTTTGGAGGAATTTAGTAACACTGACATCAAAATTAATAAATAGTAACTACAAATAGTTTTTACAATTATTTCCGAGCTGTTATGACATAGTCTGCTGGAGTTAAAATTTTCAGTTGTTTTGTCCACACCTGCCGCTATATGAACTTCTCCAGAGAGACTACAACCGTGCCACTGAAGTTGTCTGCTGCAATTATGGATGAAACTCCTAAAAATTCTAACTCCTGCAGACCATGGCATAACATCCCGGAAATAACTTCAGTTATATTCATTAATTCACTCATACTAATGACAGGAAGTACTGATCATTTTCAGGTGCGATGGTGAGCGAGACTGCAAGGATGGTTCAGACGAGCCGTCCACATGCCCAACTCGAAACTGCAGAGCAGGTACATTCCAATGCAAAAATGGTAACTGTACAGCCTCGGCTACAATCTGTGATGGTGTGGATGACTGCGGAGATGGCTCTGATGAAAGCAACTGTGATTTACCTTGCCCTGATCTTGAATTCAAATGTAAATCCAATGGTCGCTGTGTCCTGAATGCTTGGAAGTGTGATGGAGATGCTGACTGTAAGGATGGAAGTGACGAAGACCCTGCAATTTGTCGTGAGTATTATACCACTATTACTTCCATTTCTGAGATATTCCTTCTTATTAATTTGAATTTTCATTGTTTATACTGTTTAAAAACAATAAGTCATTATTCATTTTTTCTCAAGGTCATAGAAAATTCAAAGCCATCACATATTAATATACTTTATAAAAATATGATTGTTTTCTTGTTATAGCTACAACAAAATGTGTAAATATGTAATGAACATTTAACAAGAATATGCTTTTATAAGATTAAATAGAGACATTTTTTTTTTTTCAATGAGTAATGTAACAAATCAATAACTTTGAAATATATATGTATATATTATGATTATCAAAAACTGAATAACAGCCACATTTGAAATAGAGGTCAGAATCAGTGGAAGAAATATGTCATTGTATTGCATAATCTAAGCTTGTAGCAGAAGAAAAACAGGAACTATGCTGGCCGCTAATCTAGAAAGTGATTGACATTTACTAACCATGTGGAAGAATGCTTTAAATTAATGGAAGGAGATTGGTATGTCATGGTTGTCATAGCAATGATTAGGAGGACCAATTGGAGTCAAGATGTTTCCATGACGTTAGATGCTAAACCATTGTTGCCGATATTTTAACATGTGTTCAGCATGACGTGCGGGAGAGCAAATGTTACAGAGCTACTCAAAAGGTTAATCTGACTTTATCTTTGTTAATAGAAACCTCTCAGATAGTGCACTGATTATTCACAGAAGAGTGAGGGGGGTATTAATATTGTGACTTTTGTGGGTTCGTAGAGTTAAAAGTACAATTTGCAGAAATTCAAAATGTTCTTTAGAAATACACTTTGAAATATCCTTACAGTAGCAGAATTATGTCACATACACAATTACAATCTTCCAAGGTCGTTGACTACAACAAAGGCTCACTTTCAAACCACACCAGTTCCAATTATAACTCTCGTTATGACTCTGTTTACAACTACTCCGCTGGCGTGTTGCGATCTCTTGTATATACCTCCATCGATAATTCTCGACTGTTCTAGAATGTTCTCTATCAATCAGGATGTCACTAGAATTTTTCATTTATCTAACTTTATTTGTTTCGGTAGGCCTTTATCTTCGCGCTATCTTTATCTGTTTCAGTAAGCTCTTTATCTCCATGATAAACTATCCATCCCTTATCTCTCCATGCTGAACCTTTTGTGTGTGTCGCTGCCAGTCACGACAATGTGCTGTATGTATGTCTTATCGTCTGAAAAAGCTGCAGTAAATACAATACAATACTTTATTTGTAACATTACACTTACATAGTTGAGCAGGTGCTCGTAAATTGGTGACTCGTCAAAATATTAAACCTAAACTTAAACATCAGAAATAAGTCTACAATACAATATGTTACAAAGTATAATAAAGCAAGAAAATATTAATTATGTACAATATCTAGAGTATATAGTTTTCCTAAAGTTGAACAGACACTAAGATACAATTGAGATCACAATGCATTATCCATGTATTCCTGAATTGAATAGTATGCTTTGTTGGTGAATAAACTTACCTTACACAATACCTTGCTGCTTGTTGCTCTTTTGTAAATGCTGTAAAACAAAAGCCTCCATAGATAGAGTCAAACTGAAAAATTCAATGTCACGACCGGATTTGAACCATGGATCTCCTGGTTTCCGTCCAGTTGCTCTTACCCATTGAGCTACCATGGCTGACCACAGTTTATTCGCCCCCATATATTCCAGAAAGGCTTCTCTTTCAATTTCTCCTCTTCGAGGTATTCTCTCACAGTTATAATGATTCAAGTGATTCTGATATAAGCGGTGCTTCTCCACTACAAGCATAAAAATCTCATAAGTATGCCTCTTTTGTTACAATGATCTTTGCATTGATGTATTCTTGCATATTCTAACGACTTTACCCACTGCAGTTACAACCAAATCACCTTCGTCTACATAATCTTAACATGATTTTCACATAGCTGATTTGATTTGATTTGATTTGATTTATTGATTCATCCATTAAAACATGTACATGTTATAGGACATGTCAAATTAAAAACTAAGTACAATATTTATAATTAAGGTAGCTAACTAAATATTTACAAATTTAAAAATTCATCCACGCTGTAGAAGCTATTGGCTCTAAGGAAGTTTAATAACAATTTCTTAAATTGATGTTGTGATTCAATCTTTTTTATAGATTCAGGTATCTTATTGTAAAGATGTAAGCCAGCATATGTGAAACTATTTTCATACATCTTTGTTTTGTGTAACTTCACAAATAAATTATTCTTTGTTCTAGTGTTGTGTATATGAATTTCAGAATTTGTTTTGAATAAACTTAGGCTTGCTTTCATATGTTCAAGAGTTTCATATATGTATATACTTGGCAGTGGTAAGATACCTAATTTACTGAAGTATGGCTTACAACTAGTTGTGCTTGAGACATCTGCTATGATTCTGATTATTTTCTTTTGGTATCTGAATACTTTTATACTGTCTTTAGAATTTCCCCAAAAAATTATACCATATGCCAACAAACTGTGTATATATGAAAAGTACACTATTCTCCGAACTTTCAAGCTTGACATGCCTGTAATCGCCCTCATTAAGAAACACATTTTACTAAGCTTTTTCGTCAATGCCTCTATGTGCCTCTCTCTCCATATGAAATGTCAATCACTTTCTAGATTGGCGACCAGTTTAAGTTTTTCTCTCTAATTCTTTACCTCTGAAAGTTAGAGGTATGAAATACAAATCCTTCAACTACTTCATAAGCTTTGCAAAAATCAGTCACCATTTCTTCAATAAGCGTTTCGTTTGCTAAAGTTGACAATTTACCTAAGTAGTTTTTGACCTCATATAATCTGCTGCTGCTCTTTTCTGAGAATTAAGATATATATTTACAAAATATTGAACAACATTCATTTATATCACTTGTAGGATAACATGTGAATTTTAAAATTATTTATTTTTCAGACAACCGTGAATGTAATCCAGACACGGAATTCGCTTGCAAGAATGGAAGATGTATTCAAAAGCTGTGGATGTGTGACTTTGATAATGACTGTGGTGATGATTCAGATGAACCAGCTTACATGTGCAGGTAGTACAGCTTTGTGTAGATAAATATATTTTATGCTCACCTTCTTCTCGGGCAGCCAGCCAGGTGAAAAAATGATTAGATTATTAATTTATAGATGAGTCGTATTTATCACAATCAACGTTTCAGGAGTGTGCATCTCTCCCGTCATCAGGATATTTATAAAATGTTATAACCCGAGAAGAAAGTGAGCATATTCGTCGCCAGGAAAGCTTCTGGTCTTATTTTAAATATATTTTATTTTAGTGCTCTCTTTTGTAATTTACGTCCTCCAACATTAAGTCATGTTGGACGATGAAAGAAATGAGTGAAATGATACTCGAATGAGTCTGGGTTCCATGGAGCTTAGAGTTACCTGACATTCGTCTAGCAGGATAAGGGGAAACCCCGGAAAAAACTTTCAGTGCTCTTACACACGCTGAATTAGAACAAATATGAGGCTTGTTTTTAAAGTAAGTACCATTAAATATTTTGCCATTGCAATCATAATTTCGAGCATTTGCTATCACTTTCTCTATTCATTAGCAAGCCAGACACAGTTGTGTGCAGTTGTCAGTGTATGTTTTCCTATTGCTAGAGCATTTAAAAATGTTCAACATTATCTAACCCAACAGTGGTAAAGTCAGATCATTGTTTTGTTTTTAAAGGCAAGAAACTTATGTCTGCAAACATTATTGCAGTTGTGTGTCATTTAAAGATGATAATGTCTGAGCACACATACCCATACCCAAGATCTGTCACATCGTTTGGTTAGGAACAATTTGAACACCCTCCTTACAGTCCAGATTTGGCACTAAGCAATTTTCATTTGAAGAAGTTTGTTGGTGAAAAACATTTCAATGAAACAAGAAGTGAAGATTGAATTACTTTGTTGGAAGTTTTAAGTAGAGTGATGTGCAAAGAATTTTTAGAAATTAAAAGTAAGTCAGTTTGCTGACATTACATCATTTAAAAATTGTGAGAGAATGGGAGCAATCGAGTGGAGAAAATGGTTTTTTATTCCTTTTGGCCTTAATAATGGTATTTAAAGTTTTTCCTTGGCTTTTGCCTTAATTGTGTACATAGATTTTGTTTGTAATTTGATTTACAGTTTTAATAATTTAGTGTTCTTTACATCTGCCTTTTGCAGACAACCCTACAGTTGAGCGCCCTTATATATACATTTATTTATACTATAGTTCCTAGTTACACCTGATCACTACAAAACATATTTTCATCCATTTTGTTATCATAATGGCTTGCATTCAAACAGAAATGATCTATTTGTAGTTTCATTTTTACAGGTTGTCTGAGTGTCCTATAAAAGTGCACAAAATAGATATATTCTGTAATATCTGTTTCCTTATTTAATTGAATACATTTTAGGCAAAGGAACTGTACCACCGGTTGGCAGAGGTGTCCTGGGCGCTCTAACTATCGTTGCATTCCCAAATGGTTGTTCTGTGATGGAAAAGACGACTGTAGAGATGGTAGTGATGAGCTGCCTGAAAACTGCCCCAAGTGCCATGAAACTGGAGATTTCCGTTGTGCAAACAATAGGTGCATTCCAAAGTAAGTATTATCTGTTTCTTGCTTGTTTTGTAGTTTGTTGAAATAACAGATTAAGAAAGTCATTTGAATTTTACACATCAGACTTAATGAAGCAAGTAAATGGTAAGACTAAATTAATACGTTCTAGACGCTGGCTGTGTGATTTTGAGAACGACTGCGGAGACAACAGCGATGAACAAGATTCTCTCTGCCATGGTTCCTACAGAGACTGTTCTGAATCAGAATTCCGCTGTGCCAATAACAAATGCATTCCTAACAGATGGAGATGTGATCATGATGATGACTGTGGTGATAACTCTGACGAAGTTAACTGCTCTGGCTTCCAGTGCAAGGTAAGCTTTCAATGAATACAATTATTTACAGCAGGGGCGGTTCTTCCTTGATGCTTTTGAATCACTGCGTCACCTAGTTGTTTTTAAATAACTTACATGGTTATGTTTTATGTTGTAGCATTTAATTTTGCTTTATAAAAATTCTCCAAGTTATGTTTTGTAAAGTAGGTGCTCTCTTCACGCCCACACATCGGTAATGCAGCTAGCTTACTTCTCGACTAGTGATCTATTATTAAAAAGCCAAAGTGACTTTAACACTTGTGGTGAGTGAAGAGAGGTTGGAGGAGCAGAATGCATTGCTGGTTACCATGACTACGGATTTGATTCATAGAAACAGTATATTCCGCACCAACTTGTATTGCCAACACTATACTCCAAACACACATAACTATACAGGAGCTTCTTCCTACTTTTTCATTTATTTGAAAAGAAATTTGTTGGTAGAAGTGGTAACCCACTTGAAGCAAGCCCTGCATGTCATGTTTGATTGTACTTCTTTGCACTAAACAATTAACTGGATTAATAAATTACCTACTTACTTACTCACATTCACACTCTCATTCATACTTCCAGACTCTGGGGAAGACGAGGAATCATCTTGGTTGGAGAAAACTCCCCACCCCCAGCCGGGAATCGAACCCTGGACCTCTTGCATAGTAGGCAGATGCTCTACCGACTAAGCTACGGGGGCCAGCCTTTTTGTTTTTTTCCCCTTGCTTTGATGGGACCAACAGCAAATATTGACATCAGAACTAAAGAACATATACGCAACATTAAAAATGGTGAAATAGAAAAATCAGCCATTACTTTTCATTTTTTGAATTCCAGACATGACATTAACTTAGAGACATCTTTAATAAAATAGATTAATCATCCCATAGATCTCTCCTTATGGGAAAAAGTCTTCATCAATAAAAATCGTCATAGAATCATGAATTTCGAAACTCCAGCACTGGACATCTTTGACAAATACCTCATGCCATCTACCGACGATATGGAGAAGGAGGAAAAACACTACAATTTGCACTATTTGAAGCTCAGCTGAAGATGGGAGCAACAGCTCTTGAAACATGTCCTGTGAAAAACAGTGTTAGTGAAGCAATGTGTCAATATCGTCTCAATTCACTTTTATTTTAACTTGTGCTTCTCTGTCTCTACACTTCTTTCAATTTTTATACTTTGAACTTACAAACATTTTCAATTTTAATGTCTATTATTATTGTAACGCAGAAGAATTAATTTTCCGGTGTAAATGCAACAAATTGTTGAAGACAATTTTGATGGAAGTATTTTTTAGGAGATAAAAGTTTCATAATACAAGGTTTTTACAACCTCTGATCGTGGATTTGCACCCTGTGTAGCAGAGGAATTATCCTGCCATAATGCTCACTACTATAAAGTCAATATGTTAGTTGTAACAGAACTACTAGTACTTAAACATGGCTGGTATCATTGTTTCTCCCGCAAGTGAGTTGTGAAGCATCATTCGTTTTTTGCAGGCAGAAGGGAATAATGCTGTAGAAATTCATTGAAAAAGTAGCCATGTCTATGATTCACCCTGTATGAGTAGGGGTGTCGTGCGTGAATGGAACAGAAAATTTAAAGAACTCAGTTTACTTAGTTCCATTTGGAAGTGTTTGATTACCTAGCATACAGTCCAGATCTAGCACTGAGTGACTTTCATCTTTTTTGGCAGTTGAAGAAAGAACTGCAAAGATAGCACTTTTGCTAGAACATCAAGATGCCGTGATAACCTATCTTCGTTTATGAGGAGGGTGCTGGAAAGCTTGTTTATCGATATGAAAAATGTCTTAATCTTCATGGTGACCTTGTGGAAAAGTAACTAACTGTGCTTGATTCGTGGTGATTCACATTTGTCTTTCTGTTATACTCCATGGGAGGTTGAAAAAGCAACAGCCCTTGTATTGGTTACTTTCTATTAGAGACATTTTGCTTGTTGTTTCAGAATGGCACATTCCAGTGCCACAGCGGACATTGCATAGCTGCTTACTTCCGTTGTGATGGAGACAGGGACTGCAGGGATATGAGTGATGAAATGAATTGTCCAGCAAGGTTTCCAGGAGGACGTTATTGTCCAGATACCAAGTTTGAATGCAGCAACCATCTTTGTGTGAGTCAAGGCGACCTTTGCGACGGAACCGATGACTGTGGTGACAATTCTGATGAGAGTCCCATGCTTTGCAGTAAGTATTACATTATATTTAAATCCCTGTCTTTTCTAATAGAGATGTAAAATTCATAAAGCTCTTTTATGAAGTTGTTTGTCCTTTGTATAGCAAGAGATAGCTGCTCTGCAGATAAAGTATGATATCAATATTGTTAACATCAAAGAAAACTGCAAAAACAGATTTGAAGAAGCGGTGACTGAACTACTTGGTAGTCCAGTGCACATTTGTGTACAGACTGCAGCACTCTTTGTTTCAGTAACAGACAACAGTTACAATCATAGAGAATTGTTATGTGATTTCCCTCATTGTTTGTAGTTAGAATTATAATGTCGACATTATAATTATGCCAGTTCATATTCTCAGAATTAGAATTGCTTATAACTGCAAATTCTTTGTGTGATGCAATAATATGAACCTTTATCGACAGTTTATGGTATTACAGAACACTGGGAGCGAAACATAACAAGGAAAATTCAATAATATACTTTTAAACACACTGGACTGTCATTAGCACTCTACTGTTTTAAATTAATAAATAAACTATACAATATGGAAATTTTTAAAAGACAATAATGTGTTCACTTCAGTAATGACATATATGTTGAAAATAACTCTTGAGAATTCATGTAAAATATGTAAATAAATAATATATGTAGTGGCTGGGCATTAACTGGTTAAAAGTATGTTATAATCGAAGTACATAAGCTTTCACGGCCGGATTCATTTGGTAGATAATTATTATCCGGGCTTGTGGGCCGTGCTCTAGTGAAAAATCTTCTTCCAGACATTTCATTTGAAGCTGCATCGAACATCCTCAGTGGCATGGCCGTAAAACTCTCATTGTACTCTCAGTTACGACTGATACGGAGTCTGTCGATTTCACGGACTTTTTATGTCTTCCATGTGGGCGAAGCCATCCTCTGGAAGGTGCGCTCGTTCCTGATAGGTTCAGCCACTTCATTGGCTGGACTATGAAGGGGCTGCTTTTATTAAAACTGGTTGGTGCCAATGTATGGGTGATTGTAGCTACTGCTGTTGGTGGCATATGTGCCTGGGTTTGTGTCCGGATGGGTTTCTGATGTCTATTCCTTAAAGCTGGATGCCAAGCTTTATTTAACCTCTTAGTTTCTTCATTCCTGTTGAAGTTATTTTTGTGTTTATACATTTCTATGGCTTCCCGACTTAAGCGAGAAATATAATGGACATCAGAGGACAGGACAGCCATATCAGCGTATTGTATGATGTGTTCTCCAGGCGCTAGTAAAGCATGTTCCACGAGTGCAGATTTTTCTGGCTGTCCGAGATGGCAGCACCTCTTCCGTTCTGTAATGCATGTGTTTATCGAGTGCTGAGTTGTCCCTATATAAACATTTTCCACTAGACTACAGCCCACAAGCCTGGATAATCATTATCTACCATATGTTATAAATGTCACTTCCAATATAACAACATAAGGATTAGAGAACTACTATGTCTCTGTTGCTTACAGTGAATTTCAGCTGTGATACTCTGCGGAGATTCCAGTGTGACAATCACCGCTGTGTTCCTCGGTATCAGCTCTGTGATGGCATTGACAACTGCGGTGATGGCAGTGATGAGAACAATATGACATTGTGTGCTAGTCGAATCAAGCCATGTAACTTATATGCAGAGTATCAGTGTGCTAACAAGAAGTGCATAGATCGTTCTCGAATTTGTGATTTTGCCGACGACTGTGGTGATTCATCTGATGAACTTGGTTGCCGTAAGTAACTATCATATACTTGCATGCTTAGTCTCTGTGTTAGATAAATTACTGTAATAATTATTATTATTTTTAACTTTCCATTTGCTTCTCTACAAAAATGTCAAGTTTATAATTTTCTTCAAATTTATTCAGCCATTCCCACCAGGCGATTGTCTTATGATTTCAATAATTAAAAATTAAACAATAAGTCGACTGAGACGCTCTGTACTTCACATACCACCCATTTTCTTTCTATGCATTTTGCCACTTGAAGGCATTATTGAGAAGTTGTCGACTGGCTAGAACTTTGGTGTTCCAGCTGATCATGTTTCTCCACAGACGAAACATCTGGCAGCAATTCATTGAGGCTAAATAAACTATTTTCTTCCGATGGCATATCAAACTTCATTTAATCTAGTATGAAGAAATGATTAATTTCCATCAATAAACTTAAATTTCTTTATATACATATTTTCCCCAGATGTTTAATTCTTGATTCAAGTGAACTAATTTCATTAGTTAAGATTTTATGTTCTATGTTCTGGTTATGATCCCAGAAATGCGCTGCTGCTGCTGCGGATTAATCTGTTTCTTTCCGCTTGATGTTCCTAAAGTGTTCTTTTAATCTGGTTCCATTGTTATGGTTTGTCTTTCCAATGCATATCTTACTATGTCCAAGTAATTAATTCTATAAATGTCAGACTTCTTTTCCAGCAGAACTTTTCTGATTTTGGTTTTTTGATGAGGTTTCTGATATTCAATTTGTTTATTGGTGCCATGATAATTTTAAATTCACTAAAAATCTTTAGTTCACATCAGCCCTGAGCAACTAGAGGATTTTAAAATATTTACAGTGAATTTAATATTACCCTAGCACCAGTGAACAGATTCAATATCAGAATACATAAAATATGAAGCTATTAACAGTGAAGCAAACAAATATAATAATTTGTAACTTGAAAAACTTCACTTATCTTTTAAGGAATGATGACCGTATTTCTTACAAATTGAATAGGATCACGATTTCGTGAAAAAATCATCCTCATCATCAGCTCGAACCATCAACAAACTCATTAACATTACCGTCGCTAGATGTCACTATGTTTATTTTAGTACTACCAACATCTGAAAATGAAACAAATTTAAAAACAGAATCAACTGCCGGTATTTCAAAATTCATTACATGATTATTAAATTTTAGATGAGTCGCATTTTTTACACATCTGCTTCACTTTCGCACCTATTTTGAGGACATGTTTCGCAAATCTTCGTTTGCATCTATGGCTCTTGTGCGACTGACGCTAGATCCAGCGGTGTGGGTAATTCTGGGGTTGTTGCTGCCATCTGTTGATTTAGTGATGAACTGAAATGTGGGATTCTCTTCTAGCGGGATTTCAAAGTTCATTAGTTGGTTTTTATGTTTTTCTATGTATATCCTCTCCCATATGACGAGTTCACTATGTTTTTGTACGTATTTTAGTAATTCTGTGCTATCTTCAATTTCATGATTTTCAGACCAGAAATGAGCTGCTATTGCGGACTTATCAATAGTGATAAGTGAAGCAGATGTGTAAAAAATGCTACTCATCTAAAATTTAATAATTTTTCGCTTCACTGTGGTGTTCCAATACAGTTGAATCTCGATATCATTACATGATGTTTATTTTTTAAAATAAATATCTTTTCCCAAACCATTAAATCTATCAGACCATTTAATTGTTTTAATAATTTAACTTCTAGATTTATTTCATGGTTAAATGATGAGTTTGTTGGTGGTTCGAGCTGATGATGTGGATGATTTATTCACAAAATCGCGATCCTATTCAGTTTGTAAGAAATATGGCTATAATTTCTTAAAAGATAAGTGAAGTTTTTCAATTCCTTTTCTGGAAGTGTTGAAAACAGTGTTGTGGTAATAAATTAAATTTAAAGGGGGTTAATTAATAACACTAAACAACACTTACTTTTTAAATTTTTTTATTATAAAAAATGTGGTTTTTTCCCCCAAAAATGCATGGTAACTGCTGATTTTACTAATTGTTTGTATTTTATGTTTCTAAAGTGTTCCTTTGCTCTTGTTTCTAAATTTCTTTTGGTTTTTCCAATATAAATTTGACTACAGTCACAGCATTCAATTTGATATATACCAGATTTTTTATTAGATGGAATGGCATCTTTGATGTTTGAGCAGATTAGGTTTTTTAAGGAGTAATGGTTGACTAGTGCTAGTTGAATGTTTTGCTTTTTGAAGTTTTTCAAGTTACAAATTATTATATTTGTATATATCATTATCAGAAACGTCATCAAAAAACCAAAAACAGAAAAAATATGGAAGTACAGAGTGTCTCAGTTGATTCAGTATAGTTTTAATTATTATATTACTTCACAGTGTTAATTCCAAGTTGCCTTTCCAAATTAATAATGCCATTTATCTAATCAGCTGACATAAAAGGCTGAATAAATCCTGCTTTGTATTTTGAAACTATTCTTATTTTACAGGTCCCTACTTTAGTATGCAATACGAAAGTTGTACATAACTAGTACAGAAAAAGGTAGTAATCATTTCAGCAGGATAGATGTACTTAGCCTTAAAATGCTTAATCTGATATTTGCTGTTGCAGATCATTCAAAGACTTGTACTGAGATAAACAAAGGTGGCTGTGAACATCACTGCATGAATCTAACTGATGGTGGATATATCTGCGCTTGTTATTCAGGATTTATTATTTCTCCAGATAACAGGAAAAAATGTTTAGGTATGATAAAATTATCTATCTGTTTTAATCTTTAAAAATGAAAACCAGAATGATCAAATAACTGTTAAAAAAGCATAGCTTGAAAAGAATATATTGATTTTTGAAAGTAATGAGTCGGTAATTCAAACACAAACATCACTTAAATTATCCTTACTTGGACATGTGTTGGAGAACGGTATGTCCCCATCGTCAGCAGTTATCCGACTGGTTGGATCTGTGGTTTCTTGAAGTGAGCTAGTTGTCTGTGGTGGCATCTGTTGACTTCCAAAGAGAGTTTTCAGGCAGCAATTTACTTTAAATTTTGAATTGCCGCCTGAAAGCTCTCTTTGGAAGTTCATCTCACAGACAACCTATCCTATATATGCATATATATGCATATATATCCTATATATGCCTGATTTTTATTCATGTTTTTTAAGGGATTATTTAACAATTTCTTGATTGAGTATTTGCAAGGTTGAACAACATAATTTTGTTTCTCAAAACTGATCCAGGTTATATGGATGTCCGGGTTAAAGAGGTTTTACTGTATGTAATAAAACCTTTATAAATATCTATTTTAATTAACATTAAGTAACTTTTGTAAGAATTGTTTGTACAAGTTAAAGTTATTATTTCCATTTGTTGTTTGCAGATGTGGACGAGTGTGCCACAGGTGCACATCACTGCTCTCAGCTCTGCACCAATCTTAACGGCACATACAGCTGCTCTTGTAGACAAGGATTTATCCTGTCTGATGGACTGAGTGGGGTATGCAAGGTTGAATCCTCTGAGGTCACAATTCTATATTCAAGTGGTCCAGAAATCAGATCCTACAGGACAATGGAGCGTAGAGAGTTAGACGTGATCCAGGACGAAAAGAGAATAGAAGCTATTGATTATGATCCAAGACTTGAGATTGTGTTCTGGGCTGACTCGTATGATAAGACCATCAAACGTTCCTACATGATTGATGCACAGAATGGAGAAGTGAAAGCTGGCTTTGCTCAGGACCTTAACATGAAAGGTGGGTCTTGAAAAGTAATTTTAAAATGTATATGTGTATGTTCTCGGGAAACAAGCCAGGTGAAAAGGTGATTAGAAATCAACGTTTTGGGAGTGTACATCTCTCCCATCATCAGGATATTTTTAAGAAATGTTATAACCACAAAATAGATATAACACAATATATATGTACATTATTATAATAATATGTATTATTAATATTACATAGATACAAATCGAGATGTGCATTTTTTTCAGGTCATGCTAAACCAACCAGTCTTGCAGTTGATTGGGTGGCAGGTAATCTGTATTGGACAGAGACGGATCGTTCTGGATCCAAACCTCGAGGTCGTGTTATGGTTGCCAAAGCAGATGGACGCTATCGAAGGTCGCTCATTTCATCTGGTCTGGAGGCTCCAACATCTGTGGTGGTTGATCCTCAGTTAGGGCGCATGTTCTGGAGTGACGCTGGGGCAGCACCAAAGATTGAAACTTCATGGATGGATGGCACCAAAAGACGACCCTTAGTTACAACAGGAATACGACATCCTACTGGATTGGCTATTGATTATGCCATGGATCACACATTATATTGGGTTGATACCAAACTGAATAACATTGAAATGATGAGGCAAGATGGAAGTAACAGAGCAGTTGTCCTTAAAGGAGGTAAGCACATTATTGCAACCTCAATCTCATGTTATCACTGCATGTTTTAACATGCTGTAGATTAACCAGGTTTCACTGTAAAACAGTCATGGCTGCTGTCGTACTCACCTCAAATGATTTCTGTTACAGAAAGTCTTCATCACCCAATTTCACTAGATGTGTTCGAGAGTGACATGTTCTGGGTCACACGTGACACTGGTGAGCTCGTAAAGCAGGATAAATTTGGAAGGGGTGTACCTGTTGTTATTGCCAAGGATTTGGTCAATCCATCAGGAGTAAAAGGTTTGTTTGTTTATTTGTCTAAAAATTTTTCCTAGAGCTCTACCAAGGGCAGTACATATACAATTTTGGAGTATACTGGTAACTAACTTTTTTTGTTCCATTTACATTTATGAGGGTCGGCTAATAAGTCCCGGGCCTCATTAAAAAAATTTAAAATTGCTTTCTTTTTGCTTCTCAACATAATCTCCAGAAAAGCTAATGCATTTGTCATACCAGTGTTGCAATTTAATTAAACCATATCGGTAATGTGATTTATCAATGACCTCCTCGTTGTTGTGAAATCTTCGTCCTCTAAGAAATGTTTTGAGGTTCGGGAACAGGTGGTGGTCACTGTGTGCTAGATCTAGGGAATAGGTTGGATGTTCAAGCAATTCAAACTTTAATTCGCACATTTTTCCCATTGCAATGACTGAACGATGGGCCGGAGCATTTTCGTGAAGTAATAAGATTTTTTTTTTGTCAAATGAGTCTTTTTCTTCTCACCCCATCACTCAAGCATTGCAATAAGCTTGCGTAGTAGTTACTAGTGATACTTTTACCCTCTTCCATGTAATCAAAAATAATTCCATGTATCCCAGAAAACACTTGCCATAACCGTGTTAGCTTACAAAATTGACTTTGCCTTTTTTTGGAGTTGGTTCCCCTGGTGCAATCCCCTGTTTTGACTGTAATTTACTTTCTGGAGTTTAGTGATGTATCCAATTTCATCCATGGTAATAAGCTGTCTCAAACATTAACTGGGATTTTTACGGTAGAGCTCCAACTTCTTAACAGAAACAGTTTTTCTTTGCAACTTTCAATCAGGTGTCAACAAACATGGCACTCATCTTGTACAGACCTTGT
Source organism: Mantis religiosa (assembly GCA_030765055.1). Lineage (NCBI taxonomy): Eukaryota > Metazoa > Arthropoda > Insecta > Mantodea > Mantidae > Mantis > Mantis religiosa. The sequence continues at coordinate 24,999,766 of CM060957.1, forward strand.
GAAAGCCCAAAACATTACTTAAAATATTACCTGCATATTCTTTTGATACGTTTACAGCCTCTGCTATCTCAAACAACTTTAATCTGCGGTCTTCCAGTACTAAACCATGAATTTTTTCAATGATCTCTGGAGTTGTGACTTCCACAGTACGTCCAGAGCGAGGCTCATCACTAGTGCTCGTACGTCCCATTTTAAACTCTACAACCAACCTTTTAATCATTGTATATGAAGGGGTAGAGTCTTTCAATGTACTGTCCATTTCCTCCTTGATTTATTTAGCAGTTAAGCCTTTCAAAAGGAAATATTTAATCACTGCTTGTTTTTCCAAATCCTCCATTTTCGTGAAACCTCTACACTTGTCTTGTTGAAAATACTGTCATTCAGAAATTAAACAAGCTATTGACCTGTAGCTATGGATAGTCTAGAGTTAAACTCTATGATGCTATCCGGCAAACTGGCCCAGTGGCAACATTTAATAATAATTTATTGCCAATAGACTCTTACAAGAGCATCTGACACTGTCAATTATCTCTATACAGTCAAAATACAAAATGATCAAAATACATAAGTTATTTACAAAATATAGAGTTGTTTACAAAAGTATAAGTTATTTAAAAAGATCAAAATGCCTAAATTACGTACAAACCTTATTGTATACATAGGTATACAACTCATTTATACTACATACATACATATATATTACAGTTCATTTATACTATACAAACATTTTTGAATTAGGTATGATTTTAAGACCAGTTTAAATTTTGAGTCAGAAGTATTCTTAATTACAGATGGCAATTTATTATACAATATGGCTCCTATTTTAAATGGATCTTTATTAGTTTGAGTTTTATTCGTGCTCACCCTATGGTAATCAGTTGCTCTCCTCGTATCATATGTATGGCAATCTTTATTGAGGATGTTATGTTGCTTTCGGTCTTTTACAAGTATAATGGTTTTGAATACATAGAGTGATACTACTGTTAGGATGTTTTGTGATTTAAATGTATCCCGACATGTTTGTTGAAAACGAAGGTTGTACATGGTTCGTATGCATTTCTTTTGTACTTTTAATAGTCTGTCCATATTGGTTTTACTTGTTGCCCCCCAAATTTCAATACCATATGTTAAGTGTGGGAAGATAATGCCATAATACGCAGTTTTAAGAGTATTGATATTCCCATATTTTGCTAGTTGTCGTAATAGGTAGAGTCCCGAGTTCATTTTATTACAAACCATGTCTACGTTTGTACTGTAGGTTAGAGTATCTTCTATGTGAACGCCCAAAAATTTAAAGTTTCTTACCCGTTCCAAAGGTATATTGTTAATGTTTATATTTAGATCATCGCTTTGAAATGTCATAAATTTTGTTTTTCCTATATTTAACTTTAGTCCATTGTTTAGAAAGTACCGAGATATTTCGCCAATTGCATTTGTTGTTTTTTCTTCTAAGCTTTCTTCTCCTTCACTCCAACATATTATAGATGTATCATCTGCATATGAGATGACCTTGCTGTTTACTGGTTCAGGTAAGTCATTAATATAAATAAAAAAAAGTATAGGTCCTAGTACTGATCCCTGTGGTACACCAGATTTCACTACGTTATATTCTGATTTAATGTGGCTTATAACATCCCCTTTTTTCCAAGTTATTTCTGTACATTGCAAACGATTTTTAAGATATGATGTTAATAGTTTATTAATTTGTCCTCTGAAGCCATAGTACTCTAATTTTGAGATGAGATGATCATGGGATACAGAGTCAAAAGCTTTGGAGAGGTCTAAGTAAATTCCAGCTGTAAATTCCACATCTATATGTGAGGCCCGGGACTTACCAGCCGACCCTCATACTGTAAATATATTATACACAGTTTTTGATATTCTCAAGTTAAGCAAATTATAATATTTATACGTAAAAAAAAGGAAGTAAACAAGAGTTTACGAAAACAGTTTTCCACAATTTCTGAAATGTTCATCAATTTCCTTAAAGATAAGTGAAGTTTTGTTACAAATAATTATATTTTGTGTAGTATAATATTTATAGTTTGCAATATAAAATAAATATGTAAATTTTTTCATCCTACAGAAATTATAGTATTACATTTATGCCCGATTTCACCAGCAGATATTAAGACATGGGTTTAACAATAGTTATAACAAAAATTGCATTTCACCAACAAGTGTTAGCTTAACACTCGTGTTAAATCTCTTGGTAAACTAACAAGTCAAATTTCTGATGTTAAATCCTTAGCAATTGTAAAAAGTCAAGATGGCAGACGTGAAGGCAGCTGTTGATGTCGATTTGCTATATTTAAGACCGTCTAAATGACATTCGTAATAGAGTGTGGCCTATGAGGAGAAATTATTTTGAGGAGCTATCAGGTGAAAATTTTCTACAGAGGTATAGACTGTCCAACCAAGTTGTTATGAAGGTTACTGAGGAAGTACAAGAGAGGTTAGAACATGCATGCATACATGGAATATGCCGATCTCACCTTTGCTTCAAGTATTAATAACTTTGCAATTTTATAATTCACTGAATTATGTGGATAATACACTGTCCACCTCCCGTCTTGAAACGTTCAAGTCACTTGTCACTTGTACTTCTTCGCACCTTGTTTCAAATTTACGTAATACTGAAGAAGATGTTTCGTGTTTCTAGCAATGACACATGCATTTGAATTAAATTCGTTTCCAATTTTTTTCCTACGTGACATCTTTCTCTTTTACATTGACAGCATCCGTCCTCCTATTTTCCATGATATCCTTATACTTCGTCACCAATTCAATTAACAATTCTTTCTCCTACTAAAATTAGGCAAGTGAGTCAACCTTGCATTTTAGTAACAATGGCACTCCACTTTCTGAAATACTTCTTTTTATTCTATATAATTCTTTCTCCATCGATGAGAAATTTGTTTCACAGCTTTTGTTTACAAATTTGTTTATCCGCCATTTCTTTAGCTGTCTGCAGACGAAAGTGGAAACAAAAGTGCATCGCAGTATGTTCAGAAAATAATACGACTCATCCATAGCCTTCTATAGCTGTAATATTTACAAGTTTCTTGGCGTTAACACGTGTTTGTTAACATTTTCAAAAAACAGGTTGGTGAAATGCAAGAAATTTAACAACTTTGTTAGAGCTGTTACAGTTGTTACGTTACATTTGTTAACGTCGATTTTAACATCTGTTGCTGAAATCGGGCATTGGTTAATTTATACGCTTCTAAAATATAAAAAGCTTATTACAATAAAATATAGTAGTTTGTTACAAACTTCATTTATTGCTTTAAGAAACTGTAAATTCTTAACAAAACTCATGAGATTGGTTTTGCAAATATTCACTGTCATCATAGTATAAGATTACTTAGTCTGTGATGAAAATGAAACAAAGTACAGAAACTTGAAGTCATAACATTGCTAGTTTTATAGAAAAACAAACATGAATATTAGATATTTTAAGATTACAAAGATAGACAGGAGCCATACCTTTTAAATTAAGAGTTACTTCATTGTTAAAACATAATATGTATGTGTTATAGTATACCATGCGCTGCGCTACAACACTACGTTGAGTGACCCATGCTACAGTAGCCCATGCTCACACTTGTGTCTAATTGTACCTGGTGGGCATCGTTGTGCCTGCCCTGACAACTCTAATGCCCGAAGTGGTGGCAACGAGGTGGCCTGTGATGCAGCAGCTGAGCGACCTCGCCCATCTCCCAGGGTCTGTCTCTGTCAAAATGGGGGCATTTGCAGAGAAACGGACACAGCAGAACTGGTGTGCGAGTGTCCGCCAGATTTTCTTGGAAGGTTCTGTGATAACTATGTGCAGAAAACTCCAGCTCCTGGGTCAGGAACCAACACTGCAGCTATTGTTATACCCATTGTTGTTATACTGCTCATCCTACTAGCTGCGGGAGCTGTGTACTTTGTTCTTCGTAAAAGACCATTGTAAGTATAAGCTAAATATAACCACAAATACTACTCCAGTATTATACCTAGTCTTGCCATAAATACTGTTACAAATTTTTGACACACACTGTACATCCAGTTTGGCACATAAACAACTGCGTGTATGCACACCTTAATCTTGAACCATTGTTAGTTGTCTTTGAAAGAGGAAGTATTTAGCTCCAGGTTTCACCATGGAATGGGATGATTATTAAAATCGTGTAGCCATCATTGCATTGCATAAAGTTGGAAAATCTCCTAGTGACATTTTCAAGATGCTACAAAAGCTGTAAATCAGCTGTATATTTGTGTACCACACTATTGAGCGATTCACTACAACTGGGACTGTAAAGGTTCGGCCGAGGGAGGGTCGACCAAGCAGTGTCAGGACTCCAGCAGCACAAAAAGCAGTGGCGGCTCATGTTCAGAGAAATCCTGTGTGGAAGTAGGCTATCTTGTCCCATGAAATGAACATTTCAAAAAGGACAATGTCCAGACTTCTGTCAGAGGACCTTGGACTAAGGGGCTTATCGCTGACATAAAGGACATTATCTTGACACACGCCTAAAGAAGCTGAGAGTGCTTAAATGTCAACACCTCCTACAGTGTTACACTTAAAATGGTCTTTGGAACATCACCACTGATGAAAAAGTTTTCACTATGGAGGAGTCTTTCGATGTGCAAAACGACAGGGTTTATGCATCATCATTTCGGCAAGCCAGCAATAAGGTTCCTAAAGTTCAGAGGGTTCATCATCCCTACTCAGTGATAGTGTGGTGGGGGGAGGGAGCTATTCTGGTAACCCCGGGCTACATTTTTGAAAAAAGGGTGTTAAAACCAGCGCCAGAATGAATGAAAGCACTGTTTTGGAGCTTATTGTCAAGAACTTGAGTGGCACATTGTTTCAAAACCAACTTTGGACTTTCCAGCAGAATTCTGCCCCTGCCCACAAGGCCAGGTCAACACAAGCATGGCTTCAGCGTCATGTTCCTGACTTCATTTCACCTGAAGTTTGGCCCAGTAGCAGTCCGGACCTGAATTCATTGAACTACTGACTGTGGTCACTTCTTGAGGGCATCACCTGCAAGAGGAGACACCTCACCATTGAAAGTTTAAAGCGTTCCTTGTTGTCAGCAGTGGCAGATTTCCTCCTGTGTAGTGTTTAACGCCCGCTTTTACTACATACGGCACCGCAGGCGAGATTTCCTCCTGGATGTCCTCCATTCCGCCATAGACAAGTGGCCACAAAGCTTCAGAGCCTGTATCCATGCAAAAGGTGGCCATTTTGGAAAAGTGATTGGTGCTGTGTGTAATGAATGCCTGTAGGTACAACATACTGAAAGCCAATTAAAATATTTTGCATGGTATTTGTGTTTTTCACTTTTCAAGTTGTAACATATTTATGGCTAGACTAGGTAATATATTTTATGCTTGACCATGCCAAAGTTTAGAATTTATACAACTGGTAGCAGTATTTTAATGGACCTCATTAAAGTATTGGAATTCGACCAATCAGAAGTGGCCACGTACCATTGTGAAAGCACAAGTATGGATTACGACAATGGTACTAGCGGCAGTTTAGAAAAAAGTCAAAATGTCTGACACTAGTAACAGTGACATTGAACTTATACCCCCAGAAATTACGGCAAAAGCACTCAATGTTACCAATAACTTGTTGCCACAAAAGTAAAGAAATATGTACGAGAAATTCTACTCACAATTCATGGATTGGAGAGTATCAAAAGGTATAAATTCATTCTCAGAAAATGTATTCCTAATGCATTGTCTCAAAATATGAAATCATCGACCTTGTGGACTCACTATTCTGTTTTGAAATCAACACTCAATATTAGGCACCAAATTGACTTATTTCACTAATTGTACAATAAATAACCTATATTTTAAATAAAGTCAGTTCTGTTCATATTATCATTAGCATTGATTGCAAATCTTATTTCAATAAATTCAATTTGTTCCAGTTTGTCTATACTTTCTTTTAGATTAAACTGTGTCATGCATAGACAGCTGTTTATAGAGAAGTGATCAAACTTTCTGCGCCTGCATACTACGTACTACGTCTCACTTTACTATTGTAACATATCACTCAGACCAGAAATAAATATTTGAAGGTAATGAGTCGGTAATTCAAAGACAAACATCACTTAAATTAATCTCAAAAACTACTTGTAGTTGGTTTATTGATACTCGTCACTTATTTTTTTTTATATTAATGAGAGACTAGTTTCAAAGGCATTTGCCTCCATTTTCAATCTCTTTCCAACTTGCTCTATTCTGTTCACAATAGAGATAGAAAAAGATAGATACCTACCTTTCTTAGATCTGAAGATAATCCATGAATTAAATAACATATCTTTTGGCATCTACAGGAAGCCAACACAAACAGATAATTACATCAAGAATGATAGCTACAACCCTACAGCCCACAAACATGCAGTTTTGGACAGCTTAGCATATAAACTAGTCAACATCCCATTGAAACAGGATGAATACAACAAAGTATATAACCACATGATTAACATAGCTGCAATTAATGGATACAGTAAACAATTAATAGAAAAGAAAATTTGGAAATTCAAGAAACAGGCACATATTGGATACCACAAAATTAACAGAATCAAAAACCGAGACGCAGTTCAGGAAATTCACATATCATCCCAGAGTGCATCATAAATTCAACAAGATATTCAGGAAGTACAACATCACCCTAGCCCCAATAAATAAATTCAGTTTAAAATACTTATTATGCAACAACCTGAAAGACCCAGTACCTGAAAACAGGAAATCAGGTATATATAAAACCAACTGCTCAGACTGCAATAAGTTGTGCATAGGAAAAACCAAAAGAAGTTTACAAATTAGATTATAGGAACATATGAGATCTGTGAAATACAAACAAATAGAAAAATCAGCAATAGCACACCATTTATGGTCTACCAATCATGAAATTGTACCAAATATAAAACTATTAAAGCCAGCCAGTAATGCAGCCAAACTCGATGTTTGGGAAAAATTGCTAATTATAAAAAATAAACAGTATACTTTAAATTTCGAATTGCCACCTGAAAACTCTCTTTAGAAGTTCATCTCACAGACAACAGATGCCACCACAGACAACCAGCTCACTTCAGGAAACCACGGATCCAACCAGTCGGATAACTGCTGATGATGGGGACAAAACGTTCTCCGAAACATGTCCAAGTAAGGATAATTTAAGTGATGTTTGTGTTTGAATTACCGACTCATTACTTTCAAATGTTAAATACACCACTTTTCTAACCTTTTGCTTCAAATAACAGAAATAAATCCTTTGAAATGAAAACATGATCAAGCATAAACAGTCATATGAAACTTGACTATAAAAGTAATTAAAACACTCTTAACATAATTATTAACCTTGTTTCACTTCGCTTGCTTGATTAATAATAATACTCATATTTTAATTACTACCATTATAGTCTTGTTGCATAATATACTATTATTGCAATTTACTTAAGATGAGTCGGCACTAGTAGCACCAACAACAGCTTTTTTACTCTCTGTTAACATGTTTCGAGAACATGTGTTCCTATCTTCAGAACGTGTGCTGGTGTTTCTATTGTGGTTTCCAAAATCAATTGTATATATATATATATGGGTAAGACAAAAGAAAATCTGTAAACCAGTCTAAAGGAACATGTGAGATGCTTAAAATACAAACAGCAGTATTATATGTGCCCGATAAGTTGAGCGCTCTGGTTTCAAGTCCTAATTTGGTAAGTTTCGTCTAACTTGGTAAACACAGATGACAACTTTGAAACTTGAAATGTGCTATACACTGACATCTAGTGGCTAATACGCTAAGCTTTATAATGTCTGCCATATTTCGTTTTGATCAATTTCGAGGTTAATTAGCTAACCAGTTTACAACAAAGGTATGTTGTGGATGTTATGGCTCTCGAAAGGGGACACATTATTATTTGTCTACCTCCATATAACTGTGATGTGAATGCAATTGAGCTGGTATGGGCAAAACTAAGGAATGTTTTCAGAGGATGCAACATTACTGGTGATATGTCGGCTCCAAATCTGCAGAAGCATTAGAAGCATTAGAAGCTATAGAAGCATTATCTTTCATAACTGCAATGCATTAAAAGAACATCCAAGAGCTGGAAGTGAAATATTGGAGAAATAATGGTGTAATAGAAAATGCAATTGATGAAATTATCGTCAACACATCAGAGGATGCTAGCGATGAAAGTGATGCACCAGACTCAAAGAATCACAAAGTGAATGAGTATTTATAACTGTCATAATATTTATTTTCTATTTTTATGTTATATAAATAGTAAGTATATAAATATAGAGCTTATCGGATTGAGATCAATTTACTATTTGTCCACATATCTCCATTTGCGGCGCATATCTTCGCTTATCTTACATGCTATTTTGCTGAACTGTGTTTTTCAAAGTTGACCACACTGCAGAAACAAAAGAGCATTAATTCTCGCTTCTTCCCCTCAGCCCGCACTACACCATAAATCTAGTGCTCAACTTATCATGCGTATATAGTAGAATTGGACACATAGGTAAAGATCTTCATAGATAGAGTCAGACTGAAAAATTCAATGCCATGGGCAGGATTCAAACCACAAATCTCCCAGTCTCTGTCCAGTTGCTCTTAAATCTTGAGCTACCATGGTCAACATGCCGACATTAACCTAATATAGATCTTCATTTTGAAGCACAAACGGCAGTTAATGAACTTTGATTTACCGCCACCAAGTACTCTGGAAGTACATTTCACTGTAAATGATGTCACCAATATAGATGACCACCACAACAGAAACAACAACACAGGTCAGTCGGACATGTTCAGAAGATGGGAACACATGTTTCTGATGTTTCCGGAACATGTAAACGGAGATTAAAAAAAGTGACGTCAGTGTTACTAGTGTCGACTCAAGTAAATGCAGCTTAACACATCACTGTTTCTAGGTTGTTCCACACATAAAAATATTTGTTATTATTTACAGTGGCAAAGGAGCTGGTTTGGGAGGATTGTCTAATTCTCAGAGTGTTTCGTTCAGACAAGGAACAAATGTTGAGTTTGGAAGTCCAACGTTTGCCACCAATGGCCCTCAAGGCAGAGTGGTAAGTTGACACATTCTTAAGTAAGACTCCTTGTAGTAAAGTAAAAAATTGGACATTAAATAAGCGCTGTTTAAAATTAATAATTTTTATGATTGTGTTTTATAAATAGAATAAAACTATGGGATATAATGGACAAGAGGGTTTTCCCCTCACATATAAAGACATTTAAATGTTTATACAAGGAAACTTACATTGGAATAAAAAAAGAAGAAATTAAAACTAACCAAGAAGTTATACAAGGATGCAGCCTGTCTCCAACTCTTCAACATATACAGGGTTTGAGTTTGATTTATGAGTCACTATGTTTACACTCTAACTTCACTTACTTGTTGTTGTATAATTGAAACGTTTTCAAGATCATTCGATCTCATCCTCAGCTGTTTGGTGACTAAATAAACCTTCCTCTTCTTCCACTACTACGGAACTCCGATCACTCTGCCATATGGTGTTAGGGGCACTAAGTTTTAATACTTCATTTAATGCCGGGATTTCAAAATTTATAACTTTATCACGGTTTTTGTTTATGAATATTTTTTCCCAAATATCCAATTCTATGGGTGTACTTAAAGATTTTAACAGTTTAATGTTGTGGTTTTCTGTCCAAAAATGGTGTGAAACTGCAGATTTTTCTGTTTGTTTCAACTTAATGTTCCTCTGGTGTTCTTTTTGCCTGGTTAACAAGTTTCTCTTAGTTTTTCCTATGTAGCTTTTTTCACAGGTTTCACAATTAATCTGATAAATTCCTGATTTCAAATTGTTGGGGATTGTATTTTTCAGTGGTTTATTTAGCAGGTTCCTCAGACTGAATTTGTTTTGGGGTGCTAGTTTTAAGTTTAATCTTTTGAAGATTCGTTCAAATTTTCTAAAAGCCCATGGATGGTAGGTGAATTTTCTATATTGCCAATTTGTATTTTTAAGTGGTGTGAGAGTGGTATTTTTTGATATCTTCAGTTTTTCTTTTCTCTTCATCATGTTCCTTATGATGGCTGGGTTGAATCCATTTAATACTGCTATGTCTTTTATGTGTTGTTGTTCTTTCAAAAATTCATCCTTACTCAGTGGGATGTTGTATAGCCGGTGAATTAGACTTCTAAAGGCAGCTAGTTGATGTGAAACTGGGTTGTATTCATTTTTCTTTATGTAATTATCTATGTGTGTGGGCTTCCTGTATATTCCAAAATCTGCACCATGACAATTTCTAGTTATCTTGAGGTCCAAAAAGGTTAGGGTGTTGTCTCTTTCTACTTCCATAGTGAACTGGATGTGATTATCTTGCAGGTTTAGTAATTTTAGAGAATCTTCTCTAAGTTTTTCCGGAATGATAGCAAAAACATCATCAACATATCTCTGCCAAAATTTATAAATCTGTGGGAAGGCCTTTACTATGTGTGTTTCAAAATGGTCTGCTAAAATAGGCGAAAGTGGGCTCCCCATAGCTAATCCTTTTGATTGTCTGTAGAGTAACGGTTAGACCAACTCTCAAATGAGTCAGTTGGAGAATTTAATGTCATATCGGCACGTTGGCCATAGTAGCTCAATGGTTAGAGCGGCTGGACAGAGACCAGAAGATCCATGGTTCAAATCCCGGCTATGGCATTGAATTTTTCAGTCTGACTCTATGTTTCCACTATTATAGTACATACAGTGTATGTGTTTTTAGGTGAAAGTTTGCTAATAGTAATTTATAAAATCCTTTAAAAATATTTCAGTGATGTACTTCCCCTCCCCCCCCCCCCCCCATCTTTCTTTGAATAACCTAGATTTGCTTTAAATCGGATCGGCCCTGGTCCCAGTTGATCCAGGTAAACGGCGTTCTACTGTATAAACAAAGCTTATAATGTAGTTAAAATGTATTTGCAATATTGAGAATTTGAATATATTTGCTGTATGAAACTTTGTATATAATTTAATTTTTAAGTTAAAATGTTATTTGATGCAGGAACCAATGAATGTGGAGTACAACATGGGTGATATTGGTGCCAAGAATCGTGATTTTAGCAATCCAATGTATGATGCATTGGGTAACATAGATGGAGGTGGTCCTACAGGCAACGGGGGCAGCGGAGGTGGTAGTGGAAGTATCTATGAGGTGCCATCTGACACAACTAAGTCAAAAGTACTTGCAGGTAACGGTGAAGTTGAGATCATGCCTCATCCCGAACCTGCTTCGGCAGTTCTCGCTCCATCCAGCGTCATTCAGAGGTCATCTCCACAAATTCACATACGACACAGGGAGCTGGATCCAAGCTCGACCGATACTGGGAAGGACACCCAGAAATTGGTTGAGGAGGACAAATCAGAGTGCTAGGTGCTTTACATGTTGTTAACACATTCCAAATGTGTCTTATGGTAAAAACTCGTGAGGGAGCGGTGAATGAATGCGAGAGAGCAAGACGTTTGCTGTTACGTCTAAGAAGAGTTTGGTATCTGATCATTCCTCCCTTCAAGAAAAGAATGTTATTTGTTTGCTAAAGATTTAGAAACATAAGCATACGAACCTTCGAATAAAAAGGAAAAAGTATAAAAAGAAAAGTTGCTGGGAAGCTGAGTGTAACACGATTTAATAATAATAATAAAAAAGGCTGATGTATTTTAAAATACCTGGCTCAAGATTGGTCACACAAGGTGTACTCTAAACAAACTTATCATTACAAAACCTTCCCGTTTTTATACCATTGGTGGAAATCTGTAACTATTTTTAATAATACCAACCAATTAAGCATTTATGTAAGGAAGTTGAGATAAATGACAAGGTATGTGAAATATAAACCAATAGATAAATATTTAATATATACTGTATTTTACGAAGAGGACGAATATTTTTGTTTGTGTGTTAATTTTGTCTTTTGTACAAGTGACGTTCTTAAGAAGAGGAAAGGCAGCTTTGCCAAGAGTGTAGTAAGCAGTAAGCCAGGGTACATGAGTTCGGTGCATAAATCCTTAAGTAATATGCTACCCCCTTTTTACAATCCTTAAACTCATGAAGTTTTATACAAGTTCCATAAAAAATAACAGAAAATAAGAGATTTCAAAAATATTTTTCTATTCCAAAACCTTAGTAAATGCACATAATATATTTAAAGAACTACAGATATTTTTAACTGTTGTAAATAAGTGAAGAAAACAATGTAAATTTATTTACAAAGCTGTCTTCAGAAATGGCTTTCTTTTACTTTTCATTTTCTTTTTTCCCCCACCTTTTCGTGAAAGATTTCACAATTTCAGATTAATTGTGAATTACTGTATTTATTTGTGTGTTGTCTCCACATTTTACTTAAGCATTAACTATTAGGTAGGTAAGACATAATATCTGCACTATTCGCAAAAGCAATAATTTTCAACTTGAAATAAGAGACTTGCCTATAGGGTTGCCACCCAATGCAGTATTGCCGAGATTCTCCCTAGGTTTTAGTAGCTGTCCCTGTCCCAACGCAATTTTGACAAGAAATCCAAATATCCTAAATTTCTTCTCATAAGTCAGTTTTTACTATTAACTATTCCTGAAGTTTTGTTGTAATCCATATTTGATGTTTATCTAAAATTTTGCTGGTAATTTTGAAAACTATTTTAAATTTAAATTTTCCAATGTACAAAAAATGGGCCCATGTTTTTTTAACAAATATAAGGTGCATTCAAAACGAAACGAGCCGGAGACATAACTACAGAAACCAGTACCTGTATGTTAGAAGTATTGGCCCTGGCTGTTGAGACACTTGTCCCATTGTGATACAAGGTGGTGAATGGCTGTCTGATAAAAGTCCCGGGGCTACAATGTGAGCCAGTTCACACTTACAGCTGGACATCATCGTCTGAGGTGAATTGTTTGCCCCTCAGAGTCTTTTTAAGGAGACCAAAAATGGCATAATCACAGGGAAAGAGGTCTGGACTGTATGGAGAGTGGCAGAGAACCTCCCATTTGAATTTCTGCAGGATTGCCACGACTGTGTAGGCTGTATGAGGCTTTGCATTGTCTTGGAGCAGAATGACCCCATGGGTGAGATTGCCGGGTCGTTTTGATTTGATCGCTTGGCGAAGGTTGGTCAAGGATTGCGAGTAATGCTGGGTATTCATTGTTGTCCCATGCTGCAGGAAAAGTATCAAAAGGAGGCCATCTTGGTCAAAGAAGAACATTAACATAACTTTTCCTGCATTGTGTGGATGGTCTTGGCTTTTTTGGTCGTGGTGACCCTGGATGCTTCTACTGGAGACTTTGTCATTTTGATTCTGGTTCGAAGTGATGACACCATGACTCATCTCCAGCCACCACTCGTGCCAGGAGCTCATTCCCTTCCCTAGCATAGCACTGCAGATGACCAAGACAGTGGCCCATTCGACATGCTTCCTGATGTGGCTGAAGTCTGTGGGGCACCCATTCGGCACATACTTTGTGCAAGAGCAGTTGTTCCTTCGTGATGATGTGAACACTTCTGATGCTCAGTCTGACCTTGGCGGTCCTGGTGAATGAGTGCATCGACCAGCTGGACGATGTCATCGGTATGCAGTGTGGTGCTCCAGACCGTGCATCATCGGTCCTCCCTGAAGCGTTTGTACCACGTCTTGACCCTTACGAGGGACATGCAGTGTTCACCATACATTTGTGACATTCGTCGATGAATGTCCGTTACCCCTACTCCTACTGCTGTCAGAAAAGGAAAAACACCTCTTTGCTCTTCTTTTGATGCCTCCATTTCACTGTTTGCAGTGCGACTGGCAGCATTGGATGATTGATGCATGCTGCTGCTAGCTTTGTATAGTCACGTGACATGTACATGTGCCCTCTAGTGACGGACTATGAACTTCCATGCTCTGGTCGGAAAACACTTTGTTACACACACTATGATATTACCATCCTGTCACCAGTTTGCACATACCAGACTCTGACTCGTCTCTTTTTGAATGCCTCTTATATGCAGCTTTTAACTTAGTAAAAGATTTCCATTCTTGTTGCTAACATACTTGTAGAAACAGTGTTCAGGTAAACTAAGGTAACTGCTAAGGTAAACATAATTTCCGTAACTTTTGAAGTGTTTACATTAATAATTGTAGGTTATTTTTAATTTGAAGAATTTGTACAATGGAATACCAACTTTTTAACTGTTCCGAATTTTGAACTCTTCAAGGTAGCAACCCTATTTGCATACTTAGTTGTCTTTCCATAGGCGAAAATCAGTCGTTAGCTAGAATTTGATTTTGTATAATAGGAAGTGTAAATATACAAAACTAACACTCAGACATTGTGTGCAATGAAATAGTTTATCACTCAATTAAAGAGACCATTGAAGAATTCATAAATGTATTAAAAAGAAAGTAGAATCAACTTCTGTATACTTGGAGCATATCACTGTATCATATCTACGGCAAATATCTAATCAAAGTGTTAGTTAATGCAGTGCAAAAATTTGGATAAACTCACAGGTAAATACAGTGTTCCCATATCCTTCTTCAGAAAACCATGGACGTTTTGGTAACCATGCCAAAAGTAAGTGTAAATGAAAATGTGTAGGTACCTACCGTGTCTGCCAGCAATATTTTGGAAAGCAAGTTGTTAGTATGCAAATATCAAAATAAGACCGTCCATAAGTAGATCGAACAACCACATTCCAAAACTTATCATTCCAGAACAATATGTAATTAATGTGAATTTTGAACTTAACTTTTCACAGAGTATTGTACAGACTAAGTTAGTGAGGGGGGGTTTTAAGATCATTATTTGTGACTTATCTTCTGGGATTTAGCTAGATGCTTTCTTGTTATCCAGTGCTGCAAAATTTCTGCCCAATGTCATAAAACATATTTCAAATCTCTTGAAGCTCTGCTAAACACGTGAAACATTGAATTAAAATTATAGTGCTAATGCTTCCATACAATCATTTCATGAGCATCTAAGGGCTTTTTAAAGTTTACTCTTCTAAACTATGGCTAACAAATTGAGTTAATATGTTGTCACGAAGAGAAGCTAATAGTTTCAAGAGCGTTTCCATGTAATTCCTGCGCACAATATCAAATATTTGAGTTTTGCATAATGTACTTATAGTGGTCTGACTAAATCCCTGCAGATAAATTCACACAGTTTCTTGTACAGAATTTAGTCCACTTGTATTAAGAGCAAAACAAGTTTTACAAGTAAAGATGACAATTGTGTTATGTTTTCAACTACTTATTTATTACAGAAGTTGTGTTCAGATCATCTCTAAGACACTAACTGCTAGAAGACAAAGGTGTTTAGAAAACTTTTCAAAAATGTTCTGGTTAAAAGATTTATAAGTGCCACTTTTTAGTAAAGGTAAAGGAAGGAAAACAATATAGGTAGGATGTGATTAATGCAAAATAACATAGATCATCCGTAAGCTTTATTTGTAATAGGTAATCTTTTGGTATATCATCAAGCTCTCAAAACAAATTTTAATGTAAACATCTTTGGTTGTTGTAGAGGTTTCACAAAAATGGGGGATTTGGAGAAACGAACAGTGATTTGAAGGGCTTAATGCCTAAAGAAATCAAGGAGGAACTTAACATTACACTGAAAGACTGTGCCCCTTCATATACAATGATTAAAAGGTGGTATCACACAAATATAAATATTTGTAACAAAGGCTTCACTTATCTTAAGAAATTGGTGTTAATTCTTCTTTCTAATGGAGATCGATTTCACAAACAGATTGTTTGTAACTTCAGTCCACCTGTTTGTGAAATCAATCTCCATTAGAAAGAAGAATTAACACCAATTTCTCAAGATAAGTGAAGCCTTTAATATTTATTGCTTCACTATAGCTAGCTTCATTTTCTACGTAATTAAAAGGTGGGTTATAGAGTTTAAAATGGGACGTACGAGCACTAGTGATGAGCCTCGCTCTGGACGTCCTGTGGAAGTCACCACTCCAGAGATCATTGAAACAATTCATGGTTTAGTACTGGAGGACCACAGATTAAAGTTATTTGAGATAGCAGAGGCTGTAAACATATCAAAAGAACGTGTAGGTAATATTTTAAGTAACGTTTTGGGCTTTCACAAGGTTTGTGCCGCGTTTATTGACATCTGATCAAAAGTTGCTAAGAAAAACTGCTTCTGTTAAGAAGTTGGAACTCTACCATAAAAATCCCAGTGAATTTTTGAGACAATTTATTACCATGGATGAAACTTGGATACATCACTACACTCCAGAAAGTAAATCACAGTCAAAACAGTGGATTGTGCCAGGTAAAGCAACTTCATAAAAGGCAAAGTCAATTTTGTCAGCTAACAAGGTTACAGCGAGTCTTTTCTGGGATGGCAAGGAATTATTTTTATTGATTACTGATGACTACTATGCAAGCTTACTGCAACTTTTGAGTGATGAGGTGAAAAGAAAAAGACCTCATTTGGCAAAGAAAAAAAAATCTTGTTTCTTCACAACAATGCTGCGGCCCATCGTTCAGTCACTGCAATGGGAAAAATGTGCGAATTAAAGTTCGAATTGCTTGAACATCGACCCTATTCACCAGTGACCACCACCTGTTCCTGAACCTCAAAAAATGTTGTGAAGGACGAAGATTCCACAGCAACGAGGAGGTCATTGATGCGGTAAACAGCTATTTTGAGGACCATAATAAATCGCACTACAAAGATGGTTTAATTAAATTAGAACACCGATATGACAAATGTATTAGCCTTGAGATTATGCTTAGAAATAAAGAAGAAAGAAAAATATTTTGAAATTTTTTTTATTGCAAGGCCTGGGACTTCAGCCAACCCTGTCTCAACCCTCCAGTGGCCTACTGCAGTAGGTACCAGATTGGCAATCCGGGGGTCCCAAGCCATATCTCTCAATTGGGTGCCTCTGAGTGTTGAAAGAGCTAATGCCAAATGCCCAAACAAGGTCCACATCCATGTTTGACCCTGACCTCCTTGAACACACGTCTGACAGATAACCTAGCGCGGGCTGGCGGAGTGAGAAGCAAGGGGTGACTGGGTAACACTTAACCCCCAGCTCCTGGTTATCATGTAGGATTGTGTTCGTATCTGCTGATACAACGGGAAGGGCCATTGCATGAGCTGTTACACTCCTGAAGGCGATTGGGTCTCTCTGTCTATACATTGGGAGGTGAGACCCTGTGGTGAGCAAGGTCCAGGCCAGGACTCTCACCTAAGCTGGGGTGATGCACAGGATGTGAGCATGCCATCGGAGACGTTTGCAATGGTGGAAGATATTGTCGCTATGGGAACTGATAAAATCAACAAAACTGTTAAGAAAAGTGGAAAGGAAATAGCTGATTCTTGTGGTCCTCATTATTTGGTTACTTTTAGAACTGAGGAAGGTTGAAAATATACTACCGTGAATCTGTTTATTATCCAGAAGGGTTTAGATAATATTGCTGGTCCTGTAAAATCATGTACTCGATCCTGCAATGGTGCGCTCCTGGTCGAAGTAGTTTCACTAATGCAGGCTGCAAATATTTTGAAAGCCAATATGCTTGCAAGCTATCTGGTGCGCATTGAATTGCATAGGACTCTGAACTCCTCGCGCAGTGTTGTATTCACCAGTGCATTGGACGGTATTTCCAATGAGGACATTCAGAAAAACTTGGCAGAACAAGGTGTGACAAATGTGTATCGAGTACACCACAAATAACAAGGTGAACTGGTGCACACTTGTACCCTGTTTCTTACCTTTGATCAGGTAGAACTCCAGCAAAGGATTAAGGCAGGGTATGAAACTATTGAAGCAAGGCAGTATATACCCAATCCACTGAGGTGTTATAAATGCCAACGCTTTGACCACATGAGTGATTCTTGTAATGGAATTGCTACTTGCGTTGACTGTGGGGAAGTCAAGCATGATGAGGCATGTACTTCACCTGCAAGATGTGTTAGCTGCAGTGGCAACCATTCATCGAACTCCAGAGAATGTTCCCGTTTTATGGAGGAAAAGGTGATCCAAGAGATCCAGGTAAGAAAGAGAGTGTCCTTCATGGAAGCCCGGAAATTCTTGCATATTCGTCAGCCTTCTGTCCATAGCACCGTTAACTTATTGTGCAGTTGCAGCTAAGCTAGACATGAAATCGCAACACAAACTAGCAACATAAACGAGACAGTATTATCCGAAAGAACAATTACATCAAGATCACAGCCAAAGCAACAAACACCAGTATGAACAACAGTGAGCACACCTACCAAGTTCAGTCCTACGAAGAGTGTTCCAGCCAAGTCACCGCAGAAAGCATCTACCTCAAATGTAAACCAGTAATATATAATGCATTGCCCAGAAAGTTCAAGACTTCATATGAAAGAACTGACTTCCTCAGGGAGAATAAGAGAGCTAGTATCAAGCAAAATGAGCGTAAAAGTCCACAACCATCTCCTCCAAGAACATCTTCTGAGAAATCATCCAGAGAGGACTCAGATCAGTAGCTTTCATCTTAGCCAGTCACAGTTTCCGATCGTTTCGAGAGACTTGAATCAAAGTTACCAGTAGAAAAGTGGTCCTCCATTGCAGAAGTGGAGCGGGAAGATCCTGTCCTCACTGCCAAAATGACAGTGAGAAAAAGGCAGGATAAACCTGCTGAAAATGCTAGCCCAGCCCCTAAGAAAAGGAACAAATTGATTCGACTACCACTGGGCAGGTAATTTGTTTTGTCAATGCAAGTTAATATTGTAAACAGTTTTTTTTTATGCCTTTTGGTATTTTATTGTTAATTATATCTTTTTAATGGGTTTTTCCTCATTTGGGCTTATTTATTTGTCATTTTGTTTTGATTTTTTTCTTTTTAATTTTGAGTAATTTATCTCTGGCTATTGCCATGATTTAGCGTTTGTAAGGGCACTGATGACCAAACAGTTGAGTACCCTAATATACAAATCATCATCATCATCATCATCATCATCATCATCATCATCATCATCATCATCATCATCATCATCATCATCATCATCATCATCATCATCATCATCAACAACAACAACAACAACATCAACATCATCCACATGTCCGCCTCTGTAGCGTGGTGATAGCATGTCTCCTCATGTTCAAGAGGTCCCGAGTTCGAAGCTCGGTCAGGGTGAGTTACCTGGTTAAGGTTTTACCAGGGTTTTCCCTTATCCTGAAAGACGAATATCGGGTAACTCTAAGCCCTATGGACTCTGGGCTCATTTGAGCATCATTTCACCCATTCCATTCATTATCCGATATGACTTAACATTGGAGGACGTAAATTACAAACAAACAAAAATAAAATCATCATCATCATCATCATCATCATCATCATCATCATCATCCTGCTATCTCAAACAACTTTAATCTGTGGTCTTCCAGTACTAAACGATGAATTTTTTCAATGATCTCTGTAGTTGTGACTTGCACAGGACGTCCAGAGCGAGGCTCATCACTAGTGCTCGTACGTCCCATTTTAAACTCTACAACCAACCTTTTAATCATTGTATATGAAGGGACAGTCTTTCAATGTACTGTCCATTTCCTCCTTGATTTCTTTAGGCGTTAAACCTTTCAAATGGAAGTATTTAATCAGTGCTCGTTTTTCCAAATCCTCTATTTTTGTGAAACCTCTACACTTGTCTTGTTTAAAATGGTTTCATTCAAAAACTAAACAAGCTATTGACCTGTAACTATGGATGCAAGCTAGTCTAGAGTTAAACTATATGATGCTATCCGTGAAACTGGCCCATTGATGCCATCTTTATGTGAAACCCAGGAATTATCAGTGGACCCTTGTAGAACAAGAAGTCCATTTATTAAAAAGTGTTCAGGGTCCAAATACATTAACCACGTGGGAAAAGATATTCATAAACAAATATGAAGGAAAAGTGTTCAATTTTGAAAACACTTTTAAAGAGAATCCAAACTTCAAGTTCATCAAGATACCAACAAAGAAGCCCCTATCAGCTCCAAGGAGTTCAACAGTTGACATTAGCTGAGGTTGTTAGGAAGGTCCTAATGAAATACGTTTTAGGTAAACACCAGCAATACATGGAGCATGTATTGTTCAATTCAAAATTGCATTAATTTTCTGCTTTATTGTATCATAGTCCTTACTCATTAAGAAGATATAAGTGTTTTTAAGAACATTTTGTACAAGAATGCATAGAGAAAGTCAGATTTTCTTAAAAAAGAACAGAGTGTATTTTGTGCAAATCTGAAACAAACTTTCCTTCCACTTATATTTAATACAATGTCTGTCGAAAGTGTTATACAAATGATCTGAATGCAACATGAAAACATAAATTCTTTTGATAATCCTGTATCCTTTGTCCTTTCTTATGTGATCAGACTTTCACGGTTGTTTCTTTTTTAGCAGTGTTTAGTGTAAACTTTAAGGTGAGTTACAGGGATGTCTTAGAGCTGTGATGTGTTACAATTGGACTTTGACTAGACATACATTCAGCAGAGAAGAATTACTGCTAGACATGCTCCTGAAGAAAACCATGCTAATATGATGGAACTGCTCTGTGGTAACTTAGCATAGAATTATTAAATTATAGATGAGTCGTATTTATTACACATCAGTTTCACTTCCCTATCTATATTGAGGACATGTTTCGCGAACTATCGTTCGCATCATCGGCTCTAATGCGATTTTATAATATATTGTACCAAACAGAACGTACAGGGAAAGGGAAAGAGATATTTATTACATTCATACCCTTTTTACGCACAGATGTAACGAGTACAGTAAAAGTTTGATAATACAGTTCATGGAGAATGTGATACAAAGCGTTCCTGTACGATTTCGCGACAGAAAGACAGCTATCTTAAGTCCCGTGCTTTACTGCACTCTAGCGGATCAAGTGTAAGTTATGCGTCAGAGAAACCTCGGCACCACCTTCTCCCATAAGAAGCCGTGTATAAGCAGACATCCTAACCTTAACATAGGCGCTTATGAGCGTAGATGATGTTCTGGAATCGGCGCAAAGCAACCAGGACAGAGCGCTTGCATTTAACGCGCCTATTCACACGAGGGAACACATACTCAGAAACAATCATTTTTGCGTAATTCCTATACACTTCTCTTTCTTTCGTTTTCATACAAATGGTGCCACAGCGGCACAATCTCAAAAGCCGCCCCTGATTATCAGATTTCTCGGGAAATATGTTTTTAGATCGCAGAATAAAAAAGGGCATTTATAGTCTGTTGAAGAAGGTAACTCAAAAATCAAAAGTGAAGCAAATAAATAATTGTGATATAAACTACCTTTTAGCGAACACTTTTGGAAAACGTTATTATTCTTAAGAATTACTAAACATATATCATGGTTCGTTAATTATTAATCACGAATTGTAATTATGGATTCGTTGGGCATTTGTTTCTCTTTCTTTTCGTTTTAATTCTCTTATTTTTATGTTGATCTTGGGACGCAGTAGTCACATTTTGTTAACTGTAGAGTAAATATTGATCCGTGGATAGAAACGCTAGTTATCACCTTGCGCTTAATTGTCCGAAAGTTCAACCCAAGGTCTCATACTCCTGTGATAAACGGCTGAGAGCTCAAGATGCCTTTTAAACGGATTAAGTTACACATAACCAACGAGAAGTAACATACGTAATCGCATAACTTGAAAATAAAGCATTTTATGGTATTTTCAGTCATTCTTTATTGACATTCAGCACTGCTTGTTAGTTCCCCACTAGAATTATCTCTTTATTTGAAGAGAAAGATAAGGTCGTCTGTCTGATAATCGTTTTAGAATGAGAAAGCTATTTACAGACTTCTCTCCAGTACACGGAACGTAATGCTAATTATTCAAATGCGTTTTAATAAATACTACACATACTGCATTTTTTTATTGTCATTTCCTTTTCAAAAAGAAGAATGCAGTAATCTTTAAGTGATATTCAAATGTTTTGAGAAGCTATCTATATGGTGGCTTTGAAGTTTCGTTCTCTTTGCATGACAGGATAAAAAAAAAAAAAAAAAAAAAAAAAAAAAAAAAAAAAGAACATCGTATTTTTATTCTACAAAAGTATACGATTTCTGTGTCTTTAAAGTTCAAGCAATTACAAGAAATATGTCGGAAATCACTTATATGAGGTAAATTGTACGTTTTAACAAGATGTACATTTATTGTCTAGTAATATTTTATGTATCTCTTATGGTTTACCAATTATACTAACGTCATTCAGGATGAAGAAGATTTTAGAGGCTATTCTCAGAAAACTCAACCCATATTATTCCTTTGACAATAAAACGTCTTAAAATATATGGTATTTTAATTGAAATCATTGGAAACGTTTATCTCTTATCCTGAAGATGAATGTCTCGTAACTATAAGCTCTATGTGCCCTGTACTCATTTGAACATCATTGCATTCATCGTTCGATATGACTTAACGTTGGAGGTTTTCTCTTATCCTGAAAGATGAATGAATGATAACTCTAAGCTCTATGTATCCTGTACTAATTTGAACACCATTTCATTCATCGTCCGATGTCTTAAATAGCAAGTCGTTATTCCCTTTTTTCTCTTTTGGCGCTACAAAGAGAATGTAATTCAAAACAACACATAACGACCAAAACATTTGACTATCACTTAAAGTCTACTGTATTCCGTTGTAACCACAATAAGATAATGTTGATCTTGAAGTACATAGAGCAAGTACAAGAGCATGTGCATTTGACACATTTTTATTTGGTAATACTGAAGTGCATTTTTTCTTGTTTTATACCTCTGTTCACCGTATCTAGAAGTCATATGCCTCGATATTGCTAATGCGTCAGACGATATTGGTAACCACAATCGACAGCAACCTTGAAACGCGATTAGACGGAGCATTTCTCTGAATTAGGTCGAAGTTTGCACTTGCCTATCTTTCCCTCTCAAGTGTGTTACGTGATTGTTGCTCAGCTGCAATTCTTGAACCAGTTCGAAGCGTTGTCTGGTTGCAGTGTGACGTGTGTGTGACAAGTGCTAATCACGGTTTGTTATTACACATCAATTGGGCATTTATTTCTCTTTCTTTTCGTTTCAATGTTCTTATTTTTATGTTGATCTTGGGACGCAGTAGTCACGTGTTGTGAACTGTAGAGTAAATATTGACCCGTATGTGGAAAAGCTAGTTATTACCTGCGCTTAATTTTGCGAAAGTTCAACCGGTTCCACTCTGCTGTTGTGAACCACTCAGAGCACATGACAACTTTTAAACGGATTAAGCTTAAGAGCAATAGCATACGTAATCGCAGGGCATGAAAGTATAGCATTTTACTGGTATTTTCAGTCATCCTTCATAGGCATTTAGCACTGCTTGTTAGTTACCCACTAGAATGATATCTTTATTTGAAAAGAAAGATAAGGTCGTCTGTCTGATAATCGATTTAAGGAATTAGAATGAAAAAGCTATTTACAGACTGCTCTCCAGTACACGAAACGTAATGTTAATTATGCAAATAAGTTTTAATAAATACTACATGACTTGTTATCATTTCCTTTTTAAAAAGGCGAATGCAGTATGCTGTAAGTGATATTCAAATGTTTTGAGAAGTTTCTATATGGCGGCTTTGAAATTCCGTTCTCTTTGTACGAAAGGATGAGAAGAAAGAACATCATATTTCCATTTTGGAAGATTTCTGTGTTTTCAAAGTTAAACCAATTACAAGAAATATATCGAAACTCAATTATATGACAAATTGTACGTTTTAACAAGATGTACATTTGTTGTGTAATAATACTTTATGTATCTCTTATGCTTTACCAATTATACTAACGTCATTGAGAATGAAGAAGATTTTAGAGGTTATTCTCAGAAAACTCAAGCCATATATTTCCTTTGTCAATAAAATATCTTAAAATATATTGTATTTGAATTAAAATCGTTGGAAACGTTTAAAAATATATATTGCACGTAAATGGAATGTAAAAACTAAAGCTGCTGGCAGTGAAGTAAACTAGGTTATCAATAATAAATAACACTAGTAACACAACTTCACTTATCTTATTTAAATCCTGGGACCGGTTTCAAAGCAAACATCTGCTTTATCCTCAGCCACTCAGCTGGCACTCACCCAGCTGAGTGGCTGAGGACAAAGCAGATGTTTGCTTTGAAACCGGTCCCAGGATTTAAATAAGATAAGTGAAGTTGTGTTACTAGTGTTTAGTTATTATTGATAACGTAAATGGAACTTTGTGGTATCTGATAGCTTTTATCTCTTCTGACATATCTCTGACCAGGTCCAAATCTTTCTGTGATATTGTTCATTGGTTTGTCACCTGCTTTGGCGTTGAAATGACCATGACTACATTTTACTTCCTACATTTTCAAAGATAGTTTACAAAAGTTCGCCGCAGAAGCGTAATACTGAACGATATTTTTGGCTGGATAAGTCTCTAATTTGGTCCATTTACGTATTTGATATCCAACTCGGAGTCGTATAGCCGAGCGTCTGATTCCTGACTCCCTCCCAAATTATCGAAACTCGATGTGATTCCTTCAGTTCGTAACCTTCACATATTGCTCTAATTACATTCCCATGTGCGGACAGATGCTTTACCATTTCGAAATGGCTGGCATTCTGATCCCAAAATGACAGGTTCAAATTCGACCAAGACTTTAAAAAGAGACATCCCCCTGTAGACTTACTACCATGTAAAAGAACTTCTGTGAGATAAAATTCCGGTACACCGGCAGTGCTGATTTGATCATGGTAATTGATAGCATGTTTAATAATAATAATAATAATAATAATAATAATAATAATAATAATAATAATAATAATAATAATAATAATAATAATAATAATAATAATAATAATAATAATAATAATAATAATAATAATAATACTAATACTAATAATAATAATAATAATAATAATAATAATAATAATAATAATAATAATAATAATAATAATAATAATAATAATAATAATAATAATAATAATAATAATAATAATAATAATAATAATAATAAAACACAATTTATATATCCTGAAGCAGAAGCATTAAAAACAAGAATGCTATCACCAGCTTCGCCCGCCTCTATAGCGTGGTGGTAGCATATCTACCATATTTTCAAGAAGTCCCGAGTTTAAATCTCGTTCAGATATTTGGATATGGTTTATTTCCGAGTTCTCATTATCTTGAAAGATCGTCTGCCAACTCTAAGCTATATGTACCCTGTACCCATTTGACCATCATTTCATTCGTCGTCCGATATAACTTAACGTTGGAGGTTTTCTCTTATCCTGAAAGATGAATTTCTGGTAACTCTAAGCTCTGTGCTTACTGTACTTACTTCAACATCATTTCATTCATCGTCCGATATGACAACGTTGGAGGTTTCCTCTTATCCTGAAAGATGAATATCTGGTAACTCTAAGCTCTGTGTACCCTGTACTTACTTCAACATCATTTCATTCATCGTCCGATATGACAACGTTGGAGGTTTCCTCTTATCCTGAAACATGTATGTTGGTAACTTTAAGTTCTATGTACCCTGTACTCATTTGAACATCATTTCATTCATCGTTCGATATGACTTAACTTTGGAGGTTTGCTCTTATCTTGAAAGATGAAAGCCTGATAACTCTAAGCTCTATGTACCCTGTACTCATTTGAACTTCATTTCATTCATCGTCCGATATGACTTAGCGTTGGAGCTTTCTCCCTTATCCTGAAAGATGAATGTCTGGTAACTCTAAGCTCTATGTACCCGGTACTCATTTGAACATCATTTCATTCATCGTCCGATATGACTTAACGTTGGCGGTTTTTCCCTTATCCTGAAAGATGAATGTCTGATAACTCTAAGCTCTATGTACCTTGTACTCAGTTGAACATCATTTCATTAATCGTCCGATATGACTTTACGTTGGAGGTTTGCTCTTATCCTGAAAGATGAATGTCTGGTAACTCTAAGCTCTATGTACCCGGTACTCATTTTAACATCATTTCATTCATCGTCCGATATGACTTAACGTTGGCGGTTTTTCCCTTATCCTGAAAGATGAATGTCTGGTAACTCTAAAATCTATGTACCCGGTACTCATTTGAACATAATTTCGTTCATCGTCCGATATGACTTAACGTTGGAGGTTTTTCCCTTATCCTGAAAGATGAATGTCTGGTAACCCTAAGCTATATGTACCGTGTACTCATCTGAACATCATTTCATTCATTGTCCGATATGACTTAACGTTGGAGGTTTTTCCCTTATCCTGAAAGATGAATGTCTGGTAACTCTAAAATCTATGTACCCTGTACTCATTTGAACATCATTTCATTCATCGTCCGATATGACTTAATGTTGGAGGTTTTCTTTTGTCCTGAAACGTGAATGTCTGGTAACTCTAAACTCTATGTATCCTGTACTTATTTGAACATCATTTCATTCATCGTCCGATAGGACTTAACGTTGGAGGTTTTCTGTTATCCTGAAAGATGAATGTCTGGTAACTCTAAGCTCTGTGTACCCTGTACTCATTTGAACATCATTTCATTCATCGTCCGATATGACTTAACGTTTGAGGTTTTCTCTTATCCTGAAAGATGAATGTCTGGTAACTCTAAGCTCTATGTACCCTGTACTCAGTTGAACATCATTTCATGCATCGTCCGATATGACTTAACGTTGGAGGTTTGCTCTTATCTTGAAAGATGAATGTCTGATAACTCTAAGCTCTATGTACCCTGTACTCATTTGAACATCATTTCATTCGTCGTCCGATATGACTTAACGTTGGAGGTTTTTCCCTTATCCTGGTAGATGGATGTCTGGTAACTCTAAACTCTATGTACCCTGTACTCATTTGAACATCATTTCATTCATCGTCCGATATGACTTATCGTTTGAGGTTTTCTCTTATCCTAAAAGATGAATGTCTGGTAACTCTAAGCTCTATGTAAGCTGTACTCATTTGAACATCATTTCCTTCATCGTATGATACGAATTAACGTTGGAGGTTTGCTCTTATCTTGAAAGATGAATGTCTGATAACTCTAAGCTCTATGTACCCTGTACTCATTTGAACATCATTTCATTCATCGTCCGATATGACTTAACGTTGGAGGTTTTTCCCTTATCCTGGTAGATGGATGTCTGGTAACTCTAAGCTCTATGTATCCTCTACTCATTTGAACATCATTTCATTCATCGTCCGATATGACTTAACGTTGGAGGTTTGCTCTTATCTTGAAAGATGAATGTCTGGTAACTCTAAGCTCTATGTACCCTGTACTCATTTGAACATCATTTCATTCATCGTCCGATATGACTTAACGTTGGAGGTTTTTCCCTTATCCTGAAAGATGAATGTCTGGTAACTCTAAGCTCTATGTACCCTGTACTCATTTGAACATCATTTCATTCATCGTCCGATATGACTTAATGTTGGAGGTTTTTCCCTTATCCTGAAAGATGAATGTCTGGTAACTCTAAAATCTATGTACCCTGTACTCATTTGAACATCATTTCATTCATCGTCCGATATGACTTAACGTTGGAGGTTTTCTCTTATCCTGAAAGATGAATGTCTGGTAACTCTAAGCTCTATGTAGCGTGTACTCATTTGAACATCATTTCATTCATCGTCCGATATGACTTAGCGTTGGAGGTTTTCCCTTATCCTGAAAGATGAATGTCTGGTAACTCTAAGCTCTATGTACCCTGTACTCATTTGAACATCATTTCATTCATCGTCCGATATGACTTAACGTTGGAGGTTTTCTCTTATCCTGAAAGATGAATGTATGGTAACTCTAAAATCTATGTACCCTGTACTCATTTGAACATCATTTCATTCATCGTCCGATAGGACTTAACGTTGGAGGTTTTCTCTTATCCTGAAAGATGAATGTCTGGTAACTCTAAGCTCTATGTACCCTGTACTCATTTGAACATCATTTCATTCATCGTCCGATATGACTTAGCGTTGGAGGTTTTCTCTTATCCTGAAAGATGAATGTCTGGTAACTCTAAGCTCTATGTACCCTGTACTCATCTGAACATCATTTCATTCATCGTCCGATATGACTTAACGTTGGAGGTTTTCTCTTATCCTGAAAGATGAATGTATGGTAACTCTAAAATCTATGTACCCTGTACTCATTTGAACATCATTTCATTCATCGTCCGATAGGACTTAACGTTGGAGGTTTTCTCTTATCCTGAAAGATGAATGTCTGATAACTCTAAGCTCTATGTACCATGTACTCATTTGAACATCATTTCATTCATCGTCCGATATGACTTAACGTTGGAGGATGTAAATTAAAAGGGTCACTGTGTATTTAGATTGTGGATGAATCTTTTCCGTTTTCAAGTCAGATAGAGGCCCACCGGAGGGAAGAGAGATGTCGGAAGACCGAGAAAGGCCCATTTTAAAGGTTTGAAGTCGGAACGCTCAAATAGTGATTACTGGTGTCTATGGTGGTCAAGTTTGTACATAAAAGATCTAAAACGTGGGAAAGTTGTTCAACTTAACTGGACTCGGATACCACATCAGCAAGCCAGAAAAGTAATCCCATAGTCAGAGAGACTGTAGATTGATATCGAACTGAGACCTTGGAATTGCGGGCTTCACGCGTTAGCGCTCGTTTCGGAGTACACCTGAACTAAACGAATCGATGTTTTATGGTAGTGTTGCTGAAGTTTGCTGTAACGATGCCAAGTTGTTTCTAACATTTTAACAATGAAGGTCACTAATAATAAAATCAGATGTGGCGCTTGCCAGTTTTTATACGACTATTTTTATTTTGCATGAAAACGTGGCCAGTTTTTGGCCTTGAATCACGACTGTGTGCTAGCTGGAGCACACGTGACACGGTCTAATCAGCTGTGATAACAACACTGGGTGTCAGAAAATAACGTTCACCAAACGGGTTGTTAATTCCTTTTTCTGCAGACCTACGTGGTCTGTCTATAGGTTATGTAAAATAGCCTTTCGTAGCTTTGGGTTGGAAAAGGTTTGAATTACTGGGCGTAATAGGCCCAGAAGATGATATTTTCCTAAAATTAATTTAGTAATAACCTAATGTCTCTCATTAGAGTTAGACAAAATTGTAAAGTGCAGAAATAATAGAATAAACCTTTAAGTTTCAGTGTCAAGGGCATGGAATGTGGTTCCTCCTTTAAAATACCCAGAGCTTGGATTTATATAGAGTATAAAGTATGAATATATGTACTAAAA
Source organism: Mantis religiosa (assembly GCA_030765055.1). Lineage (NCBI taxonomy): Eukaryota > Metazoa > Arthropoda > Insecta > Mantodea > Mantidae > Mantis > Mantis religiosa. Next base: position 25,028,977 of record CM060957.1, read on the forward strand.
ATCTACTAAATATGATCTAAATGCTTTATAACGTGCATTTAAAATTAAGTAGGTTATTTTAACTTTCTCACATTTACTAATTTTGGTGTAATCAAATAATCAATTCTTAAACACAAGCAATAATTAATTTTTATTAGTGTCTCTTTCAGTCTATTTGAGCAGGGGCGTATCTTTAGGGCCTGCAGTGTGGGCGGGCCCGGTATTTTAGGGGCCCGCAGAAAAAGGGATCTTATTAACGAATATAACAATTTGAATATATACAGATATAAATTCTGAAATATGTCTATCATAAATAGTAAGTTTAATGTCAGTCTGCATAGTAAGTTTATGGTCAGAGCATTCCAAACGGTTTCCTAGAATCGGTCAACGTTTAGTTGAGTTTAGCACAGCTGTGTGTGTTAACAATGCTTGCCCTTCACTCCAATTCTCTGATAACACTGGTTTACATTATGTTTCTCTGTCACAAACGAGCTGCGCATAGTTACAACAATGAAAGTGAATACCAAAATATCACATTAGGCAGAAAGTTATTCTTTATTGAGTGTAGAGTTCCTAATATTGTAATATGCACATTTTTTTCTAAACATTTAACTTTTGTCACACTTCTCATTCCACAACAATGTCAATTATACATTAAGATGTGAATAACTGGCAGGTTAGTCAACAGCCAACTCAGTTTCAGACGAGCTTTCTTCGAAAGAACTAGGTGCATCGTAAAAGGTGGTGTGATATTTTCAAAACTTAAATAGAAAGAGTTAAACTTTTTTTTAGTTCCATTTATACCCCGCATTTAACTGCAATGGTCATATAGGCGGCCGTTCTCCTTTTGGAACATACCGAAGGTGTTAACTCGTTATCTTTGGTTTTTAACCATTACATCACGCACACAATCACACTCTCATTCATACTTCCAGACTCTGGTGAAGATGGGGAATTATCTGGGTCGGAGAAAAATCCCCACCCCCACTGCCGGGAATCGAACCCGGGACCCCTATCACGGTAGGCAGGTGCTCTACCAACTGAGCTACGGGGCCAGCCGAGTTATACTTTTAACCAGTAAACTGTGTACTTTTTCAGTAAAATGAAACCTTTTGAAGTTAAGTACGAACATCTAAGTGGTGCACAAAATATAAAGAAGAATCGTGAATTAGAAAAAGAGACAAACAAATTAGTGAAAATAAGTGATTTTTTCTCCTAGAAGTAGCAGTAGCGGTAGCGGTGGCGGCGGCGGTGGCGGCGGCGGCGGCGGCGGTGGTGGTGGTGGTGGTGGTGGTGGTGGTGGTGGTGGTGGTGGTGGTGGTGGTGGTGGTGGTGGTGGTGGTGGTGGTAGCAGCTCAGTAGTTACAGAAGTTTGCAGTGTCACAAGTGAGTGCATTTCTGAAGTGAACAGCAATAATAATTGTGAAAGTGAAAACGAAATTGTACACTCGCCATAAATACAGGATGTTACAAAAAGGTACGGCCAAACTTTCAGGAAACATTCCTCACACACAAAGAAAGAAAATATGTTGTGTGGACATGTGACCGGAAACGCTAAATTTCCATGTTAGAGCTGATTTTAGTATTTCTCTTAAAATGTAAATTGAAATCATTCGTGCAGACAAATGTCAAAATACCCACTGTGGTTCATGCACGATGGAGCTCCTGCACATTTCAGTCGAAGTGTTCGTACGCTTCTCAACAACAGATTCGGTGACCTCCATGGCCTCCACGCTCTCCTGACCTCAACCCTCTTGACTTTCATTTATGGGGGCATTTGAAAGCTCTTGTCTACACAACCCAGGTACCAAATGTAGAGACTCTTCGTGCTCGTATTGTGGACGGCTGTTCTCCAGGGCTGCATCAGCGCATCAGGGATTCCATGCGACGGAGGATGGATGCATGTAACCTCGCTAACGGAGGACATTTTGAACATTTCCTGTAACAAAGTGTTTGAAGTCACGCTGGTACGTTCCCCCCCAGGGGCCTACTTCGGTAGGTACGGGTTTGGCGAACCCGGGGTCCCGAGCCAACAGTCTCCCTCGAGTGGGCTCCTCTTCGTGGTTGAGGGAGATGGTCAACAGGCCCACCCACGTGTAGGCCGTGCGTGGAGACCCGTGTCGGTGGAAAGGTTTGTCCTGGTGGTTGAGGGATGCGTATCTGAGCTCGTAACAGTTTTTTTCTGAATTCGGGGAGGGTGCGCATTTCTAATACACTACTTTGGCTTCTGCTTCGCCTAAACGGGAGGTTAGGGACTAACCCACCCCTAATCAATCGGCCAGGACTAGGTATTGTACCGACCTCCAGGGTGAGTGGGACGGCGAGCTCGCTATATCCCCTGTGTAGCCCTGTCATCCCAGTGGGGTGACCCCTTGTTGGACTCCGTGGTGGGTGGGGAGCACTGGGGGATGAAATTTAGACCTAATATTATGGTTAACCTACACCCCCCAAAAAACAATAAACGTGGAAAGGATCTGTTTGAAAACAGTGTTAAACAAGTAGTTGAGTGTGGTCCTCGCTACTTAGTTATTAAACGAACGGAGGAAGGTAGAACGTTTTCTACGGTTAATCCGTTTATTATACAGAAAGGTCTTGACAATATAGCTGGTGCAGTTAAATCATGTACAAAATCTAGAAATGGCACGCTGCTGGTGGAAGCAACTACAGCATCCCAGGCAGCAAAGATACTGAAAGCCAACATGCTGGGCAGTTATCCAGTCAAAGTGGAGATGCATAGGACCCTGAATTCCTCGCGCGGTGTTGTAAACACTAGCGCGTTGGATGGAATGTCCAACGAGGATATTCAGGAGAACCTCCAGGAACAAGGCGTAACTGCAGTCTATCGTGTCCAAAGGAGAGAACGAGGGGATATGGTTCCTACTCGTACCCTGTTCCTGACCTTTGATCGGGTAGATCTCCCTCAAAGGATCAGGGCAGGATATGAAGTGATTGAGGTTAGACCATACATACCTAACCCTCTGAGATGCTACCAATGTCAGCGGTTCGGTCACACTAGTGCATTCTGTAAAGGCGCACCTACATGTGTCAGCTGTGGAGCCGGCATGCATGAAAATGCATGTACATCACCTCCGGAATGCGTAAATTGTAGCGGTGAACATCCATCAAGTTCACGAGAATGCCCCCGTTATATTGAAGAGCGAGCTATTCAGGAGATCCGGGTTAAAGAAAAGGTATCCTTTTCGGAAGCCCGGAAACTTCTATGTATTCTCAAGCCCTCTTCAACCAGCTCCCGTACCTATAGCTCTGTGGCGGCTACTCCGTCACCGAAACGGGAGGCTGGTACCCAAACATCTGATATAAACGGGGCAACAATATCCGAGAAAGTTCTAGTGCCTAGATCGCAACCAAGAGCATCAGTAACAACATCTAAAACTCCGAGAACACAGACTACTGAAAATAACAAGTCAGTGAAGTCGCCTGAGAAAGCATCCACTTCTAACAACAGGACGAAATTGCCCATTGTATACCAAGCACCAGAGATCAAGTTCAAGACGCAGTATGATAGAACTGCCTTCCTGAAAGGAAGCACAAAGTCTGCTCCAGAAAAGTCCAAGAAACGTAGCCCTAGAGCGTCTCCGAGATCATCGTCGGAGTCATCTTCTGGGGAGGACCACGACCGGCGACCGTCATCTACGTCGGTCGGAATTTCCAATCGCTTCGAGCCCCTCGAATCGAAAGTTGTAGAAGGAAAACCGTCCTCTTCCATAGAGGATATGGAGCAGGAAACAGCTGACCACGCTGCTACATCTGCAGCAAAGAAGAGGCAGGATAAACCTGCCGAAACTAGCCCTACACCAAAGAAAAAGGGCAAATTGATTCGGCCACCCATGAAGTCGTCTTAATGTAGACTACCTTTACATCTTATATCCCATAGTTCCAATGGCTATCCTACAATGGAACATACGAGGATTAAGAGCGCATCGACCAGAATTGGAACTTTTGCTGAGTAAGCATCACCCCTTAGTGGTATGCTTACAAGAGACTAAGCTACGACCACAAGACAACTTTAAAATCAGACGCTACACACCACTGAGGTGTGATGTTGAAACAGAAGAGGGCATTCCTGCACACGGAGGTACTATGATGATCCTCAGGGATGACATATTTGTAGATCCGTTACAGCTACAGTCTGATTTACAATCTGTAGCTGTAAGGATTAAGCTGCCATCAATAGAATTTTGCATTTGCACTGTATATCTCCCGCCATCAGATGACCTCTCGTTAGTTGACCTTGAAGATCTGGTTTCCCAACTTTCAACACCGTTTCTAATAGTTGGAGACTTTAATGCCCATCACCCACTTTGGGGCTCAAATCGGGCATGTTCGAGAGGCAACCTCATTGCAAAATTCCTGGAGAGCAATAACTTGGTTCTCCTGAACACCGGAGAGCCCACATTCCTCTCAGACGCGTTTAACACCTATTCGCACATCGATTTGGCAGTGTGTTCATCCCAGTTAGCTGTTTCATTACAGTGGAATGTCATCTCTGATTTACATTCCAGCGACCACTTTCCATGTCTTCTTAGTCTCTTAGCACAAGATGTGTCTCCCTCACGTATCCCTAGATGGCGCTTTGATCGTGCCAACTGGAATCTTTACACCCAGTTGGCTGTCTTTGAATATAACGAGCACGATTCTGTGAATGATTTAGTTGATCATCTCACAGAGAAAATTCTTTCCGCTGCAGAACAGTCTATTCCACGTTCGGCTACCCAACCCGGTCGATTTCCTGTCCCATGGTGGACCAACGACTGCCGGAATGCTATTCGTGCTCGTAGACGTGCTCTAAGGGTATTCCAACGACACCCTACGCTAAGTAATCTAATTGAGTACAAGAAAGCGCGCGCAAAATCTAGGCAAATAATTAAGGATAGCAAAAAGACCTCATGGAACAAATTTGTATCATCTTTTAACAGATGTACACCCTCATCTGTTGTATGGGATAAATTAAGGCGCGTGGCCGGAAAATCAACCCACTTGCCAATCGCTGGTCTGAAAACAGCTGCAGGAGTTGTTGTTGATCCGTTTGTTGTGGCTAACACCTTCGGCTGTGCTTTCGCTCAGGTGTCTAGCTCATGCAATTATGCTCCTGAGTTTATCTCAATTAAGTCTCAGGTAGAATCTCAAGGTTTCGTGTTTAGTTCCAGAAACCTTGAAGACTATAACCGCCTCTTCATCTTGGCAGAGCTAGAACATGCTCTTTCGTCATCACGACTGACAGCACCAGGACCGGACGGAATCCACGTTCAAATGTTACAACATCTCTCACCTGAAGGTAAGGCATTCCTGCTCGAGGTGTATAACCGTGTTTGGGTTGATGCCACGTTTCCTGAAAAGTGGCGAGAAGCTACCATTATACCTATCTTGAAAGCTGGCAAGGACCGTCACCTCCCTTCTAGCTACCGCCCTATTTCCCTCACCAGTTGCGTATGCAAGGTGATGGAACGCATGATAAATGGGCGGTTGGTATGGTGGCTGGAAACGCACAACCTACTGAATAACATCCAGTGCGGTTTTCGACGACGCCGTTCAACAGTGGATCATCTTGTGTCCATGTCGACACAGATTATGAACGGATTTCTTAAGAACTGTCAAACAGTCGGAATATTTTTTGACCTCGAAAAGGCTTATGATACGTGTTGGCGGGCAGGGTTGCTACGTACTCTGCACACCTGGAATATACGTGGACGCCTACCACTCTTCCTTCAGGAATTCCTGAAAGACCGCGTATTCCGAGTAAGGGTTGGCTCGGTTTTTTCGAACCTTTTTGTTCAGGAGAACGGTGTACCACAGGGGTCGGTACTAAGTGTTACGTTGTTTGCTATTGCGATTAATTCTATCTCGAAATGTGTACCTCCAGGTGTCTCGTCATGCCTATTTGTAGACGACTTTGCCGTCTACTGTACATCTCAGCGCACTCCGTTTTTAGAGCGCCGTCTTCAGACCACCTTGGACAACCTTAAGAGTTGGAGTTTAAAAAACGGCTTCCGATTTTCCGCTGAGAAAACCATCTGTGTAAACTTCTGGCGTCAGCAGAGTCGACTACCTCCAAGGCTCCGCCTAGGCGCTGATCTACTACCTTTTGCAGATGAGACGAGGTTCCTTGGATTGATATTTGATAGAAAACTTAGTTGGTCGTCGCATATAGCACAACTGAAAGCACGATGTGACCGATCTTTGAATATCTTGCGGGTACTAAGTGGAAAATCGTGGGGAGCGGATCGTGCAGTGTTATTGCGACTTTATCGGGCACTCATCCGTTCCAAATTAGACTATGGTAGTATCGTTTATGGCTCAGCACGACCATCTGTGCTGAAGAGATTAGACACAGTCCATAACTGTGGCATACGTATAGCTGTTGGGGCATTTCCAACGAGCCGAGTTATAAGCCTGTATGCTGAGTCTGCAGAACCTCCTCTGCACTACAGGCGCAACATGTTATTAGCCAATTATGGCTGTGGACTTAATTGCATGCCCACACATCCATCGTTTACGCCGTTCTTTAATACCTTCATGGACGTGCGTTATAGGAACACTACTATTAAACCAAAGCCACCTGGTTTTCGTTTCCACGAGCTCCTTAGACATCTTGATACTGACATGCCCAAGATGTATCCTAGGGGGGAGAGGACATACCCTCCTTGGTTGTGCAGAGCGTCCCCGGTTGATCTGGGCATGACTAAATATGATAAATCTACCATGTCTATGTCTAGTATCCGCACATGTTTTTTAGAATTTTTATCGCGATATGAGGACCATTTTGTAATTTATACTGATGGCTCCAAGAACTCAAATGGCGTTGGTTGTGCTTACGTGTGTGGAACCGAACCCTATACATTCGGATTCCACACTAGCACTTCCATTTTTACTGCAGAGCTTTATGCAATATACCGGGCCATTTTACACGTACGCCGACGAAAGTTGGGGGACTGCTTAATCCTGAGTGATTCCCTCAGTGCTCTTCAAAGCCTACGGCAGCTGTACAACTACCACCCTATTGTGCAGCGTATACAGGATGCCCTCCACGTTTTACACGCTTCTGGCGTTAACGTGGTGTGTGCATGGATCCCTGGTCACGTAGGCTTGCGGGGGAATGAAATGGCGGATTCAGCAGCCAAGACGGCTATCATGAAGCCCAGGGTTCGAATACCATCTGTGACATCGGAAGACTTTAGGGCCGAATTGCGGAGAGCTGTGCAAACCTGCTGGCAGGAAGAGTGGTCTGCTCTCCGCAATAATAAACTTAGATCTATCAAAGAACTTCCGATTCCCTGGGTTACCTCCTGTCGGTCATCTCGTCGCGAGGAGGTGAGTTTGGCTCGGTTACGAATTGGGCACTGCATTTTTACTCATAGTTTTCTTTTTAAAAAGGAGCCTTCTCCACTATGTCCGTTTTGTAATGAAGCGTTGTCTGTACGACACGTGCTGCTAGAGTGTTTTCACCTAGCAGACCTTAGGACGTCTCTGCAGCTGCCGGTCAGCTTTGCAGAAATATTAGCGGACGATAACGCAGTAGTGAAGAAGGTTTTTAGGTTCTTTTCGAGATTAGATTTTAGGATTTAACAAATAGAATTTATGGTTTTTGGATGACATTTTTTTTTTTTTTTTTTTTTTCCAACGTGTATGTATTTTTTGTCTTTTTTTAACACATTTATGGTGTTTTAGAATAATTTATATCTGGCTTTTGCCATGACCAGTTTCCTTTAAAAAGGGCGCTGATGACCTCTGTAGTTGAGCGCCCTTATACTCATCATCATCATCATCATCTGGTACGTTCTGTTGTCGTGTGTTTCCATTCCATGATTAATGTGATTTGAAGAGAAGTAATAAAATGAGCTCTAACATGGAAATTAAGCGTTTCCGGACACATGTCTGCATAACATATTTTCTTTCTTTGTGTGTGAGCAATGTTTCCTGAAAGTTTGGCCGTACCTTTTTGTAACACTCTGTATAACTAGGCCTATCAGAAAATATTCAAATGATCGTGTAGATTGTCAATTAGATGTAGATAATGAAACTAAAAAGTCCCTTGTTAGACAAAATCCTTGTAAGCCAGCGGGCCCATTCCCCAAAGATGCTAAGCAGGAAAACAAGTCCTTCTCCACTAAATATTACAAAAAGTTCACATTGGCAGGACAAAGAATTTGGAGAGAATGTAGTGTTATTCATATAAAAATGACTCTGTTTACTATAAACCGTATTGGCTGCTTGGAGGACTGAAATCGTCGTCAGCTTGGAAGGAGTTCGAGATTAGAAGCGCCTAACCAAAAGTATATTGCGACACGAAACTAGCTATGCACATTTGAACGCTTCCGTCGTTTTGAATTCGTGGCGTAAGGAAAACGCAGTTTACGCGGGTATGAATGCAGAACTACAGAAACAGGTCCTTGTGCGTATTGTGAATGTGACTTTAACTCTGGCATCCAACAATATAGCTGTAATTGAAGTTATGTTAGTTATTGATCGGTTATACATTATATTTTAGGGGGCCCGGATTTTATTTTATTGCAGGCGGGCCCGTATTGCGTACGTTATGCCTCTGTATTTCAGTATTAGTCATGTTTATTGTATTAAACAATTTGTTTTTATCGTTCTCTGGAAGAAACGATTTTCTTCTGTCACTTAAAATGTTTTTGGCTGGCCCCGTAGCTCAGTCGGTAGAGCACCTGCCTGCCGTGCTAGGGGTCCCGGGTTCGATTCCCGGCGGTTGGGGGTGTGGATTTTTCTCCGACCAAGATAATTCCCCATCTTTCTCAGAATCTGGAAGTGTGAATGTGTGCGTGATCTAATGATTAAAAACCAAAAGATAACGAATTAACACCTTCAGTATGTTCCAAAGGAGAACGGCCGCCGATATGACCGTAGCAGTTAAAGGGGGAAAAAACGTTTTTATACTTCGATGCGCAGCTGTTTGTAGATTGCGTAATGTATAATTTTTGTTGCGGGGCACCTATAGGAATAGTATAAAAATAATATGGGTTTATTTTAGTTACCAACTCGGAAACCGCATTGATTTTTAAAATATTCCGAAAGTACAAAAATAAAACTTAATGTTTTAACACACTTGTACAGCACTGTATTTCCATCTGTTAAGAATAAGATTTCTATCAAACCAAATAAGCTTTACTGCTCTTCTCCTTCGACATTGTAATATTCCCTTTTCTACTGCTCACACTTCAGCAGCACATTAGTGCCAGTTTAAAAGTTAAGTGAAAATGAAACTTCTTAATTCTTGGAGATGTTATGCTCCCTGGTGTGTGAAGGGGTAATGCAGTAAGGTGACTGCTCCAAAAATGTTTTATTTGTTCTTAATTCAAACATTGCCACTAATTACTGAATGACCTAAGTATTATAAACACTAAAATATCACAATCGCTACGAGAAATTTTCAAAAGTTCGATTCGTAGGTATTTCACACGAATCACAATTCAGTTTCGTTTGAAATGACTGAAATCAATATTCTTTGATTTTTCAAATACATGTGCACCTTCGATTTGTTTTACAAACTATCCTCCTATGTCCTCAAATTAATATCTTTCTCACATAAATATATAAATATATATATATGTTTTCAAGATTTGCTTGTAATATAAGTACATAAACGAATTTGAATCGCCAAAGTTCATTTAAGACTGCACGAACTTCCTATCCCTCCAAATGATAAGAGTAACAAATGAAGTCTGTTAAGCACAAGTCGACCAGTTGTAAGCGTGGACTTTGTTAGACATTAGTGCTCGACACCGCATATCAAGAGAATAATCATGCAATAACTTATTATAAGCCGTGATTCCGAGAGTAGAAGATAAAAAGAAAAGTGATGTTGCTTAGATATTGGACATAGATTTGTATGATATGGACAAGGAACTTTTAAAGCCTTTAATAATACGTTTTAAGGTATCCGATAAATGAATCCGAGGGCAACGTTATTAAAGTTGAAAAATAATATCACACTGAGGTAATTTTGACCATTATTTAGAATATATGACAGAGAGTCAAACTAAATGTAATATTTAAAACAATATATCTTATCTAGAACATAACCACAAAAACATAGTTTTATGGAGACGTTTTATGGTGAAGTTAAAATACTACACAAGATAAAATAAAGTGCAGCAATTCACCATTTCGAGGAGTAGCCAAAGTTTTCGACGAAACACATAATAATAATAATAATAATAATAATAATAATAATAATAATAATAATAATAATAATAATAATAATAATAATAATAATAATAATAATAATAATAATAATAATAATAATAATAATAATAATAATAATAATAATAATAATAATAATAATAATAATAATAATAATAATAATAATAATAATAATAATAATAATAATAATAATAATAATAATAATAATAATAATAATAATAATAATAATAATAATAATAATAATAATAATAATAATAATAATAATAATAATAATAATAATAATAATAATAATAATAATAATAATAATAATAATAATAATAATAATAATAATAATAATAATAATAATAATAATAATAATAATAATAATAATAATAATAATAATAATAATAATAATAATAATAATAATAATAATAATAATAATAATAATAATAATAATAATAATAATAATAATAATAATAATAATAATAATAATAATAATAATAATAATAATAATAATAATAATAATAATAATAATAATAATAATAATAATAATAATAATAATAATAATAATAATAATAATAATAATAATAATAATAATAATAATAATAATAATAATAATAATAATAATAATAATAATAATAATAATAATAATAATAATAATAATAATAATAATAATAATAACAATAATAATAATAACAACAATAACAATAACAACAATAACAATAACAACAATAACAATAACAACAATAACAATAACAACAATAACAATAACAACAATAACAATAACAACAATAACAATAACAACAATAACAATAACAATAATAATAACAATAATAACAATAGCAATAACAATAGCAATAACAATAATAACAATAGCAATAACAATAGCAATAACAATAATAATAATAATAATAATAATAATAATAATAATAATAATAATAATAATAATAATAATAATAATAATAATAATAATAATAATAATAATAATAATAATAATAATAATAATAATAATAATAATAATAATAATAATAATAATAATAATAATAATAATAATAATAATAATAATAATAATAATAATAACAATAATAATAACAATAATAATAACAATAATAATAACATTAATAATAATAATAATAATAATAACAATAATAATAATAATAATAATAATAATAATAATAATAATAATAATAATAATAATAATAATAATAATAATAATAATAAGAATAATAATAATAATAATAATAATAATAATAATAATAATAATAATAATAATAATAATAATAATAATAATAATAATAATAATAATAATAATAATAATAATAATAATAATAATAACAATAACAACAACAACAACAACAACAACAACAACAACAACAACAACAACAACAACAACAACAACAACAACAACAACAACAACAACAATAACAATAATAATAATAATAATAATAATAATAATAATAATAATAATAATAATAATAATAATAATAATAATAATAATAATAATAATAATAATAATAATAATAATAATAATAATAATAATAATAATAATAATAATAATAATAATAATAATAATAATAATAATAATAATAATAATAATAATAATAATAATAATAATAATAATAATAATAATAATAATAATAATAATAGATAATAATAATAGATAATAATTTATTCACCATTCAGTAATTACAATAATTACAATAGGCTTCGTCACATGTAATAACTACCTTAATTCTAGTAAAAAATCGATATATAACTATATTTCAGAAACATAAAAAAACATTCTTTATATGTCTTCCTTACATTTGTCTAGAAACTTTTGTAAGTTATAAAATGGGTTCTCAGTTAACCATTTGTACAGTCTCTCCTTAAACATTTGAGTAGGTAATTTGTGTATTCTTACCAGAAGTACATTGAAGAGTTTTATACCACTTATTTTATAATACTGAGAGGTTTTCTGAAGCCTATGGAAGGGCATATCCAGTTTTTTTCATGTTGCGCGTATTTGTATGTATGTATTTCATTTCTTATGTTATAGTTTTGTGTATTTTCTTTAATATATACCAGCACATCATAAATATATAAATTAACTACTGTAGGCATTTTAGCTGCTATAAACAATGGCTTACTATGTTCTAATTTCTTTGAATCTGTTAATATTCGAGTAGCCTTCTTTTGGAGTTTTAGTACCTCCACTATTTTTGGACTACTACCCCATAGTATCAAACCATATCTAAAAATACTTTGGAAGAATGAAAAATATGCCATGCGTACATATTCTTTTGATACAGCTCTTTTTAAATGTTCTAATAAGAATACCACACGTGATAACTTATTACAGACATTTCAGTGTGAGGGTTCCATGATAAATTGTGATCGATAGTCATTCCAAAGAGCTTTACAGTTTTACTTGTTTTGTCATTTAAACAATTTGTATTTTTTAAAGTAAAAAGGATAATTTGGGATTTAGTTTCATTCATAGTTACTTCGTAAGGTACAAAACATCACTCAAAATGAATCAGTATTTGGAGGTTATGTATAAGTTTAATAATGGTGGCTTAGAGATGTGGGGAGGAGGTGCGGAGTCAGAGCTTCCATATCTACTTTAACGCCTTCCTGGGTAGCGTGGTGGTAGCGTGTCTGCCTCACGTTCAAGAGGTCCCGAGTTCGAATCTCGGTCAGGGTGAGTTACCTGGATAGGGTTTTTTCCGGGGTTTTCCCTAATCCTGAAAGACGAATGTCGGATAACTCTAAGCTCTATGGACCCTAGGATAAAAATATCTACTTTAAGATTAAATGACTGTTTTAAGAACAAAACCATAACTTGTGTTTGTTTATAATATGGCTTTACCACAAATGAATGCGGAAACTTTCATACGACACAAAAGCAAACATGGTCATTTCATTACCATCAATGGTTCCCTATGTATTGTATTCGTACATAGAATTTTAAAGGTGTGTTGATCAATAATACCAGCTTAGGGAATTGTTTAGATAGGTACTTGAATCTTGGTGCGGCTATCCAGTTATATCAAAAGTTAGTATTCTTGAAATTGAAATCACATAGGCAACAGTTAAAAATGTAATCCTCAAAACTGAATTAAAGGGGGCATTTTAAGTAGTACGAAGACAGAACGCCAGTTTAACTGCATTGACAATAGAAAACGAAAAATCTTTCAACTCATATATCTGCACAAGATACTACCTGGTCAAACGTCTAGGGGTATCGGAATAACACAAGATGTTTACGTGAGCCTATCGCACATACACGGCGAGAGTGTAGGACATCGGCAGGCGCGAGAAATCATATTTAACGTGATTGAATATTATGACAAAGAGAAAGAAGAGGGAATGAAACGCCCTTGCATGTCTTCTCTATCGTCACAGCGTGTTTTTTTTTTTTTTTTTTTTTTTTTTTTTTTTTTTTTTTTTTTTTTTTTTTTTTTTTGCTGCTGTAATTTACGTCCTCCAACGTTAAGTCATATCGGACGATGAATGGAATTAGTGAAATGATGCTCAAATGAGCCCAGATTTCATAGAGCTTAGAGTTACCCGATATTCGTCTTTCAGGATAAGGGAAAACCCCGGAAAAACCTTATCCAAGTAACTCACCCTGACCGAGATTCGAACTTGGGACCTCTTGAACGTGAGGCAGACATGCTACCACCACGCTACCGAGGCGGGCACAGCGTCTGTGCTTGTATTTTGTATAACGTAGTCACCATTTTGCATGTGAACATGTTTGGAAGTATTCATAATCATTTCACAGTAGCGCAATAATAATAATAATAATAATAATAATAATAATAATAATAATAATAATAATAATAATAATAATAATAATAATAATAATAATAATAATAATAATAATAATAATAATAATAATAATAATAATAATAATAATAATAATAATAATAATAATAATAATAATAATAATAATAATAATAATAATAATAATAATAATAATAATAATAATAATAATAATAATAATAATAATAATAATTAATAATAATAATAATAATAATAATTAATAATAATAATTAATAATAATAATAATAATAATAATAATAATAATAATAATAATAATAATAATAATAATAATAATAATAATAATAATAATAATAATAATAATAATAATAATAATAATAATAATAATAATAATAATAATAATAATAATAATAATAATAATAATAATAATAATAATAATAATAATAATAATAATAATAATAATAATAATAATAATAATAATAATAATAATAATAATAATAATAATAATAATAATAATAATAATAATAATAATAATAATAATAATAATAATAATAATAATAATAATAATAATAATAATAATAATAATAATAATAATAATAATAATAATAATAATAATAATAATAATAATAATAATAATAATAATAATAATAATAATAATAATAATAATAATAATAATAATAATAATAATAATAATAATAATAATAATAATAATAATAATAATAATAATAATAATAATAATAATAATAATAATAATAATAATAATAATAATAATAATAATAATAATAATAATAATAATAATAATAATAATAATAATAATAATAATAATAATAATAATAATAATAATAATAATAATAATAATAATAATAATAATAATAATAATAATAATAATAATAATAATAATAATAATAATAATAATAATAATAATAATAATAATAATAATAATAATAATAATAATAATAATAATAATAATAATAATAATAATAATAATAATAATAATAATAATAATAATAATAATAATAATAATAATAATAATAATAATAATAATAATAATAATAATAATAATAATAATAATAATAATAATAATAATAATAATAATAATAATAATAATAATAATAATAATAAACCGTTTAAGAACGGCTGATTATGTAAACAATGCAAATTGCTACCAGTAAAACAAAGGAGTGGTTGTGTGTCAGGCTGGTCAGAATCAGCTCCCCAGGGGCCTACTGCCTACCTTAGCGTGGTGTGTTCATGGATCCCTGGTCACGTAGGCTTGCGGGGGAGTGAAATGGCGGATTCAGCAGCCAAGACGGCTACCATGATGATGATGATGTGTATAAGGGTGCTAACTACGGCGGTCATCAGCGGGCTACCATGAAGCCCAGGGTTCCAGTACCATCTGTGACATCGGAGGATTTTAGGGCCGTATTGCGGAGAGCTGTGCAAACCTGCTGGCAGGAACAGTAGTCCGCTCTCCGCAGTAATAAACTTAGATTTGTGAAAGAACTTCCGATTTCCTGGGATACCTCCTGTCGTTTATCTCGCCGTGAGGAGGTGAGTTTGGCTCGGTTACGCATTGGGCACTGCGTTTTTACGCATATTTTTCTGTTTAGAAAAGAGCCTGCTCCAGTGTGTCCGTTTGGCAACGAAGCGTTATCTGTCCGACACGTGCTGCTAGTGTTTTTACGTAGCACACGTTAGGACGTCTCTGCAGCTGCCGGCCAGCTTTGCAGAAATGCTAGCGGATGACAAAGTAGTGCAGAAGGTTTTTAAGTTCTTTTCTAGGTTAGACCTTAGAATTTAGCGAAGGGAATTTTTGGTATTTTGGATATATATATATATATATATATATATATATATATATATATATATATATATATATATATATATATTGTTATGCACATGCATATTTTGTAAGTTTATTTACACTTGTTTAGATTTATAGAACCATTTATATCTGGCTTTTGCCATAACTTATTTTAAAGAGCGCTGATAACCTCTGCAGTTGAGCGCCCTTATACAAATCATCGTCGTCCTCGTCGTCGTCGTCGTCGTCGTCGTGGTCGTCAGAATCAATGGCGGCTCGTGCCGAAAAATGACAGCGTGTTGCGGGAAAAAGTACATGCAGCTCACCTAGTTGCGAAAATTGAAGTCCATGCGCCGATGTTTCTTCATGGTATAAACAGACTTTCTACTTCATTTCGCTTTTTGCTCAATTTTTAGATCGGATGTTGGTCTCCCTAACATGCTTATACTAAGCCTTTCTTCTAATGCTCTCCTTGAAAAGGGAATCTTCAGAAGTTCATTAACCATGTTCATTATTTATTGGTTAAAGTTTTCGTAATAAAAAATTACTCATACACTGAATAAAATGAATTTATAACACGTTTCACACTCTCACACAAAATAAGGAAACTAATATCAGCCAAAATAACTTTACACAAAGTAATATCGTACTTGGATAGAATGCGAGCATGCAAACCATTTGTTATGGGGGATTCTTGTTATGGTCGCGGGAATAGAGTATCGTCCAACATGATAGTTGCATCACAATCTGCCCTGCGATTTAACAACCATTACGTATTGGACCTGTTTACGCAAGAAGAATGGAATTAGTTTCTAAAACTAAAATATAAAGCAATAATAGATTGTTAAATGATATTCAATGCATATTCAAGTTCTACAGCTGTAACTATGAGTGTTGGTGGCGCTGCTTCACCATGTAGCGAATGATCACCGCGCAACACCCAGATGCAGCACGCTCTTATGCGAAAATCTAGGGAAGGCAAGAAGGGAAGGCTGCACGCATGCGCAATAACTGATTACCGAGCTTGCTGGCTCTCAGCACGTTGACGTCACGGATGCGTTCCATTAGGTACGCAGGTGTTTTCCATGCATTAAGAGTTCATTGTTGGTCGTACTCGATTTCTTCGTACACTTACAATAAACCATGTGATTTATAAAACAGTAAAGAGCGAGCTGCAGCATGTAAGGACGAGCCGCCCCTGGTTAGAATGACTTGTAATATAGACAACTTGTGCCGTATAACTCGCCATATTTACATCCAAGACGTTAAGACGGCGTCTGAATATTACGGTGAAAACAGGATGTATTCCGAGTTTCTATATAACTTGGGCTTAAGCCCCTAGCGTAGCTCAGAGCAGAACCAACCCATCCTTGGTATAGAATAACAAATGAAGTGCACTTGGTGCTGTCTACTGAATTCATTAAACTCTCATTGTCAACTATCCACATTCACAGTTATACTGAACGACAGTTAGATTGAAATGATTGTAGTCGCGGGCGTTGAACAGAATTCATGCCTTTTTCTTTTAGTTTCTAGGTTATTGTTGCTTATTATGCCTTTAACTTATATTGTTTTAAGTGTTAAGTGTTGGTCATTTCTTTATTCTACAACACATACAGTATATCTATTGCAGTCATGGAAAATACACCACTGATTATTATAGTAGTCATAATTGGCATCACCACACAATGGCACAGAGTATATTGCTTCCCCACGTTTCACATTATGCTTTTGCTGATGTATGCACACACCAATAAATACACACTGCTGCTATAGTTTATTCATCATCAAAGTTATACAAAGAAGTATATATGTAATGGTAATATCATGTCCCGATAGTTCATGTTGCAAAATGTTTTGATATTTTGGCGACGGATTTCACTCTCAAAAATGGTCGGGGCAAAGATTCAGAAAAAAGGCACTAGAACTACAAGTACAGAATGTCTGATATCTGGTCATATTAGCCTTATCTCATGTTCTCTTGCCCACGAACACACCCACGAATAAACAGTTTTCTCTACCATTTTTCATCACTTGAGGAAGGAGTGATCAGGACAAAGAAATGAAAACAAAGAAAATAAACAAAACACTCCATTATATTCACCATAAACACAATGATCTATTCATCTTGCACCGAGCTGTACTTTTTTAGGTAGTCCGATGCTTATTAAAATCCTCTAAATGAGATTTTCGAATCATAACGCGCGAAGAGAAGACTCAGCTTCTTGCGTGTTAAAGATTGGGTTGCACAGATTATTTTTAGACATGCTAAATTTGACAGTTTGTAATAAGGTAGTCAACATTCGTAATTAATTTTCATAGGCTTGTAAAAATAGGCAAATCATGTGAGAATAAGTCCATCAGTCTGGAGCAGATTAAAAATTGCGCCTATATGGAACAAGTAAGCGCAATTTCCACAAAATGATACCATGACAGAGTTACAAAATAAAATTCTTGGTTCGATTCTTGACGGTGACCTAGAACAGTGTGGCGTGCTGAGTCAGGTGTTATTGGTGGTACGTAATTTAAAATAAACACCGGTGAGTGCGCAAGTGTATTTATCATTAGTCTGCATTCAAAGTAAATTTGCTCAACCACCTCCGCTACTCTTCCCTTTTTAAATTGTATTTCCAAGTTGTGGTTCTCACCCACACTTCATAGCAGTGCTGTTGCAAAGGGCACTGCCACTGGGCACTGCAGAATTCATGCGGTATTAGGTGCACGGATCAGAATTGTACGTTGACCTTCGTGAAGTTTGGAAATCTTTAGACGTCCGGCTGTGATAAGCCGTTAGTTTTTTTTAGTATATTGTTTTATCGACCAATTCAAAGGTTACTGCTAAAACTTCCTTGTTGTGAAGCTGTTGGCCAAATATCAAGAATGAAATATCACTACTTATAAACTACACTCGCTCCGGAAATAGTTAAGTTACTCGGGATCATATTTGTATAATAGTTTTTAATTCGATATACCTAACTATGTTGACATCGAAGTTACTGACACCAAGTTTTTATAATGTTATCAACACGGGGGATGCAGTGTTGTGTAGCGGTTGGGCAAGGAGAAAGATTAGACTGTTCGAAGACTGGCAACATATTGCAAAAGTACCGAGAATTATGGACGGTGCATCATTTACGAACTCTACGATGAATTCCAGCTCATCGAAAACACCGTTTCTCACAATGGATAACTTAAATCCTTGCATAAAGTTAATGGAATATGCAGTTCGAGGTCCCTTGGTTATTAGGGCAGGTGAAATTGAGAACGAATTAAAAAAGGTAAGTTGAATAAATAGTTATATAACAGTTAAAATAATATAGTTATTATAAAAAGGGAGAGCCGTAAAAAGTAATATGAGAACAATTTAATTGTTATAACAGTCAAAATACAGGTGTACCGTTTAATGTAATAATTATAGGTTAGGTAGCTTCAGCAGAAAATAAATACACATGTAAACAGAGGAAGAATATATCCTTATACGCTTTACATTCATTCTTTGCTTATATCCATTGTTGTGAGAATTGACATTTAAGGCAATATGGTAGTTTACTTCTGTAATTAGTGTAAATATTTTTGACATTTTTACTGCGGAACTGTCTCACTTCAACTAAAATAAATAGCAAGTTTCATAGACATTTGTGTAATATATTTTTAAAAATGCTTCACACAAAAGAATTTTGAAATATTAAGGTTAAATTTAGTGTTTTTCTGTTCAGGTAGAGTGGCAATGTGGATTAAGTAAAAATTGATAAATAACATTCCATAAACTGGAGATATTAATCTTTTAGTTTTACATTCTGATAAAGTTTGAATGTTTAATACATTATGCAAAATAAAATGTCCAATGTTGCCAAATAATTAGTGCTTTATGCAAAACTGTAACCTAATTTTGTTTAGTATATTTGCTGCAATTTTGGTTACAACTGAACAATAAAGGAGGTGTTAAAGTTTTCCAACAACTTCGAATGCATATTTATCACCTAAAAAACCACCAGGCATAAATGGATAAAACATAAAAGTATAATTTCTCATTTTTAAAATAAATTTTCACCAGTACATTGCCGTAAATTTAAAATATAATATGAACACTTTAAGTGATTAGTTCAGTCAGAATCTGTGAAGAAGAGTGTTGTACTTTTTTATTTTAGAGTTTCATGTCTTTCGAGAGTAAAGAGAACATATATGTGTATATGATGCTACAGAAAATGTCCTTCTAAGCAGTTTTGAGCGCTCTCCAACACAGTTAAAGGAATTTTTAAGTTAAATTTTGGAACAATGGTCAAAATGTATTTATTTATTTCTCTGTTTTTGTAAGCAAATTTATTTGAATATGACATGGTGTTTAGTCTAGGATCATTGCTCATGGCCAAACAAACTGGGTCCAAGAGAATATACAAGGGTATCAACCTGATACTTGGCATCAAGGTAATGAAGTAAATACAGTAGAACCTCGTTTACCCGGGACCTATTGGAGTTAATGAAAATCCAAGTTATTCAGAAAACGACAGAAAAACAATAAAAAAAAAAAAAAAAAAAACAGATACATCACCAAAATATTTTTAATAGAGTTTATAAATTACTATTGGCACACTGTCACTTAAAAACACAAACTGTATGTACTGTAATAGCCTATGTATTTGTGCTGTACTACAAACTATTCGGTAGTAAAAAAGTCAGTGAGCTTATGCTGTCTCAGTTTAGTGTATCACTTATCTCACATACGCTTTAACATTAGACATTCATTTGTCTTGACTCTCGAAAAAGAACATCAATTTCTCTATGTTTGTTACTGCTTGTACACAATATAGCTACAAACTAGTCAGTAGTAAAAAAGACAGCGAGTTTCTACTGTCTCAGTTTGGTGTATCGCTTATCTCACATCCGCTTTAACATTAGATGTTCATTTGTCTTGACTCTCGAAAAAGAACATCAATTTCTCTATGTTTGTTACTGTTTGTACACAATATAGCTACAAACTAGTCAGTAGTAAAAATGGCAGTGAGCTTCTGCTGTCTCAGTTTAGTGTATCACTTATCTCACATACGCTTTAACATTAGATATTCATTTGTCTTGACTCTCAAAAAAGAACACCAATTTCTCTATGTTTGTTATTGTTTGTACACAATATAGCTACAAACTAGTCACTGCCGTCTCAGTTTAGTGTATTGCTTATCTCACATCCGCTTTAACATTACAAGTTCATTTGTCACGACTCTCGAAATAAAGCATCAATTTCTCTATGTTACTGCTTGTACACAATATAGCTATAAACTAGTTGGTAGTAAAAAAGACAGCGAGCTTCTGCTGTCTCAGTTTAGTGTCTCGCTTATGTTACATTTGCTTTAACATTAGACGTTCATTTGTCTTGACTCTCAAAAAAGAACATCAATTTCTCTATGTTTGTTACTATTTGTACACAATATAGGTACAAACTAGTCAGTAGTAAAAAAGACAGCGAGTTTCTACTGTCTCAGTTTAGTGTATCGCTTATCTCACATCTGCTTTAACATTAGACATTCATTTGTCTTTACTCTCGAAAAAGAACATCAATTTCTCTATGTTTGTTACTGCATGTACACAATATAGCTACAAACTAATCACTGCCGTCTCAGTTTAGTGTATCGCTTATCTCACATCCACTTTAACATTACAAGTTCATTTGTTGTGACTCTTGAAATAAGGTATCAATTTCTCTATGTTTGTTACTGCTTGTGTGTGGGTCATAACCACAGCTGGTTCATCAACACTGTCTGAATCTGAATACTCTTCATTTTCATTTGCAGTAACACTGTATGATGCAATAACAACTTCCTCTGTAATTGGTTTATAACCTCCGTCATTGTCAATGTCTTCTTCATCAACAACGGAACAGGCATCCATACTTTTAAAAATGTGTAAAAAATCTTCTTCAATCTTGTTTTCTGATGTCACACATACCAGGCCATAACTTTATCAAAGTTTCTCTTCCAATCTGGTCCCAAGAAGGTGGAGTGAGCCTGCTAGCAAGGAATTTGAGTAATGTACCTACTGACAATAGCAATTTATTATCTGTAAAACAGTTCTTCATTTACTACACTAAACAAGATATACGAGTATATTCAGAACTGGTCTGGATTATTCAGACGTCTGAGTTAACAAGATTTTACTGTAAAATGAAATGGGGGTGCAGTGTATGAAATAAAAAGTGGTTATGACACAGAAAACCTGGGAAAATCTGCCCAGCTGCCATATTGCCTACCACAGCTCCCAAGTGTAGTATCCTGGGATTGAACCCGTGTCGCGTAGGTGAGAAGTGACCCGTCTAACCACTTAACACATACTAGTGTTTTAATTTAAAATATACTGTAGATAATACAAGTTCTTAATCTTGCAATCCCCTTTTTTGTTTACCTTACTGCTTAATCTTAAAGGATGTATTTATTACAAGAATATTTTGTGCCTTGCAGGGTGCGTCCAAACCTTTTAAGGAAGTAATAAAAGCAAATATTGGAGACTGTCATGCTATGGGACAAGTGCCTATCACATTCATCAGGCAGGTGAGATTACATATTACCTAATTTATTTTAGTTAGATTAGATTAGATTTTTATTGTGCATATTCCAAAATTTTACAATTTACAACTTTCGGCTGCATTTATTTGTCTTTACCTTGTTGCTTTCTTGGCTTACATGACACCCTGGTCTTTTGCTCTGCCAGGTAGCTCTTAACCTTCATACCTCCTTGTTACTTAATTAGTCCCATTCTTCCCCCATATCTTCCTTTCTTATATTCTTTACATTTCTGGCCTTTTTTTTTTTTTTTTTGTTGCTTTCTGCAAGAACCCACCAATACTTCTTACCTTCTTTTCCTCTCTGCCTGTTAACATTTTTATAGCTGCTATCCTCTTCTCTACTTTCTCCCATTTTGCCTCCCAAACCTTTTTTCTCCACATTGCAACCTTCTTGCATTCTGTTACATAGTGTTCTATGCTTTCTTTTCCCCCACACAATTCACAAATTCCCTTTTCCCTACCTCTTATCCCTCTTAGAAATATTGTTCCTGTTCTCATCCAAGCTAACCCTTCTCTCTCTCTTGCTTATTGCAGTAATCTACATGTGCTTCTCGTCCCCAATTTCTTTGTATTTGCTTGTAAAATTGTAACTATTTCATATTTTCTAGACTTCCCCATATTTAATTTATTTTAGTAACACTGGTTCACATTTGTTTTCAGTTATGTCTTTTTGCCATCTAATTGAGAAATACAGGGTGTATATAAATGAATAACGGGGTTTTAACTCTTTATAATATTTATTACATTCAACTTACAGTTATAAATGATATGTCAAATGAAAAAGCAACTCAAACAGTTTTACCAAAAACCTTTTAAATGTTCAATGTGATTATCCTTTGTCGCACGGCACACATCAAGTCTGTAGCCGAGTTCTTCCCAAACGTTGATAAGTGTGTATTCAGTAATTGTAGCAACAATTGCTTCAATCTGGTTTCTTAATTCAGGGAGGTCAGCTGGTAGCGGAGTCACATACACATGATCCTTGATGAAGTCCCAAAGGTAAAAATCGCATGGCATTTGGTCAGGAGAACATGGTGGCCATGCATAGCAAGCCCTGTTATTGGAGCCCTTGCCACCTATCCAGTGTTCGGGTACAGTGACATTCAACCAATTGCATACTTCGTTATGCCAGTGAGGTGGCGCACCATCTTGCTGTAAAATGTTCTGTGGTTCATTCTCTTCCAACTGAGGGAAGAGCCATTGCTCTATTGTGTCAAGGTAAGAAGTTCCAGTTACAGTAGATTCACCGAAAAAGAAAGGCCCATAAACTTTTCGCCGGGATATGGCACAAAAAACATTCACTTTAGGGGAATCTCGTTGCATTTGTATCATCTCTTGAGGATTTTCTGAGCCCCAGATGCGCACATTATGAGTGTTAACATGTCCACTCAGGTGAAAGGTCGATTCATCACTAAAGACAACACGATCCATAAAATTGTCATCGTCCTGAAACAACATGTCATTTGTGAAGTTGGCACGTAATTCGTGGTCTGTCGGCTTTAGAGCCTGTAATAACTGTAAACTGTAAGGATGTAGCCATAAGGGTTTTCTTACAACTTTCCAAACAGTCGACACAGGAACTTGTAATTCACCATTAGCCTTTTGGACTAATTTCTGTGGGCTACGAGTGAATGACTCACTCGCTCAACAGAACAGTCTCTTCACTTACTCTTGGTCGTCCCGTACTCTTCCCTTTACAAAAGCAGCCAGTATCTTCAAACTGATGATACCATCTACAAATATCATTATCACTAGTAGGATCGCAACCAAACTTTAATGCGGAACGCACGTTGCACAGTAACTACAAATTCTGTCTTAGCAAACTGCAAAACACAAAACGCTTTCTGTTTACTAGTCACCATCTTTGCTTCTACCACTGTCTAGAGGATTGCGGCAGAAACAATGCATGCACATGTGCACTGGTGCCAACAAACAAAACTGTTGGAGTTGCTTTTTCATTTGATGTATCATTTATAACTGTAAGTTGAATGTAATAAGTATTATAAAGAGTTAAAAGCCCGATATTCATTTATATACACCCTGTATTCTTCTATGTGAGTATTGATCATATCAATAGAGTCTAACTATTTCCTTAGAATGGTGAGTAGTTTTTGCTTAGGGACACTTGGGAACAATGATTTCACATCAAATGATACAAATACATCATTAGCTGAAAAATTTATCTCTGATTTTTTCTGTTAAATCCAGAGAGTTTGTCACACTTCACTTTCAAATTTGGGTAGAGAACTGAGATGTTTTGACAACTATTTTGCTAACTGATATGTTTTCAACTAAATTTTTTGTTTACATTAGCAATAATTTTAAGGGTCTTTTGCACTCTACTTGGATTAATAAGAAGGAAAGTTGTACAGTTTTCCCTCTCAGAAAATGTTTCATTTTTTAAATACAATGGAAATTTTTGTACTTTACATAAACATTAGTATTTTCAAAATACTATAGCAATTTCCAAGGTCAGAATAGATATGATTTCTCTATACCAATTAGGGTTAGACATTGATTTGTTTAGATAGAGTCAACCTGAAAAATTCAGTGCCATGGCCGGGATTTGAACCACGGATCTCCTGGTTTCCGTCCAGTTGCTCTACCCATTGAGCTACCATGACCAACGTGCCATCCTGACATTAAATTCTCGAGTTGACTCATATGAGGGCTGTTCAATAAAGAGTTATCATAATTTTTTTACGGTCATAATTTTTTGTACTAAAATTCAGTCTTATTATATTCTGTTAGCTTAATGTGAAACAAACATGCCCTAGTAGTTTCATTGTTGGTACTCCTGGTTCCTGCCTGTAAGAACCAGGAAAGTTCAGACATGTTCAGTGTCGCCTACCGCTGCAATGAAGGTAGCACACGAGGAACAATATGCGGCTTTGAAATTCTGCTTTTGTCTCAACAAATCTTCAGTTGAGGCCTATACAATGTTACAGGAGGTCTATGGAGAGTCTGCTCTTCCCTACGGCACAGCTCGAAGGTGGTTTAAAATGTTTAAAGAGGGGAGGCAATCAATTTAAGAGGAAGGTGGACCCGGTGCTCCACTTACTGCTCTTACGGAAGGAAACATCAACACTGCTGCCGCCATTGTGAGAGAGGATCAACAAATTACCTTAAGATCACTTTCTGAAATACTGAACATTTCATTGGGTGCCACATTTCCGTGAAGCAGGCTGGATGCTGCACCACGATACTGTGCAGTTGCATATTGCCAATGTTGTTGCTGAATATCTTGCAAAAATCAACGTGAAGTGCATCCCTTACCCTCCCTATAGTCCGGATTTAGCCCCATGTGACTTTTTTCTATTCCCTAACTTGAAGAAACGCCTTCGTGGGAGGCATTATCCATCATTAGAAGCAGTGGTGAAGGCTGCGGAGGCGATTTTGAAGGATCTCTCAAAAAGTGGTTTTCAGCATGCCTTTGAAGACTGTCAGAAACGCTGGGACAAGTGCATCGCATTCAGGGGAGACTATTTTGAGAAGAACCATCAAAATTATGAGGATAAGTAAAGGTACATTGTCAAAAAAAAAAAGTGATCATTCTTTATTGAACAGCCCTCATATTTTCCCAGTAAACCACTAGAGGCTGTCGTGTCCAAGCTATGCCATTTGTGGTGACTTAGTATTGTAAATACTTGAATCCAGGCTTCTTCATTAAACTCTTTTTATTTAAGTTATGTGATGATACGAGTGATTTACCGGGAAAATTTATGAGTCAATTGGAGAATTTGTCAGGATGGCACGTTGGCCATGGTAGCTCAATGGGTAAGGGTGACTGGATGGAAACCAGGAGATCCGTGGTTCAAATCCCGGCCATGGCATTGAATTTTTCAGTTTGACTCTATCTAATCAAAACCTTAGCCTATACACGGCTGATGTGAGGAAAAAATTTACATCAAGTAACTGAAATAGAGTATATGTATTCACCAGATTTTAAATAAGGGACTATATAACACTTATAAATCCATTATAATGTTATAGGTAACATAATGACATTGCACTCCACACAGGTTTTGGCGCTAGTGTCATACCCTAAATTGCTTGATAGTCCGGACTTCCCGGATGATGCAAAGAAGAGAGCAAGGACTATTCTTGACGGCTGCAGAGGTGGTAGTGCAGGTAAGTTTTGTGTTTACCAAACGGTTTGAAATATTGGCTTTGCAAATCTATATTAAAATTCTTGTTAGGGAATACAAAAAAGAAAAAGGATTTTGATTTGTGACGTTCTTTACCCAATGTCATCTACTGGTATGCAGCAGTATGACATTCTGGATCTATTGGTTGGTGGAATTTTATATTTTGTTTTTGAATTTAGCGATGGCTTAAGACCATAGAATCTGTTGGTCTACACTTTGTTAATTTCAAATAATTGTTTTTCTTAAAAAACGACATTACTAATGGCACAGTATCTGTATTGTTATCAAATATAACTGAAGTTTTACTCACAAATTATAATTTATTACACCACATTGAAGTTTAAACTCTGGTTCTCTAATTTTTGTTATTTTCAGCATTTTTCTGATTTAAAATTGCATCAAATTAATCTAACTGGATTAAAATTCCCAGGTTAACTTGAGAATTATAAAATTATCTGGAAAATTGTAAAGAGAGAAACTGGAAGGTAAACTAATATTTATGATGAAGATATTGTAGTTATAAATGAAGATAAGATAGAAAATAAACCTTAACGAGTAGCAGAAATATTTAATAATTATTATGCTGGAATCACAAGTAATTTGTATATTTCAGTGAACCAGTGGGAAAAAAATCACAATTTTTTGAAAGAGTAACATGAAAAATTCAATGCCATGGCCGGGATTTGAACCACGGATCTCCTGGTTTCCGTCCAGTTGCTCTAACTCATTGAGCTACCGGACCAACTTGCCGTCACAACATTAAATTCTCCATTTGACTCGTATATTTCCGCGGTAGACCACTAGGGGCTCTTGCATCCGAGATACACTGTTTACAACTTACCATCGTAAATACTTGAGTCCCAGGTTTCATCATTTAACTCTTATTATTTTAGTTAATTGATGGAAATTAATCATTTCTTCACACTAGCCAAATATAGGCTAAGGTTTTGGATAGATAGAGTCAACATGAAAAATTCAATGCCATGAAACCAGGAGATCCGTGGTTCAAATCCTGGCCATGGCATTGAATTTGTCATGTTGACTCTATCTCAAAAGTGAATTGAGAAGATATTGACACACTGCTTCACTCATCCTGTTTTTTCACAGGACAAGTTTCAAGAACTTTTGCTCTCATCAGCTGGAACTCGACAGCAAAAGCTCTTGAAATATGTCCTGTGAATAAACAGTGTGTGAAGCAGTGTGTCAATATCTTCTCGATTCACTTTTGTGCTAAGTTGTGCTTCACTGTCTACGCTTCTTTCAATTTTATACTTTGACTCTATCGATCTGAAACCTTACCCTATATACGGTTAGTGTGAAGAAATTAATTTTCATCAATTAACTAAAATAATAAGTTCATATTTTTAAAATCGGTGTCTAAGGATGAAATGCTTAAGGTAAATAGCCTCTCTTAACAATAAGTCATCCTGTGGAACAAATGAAGTGCCAGATGTTGTAGTTAAGCAATGTGCTGAACAACTAGTCTTTCCTCTTTTGGAGATTACATATTTGTCACTCTCTTCGAGATGTTTTCCTACAATCTTAAAGTAGCTTAAGCCCAACCTATTTGCAAGAAAGGAGATAAAAAATGTATAGCAGACTGGTGTCTTTTTTTGAAGTTAATAAGATGTTTTCCAACTCTCATTTTGGGTTTTGGCGGGGTAAAGGAACCCATCATGCCATTCAATCTTTTATTGAAACTATTTATAAAGTGCAGGATAGTAAAGAACATGTAATAGGCATATTCTTTGATTTAAGTAAGGCTTTTGATAAGCTAAATCATGATATTCTTATACAGAAGCTTCAACATATAAGCATAAGCTAATGATTGGCTTAGATCATATTTGAGTAATAGGCAACAAATTGTCATAATCAGTTCTGCAAAATCAAATCCAACAATCAAACAGCACGATGTACAGCAAGGATCCATTTTGGGCCCATTGCTGTTTTTAGTTGATATAAATGACTTACCCATGTGTTATCATCCACAGAAATTAGTTGTTTAAGTAGTACTTTATATAAAATTGCTATTAATATTTTTCAGGCTCATATACAGACTCTCCAGGGATTGAGGTGATCCGTAGACATGTTGCAGAATCAATTGCCAAGAGAGACAATATTCCCTCTGATTGGCAGAACATAATTCTTTCAAACGGAGCATCTGATGCCATTAAGGTATAGCAGTCATAGTTATTTTTGTAGTATACAAACAGATTTGTGTAGGAAATTTATATAAATTCTACAATTGTTCCTCTAAAAAATAGGTTTATCATCACTTTGGTTTGCACTGAGATCAGTGCATAGTTATTTGTTTATTTATGCTAAGCAAATTAACATTTGAATATAATGTGGCATTTATCTGAGCTCTTTGTCTGTCATGTCCTATTTACATTTTGTTCCTAATCACTCAAATACGATGTG
The DNA here is from genome assembly GCA_030765055.1 of Mantis religiosa. Lineage (NCBI taxonomy): Eukaryota > Metazoa > Arthropoda > Insecta > Mantodea > Mantidae > Mantis > Mantis religiosa. Next base: position 25,057,811 of record CM060957.1, read on the forward strand.
CTCAATATCTTCCTCATAGCCACATAAAGGACGATTCATATATCATTTTTATATTTAATATTTCTAAAATATTATTTCATCTGTTATGATATAAATTAATGTCAAAGATAAGTTACATTTAATCACTAATTATTATTTATTGAAGCTATCTAGAAAGTTAATTTCTTGGATGAATAGAGCCAGACTGAAAAATTTAATGCCATAGCCGGGATTTGAACCATGGATCTCCCGGTCTGTGTCTGTGGTTCAAATTCTGGCTATGGCATTGAATTTTTCAGTCTGACTATTCATCCAAACCTTAGCCTACACATGGCTAATGTGAAAGAAATGATTAATTCCAAAGTTGATTACTGTCAAATTAGTGGATTTATTTCTTTTATCCAACATTTTTGAGAGTGCACTATAAGTGTATTATCTGTTTCAAATGGGATGATATTTGTCCTTGAACATTACTAGGTGAGCAACCAATCGGAGTTCTGCGGTGTTGTCGTACTGCATTCCCCCTATATGGTGTGTGACGAGCACCAAAATAATCAATCTCTAATAAATACTATTTGTGCTTTAAGACAAAAGTTCAGATTTTGCATAAACTGATCCATGAGGAAGGAGAGAGTAATGTATTTAACCTAACCGTAGAAACACCATATTTTTAGCTCAAATAGTTTTCCTAATACAAATAAAGTAGATACAATACATTGCAGCATAAGCACTGTAATGAATATCATTATTGGTTGGCATGTATGCGAGAATGTATATTTGAAATTACTCAGAACTGAAACGTAAACATTTGACATGACGTGGTAAAAGAAATATGTACTTTGAATAAGCCAAGATGTTTGTTAAATTCGATGAGAGGAAACGATACACTTCTTGCTAGTCTGGCAGAACGTGTCTGGTCACATATCTTTGTTTATGAATGGTTTGTAATCTCTATTTAGTCTAGAGAGCTCAAAGCAGCATTATTCAGTTACTCTTCCTTGAAAAGTGTATCAGCTGGATCAATGAGACACGATCCAGCTTCCCCCTTACTACTGCTACAACAATCCAATTGAGTTAATGTGGGCTCAAATTATGTTGCAAACAGAAATAATATTTTTAAACTGACTGACACTGAACGACTTATTCATGAAGAAATTGACAAAGAAGGCAACAAGAGTGGGAAAACTGTGTGAGACATCAAATAAACTACAAGAAGACGACTTTTGGAAAGAAATAGCACGTAATGAGATTTTGGAACCTATCATAAATTTGCAGTACTCAGACAATGAAGACAATGACAATGACAAATTATCTGTTAACGTAACATTCACAGCTATACAAATACACCAATGGTATTTTCATTGGATTAGAAAAATAAGTAATTCATAAACTATAATTAATTTTAAACTAAATATTTAAACCATTTGCATAATATACGAATATCCACTTGCAATTGTGATTTCAACAACTGCATTGTTATAAAACTTACAAAAATTCAGTTTGCGTTCCCTTATGTCTAACGTCAAGAACACTCACAAGTATGCGAGAGAGAGGGAAATATTAAAAGAGTGGTGGTAACGCTAAAGTCTCTAATGCATCTGATTCGCTACAGGCAAGAACTCTTCCCATTTGAAACACATAATATAGTTAAACTATTATTGTTTATAATTGTTACTTTTGTGTGCCCATAATTATGTTATTTTACTAAATTACAGTCAGTAATGAAGCTGCTGGTATGCCCAGTTGACTGCAAGAAGCCTGGTGTGATGGTCCCAATTCCTCAGTATCCACTCTATTCTGCCACCATTGCGGAGTTTGATTTACATCAGGTAACAATCATGTTACTAGAGTAAAATTTACTAATTTTATAATGCCTATAATGTACACCTAAAGGACCTATATTGCTATAGTTTTGTGATTTTTATCAAGGTTTTTGCCTATTGTACGAGGGTGAGTCAAATGAAAACTGGAAAACTACCCAGAAAATCATCTATAGCAACTTTTAGACTTGTAACAGGCCATGATTGTCTCAATAAACATTTATTAAGGATTGGTATAATGTCCTTTCTATACACTTAAAGAAGATATGGATGGAAACCCAACCTTTAGTCAATGTAGCAACATAACACCAAAATACGAGGGTCACTATGAATGTTTTGAGATACATGTAAACTAAGGTTGATCAATATAATATAATGTTGAGTCAAACTAATACTCAATGCTCCATTTATTGCTAGTGGACAACTTTTACATTGGAAAAACTAAAAGGAATTTGAACATTAGGCTTAAAGAGCATTTTAGGAACATCAGGAACAAAGAAATAGATAAATTGACAGTAGCATACCATGTTTGGAAGGAGAATCATGATATAGAACAAGAAATCCACTTATTAAAAAGTGTCCAAGGTCCAGCTGCATTAACCACTTGGGAAAAAATCTTCATAAAGAAATATGAAAGAAAATTGTTTAATTTCGACACTACCTTTGAAGAAAACCCAAACTTCAAGTTCATCAAGATACCTACAGAGACGCACCTATCACCTCCAAGGAGTTCACCAAACCAACATCCATTAGTCGACAACATCTGATGATGTTAGGAAGATCCTAACAAAACACATTCTAGGTAAATACTAGCAATAAGTGGAGCACTGAGTATTAGTTCGACTCAAAATTATATTAATTTTGTGCTTCATTGTATCATAGTCCTTACACACAGATTATATCATTGGATAGTCACATTCTTTGGAAGTGTAAACGTATCAGTTTGCATCCTCCCTTCCCCCTCACAGTAAACAGCACAAGGTTAACAACCTCTAGTGTGGTGTCATTTACTTGCCAGCATGGAGGTGAAAAGAGAGCACTTTCGTGCAATGATTGTGTATAATTTTAAAATGGGTTTAAAGGAGACCCAAACCCTTGAGCTTTTACTACAAGCTTTTGGAAACATTTCTCTGTCCCGTGACACAGTTTTTCGGCGATTTCAAGAGTTTAAAAGAGGCTGAACTTCATTAAAGGATGATGTTAGGAGTGGTCGCCTGTCTACATCAGTGACTGAAGAAAACATAGCTGCTGTGGAAAGAATGATCCATTGAAACAATTGTGTGACATTTAAGGAAATTGAGGGAAGTATGCAGATTGGATAGCCAGCAGTTTTAAAATTATTGCATGACTACCTTTTTATGAGGAAGATATCATCCCGCTGAGTGCCCCACAATTTAACTGATGTGCAAAAGCATACCCGTGTTGAGTGATGTGAAGAAACTCTGGCCAGATTCGATAGAGGCAATTCTCGGTGGATTTCTGACATTATCGGTGGCGATGAAACTTCAATTTACCATATATTGAGATTCAACTGTATTGGAACACCACAGTGAAGCGAAATTTAATAATTCAATTTAATAATTTAATAATTCAATTTACCAGTTTGACCCTCAGACTAAGCATCAGTTGGCTGTGTGCATCTTTCCAATGAAAATGAAGCATTCGCACAGTGTCAGGCAGAAAATGGTGGCCACTTTCTTCTCTAAATCTCATCAAGTGGCTACCATCCCTCTTGTGGAACAAAGGACAGTTACTGCACTGGTACACAACAGTTTGCTTACCACAAGTTTTTGAGAAGCTTTGTGAATTGCGGCCAAGAACAGGACTGTGAAGAATCCTGCTCCACCATGGCACCTCTGCATACACAGCCATTGCAATGATCCAGTTTCTGGAGTCCACAGAGCTAAAGTCCAGATTTGGCTCCATGTGACTTCCTTTTGTTCGCAACAATGAAAAATTATATGTGTGGAACAAGTTTTTCAAGCTCTGAAGCTGTTGCAGCATTCGAAAGGGAACTTTACACCTACATGAAAACTAGTGGCAGGAGCACTTCTTGTACTGAAGTGCAAGAGAGCAAATGGCTTCATTGTCTACAGCTTAACATCAGATACCAACTACTATGTTGGCACAGTTGACTCAAGTGTTTAATAGTGTGCAAAATTCAGCAGCAGCTAAAGTTTGACAGACATGCCAAGGCCAAGCAAGGCTAGGTGACTGCAGCGGCGGAAGAAATGATTTGGCTGGATAGACTGGTCTCCATTCATGATATTGCAGTGCAATTTCATGTCAGTCTTGGCTCAATTCCATGATGATTTGAAGTAACGGAAAGTGGCTGCAAGATAGGTGCCTCTTTGGTTGACTCCTGAAATGAAGCAGAGGCGAGTAGATGTCTGCCAGGAGCTGTCTACCAGAGACCAAGCGCTCCAATATGGAATGGCAGCACCCATCATAGCCGAAGCCGAAAATGTTCCCCAGCCGGCAATCAGCATAAAAGGTGATGGTGACATTGTTCTGGGACCATAAGGAACATTACACAGAAAGGGGCAGGATGGTGACCAGTGTCACTTATTGTGAATTGATGCATGGTATTCTGAAACTGCCATACCCACCAACCACCGTGGACTCCTCTCATCCAGCATAACAACACACTACCTTATACGGATCGTGCAACCTTGGTGACTATCAGCTTGCATCATGAGTGTCTCCCTCATCCTACTTACTCCCCCAACTTTCATATCTTTGGCCCATTAGGACACCTTAGGTAGCAACAAGTTTGCTACTGACATGGAGGTGAAACAAGCAGTGCGTGAGTGGCTATCTGCACAGCCAAAAGCTTTTCTTTCCCAAGATATTCATGCCCTCCCGATTCATTGGTGGAAGCAGGTTGACTACATTGAAAAATAGTGTACTTGAATAGTTATAAATAAAAGCGTTGTTAACAGTGAAGCTAATTTCACCACATCGGGGAGGAGATCAAACTACTAAAACCATTGTCAACAAAACTTGAACTTACAACATAGGAAAAAAATTTTATTATAAAAAACATTCCACATATTCTAAATTTTGATGTGCCATCAATGAGTGGTCTATTGAACTTATATAAAGAATCTTCTGAGAAAAGGAGCCAATTACAAGAGTTCCAAACAACCAACTGATGAGTCGCCAATCAGCTGAGGATGAGACTGCAACAGTCTTGAAAACGTTCCTGATTTTTTAAATGGACGTGAGTGAAGTTACAAGTTTTAAAAGGCATGGCTCAATTTTAGTCTTTATAGTGTACTTGTTTCAAATCTGTCTGTAATAAAAGATCTTTGAAAAAATATTTCTGGTTTTCATTTGACTCACCCTCGTAATTTCAATGTTTTTGTAATTGGCAGTTATTTATGAACATGATGTTAAGCTTGGTATTGCTGTTAAGATTTTGCTCTCTGAGCCAATGTTGGCAACATGCCTGAGGAAGTTTGTTATACTAGCATCCCAGCAGTTGCATGGTATCATAAACATTAAAATAGTCACCACTTAGCACAGTAAAACATTTGAAAAATGATCTGCTACAAAAAGCTATTTGTTTACAACTTGGAAATCGTATCATTTTATATTAACTCATTGCTTTGTTTGCTATAGTGGCATTTTTTTTCTACTTATTAATAATAAATATACCCTGACGTGAGAGCCCTAAGAGGGCCAAGGCCTACCAATCCTACTGCTGGCCTCACGCCCACTTTCACAAGGTAGAGGTGGGTGATCATCCAACCGATACAGGGAGAAGATCTGATCAGCATGTCGACATCCCCCAGCTGGAACATTGGTTTTTGTGACAAAGGCTGCAGACCTAGCGTAAGCTCACTTTCCTCACAATGCTGAGTGGGCACTTGTCCTATACCTGGGACTTAAAATCTGCACTCCATGAGTGGGATCAAACCCAGGCCGCTTTCCGTGGCCAGGGACCAAGGCATGCTCCCTTAGCACACTACGCACAGGACTTTTCTATTTATTACATTGGTAAAAATTCCAAAACTGATCCAAAAGGACTAGACTTATTCAACCGCAAAAAACAAGAGTTGTCTGATAGAGTCAACATGAAAAATTCAATGCCATGGCCAGGATATGAACCACAGATCTCCTGGTTTCCGTCCAGTCGCTCTAACCTATTGAGCTACCATGGCCAACTTGCCATCACAATATTAAATTCTCCATTTGACTCTTATATTTCCCCAGTAGACCACTAGGGTCTCTCGTATCCGAGATACACCGTTTGTGATGACTTACTATCGTAAGAGCAACTGGACACAAACCAAGAGATACGTGGTTCAAATCCCGGCCATGGCATTGAATTTTTCAAGTTGACTCTATCAAAAACCTTAGCCTATATGGCTAGTGTGAAGAAATGATTAATTTCCATCAATTAACTAAAATAATAAGAGCTGTCTGTTTAACAGTAGTATATGATACACTCAGTAATAATTACAAACCAGTATGGTTTCCTCAGATCCTGAAGAATGCCATGGAGTATAGAATGGCGGAAACCTCGACTTTCATAAGCTGACACAGCTGATCACCTGTGAAGCCTCGATTAGTAATGCTCACCATGAAAGTTTGAAGTCTTATATAAATTGAAATAGTTATGAATAAAAGCATTGTTAAAAGTGCAGATAATTTCATATTAAAAGACTTATTAAGTCATAGTTTATTAAAACTTGAAACTTCACTCACATCAAGGTTTATTTTTACAAATGTGCACACGGTAGGTACAGCTCTCTTAAGCTGGCCTAACTCACTATGGCACCCACTTGTTGATGTGTACTTGTTTTCCAATATTGTTATGTTTTTTTAAAGAAGTGACATGTCTCATTATCCTCAGATTGGTTATTATCTTGATGAGGAAAGCAACTGGGGCCTGAACGTTGCAGAGCTACAGCGTGCCATAAACGAAGCAAAAAAAGAGTCAGCTCCTCGAGCTATTGTTGTCATCAATCCTGGAAATCCTACAGGTGGGTAATAACAAGGGAGAGCATTGACTTTAATGTCTGAAATTTGCTGACTTTTTCACCAACAGATGTTAAATTTGACGTTAACAAATGTAACGTAACAGTTGCCACAGTGCTAACAAAACTGTTAAATTTCTTGCATTTCACCAACCTGTTTTCTAAAAATATTAAACATGTCTTAATGCCAAGAGACTTGTAAATATTACAGCTATAGAAGGCTATGGATGAGTCATATGATTTTCTGAACCCATTGTGATGTGCTTTGGTTTTCATTTTCAACTGCACACAGCTGAATAAATGGTGGCTGAACAAAATCATAAGAGAAGCTGTGGGACAAATTTCTCATTGATGGAGAAAGAATTGATTTGGTGACGAAATATAAGGATATCATAGAAAATAAGAGGATGGATGTGGTGAATGTAAAAGAGAAAGATGTCACATGGGAAAAGATTGGGAACAAATTTAATCCAAATGCCTGTGTCACTACTAGAAGCACGAAACAATTCGTCAGTATTATTTAAATTTAAAACAAGGTGTGGACGACAGAAGTGACAAGTGACTTGAACGTTTCATGGTAGACAGTGTATTATCCACATAATTCAGTGCATTAAAATTGCAAAGTTATTAATACTTGAAGCAAAGGCAAGATCGGCATATTCCTTTCAATGCATGTTCTAACTTAGTATCACGTAAATTTAAAACAAGGAGCAAAGAAGGACAGTGACTAGAACGTTTCAAGACAGGTGGTAGACAGTGTATTATCCACATAATTCAGTGAATTAAAATTGCAAAGTTATTAATACTTGAAGTAAAGACGAGATCGGCATATTCCTTTCGATGCATGCTCTAACCTCTCCTGTACTTCCGCAGTAACCTTCATAGCAACTTGTTTCGACAGTCTTATACCTCTGTAGAAAATTTTCTTCTGATTGCTCCTCAAAATCATTTCTCCTCATAGGCCGTTCTCTGTTACAAATGCCATTTAGACGGTCTTAAATATAGCAAATCGACATCAAAAGCGGCGTTCATGCCCGCCATCTTGACCATTTACAATTGTTAAGGACTTAACAACAGTAATATTAAAATTGTTAAATCCAAAAACAAAAGATGAAATCCCACCAATTAATAGATCCGGAATATAGTTGTAAGGATTGTGGAAAATTCTACATACCTCAAACTAAAAAACCCTTAAAAACCAGAGTCAAAGATATTTTAGAAACAGATTGAAACAGGAAGATAAGTCAGCAGTAGCATTTCACTTTTGGAACAAAAACCATAACATTGATCCAAATCCAAAATTATTAAAACAGGTGATAAACCAAAACAAACTGAGAACATCTTAATTTGGAAATATAAACACAGAGAGAGTAATAAACTTTGAAATCCCACCAGTTGTTGATTTGATAAAGAAGTTCATAGTTCCACCATCAGAGAGAAGACCACAGGCAACAATGAGAACAACAGATGACAGTCGCACCTTCGAGGTTGAAAATGGAAGCAACAGCATCTGAAACTAGTCCCGCAAAAAATAAAAATGTAATTGATGTGGTCTGAAAAGCCAATTAACAAATACAAAGGGCATCCAGAAAGTAAGTTCTGTTTCAATTTATCTCCGCTGCAGCGCTGCTATTGCAGTTCCGCACATATGCAGTAGATGTTCTGTATCAAGGAGAAGAAACGTGCGCCATTGTGAGATCGCTGTAAGCCACGTACGCTTTGTTGTGCTTGTTTACAATGTCGGTGTTGATTGAAAATCCTGCCGCTTGTGAAATTAGATCTATGATTCGTTTTCTGAATGCTAGGAAAGTGAAACCAATTGAAATTTATCGGCAAATTTGCGATGTTTACGGACAAAATGTGATGAGTGATACAATGGTGAGAAGAGGGTCCGACAGGTCAATGAAGGACATAGTGAAGTGCACGATGAAGAACAAAGTGGGCATCCATCTTTGGTTACAGAAGAACTGGTTCACGCGATTAATGACAAGATCCAGGAAAACTGCAAGTTTACAATTAGTGCTCTCGCTATGGAATTTCCCCAAATCTCATGATCACTAGTTCATGAAAGTATTGCCGAAAAACTGAAATTTCGTAAAATTTGCTCTAGATGGGTGCCAAAGATTCTTACTGAGCAACTCAAAACAAAACGGATGGGTAGTGCACTTCAGTTTTTGACCCATTATGATGAAGGTGGCGAAGAATTTCTGACACAGATAATCACAGGAGATGAAACTTGGGTTTCTTACGACACCCCTGAAAGTAAGCATCAATCAATGGTATGCAGGCACACCTCATCCCCAGCAAAGGTTAAGCCGAAACATATCTTGACACCTCGAAAAATGATGTGCACAGGTTCTGGGACAGGAAAGGCATCTTACTCATTGATTTCTTACCGCATGGTCAAACAATGAAAGCAGATGTTTATTGTGAGGCACTTAGGAAATTGTGCTGTGCAATACAGAATAAGCGCCGAGGAATGCTGTCAAAAGGTGTTGTGTTCCTTCACAACAATGCACGACCACACACTGCAAATGCTACGAGAAACATCCTACAGGGATTTAGCTGGGACGTGTTTGACCACCACCCGTACAGCCCTGACCTCGCTCCTAGCGACTTTCATCTGTTTTTGCATCTCAAATCTTTCCTTGGCAGTCAACACTTCAACAATGATGAAGAGCTGAAAGAAAATGTTTCCAACTGGTTGAAGACACAGGGGGCAAACTTCTATGAAGAAGGTATACAAAAACTTGTGCCTCACTATGACAAATGACTGAAAAATTTCGGCAGTTGTATGGAAAAGTAGTTTAAGAGTTGTAGAATTTTTTGCAATAAATAATTTTTCTGTATCTGTACATAATTTAATTTTATTACCAAACAGAACTTACTTTCTGGATGTACCTCGTATTTTTATCATTTAATTTGGACGTCACTTTTACGAAATTCCTCCAAACATGGGTAATGTATTGAGGTGTTCGTATCTGGCTTAAGGTTAGAAAGAAATAATGTGATGAACCAGCTTATCAATCAAATCCTTCCAGTTGATACACTAGCGTCAATAATAAAGCTCTTCAATAGTGAATTAATGTGTTACTTAATAAGACAAGAGGTGCATAATGCAGTAGGAAAACATTAAGGTGATTTAATTATATGTATGTAAATTAATTCAGATTTTAATAAACTAATGAGTGATGCACTTATGTGGCACCATTTTTCTGTTGCAGGACAAGTACTAACCAGACAAAACATTGAAGAAATTATAAAGTTTGCCTATAAGGAAAAACTCTTCATCTTTGCAGATGAAGTAAGTATAATCATTGTAATATACATAATGTTTAGTTAAATTAGTACTGTATGCCCAGGACAAGAAGGCAAGTCTTAGGAATGTGTAATGTAATCATCTTTTGCTTCCCGCACGATGTTTGTGCTTGGCTTCCGAGTATGACAAGGATGCTGATATGCAGTGTTGTCACATAACTCACCCATAGCTAGAAGTCCAGTTGTCGTACAAGATTCCTGAGTCGGAGAAGTCCTCATGTTTGCTGCTGTCACTACCGCTCTCTGCTGTCACTACCGCTCACTAGATTCCAGATCTCCTACTGATATAATAAAATTGTCTATTGCATCTTCCACCAGCCCATCCTTTTGCTGAACTCATCCTCGGGTTTCTTAACATGCGTAACATAGCCCTCCCAATCAGCTGTTGTAACAGAGTTCACAGCACTTTCACAAACCTGCTGTAGATTTCTTAAAAATAGGTCACCGGTTACAATTTGGTCCATATCCGTATTTGACCCTAACCTCCGTGAACACAAGTCTAATGGATACCTAGCATGGAGGAGTGTAAGGGTAACTGGGTAACGTGTAAGTCCCAGCCCCTAGTTATCATGTAGGACTGTGTTCATATCTGCTGCTAAAGCTCAGTCCTGGGGAGGGGCCATTTCATGAGCTGATACACTCCTGAAGGCGATTGGGTCCTCTGCCTGTACATTTGGAGGTGAGACCCTGAAGTGATCAAGGTCCAGGCCAGGACCCTCATCTAAACTGGTGGTACCCAGGATGTGAGCATGCCATCTGAGACATTTGCAATGGTGGAGGACATTGTTGCTAAGGGAACAGAAAAAAATGTTAAGAACAGTTAAAAAGAAGTAGCTGAGTCTTGTGGTCCTTGCTACTCGGTTATTAATAGAAATGAGAAAGGCCGGAAATTTGCTACTGTGAACCCAGAAGGGTTTTGATAATATTACTGGTCCTGTAAAATCATGTATTTGATCTCACAATGCCACGTTCTTGATCAAAGTTATTTCGCAGACACAGGCTGTGAAAATTATGAAAGCAAATATACTCTCAAGTTATCTGGTGCGCATTGAAATGCATAGGACTCTGAACTGTTCGCATGGTGTTGTAAACACCAGCACACTGGACAAAATGTCCAATGAGAGGATTCAGGAAAACTTGGAAGACAAAAACTAGTTTACAGTGTTTTGAAACAAGAAAACTGGCCAGTGTCAAAAGAGAGTATAGTTAAGAAATATTGTAACGCTTTCTGCAGGTTTATAAACTCAATTGATTTTGAGAAATTGCTAAAGTTATAGATAGGGCAAGGAAACTATATAATCACAAAGAGCGAATACCAGTTAAATACAAACTGTCATAAGAACTTTCGTAATGTATACCACTTAAAAAAAAAAAAAAAAAAAGATAAAATAGCAATAATGTTAAAAGTAAACAATTATATGTAATCAAAAACACTTTTTAAACCAATTCTCGAACTGTAAAAACACTTAAGCTCCACTTACTTTTTAAATTAGGACATGTTTCAAGGACACCGCGTCCCCATCCTCAGCTGATGTTCTACTGGTTCTTCAGGTGACCGCCTCCCTCTCCTGGCGCTGTTCAATGAGTTGAATGACGTCATCTACTATTGGAATTTCGAAGTTCATTGCTCTCTTTTTGTTCTTCAAAATGTGTATATTTTCCCAAACTGTTAATTCCCAATACTATTTTGCCGGTACCAAAAGTTTTATGTCTTTGGAAATGTTGTGATTTTTTGACCAGAAGTGATGGGCTATGGCCGATTTATCTGTCTGTTTGTATTTAATACATCGCATGTGTTCTTTCATCCTTGTTTCTAGGTTTCTCTTTGTTTTTCTGATATAAATTTCGTGGCAATCCTCACATCTTACGCTATAAATTCCGGATAGTTTGTTGGTTGCAGCCAAGTCACCACAGAAAGTATCTACTTCGAGAATGAGATGTGAACCAGTAATATATAATGCATCGCCCAGAAAGTTCAAGACCTCATATGAAAGAACTGACTTCCTCATGGAGAATAATAAGAGTAGTAGCAAGAAAATAAGCCAACGTAAAAGTCCACGACTATCTCCTCTTAGATCATTTGGAGAGGACTCAGATCGGCAACTATCATCTTCATTGATCACAGTTTCCGATCGATTTGAGGCTCTCGAACCAAAAATTTCAGTTGGAAAGTGGTACTCATCCATAAAGGATATAGAGCGGGAATATCCTGCCCTTACTGCCACAATGACAGTGAAAAAAGCAGGATAAATCTGCTGAAAATGCTAGCCCAACCCCCAAGAAAAGCAGCAAATTGGTTCGACCTGCAGGGCAGGTAGTTCGTATTTTCATGCTAAGTTATAGAATTTAATTGAGAAAAAAAATGTTATGCTTTTTGGCATTTTATTGTTATTTATAGTTTTTCATTGGCTTTTTCCCTAATTGTACATATTTATTTTATTTTGACTTTTGTAATTTATAGTTAAATTTATCTGGCTACTGCCCTTATATATATATCATCATCATTGCCAGTTAGTCTTTTTTGCCAGGTTTCAACAACTGTTTGTGCTTACTTTGATGAGAACATTGCAACAGTACTGAATATTTATTCAGTACAGACAATTTAATAAATTCTCATGCTTAGAGGTAGTTTATGCACGTATGTATGTGCACAGTAAATGAGAATTTTTCATTAGAAAGGATTAAATACGTGGAGTGAAATGATACTCTCCAAAACTACAGAAAAGTGCACAAAATATTAGCTAATTCTTTCCACTGTCTTCACCAGGTATACCAGTATAACATATATGCAGAAGGAAGTGAATTTCATTCATTCAAAAAAGTTCTCACAGAGATGGGTCCACCCTACTCTCAGATGGAATTGGCTTCATTTATGTCTTGTTCAAAGGGTAAGTATACTGCATATGCAATTTGTGAATCTTGTCAAACTTTCTAAGGAGAGAAATATGTCTGATAATCTTGTACATTTTGAATGTGCTAGTAACAGTGATGTGAATTGAAGTTTATGGAAAAATTGAGTTGGATATTAAAAGACTTATGGGGTCATACTTTATTAAAACTTCACTCATGTACTGTTAAAAACAGGAACAGAGTAATGAATTTTGTTCTGAGACAGAAGACCAGAACATTTTCGTTTGATTGCAGCTCTCAGCTGCATAAGGACTGTGCAGTACCTCTCAGCTGTAACTGCAGTGCATCAGGGCAGATAGTGAACCAATAGAACACCATTCAGTCCCAAAAGACAGTAACCATAACTTTGCCCATAGACACTGAGGTCTTGGATTTTTTGGTGTATATTGTGACTTTGTGGGTTCGTGAAATTAAAATTGCAAGCTGTAGAAATTCAAAACATTCTTTATTTCCCTAGAAACACACTTTGGTCAACCCTTACAGTAGCAGAATTATGTAACATACACAAATACAGCCTTCAAGCTCATCTGCCACACCCACAAACAAAGAGTTCACTTTCCATATCTCTAGACATTTCTAGAATGTTCTGTAAAAAACAAGAAATCAAACTTTCCAGTCAGCTATCTATCTCTATCTGTTTCAGCAAGCTTTTATCTCTGCGTCACACTATCTGTCCCTTTGTGCGCCTGGCCGCACAAAGCTCAGGACACTGCTCCCTCCTCAAGGCTGGTCGTCCCGAACAGCACCATCATAGCGGGCCAGATGATCCAGGTGTACCACCAACATTTTTCCTTGGGGCACTTTCTGGATGCGGTAGACCACATCGTTGATCGTCTTTACTACCTTGTACGGTCTTTGCCATGGTTGTTGAAGTTTCGGGCAGCGTCCCTTGGTCCGGGTAGGGCGGTACAACAGACCAGGTCACCTTGCTGGAACCCTTGGCTGTTGGCTTGCCTGTCGTATCGGGTTTACATGCGGTTGCTCGCCTTCTGGATGTTTTGACTAGCCATCTCATGCATGTCGTGGAGATGGTCCACCAGGTTCTCCACATACTCGGTTGTTGGCAGTTTCGCTTCCGGGGAGCTCCCAAAAGCCAGGTCACAAGGGAGGCGTAACTCTCAGCCAAATATTAAGCTGGCTGGTGTCATCCCAGTGGTGTTGTGTGTTGACGAGCGGTAGGCCAGCAGGAACAGTGGCACCTTGACGTCCCATGCTCTTCTAAGGTCTTGATGTACCTTTCGACCATGCCATCCGACTGGGGATGTGAGGTGTTGTGCGGGTTTTGTTAACCCCAAGTCTTTCTAGTGCCTCCTTCATTAGGTTGGACTCAAAATTGGTTCCCTGGTTGCTGTGGAGCTCTAACGGCACCCCAAATCGGTAGAACACTTGCTCCATGAGGCAGTCTGTGATTGTCTTCACCTCCTGTTTCGGGATGGCATACACCTCCGGCCACTTGGTGAAGTAGTCCACGACCACCATCAGGTACTTGTTGCCTCCTTCAGACACTGGGAATGTTCCAGCTATGTCGACAGCGATGTGTTCGAAGGGCGCTCCATTGTCTGTAGTGGTAACAGGCATGACACTGCGCTCTTCAACATACACATTTTTTCATCCTTCCAGGAACCATGAACACCAGTGGTGAAGCATTTGGATGCTCATGCACTCTTCACCATAAATACACACTAAATGGCAATTATTATTGATAACCATTTCATTTTTGCCATGAAAAAGTGAATTAGAGAACAGATTATAAATGGTAGCTCCATGGCAGCTGGTGCCATGAAGGTGAATGCATATCAAGCATGTGATGTTGAAGGTCAAGCGTAACCACCATACTCCAATGAATGTTCCTGCAATACCAAATTACTTTTAAAACATGTGATTTGCAGAGAAAAAAATAGGGAAGCTTATTTATTGATGCCCCTTGTATCTCCTCACTTTACAGTTTTAGTTATAGTCTTGAACATCTAATGAGAGACAGTAGGTTATTAACTAAATTAATTGTAGGAAGACATCTTCTGAGTTTATTAAGCCCAGTAATTCAAACCTTTTCTTAAATTTTATCGGGACTTACTGTTTGCATACATACCATATTAGGCCCCTGGGGGCCTCTAAAAACTGAACTGATTTAGGTAGAATCTAATGAAACAATATAAGGGGTGTTCAAAAAGAAATGAGCCGGAGTCTGGTATTTGCAAACCGGTGACTGGATGGTAATATCGTGGCGTGTGTAATAAAGTGTTATTCTGACCAGAGTGTGGAGTTTCACAGCCCATCACTTGAGGGCACGCATGCACATCACGTGACTATACAAAGCTTGCATCAATCATCCAAAGCTGCCAGTCGCATTGCAAACAGTGAAAGGAGGCATCAAAAGAAGAGCAAAGAGTTGTTCGTTTTCTGACAAGAAGAAGTAGGGGGAACAGACATTCATTGACGAATGTCACAAGTGTACGGTGAACGCTGTATGTCCCTTGCAAGGGACAAGGCGTGGCACAGGCGCTTCAGGGGAGGACGGGTGTCATTAGCCAATGATGCATGGTCTGGAGCACCACTCTGCATTACCGATGAGATCATCCAGCAGGTTGATGCACTAATTACCCAGGACTACCGAGTGACAATTAAAGCCATATCTGCCGAGATCGGATTGAGCATCAGAAGTGTTCACACCATCATGAAGGAGCGACTGCTCTTGTGCAAAGTGTGTGCCCAATGGGTGCTTCACAGTCTTCAACCACACCAGGAAGCATGTCGAATGGCCCATTGTCTTGGTTGTCTGCAGCGCTCTTCTAGGGAAGGGAATGATTTCCTGGCACGACTGATGGCTGGAGATGAGTCACAGTGTCATCACTTCGAACCGGAATCAAAATGATAAAGTCTCCAGTGGAAGCATCCAGGGTCACCACCATAAAAAAAAAAAAAACCAAGGCCATCCACACAAGTACAGGAAAGGTTATGCTAACGTTCTTCTTTGACCAAGATAGCCCCCTTCTGATACACTTTCTGCAGCATGGGACAACAGTGAATGCCCAGCGTTACTCACAATTCTTGACCAACCTTCGCCAAGCGATCAAATCAAAACGATCAGGCAATCTCACTCGTAAGGTCATTCTGCTCCACAACAATGCAAAGCCTCATATGGCCAACACAGTCGCGGCACTCCTGCAGAAATTCAAATGGGAGGTTCTTGGCCACCCTCCATACAGTCCAGACCATTTTTGGTTCCCTTAAAAAGGCTCTGAGGGGCAAACGATTCACCTCGGACGATGTCCAGCTGTATATGCGGAACTGGCTCATATTGCAGCCCCGGGACTTTCATGAGACAGGCATTCACCACCTTGTGTCACAGTGGGACAAGTGTCTCAACAGCCAGTCTAACATATAGGTACTGGTTTCTGTAATTATGTCTGCGGATCGTTTCTTTTTGAACGCACCTTATATGTAGTATTAACACCAAAATGATAGTAAAAATTTGTATTGTAGCCACCCAATATATGATATGTAGGTACTTGAATATGAGTAATTGCAGGCAAATAAAGTAAATTTTGTTGATATATTTCAGGATTTATGGGTGAGTGTGGCCTTCGTGGTGGATATGTAGAAGTTATAAATATGGATCCTGAAGTAACTAGAATGCTTCATAAAAGTATTTCTGCTATGTTGTGCCCCACAGTTTTAGGTCAGGTAAGTATTACTAGCTATTAAAGAAATTTTAAATGGTGAACACATCAAAGAATTCTGAATACTGCAGTTATTTTCAGGTATTATTATAATTCAGTTATACTTAATAAAATTATCACATTAAAAAATTGTACACATTGAGTCAAATTATATCTAGTCTAGCCATAAGTACTGTTACAACTTGAAAAGTGTAAAATGCAAATACCAATCAAAATATTTTAAATGACTTTTAGTATGTTGAACGTACAGGTATTCATTACACACAACACCAATCACTTTTCGAAATGGCAACCTTTTGCATGGATACAGGCTCTGAGTCTTTGTGGCCACTCGTCTATGATGGAATGGACGACATCCAGGGGGAATTCTGCCACTGCTGACAACAAGGAAAGCTTTCAACTTCCAATGGTGGGATGTCTCCTCTTGCAGGCGATGCCCTCAAGCAGTGACCACAGTCGGTAGTCCAATGGATTCAGGTCCAGACTGCTACTGGGCCAATTTTCAGGCAAAATGAAGTCAGGGACATGATGCTGAAGCCATGCTTGCATTGACCTGGCCTTGTGGGCAGGGGCAGAATCCTGCTGGAAAGTCCATGGTTGGTTTAGAAACAATGTACCACTCAAGTTCTTGAGAATAGGCTCAAAAACAGTGCTTTCACACACTCTGGCACTGGTTTTAACACCCTTTTCGCTAAAATGTAGCTGAGTGGTACCAGAATAACTCACCCCACCACACCATCACTGAGGAGGGATGATGGGCCCTCTGAACTTTAGGAACCTTACTACTGGTTTCTCGAGATGATGATGCATAAACCCTGTCATTTTGCACATTGAAAGACTCCTCAATAGTGAAAACTTTTTTCTTCGGTGAAGAGGATGTTCTGATGGCCATTTTGAACGTAACGCTGTCGGAGACGTCGACATTTAAGCACTCTCAGCTTCTTTAGGCATGTGTCAAGATAATGTCCTTTACTCAGCAATAAGCCCTTAGTCCAACGTCCTCTGACAGAAGCTTGAACATTGTCCTTTTTGAAATGTTCACTTCATGGGACAAGATAGCCTGTTTCTACACAGGATTTCTCTGGACATGAGCCGCCACTGCTTTTTGTGCTGCTGGAGTCCTAACACTGTGTGGTCGACCCTCCCTCGGCCGATCCTTTACAGTCCCAGTTGCAGTTAATCGCTCAATGGTGCAGTACACAAACATACGGCTGATTTTCTGCTTTTGTAACATCTTGAAAATTTCACTTGCAGATTTTCCAACTTTATGCAACGTAATGACGGCTGCACAATTTTCATAATAACCCCATTCCATGGTGAAACCTGGCGCTAAATACTTCCTCTTTCAAAGACAACTAATAATGGTTCAAGGTTAAGGTGTGCACACAGGCATTTGTTTACGCACCAAACCAGAGGTACAGTATGTGTCAAAAATTTGTAACAGTATTTATTGGCAAGACTAGGTAATGTGTTGATGTTTTTCCTTTCACACTACTAGGTGAGCAACCAATCAGAGTCCTGCGGTGTTGTCATATTGTGTTCCCCATAAGTGGTGTGTGATGAGTGCCAACTGAATCCATTTTTAATAAATACTATTTGTGATAAAACAAAAATTAGATTTTGCAAAAAGTCATTTTCATGAGGAAGTTAGAGATTAAATATTTAACGTAACTGTTAAAGCCCATATTTTTAGCTCAAATAGTTTTCCTAATAAAATAAAATACCAATATACGAGGGTGGTTCAGAAAGTAACCTCCGTTTGGAAATAAAAATTTAACTATTTGAGATGTAAAACTTTTATTATTATTTCTGAAACTACAGCATTTCTTTTATTTTTCTACATATTCTCCAAACAAATTCAAGCACTTCTCATACCTTTTAAAAGTCTTTGAAATAACCTCCGCATAACAATCTGCCACCTGTGAATGCAGCCAACCTGTCATGGCATGACACAAAGCTTACAACAGCCTAGGTGTTTGGTCAGTATCTCGTGCAAAAGACTCCAAGAAATTTTTAGAAAATGATCTGAAAGTTCCATTATCGTGAACCGGCAATTCTCACGAATTTTTCCATCCATTGTTCAACAGGTCATCACTGATAATGGTAGGCCTACCACTCCAGTTTTCTTCCTGAATGTTTGTTCTTCCATTTTTATAAAATTGTACCCATTGACGGACAACAACTTCACTCATAATGTTAGCACCATATACTCCAGTTCACGATGAATTTTGGCTGCTGTGTGATGTTTTCCCAAAAGAAATCTTATAACTGCACACCTCACACTTGGTGGGATTTTCTGTTTTGGTCATGTTTTGAGGTTAAGTCTAGCAAACGCACAACAGTACAATGCTCTTCTTTGGACAGCTAGAAGCAAACTGTCAAATGCACATGCTGATGTGTACACTCTGATTAACTTGAGGTGGCAGCTGAGTAAAGATGCACACTAAATGGAATTAGTCTGTTACCAATCCTGAAAGGAGACTGAGGATGATTTATACATGTGGAGTCATTGATGGTGTATGCATCAACTACTGTACATGTTCAAATAATGTTGAAACACAGGAAAATTTAACAGATGCAACATTTTAAATTTCAGAAAACTGTTAATCAGGGTTATGTTAAATAATTATAAAAGATAAGGGATGTTTCAGCCACTAATATTATCGTTTGTTAATATACATATTTAATAGTGTCACAGACATTTTTGTTGATAGCTAGAATGGTATTGAACATTCTGATTTTATACAGTGGTGTGGTATGAAGCCATTGCTGGACTGTAATGTGCATTTATTTATGTTTTGCAGGCAGTGATGGATGTAGTTGTGAATCCTCCACAGCCTGGCGAACCGTCCTATGAGCAGTTCAGTAAAGAGAAAACAGCAGTTTTGGAATCATTGAAGTCAAGAGCAAAAATGGTACAAGAGGCATTCAACAGCATAGAAGGAATGTCTTGCAATGTAGTCCAAGGTGCAATGTACGCCTTTCCTCAAGTAAGTGTGGCTGTTGCCATCTGCTGGTAGAGTGACAAAACTCATTGGCAGGATTTCAAAATTTAAGATATTATCCGCATTCTTGACAATCAATATTTTCTCCAGTATAGTTGTAGTGTGGGTATCAAATAGAATGATTAAATTTTAGATGAGTCGTATTTTTTACACATCTGCTTCACTTTCGTACCTATTTTGAGGACATGTTTTGCAAATCATCGTTTGCATCTACGGCTCTTATGCAACTAAAGTTTGATCCAGCGGTGTGGGTAATTCTGGGGTTGCTGCTGCCATCTGTTGATTTAGTGAAGAACTTAAATGTGGGATTCTCTTCTGGCGGGATTTCAAAGTTCATTAGTTGGTTTTTATGTTTTTCTATGTATATCCTCTCCCATATGACGAGTTCACTATGTTTTTGTACGTATTTTAGTAATTCTGTGCTATCTTCAATTTCATGATTTTCAGACCAGAAATGAGCTGCTATTGCGGACTTATCAATATTTTTGTATCTTAAGTGCCTGAAGTGTTCTTTCTTTCTAGTGCCTATGTCTCTTTGTCCTCCCTATGTAAATTTTTTCAAGTCTTTACACCTAATCTTGTAAATGCCTGACTTTTCCTCTGGTTTTATCTTATCAGTATTAATACTGTGAAGTAGGTTTTTAATGTTGTAGGTTTTTAATTTAATAATTTTTCGCTTCACTGTGGTGTTCCAATACAGTTAAATCTCGATAAATAGAATGATGTTTGTCCTTGAACATTACTAGGTGAGCAGCCAATCAGAGTGCTGCCATGTTGACATATTGCATTCTCTGTAAGTGGTACAATACAATACAATACTTTATTCGTCACATTACACTTACATAGTTGAGCAGGTGCTCGTAAATTGGTGACTCGTCAAAATATTAAACCTAAACTTTAAGATCAGAAATAAGTCTACAATATTTACAATACAATATGTTACAAAGTATAATAAAGCAAGAGAATATTAATTATGTACAATATCTAGAGTATATAGTTTTCCTAAATTTGAACAGACACTAAGATACAATTGAGATCACAGTGCATTATCCATGTATTCCTGAATTGAATAGTATGCTTTGTTGGTGAATAAACTTTTGACTGTTTGCTTAAAAATATTTTGGTTTTGGATTTCCCTAACTGTTTGTGGAAATTTATTATATATTTATGGTGTATGACATACACCAAGTAACTCCATCTCTAATAAATACTATATGTGCTAAGACAAAAATTCAAATTCTGCAAAAAATGGTCCACAAGGAAGGTAACAAGTAATGTGTCTAACATAACCATGAAAACCCCATACTTTTAGCTCAAATAGTTTTCTTAATACAAATAAATAAAATACCAATATATTATAACAATGCATTAGCACTATACTGAACATCATTATTGGTTGGCATGTATGCGTGTACGTATATTTGTAATTACTTTGAACTGAAATGTAAACGTTTGACATGACATGAATAAGCCAAGGTTATTAAATTTAAGAGAGAGCAAACAGTTCACTTCCTGCTGGCCTGACAGAACGTGAATCGTCACATTATATGTATAAAGACTAAAATTGAGTCATACCTTTTAAAACTTGTAACTTCACTCACATCCTTTTACAAAATCAGGAACGTTTTCAAAACTGTTGCAGTCTCATCATCAGCTGATTAGCGACTCATCACAGTTGGTTGTTGTCTGGATCTCTTGTAATTGGCTCCCTCTCTTGGAAGATTCTTTACATAAGTTCAGTAGACCACTCACTGATGACACATCAACATTTAGAATATGTGGAATGTTTTTAATAATACAATTTTTTTGCCATGTTGTAAGTTCAAGTTTTGTTGACAATGGTTTTAGTAGTTTGATCTCCTCTCCGATGTGGTCATTATCATTCCAGAAATGAAAAGCAACTGCCGATTTTTCTGTTTGTTTATATTTTATGTTCCTACAGTGTTCTGTTAATCTAGTTTTTAAGTTTATCTTTGTCAAACCAATATAAAATTTGTCACAGTCTTATAGGATAAATTCTGAAGACAATTAGCATATCTGATTTGCTGCAGTCCAGAACTGTTCCTATTTGAAAAGCATTTTATAAGTTTTATCGTTTGACCAATGATATTTCTCTGACATGCTTTTGGCCTGAGGTTCAAGTTTATCTTGCTTTTGCCTTTGTAGAATTTCTTGCAATCTTTGCTGTGGGTCTGGTGCTTGATTTAAGTGCATATAGAACTGTGCAGTTGAGAGCCTTGTTTAGCAAATTTTTGAGGCTGTATCTGTTTTTAGGAGTTAATTTGATGCCAAACTTATTTGAAGATCTTTTGAGATTTTCTAAATACCCATGAATGTTATGTGAAGTTTTTATACTGGACTATTCAAAAAGAAAGAACAGATATCAAACATTTATTTCTTCCAAAGTATAAAAGATAGAAATATGATTCCAACGTTCATGGAGAGAGAAGAGTTTACAATTTTATATCATGCATTCAGTATGAGCACTTTGTGTTACATGACAAATGTTAAAACAGTGGCTCGTTTCTTGCCACACATTAATCAGCTATTCTCCAGTTATAGAATTCACAGCTTAAACAATTTGATGTCATATATCTTCAAGAGCGGCAGGAATAGGAGGGATAAAAACACGGTCTTTTACGTAATCCCATAGATAAAAATCACACGGAGTGAGATCTGGAGACCTGGGAGGCCACTGGCAATAAAGGTGATCTTCTGCTCCTCCTCTTCCAATCCAACGTCCTAGAAATGTTTCGGACGTGGTAAGAGAAATGAGGTGGGGCACCATCTTTCATGAAGATGAAGCCATCTTAATCTTCAAAGTATAAACTTGGAAGAAGCGTAGGGACAGTGAAGCACAAATTAGTACAAAAGTGAATCGAGAAGATATTGACACATTGCTTCACTCACACTGTTTATTCACAGGACATGTTTCAAGAGCTCTCGCTCCTATCCTCAGCTGATACTCGACTAGTGCAAGTTGTAGTGGTTTCCTCTTTCTCCGTATGGTCAATAGATGGCGTGATGTACTTGTCAAAGATGTCCGGTGGTGGAGTTTCAAAATTCATGACTATGATGATTTTTGTTGATGAAGATTTTTTCCCATACGGAAAGGTCTATGGGGTGATTAACGTATTTTATTAGATATGTTTCCAAGTTGATGTCATGTCTAGTATTCAAAAAATGAAAAGCCACTGCTGATTTTTCTGTTTCACCATTTTTAATGTTTCTTAGATGTTCTTTAGTTCTGATGTTAATATTTCTTTTTGTTTTTCATTTTTTGAATACTAGACATGACATCAACTTGGAAACATATCTAATAAAATATGTTAATCACCCCATAGACCTTTCCGTATGGGAAAAAAATCTTCATCAACAAAAATTGTCATAGAGTCATGAATTTTGAAACTCCACCACCGGACATCTTGACAAGTACATCATGCCATCTATTGACAAAACGGAGAAAGAGGAAACCACTACAACTTGCACTAATCGAGTATCAGCTGAGGATAGGAGCAAGAGCATTTGAAACATGTCCTGTGAATAAACAGTATGAGTGAAGCAATGTGTCAATATCTTCTCGATTCACTTTTGTACCATCTTAATCTTCTTCAAGTAGGGGACCAGTTTTCAAGCATGTCTAGATAGGTTAGTCTTGTCACAGTCTTCTCCATGAAGAAGAAAGGCCTATAAACCTTGGTCACAGATATCGCACAAAAGATGTCCACTTTTGGTGAGTCTCTTTCATGTTGAATAACTGCCCTAGGATTCTCACTTGCCTAAATTCGAATGTTAGGGCGATTAACTTTACCAAAAAGATGAAAAGTGCATTCATTGGAAAAAATTAATCGTTGAGAAAAATTGTCTTCTTCCATATCATCTAACATGCCAATGCGCAATTTGTACCTTTTGTTGTGGTTGTCAGGATGCAATGCATGCAATAACTGCAGTCTGTATGGCTTCAGGTGCAGATGATCTTTTAGAACTTTCTATACGTTGGTTGATGTTAAGTTTAAGCTTGCTCGTGATGTGATTTCTTTGGGCACTTTTTGTATAATGTACAAATATGCTCGACATTCTTATCCGATGTGCAAGGCTGTCCCATGCTGTCCTTTGTGCAGATGCAACCATCTTCTGCAAATTTTCCATGCCACTCGTAAATTTGCTTATGATGTGGCAGTTGTTTATTAAATTGACAGCGAAATGCTTGTTGAACTGCAACATTGAACTCTAGTTTTGCTAACTTTACTGTGTATATTGTATGTAATCAATTTGACTTTATGTATATACTGTATTTATACATTTTAACGTGTCTCAACATGTATATGTTGCCAAGGACGAACTAAAATTCTAATTCTAACTTATGATTGTTGTAAACTGGTTAGCTAATTAACCTCGAAATTGATCAAAACAAAATATGGCGGACATGATAAAGCTTAGTGTATTAGCCACTAGATGTCAGTGTATAGCGCATTTCAAATTTCAAAGTTGTCATCTATATTTACGGAGTTAAATGAAACTTACCGAATGAGGACTTGGAAACCGATCGCTCTTCTTATCGCGCTTTACTGTAATATAAAATTGAAACAGTCACACCAGTTTTGGTTTGAGGATGACAAAAGACAGAATTAGAACTTATTGCCATAGCCAGGATTTGAATCACCACTGAACTACCATCCCAGCAATATCCCAGTATGACATTAAATTTTCCAACTTACTCAATATTTTGCTGCAGAATGCAAGAAAATCTAAAATTCAAGATCACGTACCATAAGGGAGACTTACAAATCCTAAGACTCTAAGTCCCAGGCTTTTAAGATTTAAATTATAATTTATATTAGTTAATTGATGGAAGTTTAATCATCTCTTCACACTAGCCGTATATAGGCAAAAGATTTTGAAAGATAGAGTCAACATGAAAAATTCAATGCCATGTCCGGGATTTGAACCACGGATCTCCTGGTTTCCATCCAGTCGCTCTAACCCATTGAGCTACCATGGACAACGTGCCGTCCTGACATTAAATTCTCCATTTGACTCGTATATTTCCCCGGTAAACCGCTAAGGGCTCTTGCATCTGAGATACACCGTTTGTGGTGACTTACCATTGTAAGCACTTGAGTCCCAGGCTTCATCATTTAACTCTTATTAGTTTAGTTAATTGATGGAAATTAATCATTTCTTCACACTAGCCATATATAGGCTAAGGATTTTGAAAGATAGAGTCAACATGAAAAATTCAATGCCATGGCTGGAAGATCTGTGGTTCAAATCCCGGCCATGGCATTGAATTTTTCATGTTGACTCTATCTTCTATAATTTATATATTTAATCAATGAAAATTTAAGTCAGTTGGAGAATAGGTTTAAATTGTAGTTTCTATTTATAATCAATGAAAATATGAGTGAGTTAGTGAATTAGTGTTGACTAGGTCACATATAACTGATACAGCAAAATATAAATGTGTTTCAGTTTAAGCTTCCACAAAAGGCAATTGACAAGGCTCAATCTCTAGGACAGTGTGCTGACGTGTTTTATGCATTCCAGTTATTGGAGAATACAGGCATTTGTATAGTGCCTGGTTCTGGCTTCGGGCAGAAGCCTGGAACCTTTCATTTCAGGTAAGTAACCAGTTAAATAGAAGCTCCACACAGTCTTTGTTATACTGAAAAAAATAATTTATTTTACACAATTCTTTTACAGGCTTTCAATGTAATCCCCATTCATTCTTCCCAATGTTTTGTCAAATCCTGTATTCCGGGGAAAACACCTTCACTGTTGAGCTGTCTGATCATTCATGTCACTTCAGCAGAAGCTTCTTCAATTGTAGCAAAATGTTTTCCTTGGAGTATTTTCAAAATCTGATGGACTCAAATCAGGACTGTATGGTTGGACAGGGCAGTACTTCTCATCCATATTTCTCCAAAATCTCTCTCACTGATACGACATTATGAGGTCTTGCATTGTCTTGCAATTTTTGGGTGCAACACATTTTGCAGAAACAGCCTGTAGTACGCACATATTACAGAGAGCACCTGGGGGACTCTTATTTGTTGCTATGGCTCCATTAATATCATATGCAAAGATCATAATCGGTTTCACCTTCAGTTGTTGGTGGCAGAATTTATTTTTGCAGAATCTCGATGTTTTCATTCTCACAATTTGATATCATCCAGCTGCTCCACAAATGTCTTGAAGATACCCATATAAACTTCAGTGTCTACAGTCGCATCAAAGAAAATGGAACCAACGATCCTGGAAGTTGACACCGCGCACCATACTCCAACTTTTTCATCATGCAGTGGGGTTTCGTGAATCACAGCAGCCCAATATCTGGTGTTTTGTGTGGTTATGTAGCCTGACAGATGAAACCATGCCTCATCTGTAAACCACGTTATGGAGAGAATGTCTGGACGTCCTGAAACAATCGACAGTAACTGATTCGTTTATCATAATCTGCTTCTTTCAGTTGTTGTACCATATGCACTCTGTAAGGTCGCAGCTCTTTGACATGTTCTATATGAATACCCTGATTCCTGGCTCAGTCGACACAATGATTTGTTTGGAGAATTCAATAGCCTTCTGCGAACATCTGTAACAGATGATGGTCTATGTTTTCCACTCTCACTAATGAGTATACCAGTTGTTTCCAGCTTTCTTACGAGCGATAAAATTGTTGTCTTTGTCGAAACATCGTGTACATTGAATTCTCTTTGAAAGTCCCATTGTGTTGTCACCAAGAAATTGGTCTTCCAATATGTTTTCAAAATGTAAACACACTCGCATAGTGAGTACTGCATGTTGCTATTATTACTGCACATTTAAGACTGTCAACTGTCAGCAATTGTCAGTGTTGTCAATTCTCCCAGAGCCACAGAGCTCATTAAAACGAATTTCTGCATTCTATGAGCTTTCAAAGGGAAATTATGGCCTATTGAAATGGTTAAGGTTTATATGGATTGCACTGTAACATTAAAGTAAATAAATTTAATTACTTCCCATTGTATTTTCAAATTTTAGTCCTAACCAGAACATTGGTGGGGAGTGATGTCCCTAGCATTGAAATTGGCGGGATGAAAATATGACTTGCCCTCCCCTTAAGTCGGCACCTATGCCCATAATTAACATATATTATCCAAAGTGTAAACTTGAAAGAAGCGTAGGGACAGTGAAGCACAAATTAGTACAAAATTGAATCGAGAATATATTGACACATTGCTTCACTCACACTGTTTATTCACAGGACATGTTTCAAGAGCTCTTGCTCCTATCCTCAGCTGATACTCGACTAGTGCAAGTTGTAGTGTTACTAGTGTAATCTTTCGGATGATCAACTTTCCACTAAACAGAGAAGATTATCAAGAAGAATACCTACACATAAAAAAAGTAGCTATATCCAACGGTTTCAACCCAAATTTAGTAGACAAAACTGTTAACAGACTCAACAAAGCTAAGAAAATAAAAGAAACCACCACCCTAGAACCTACAGGAGAAAAAGAGAAAAAACTTTTTAAAAAATTCACCTTCCACCCATCAGCCTATAACAAATTCCAAAAAATCTTCTCAAAACACAACATAACTCTTGCACCTCAAAATAGGTTTAATATCAGAAATTTGTTAAAAGGCCCTCCCAAAAATTCAATTACTACCAAAGAAAAACCAGGAATCTATGAGATCAAATGTGAAACTTGCCCTAAAATTTATATAGGAAAAACAAAAAGAAATATTAACATCAGAACTAAAGAACATATGAGAAACATTAAAAATGGTGAAACAGAAAAATCAGCAGTGGCTTTTCATTTTTTGAATACTAGACATGACATCAATTTGGAAACATCTCTAATAAAATACGTTAATCACCCCATAGACCTTTCCGTATGGGAAAAAATCTTCATTAACAAAAATCGTCATAGAGTCATGAATTTTGAAACTCCACCACCGGACATCTTTGACAAGTACATCATGCCATCTATTGACAATACGGAGAAAGAAGAAACCACTACAACTTGCACTAGTCGAGTATCAGCTGAGGATAGGAGCAAGAGCTCTTGAAACATGTCCTGTGAATAAACATATATTATGTTTGGTCTCATCTTCAGACACTAGGGAAGAAAAGGACTTACCCTCAATTCGTAGCTCTATTAATTACACATCAGATTGTATGAATAGGTTTACAGTTATTCTAGCCATGAAGCAGCTATCTATCATATCTTTGTTTTGTTTTTCAGGACAACAATTCTTCCACAGCCAGAAAAATTAAAAGTAATGCTGGAGAAGATGAAGGAATACCACAAGAAGTTTTTGGCTGAGTACAAATAAATCAGTTTTTAAATGTTTTACTCTATAACCAAACTTCAATGCAGATAGTTTACGTTTTAAGTACTTCAAAGTCAAGTGTCTGTATTTTAACTTACAGGACAAAAGAGTATTAAGTAAATGACAGCATTTTATTTTTTAAAGCTTTAAAAGGTGAGCTTCCATGTTTTAGATTATATATTTTATCGCAGAGTATTACATCACATTTTGAAATTGACTTTTTAACAATTTTGTTTGCTTTTATAAATTAACAGAAACATAATGGTAGCTGAAATATAATACTCAAAACATCATACTTCTAATGTAATTTTTTTGAGGGAGGGTAGGGAATATAATTTTACAAGCCCTATCTTAATAAGCTATAGATTTTGTTTTAAAATTGTGTTGTTTCTATTTTACTGTGCAAAAAATTGTAAATAATTTTATGAAACTATTCGTACTTGAAGTGCAGGATTTTATTGTGCCATTGTATTACATTTCCAAACTTGTATAAAATACAGTACATAGTTTTACCATAAATACTGTCACGAAGTTTCCAATCAAGAATAGGAATTTATACAAGTCCAAATTGTCCTCTGTGCAACAAAGAAGATGAAATGACTGAAGAACATCTTTTAACCTGTGAAGGTCCTACCTGCTGGACCTATTACACAGAAATATTGGAGAGCAAGAAAGCTAATGGCTTTATTGCCAAAGCCTAGCATTTGACAACAAAGAAGAGGAAATGACTGAAGAACATCTTCTAACCTGTGAAGCCCTACCTGCCGGACCCACTACACAGAAATATTGGAGAGCAAGAGAGTTAATGGCTTCATTGCCAAAGCCTAGCATTTGACAACAAAGAAGAGGAAAGGACTGAAGAACATCTTCTAACCTGTGAAGCCCTACCTGCCGGACCCACTACACAGAAATATTGGAGAGCAAGAGAGTTAATGGCTTCATTGCCAAAGCCTAGCATTTGACAACAAAGAAGAGGAAATGACTGAAGAACATCTTCTAACCTGTGAAGCCCTACCTGCCGGACCAACTACACAGAAATATTGGAGAGCAAGAGAGCCAATGGCTTCATTGCCAAAGCCTAGCATTTGACAACAAAGAAGAGGAAATGACTGAAGAACTTCTTTTGACCTGTGCAGTCCTACCTGCCGGACCCAGAAATATTGGAGAGCAAGAGAGCTAATGGCTTCATTGCCAAAGCCTAGCACTTGACAACAAAGAAGAGGAAATGACTGAAGAACATCTTTTAACCTGTGAAGCCCTACCTGCCGGACCCACTACACAGAAATATTGGAGAGCAAGAGAGCTAATGGCTTCATTGCCAAAGCCTGGCATTTGAAAACAACAACAGTTTCCAATCAATATAGTTTGAGAAGTTTTAATATTTGATGAATAAAAAGTGCAGCTGACCACCTTTGGTACATGCATAAGTGTTTATGGGCATTTCATCTATTGAATTATGGAACATTTTCACCACAAAATCTGCTGCAGCATTCATAAGAGAATGCTTTGGATGTTCCTTTTTACAGTTCGGTCGTCCATTCTCCGGCTCTTGACAGTTCTCAAGAGGGGAAAGCGCGCTGTTGCCAGTTCTTTAGTGGGAATTTCAAGTGGAGGAACATGTGTATTTTAAATATTTCACGCTTTTGCAGATCGTTATTTCGCAAATGTACTTGGACAATGTGCATATTCATGATCCCAGAATAGTTGCATATGGACACAATATGCCATTTACTATTTACTGGAAAAGCAATAACCAAAAAGGTATGTTTTCTGAAATTGGCTATTAAACAATTTACATTCAGTCCAGCGGGAAGACGCCGCAGTCCTCGTAAATATCCATATCTTCGGCTTCATGACTGGAGTCGCTGCTGTCGTCATCTTGGCTGAATGAAATTACTAGCTCCTCCACACGTGTTTCCACTATGCCGTCGTCTTCCTTGGCTTGTCTTAAAAGTTTTTAAACCAAAAACCTAGTTCTGTCAGTACTTTACTTAGGCTGGCTTTGCCGCCATCGAATAAGCCAGCTTCCTTTAGAGAACATACCAACTTCGCACGAGTGGGAAGTACCTTTATCATATAATATTGATGCACATGTCGTCATATAGCATCCTTTTGGAAAGCATCAAGTGAAGCTTTAAGGCTGCCTCGTGGCCTTTGCTTTCCCGGTGTACGCAGAACTGCAGATGGCGAACTTAAATCAGCTGGGCACTTTTCCTTGGTCATGATCTTCACGGTGATTTTTCCCACCTTCAAGGCATCACAAACTCTATCCAGCACCTTGGTAACAGGTAGTAGAAGTCCACTAGTGTCCCGCCCCTTCTCGAAGTACTCACGAAACCTGAATATAAATTCACAACTTTGGCTTTTATAAGAACCAATTTTTTCTTCAGTTCTGACAAACCAGTAGCCATATTACTATAATAGCGATGATAATAATAAGACTTACAGACGCTACAAATCGGAATTCATGCACACACAAAAAAGCAAACAAACTGCACCAGGCACAAGCACCAAACGCAGCTAAAGCCACGTGGTCCACACAAAATTTCAGCAGCAACACAAGTGTTGGATTTGGAAGCCACGTGTAGCAGCAACAATGCTGATTGGCGCTAGCAGACAGTTTTAATTTCCTGACTATGACACGGGATGTACAGACTCCCAATACTACCAACAGAAGCAGTTAGTGTGCGTAAAAGGTGTGAAAGAAATATTTGAATAGAGTGATGTAAAGAATATCTTGCATGATAATGAAATTACAAGTTGGATTTCATTGTAGTCCTATATTTTCATTCTAAAGATAATGCCAATGATATGTTTTCAATTACTCATTGTTGTATGTTGGTACTATTAACCTTCCCCTCCACCTCCTGCAGCCGCAAAACGTCAGAGCCGGAGATCCAGCGGCTGTACAGTACAATTTGTGATCTAGGAAGTTGAGGTTCAGACATGCAGAAGGTCAAGGTCGAAATAAACTTGGAAACTTTGGCCTTGAGCTGCACTTGGGTTATTGTGCTGGGGCAAAATCCTGCTGGAAGCTCATGAAGTCCTTGACCACTCTACAAGTATTTGGCTCACCATAACAGAAGCAGGATGAAGGCCCCCTCTGCCCTCCTTAAACTGAACATTTTTTTCATCAGTGAAAGGGATTCTTCTGTAAGCACTTGCTGAAGTAAGAACCTCTTGATACTAGGCACAGAGTTCCAGGCCACTCCTCAGTATGCGAGGCATATACACTTTCAACTCCTGTCGTCATGCTGGATTTATTTGGAAATGCACCAATTTTGAGGTGTGCCTGTGGTGGTCTTTCAAGGAAGTGCTGGACAGTATGGTGCACAAACCTCCAGGGCATTTGCCTAACTTTTTCACTATCACCCCAGCGTGTTGTACGAACTTTCTGCTTCTGTAGTTACCAAAAGTTGTGACAGTATACCTGGTAAGACTACATATAGACTAGGTTATTGTAGTACACTAGTGGAAGGGATTAGTGTACTAGCTTTTTCTCCAAATAATAGATGTACACAACATAAATATTTTTACATTAGTAAATTGAAAAGATTTTAACACATAACTTGACCACATGGTTTTTTTTCCAGAACATTTCATTGTGACTATAAAGTTTCGGCA
Source organism: Mantis religiosa (assembly GCA_030765055.1). NCBI lineage: Eukaryota > Metazoa > Arthropoda > Insecta > Mantodea > Mantidae > Mantis > Mantis religiosa. The sequence goes on from CM060957.1 coordinate 25,089,448, forward strand.
AAGATAATTATGGATGTAAGACAGTAAAGTCGCTCTTTTTGTAATTAGGATCTGATATGAGTGTTGCTTTGATACCCCTGTCTTCTCGCCATGCAATTTAGTTTTGCCAGAGGGAGCCACCTATTTGCTTTATGGAGTCTGTATTCACTTACAAAATGCACTTCATTAGTACAATGTGATCTATAAGTTTTTACAGTGGTGGAGTAAGCAGTATTTGTGGTGGTAGCCCGATACTACGGTTGTTGAAAGGAGTAGGAGGAGGAAACCAGGTCTTACTATATGTGTAATAGATATAGGAAGCACTAAATGCTAGTTCTAAAAGTTTTACAAAATGCCCTGGAATACTCTTATTTCGAGGGCGGTTTGAAAAGTTCTTGGCCTGATAGGAAAACAACAATTTATGCTTTGAAAGAACTTTCTATTTTTCAACACAATCTCCTCAAAGATCAATACAGATCATCCAGCGGTGTTCCAGTGCCATTAACCCCTCTTTGTAATGTTCTTCTGGAAGTGTTGCAAAGTACCCATCTACAGCCATATTGATTGGGCAAAAATTTCCCACCGATTGCACCATCCTTGTCTTCTTTGGAGCTCAAGAACCAGCTTCTATCCACAGCATAAAGTGCTGTAAGGATTCAGGAGTGTAGTGGTGAATCTATGTTTCGTCCACTTTCACATATCAATGCAAAAAACCACTTTTTTATGCTTAAAATGCACCAAGCACTTTCTGGAAAGTGTTGTGTGAATGCGTTTGTGATCCACAGTAAGCACTGTGACATCCATCTTGTGCAAACCTTTCTCATGTTCAATTCCTGGTGCAAGTTGTGGCCAATGCATTCCTTTTAAATCGCTAGAGCATTAGGAATTCATCTTTATACGCCCAAAACCATAGCATTCACTTTGTCGATAAGAACCATGTGTGGTTACAGATTTTGGATATCCTTCATGTGGATCATCTTGGAGGCTTTTGTGGCCACCTTTAAACTTGACTGCCTATTCCTTCATAGTGGAAATTGAAGCTGAAGAGTCAACGTACACATTTATAAGGCCTAAATGAATGAAAACGGCACATGGTGGATGGGATGTTGGTTGTTTTGGCTTGCCGGAGAGTTTCCAACTGGACAGTTATAGGGACCCTGTGCTTTGCACACTGTTGTAATTCCTTAGGACAGCTGCCCTCTGTCTCCTCTCACCCTATCCTTCCTCCCAGGGTGCCCTACTTGGGGCTACAGGTACAATAGACCAAGTTTGGACCTCTGTGCTGAATCCCCTCCATAGTGTAGTCCAGTCCAGAAGTGGAAAGGAGCCACTTGGCAAATCAAGATCACAACACCAACGGCAGCTATAAATGAGGCAGTTAAATTTTGTTACCAAATTCCCTTCCACTATGTACTCTAGTGGTAAAATCCTGCATATAATTTACAAAAACTGCTGTAGTTTTAAAGCTGTTTTATATACCGATGGAAAACAAGATTTTTGATCTATGTATTGATTTATGTATTTATGTATAGAACTGAAAAGACAAAAGAAATGAGATACTGCATTAAAGATTTTAAATCTTGGAGAACTTGTGAATGCAAATATGAGGATAGAAACTCTTGTGATGTAATAAACTTGATTCTATGAAGTTTTCACTCATAGATTGGGAGGTAAGAGTAGCTGTGGAACAATATATAAGGTGCATTCAAAAAGAAACGAGCCAGAGACATAATTACAGAAACCAGTACCTGTATGTTAGAAGTATTGGCCCTGGCTGTTGAGACACTTGTCCCACTGTGACACAAGGTGGTGAATGGCAGTCTCATAAAAGTCCCAGGGCTACGATGTGAGCCAGTTCCGCACGTACAACTAGACGTCATCATCCAAGGTGAATCGTTTGCCCCTTAGAGCCCTTTTATGGAGGGTGGATGAGAACCTCCCATTTGAATTTCTGCAGGAGTGCCGCGATTGAGTTGGCCGTATGAGGCTTTGCATTGTCGTGGAGCAGAATTACCCCCACGGGTGAGATTGCCTGGTCGTTTTGATTTGATCTCTTGGCAAAGGTTGGTCAAGGATTGCGAGTAACACTGGACATTCACTGTTGTCCCGTACTGCAGGAAGTGTATCAGAAGGGTGCCATCTTGGTCAAAGAAGAACGTCAGCATAACCTTTCCTGCACTTGTGTAGATGGTCTTGGCTTTTTTTATTTGTGGTGACCCTGGATGCTGCCACTGGAGACTTTGTCATTTTGATTCTGGTTCAAAGTGATGACACCATGACTCATCTCCAGCCACCACTCGAGCCAAGAACTCATTCCCTTCCCTAGCATACGTTGCAGATGACCAAGACAGTGGGCCATTCAACATGCTTCCTGGTGTGATTGAAGGCTGTAGGGCACCCATTGGGCACACACTTTGTGCAAGAGCAGTCGTTCCTTCATGATGGTGTGAACACTTCCAACGCTCAGTCTGACCTCGGTGGCTATGGCTTTCACTGTCACTCGGCAGTCCATCAAACAGCTGGATGATGTCATCGGTAATGCAGTGTGGTGCTCCAGACTGTGAATCATCGGCTAACGACACCCGTCCTCCTCTTAAGTGCTTGTGCCACGCCTTGACCCTTGCAAGGGACATGCAGTGTTCGCCGTACACTTGTGACATACGTTGATGAATGTCCATTCACCCTACTCTTTCCACTGTCAGAAAATGAAGAACACGTCTTTGCTCTTCTTTTGACGCCTCCATTTCACTGTTTGCAATGTGACTGGCAGCATTGGACAGTTAATGCATACTGCTGCTAGCTTTGTATAGTCACGTGACATACATACGTGCCCTCTAGTGACGAGCTGTGAACTTCCACACTCTGGTCAGAACAACACTTTGTTACACATGCCATGATATTACCATCCTGTCACCGGTTTGTGCATATCAGACTCTGGCTCATTTCTTTTTGAATGCCCCTTATATAATAAAGAGCTAAATTGTGACTCCATGCTCATTACAAAACAAGAAACCAAATGTTATATTGTAATATCATTGTAATAATTATAATATATTGTTTTATATTGATATAAAAATCTGTAATAATTGTAAACCTGATTTATATTGTAACACAATTCTCTGTATGCCATCTTCTTGTAACCAAGTAATGTTGACTAGCAGTTCTTTGAGTAGTTTGGATGTTTATATCACTGGTTGTATGAAGATGTTCAAAATATCAGGATTATAATAGTAATTTATCGTATGTGTAATGGTTAACTTGAGAGTTGTTCAAAGGAATATAACATATTTTAAACTGTTGCTTTAACTATGTAATGATATCATGACCAACCTGTGTGGCAGACAGTTAATCTTCTGTAATCTCGTCCACGTTCCTTCATCCCACGTCCACAGAAGTCATAGTGCTATAGTCCCTCTGCCGCTGTTTACGCCTGACTTGTTGCAACCATCATAAGTTTTACTGCAGCAGTGCAGGGTTAGAAAAACACTCAGCTCATATTTACTGAATGAATGAATAAATGAATGAATTCCTGTATTTCCTTTAAGTGGAACATAGGTACTTCTGAACTGTGCAACCTTGAGGCCCATAGGCAACGAGTTGCGGATCAGAGCTTTCCTGATCAGAGAGATTCCGGGATGAGCCCATCACCGGAAGTAAAAGTACAAGGGTAGGATAATTGTGACACAAATTGAGAACTTAGTCTGATGGTAGTAATCACTTGTCTGGGTCGTCTGTGCTGGAGATGTCACTTAGAAGAAAATCTTGTGGCAGTCTGCACTTGAGGTGAGTTGGTTGGCAAGTGTGAGTTGTCACTGTAGCACTTCTTGAAAAATTGTACGAGGATTTTCCAAATTTATTTACATGTTCATCAGTTATTGGGTATGAGATATACCAATTACCTTTGTTTGGAATGTCAAATTTTACTCTTGGGAGGTCACTCGGAGTTTCAGGCTTCAGTTTATTCCTTTTTTTTTTTTTTAGATTTAATGTCAGCCATCATGGAAAAGATATAGATATTAAAAGATATTAAAAATGCATTATAGCAAAAGTATTGGAACAATTATTATTAAAATATTACATAACATAGATATCTTGCTATATTGGGGAATAAATATTAATGTTTGAAAATTATGCCTGGTAGTTGCACACCATTACAGCGAACCCATTCAAACAAAAGCATTACAACATGTTCATTGGAACATGTTTCTCACTGCTTTCCTTATCTGATCTTGGCATGATGAACTGTGCTACCTACTCACAATAGTCCGATGACCAGGGACTTTGTCACGACATTCTTGCTGGAAGCGGTGATGAAATATCTTTGAAACAGCAATAAGGTTCTCATTAATACAATTTTTAGTCAAACTAATACTCAGTGCTCCATTATTGCTGGTATTTACCTAGCAATACACTCACATAATACATAATACAAAGGAGATACCCCACAGACAAAAAAATCAGGTGTGTACCGGATTAACTGCAAAGGCTGTGACAACTTTTATATTGGAAAAACTAAAAGGAACTTGAACATCAGGCTTAAAGAGCATTTTGGGAACATTAGAAACAAAGAAATAGATAAGTCGATAGTAGTGTACCATTTTTGGAAGGAGAATCATGATATAGAACGAGAAATCCACTTATTAAAAAGTGTCCAAGGTCCAGCTGCATTAACCACGTGGGAAAAAATCTTCATAAAGAAATATGAAAGACAATTGTTTAATTTCAACTGATGCTAATTAGTGGGTAGAGCAGGGTAGAGCAAAGAGTTCCACATTGGCGCAACAGTTTGTTGCTTGGTGGATAGAGCAAGGTAGAGCACTTTATCCTCAGGGTATGCATGGATATGTATGGGAGTAAGGATGGTTCTAATGACACTGGAATGCGAGTTTCAAACTGGTTTAATGACTGCTTCTTTTTATAATCACATCAAACTCAAAGTTGCCGACCAAGGTTATCAATATTTCACTGTTCAGAGTGACCGTATGTAGAATGCTTAGTATGCGATAACACTTAATTCTTTATTCACATATGAACCGACAGATATCTCTTCTCATCTCTTCTGGTCTGCCTTTGCCCAAGACAAGCAGAGGACCGTCTTAATGGCCTGCCATCCACGGACTGCCTGTGTGTCACTTTCACCTCTCGAAACCCTCTTTATTCATCCAAAACTCCTTTGTGACTATTTTGTCCATTGTGATTATTAGTCTCGGTCATGCCATTATTAAGGGTCCGAAAAATACCTTTTCAAACGAAGTCAAGTGTTACCCATTTAGAATTCTGTTTCTCCCATGTCTTTTGTTACATGACTCAACCACCTGTCCCTGCACGTGTTGTAACAAAGATACACTATCCGTTTGAAATCCATTACTATTCTGCACTCATTGCATCCCTTAATTTTGGTATCACGACGCTACCTTTGAAGAAATCCCAAACTTCAAGTTCATCAAGATACCGACAGAGACGCACTTATTGCCTCCAATGAGTTCATCAAACCAATATCCATTAGTCGACAACAGCTGATGATGTTAGGAAGATCCTAACGAAACGTGTTCTAGGTAAATACTAGCAATAAGTGGAGCATTGAGTACTAGTTCGACTCAAAATTATATTAATTTTGTGCTTCATTGTATCATAGTCCTTACACATTGGAAGTTTCTCATTATTTTTAAAATAACTCTTTAGCAAATGCAACATGATTATTTATCCACAATGAGATGGTTGCTAATGGTAATACTTTCTTAATTCAGTTGATAATCGAAAACCACACTGTTCAAACAGCGCCGTCATACTAAGCAACTATGACTTATGTCCAACTCTGTATAAAAACTCAATTTTAATAATTCACTTCATAGTCAACGTTCTTCAAAATATGGAAGGGGTTATCATCATTGTGATTGGTGCTTGAGTTATGAAATTCCAGAGGATACCTTATGGCAGTAAATCAAAATCCAATACATTGCCGTGGTTCACGTATGATTTGTAACCTTGCATATATAAATTAGATAGATAGATGGATAATTTATTCATCTTGTAAATAATACATTGTACATGAGTACTATGATATAAGACACGTCAAATTGTGAATTTACAGTGCAATTAACTATACTTGTGAATTAACAAGTCACATCCAATAAGGGCAAGTCAGTGTTTGTACAAAATAATGTTTTATAAAGATATCTCAAGAATTTTATAATATACACAATTAATTCAGAAATGTAACAATATTATAAACTTTCCATAAATTCATTAACAGAATAAAAACAGTGGTCTAGCAAGTGTGCCAAAACTGACTTTTTAAATGCTGAAAAATTGCAAGTGGTTTTATTGGCTATAGGCAGTTTATTAAGAAAAGTGATTCCTAGGTTTATTACACTGTTTTCATGAGCTCTTGTGTTACTTCTATTCACATGAATATCCATTCTCTGTCTAGTATTATGAATATGAACTGTGTCATTAAAGGTACAGTGGCCATTTCCTTTCATTAAATTTGTCTTTGTAAATTTTAAAATTTCAAAAATGAAAATACATGGGAGAGGTAAGATTTTAAATTTTTTAAATAATGGTCTGCACGTAGATGTTGATTTAACTCCTCCAAGTATTCTTAGAATTAGTTTTTGCATTATGAATAATGATTTACAATGTGGTGAGCTACCCCATAATGTTATGCCATATTTTAAAATGGAGTGAGCACACGTAAAATACACGCTTCTAAAAGTTTTTATGTTAACTATGTGTACCAGTTGTCTGAAATTATAAGAAATTGTACTCAGTTTTTTAATTAGAATGATCGACATGTGTCTCCCACTTTAGGTTACTCTGTATCCAAAGATAAAGAAATTTAGTTGTATTTACATACTTAATTACTTTATTATTACATATTAATTGTGATTGTACAGAAGACTTATTCTAAGAAAACTGAAAGTGAATTACATGTGTCTTATCCAAGTTTACAATTAAATTATTATTGTTGAACCATTTAGAAATATTACTGAATATTCTGCTCGATAAGATTTGTAGCTCTTCAAGCTTTCAATATATTTGTGTTGTCAGCATATTGAACTATTGTTTTAGCTGTAATATTTGACTGTAAATCATTTACAAACAATAAGAAAAGAATAGGACCCAAAATACAACCTTGTGGTACACCAAACTTAATATATTTTGTGTCTGATCGGTATTCTTTAATGCAATCTTTTTCTTAATGTGAAATTTCTACTATTTGCTTCATGTCCTTTAGATATGATTTGATCCATTCCAATGCATGTCCTCTAATACCCATATGTTCTAATTTTTGGAATAGTAAATTGTGGTTTAGTACATCGAATGCTTTAGTTAGGTCGAAAAATGCACCTAGTATTTTGTCTTTGTTATCCAAAGTATTTATAACACTTATTAATTTTTAGATGAGTCGTATTTATTACACATCTGCTTCACTTCTCATCTAAAAATTAATAATTATTTCGCTTCACTGTGGTGTTCCAATACAGTTAAATCTCGATATACTTATTACACTGTTTACAAAATCAAAAAGTGCAGTTTCTGTTGATTTTTGTTTACAAAACCCATGCTGAGTTTTAGATATTAAATCATTCATCTCTATAAATGCTATAAGTCTTTTATAGAATATTTTTTCCAGTACTTTAGAGAAGCTGGATAAGAGTGAAATTGACCTGTAATTTAGTAAATCGGTTTTATCTCCATTTTTGTATAGCGGCTTTACTTTAGCAGTTTTTAAAGCTTCTGGAAACACTGCATGTTCAAGTGAGCTATTACATACGTCTGCTAACGGGTGTGCAATAAGAATAGAACATTTCTTTAGCAAAAAAATCAGGAACGTTATCAATACCTGAAGAGTACTTAGATTTAAATTTGGATATTACTGAAACGATTTCCTCGAAATCAGTAGGGCACAAGAACATTGTTGTTTCCCATATATTTTCTCTATTTGTTTTTACTGAAGTACCCATTGTGGAGTTCTTTTGTGAAACAATATTTTCAGCAAGATTTATGAAGTGATCGTTTAAAGTCTCTGCTATTAACTTTGGGTTTGTTATTAATTTTGAATGCTTCTGCAGTACTAAATTATCTACATTCTTATTGGGCCTTATTTCATTGTGTATTACTTTCCATGAGGCTTTCATTTTGTTCTGGGCACTTTTGATGAATTTATCGTTTGCCATCTTTTTTGCTTGTTTTATAACTTTATTCAATGTAGCTTTATATTTCTTAACATAGTCATTGAATTGTGGAGTGACAGTCACTGTTTGCAGAATTTCATGTAATTTTCGTTTGTGTGCGCAAGATGTTACAATTCCTTTAGTAATCTACAAATTTGATTTTTATGAGAAAAGTGGGATTTTCCTGAGTGGGAAAGCTATATCAAAATAATGCCTAAATATTTTTTGAAAAGTTTCGAATTTTTTATTAGTATCAGATGTATCATACAGTTCAAGGCACATTTCGCTTTTTAGTAGATGCAAGAAATAATCTATATGTGAATCATTGAATTGTCTGGTAAATTTTGTTTTTTTAAGGTTTGGATTTATACTGTTTTCCATATTTATTGATATTAACTGAGCATTATGATCACTGTAACCCATATTCAGTGGGTGACTTGTACGACTGACTAGCATTAGTAAAAATTTGGTCATCTATGGTTGCACAGAATTATGAACTATTTTATTGAATAAGACCTTAAGCTTTCCTTGCGACGAATATGCTCAAGTTGTTCTCAGGAAACAAGCCAGGTGAAAAGACGATTAGAAATTGACGTTTGGAGAGCATACATCGCTCCCATCATCAGGATATTTTAAGAAATGTATCACTGTATATAACACAAATATAAACAAAGACAAAACACTAACAAAATTTGCATTACTGAACAAAAGACTGTTTTCAGTAAATTAACTGCCAGGTAAGGAGATGGCATGATTATAGAAAATTAATTGGGTCAAAGAAATGTAACAACTTAACTTATCAGCAGAATTCTCGCCAGATACATCAGGACCAACCACAAGCCACCTCCGAAGATTAAACATCTATTGAGACCAGTGAAAGACAAACTGAACTTCCAAGTTCTGGGAGTGTACCGCATTCCCTGTGAATCTGGGACACCGTATATAGGGCAAATCAGAAGGACCATCGCTACCAGAATAATCGAACATGCACAGAGCATTCGTTTAATGCAGTTTGGGCTGGCAGAGGATTGTTTTGATAACGAACATAGAGCCAACTTTATCTTGGCAAAATGTAACAGTTACTGGGAGTGGAGAGTTAAGGAGGCTTTGGCCATTTCCTTTGAAAGGAGTACGCTTAATCGTGATGCTGGATTTCAGTTCAGCTCCTCTTGGAAACTGGCCTTAAAAATGGAAATCTGTCAGCTTAAGAAGCAAAGATCAATACCGCTTGATAATCAAGTTAAGTAGTTAAGTTTCTTTGACCCAATTAATTTTCTATACTCACACCATCTCCTGACCTGGCATTTAATTTACTGAAAACAGTCTTTTGTTCAGGGATGCAAATATTGATCGTGTTTTGTCTTTGTTTATATTTGTGTTATATCCAGTGATTCATTTGTGGTTATAACATTTAATAAATATCCTGATGATGGGAGAGACGCACACTCCCGAGGTGTCGATTTCTAATTGTCTTTTCACCTGGATTGCTTCCCGAGAACAGCTTGAGCATATTTTATTGAATGTTTTCATATTCTTAGCTATGGGGTCCTCCAAGTGTCTCTCCTCAAATCCTGGTAACGTAGAAGCTGCTGATTCAAAATAAGAAAAAGTTAAAAATATTGTTATACCAGCAACTTTTTTGCATCAGGTCATTCCATCAGGCATTGTATATCAAGAAAGTGATTAAAACTGAGGAAATTATTTTATAATGGTGGAAATCTGTAATTAAAATGAATAAACACTGTATTTCAGTTTTGCTTAATTCATTTATACATCACCAGATTTTTTTTTTTTTTTTTTTTTTTTTTTTTAATCTTGGTTATTGTAAATAGAGACTTAGAAGAATGTTAATTGATGGAATGGAAATTAATCATTTCTTCACACTAGCCTTATATAGGTTAAGATTTTTGATGGATAGAGTCAACATGAAAAATTCAATGCCTAGGCCGGGATTTGAACCACGGATCTCCTAGTTTCCATCCAGTCACTCTAAACCATTGAGCTACCATGGCCAACCTGCCGTTTTGACATCAACTTCTTCATTTGACTCACATATTTCCCCTGTAAACCACTAGGGACTCTCGCATCCAAAATACACTGTTTGTGGCGACTTACTATTGTAAGTACTTGAGTCCCAGGCTTCATCATTTAACTCTTATTAAATTAACTCTCATTAACTCTTAATCAATTAACTAAAATAAGAGTTAAATGATGAAGCCTGGGAAACAAGTACCTAAATAGTAAGTTGCCACAAACAGTGTATCTCAGATGCGAGAGCCCCTAGTGGTTTACCGGGGAAATATACGAATCAATGAAGAATTTGATGTCAGGACGACACGTAGCTCAATGGATTAGAGCGATTGGACGGAAACCAGGAGATCCGTGTTTCAAATCCCGGCCATGGCATTGAATTTTTCATGTTGACTATCCATAGAAAAATGTTTTTTTCTGAAATGCAGTTTTTAGTTTATTTAAAGGAAAATTACCTTTGAAGTAGACACTTGTTTTTAATTCATGTATTACTGAAGTACAGAGTAGCTAAACAGAATATTTGTCTACTCAGGAAATAAATATGTGATGTGGGAGTTTACCAGAAGCATAGCAACAAAATAACAAGAATTGCTTACTGTTGTCATCCTTTCTTGAAGAACATATCAAGACAGAACAAGGAAAGAAGCAGGTTAAGGATGCAGTACTGTACCCTCAGGTGATTAGATTGCTGTTTCTAATCTAATAGATGTCACATTGGTATCTGTGTTAGCATTTGAAAGTTGATTTGTTAAGGGATATTGTCAGATCTGTATATTTTCAGGTGTTATTTGATTGTCAGTGTTTTATAAGATCTTTAGTTCAGTACTAAGGAACCATTATGGATGAGGGCTGTTCAATAAAGAATGATCACAATTTGTTTTTGACAATGTACCTTTATTCATTCTCATAATTTTTATGGTCCTTCTCAAAATAGTCTCCCCTGAATGTGATGCACTTGTCCCAGCGTTTCTGCCAGTCTTCAAAGACATGCTGGAAACCATTTTATAGAGATCCGTCAAAATCGCCTCCGCAGCCTTCACCACTGCTTCTGATGGATAATGCGTCCCACGAAGACGTTTCTTCAAGTTAGGTAATAGGAAAAGGTCACATGGGGTCAAATCTGGACTATAGGGAGTGTGAGGGATGCACTTCACGTTAATTTTTGCAAGATATTCAGCAACAACATTGGCAATATGCAGCCGTGCATTATCGTGGTGCAGCATCCAGCCTGCTTCACAGAAATGTGGTCTTTTGCGCCTGATATGGACTTGCAATGTTTTCAGGACATCCCTGTGGTATTGTCCAGTTACTGATGTGTGCGCATGTACAACATGCTGATAAAATATTCCATGAATATCAAAGAATGAGATGACCATAGCTTTCCCAGCAGAAGCAACCACTTTTGCTTTTTGGGGGGTTGGTGATGAAGGAGATTTCCACACCGAGCTTTGTTGTTTGCTCTCAGGATCAAAATGATGTAGCCAAGTTTCATCAGCAGTGATTACGTTTGAAAGAAACTCCGGATCTTCCTTTAACATCAACTTTAACTGCATGCGAATGTCCTTTTGTTTGGGAATCAACAGCCTTGGAACCCACCGTGCACAAACACGTCTCATGTGTAATGTTTCTGTCACCAACGCAGGGGTGGCACCCAATGAAATTTTCAGTGTTTCAGAAAGTGATCTTAAGGTAATTCGTTGATCCTCTCTCACAATGGCAGCAGCAGTGTTGATGTTTTCTTCCATAAGAGCAGTAACTGGAGCACCGGTTTCACCTTCCTTTGAAATTGTCTCCCCTCTTTAAACATTTTAAACCACCTTCGAGCTGTGCTGTAGGGAAGAACAGACTCTCCATAAGCCTCCTGTAACATTGTATAGGCCTCACCTGAAGATTTGTTGAGACGAAAGCAGAATTTCAAAACCCCATATTGTTCCTCGCGTGTTCACATTAAGCTAACAGAATATAATAAGTTTGGATTTTAGTATGAAAAATTATGACTGTAAAAAAATTATTATCATTCTTTATTGAACAGCCCTCATATTTTACTAAGTGTAAATATTTGCTGTGTAAATTGTGCAGCAGGGCATTTCATTATGCAGAGTGAATAGAAAATTGAAATGTTGAATAAAGGCTTTAAAGATAGCCTTTGTATAAAGCTAACTGTAGATTATTTTCATTAGGTCTTCCGGTGAAGCCTGTGTCATTGGCTGCTGACGTTTCCTAGGTCATGTGGCCTTGTGGAAGAAACCTGTTGTGAGTTTTTAATTTATTCTTTCTTAAATTTGCCCATCATTTCTATCGGTGATGGGAGGCCCAGTAGGATATTATTATGTTCAAAGAAATTATACAACTGTCAAACATTACCTTCGTAAAAAAGTTTGACAAAGTTGTCAGTAATGATATAGGTCTTTAGTTGGACGGATCCTGTTTATCCCCTTTCTTAAATAAAGATTTGACAGTAGCATACTTAAGTCTTTCTGGAAAAATTCCAGATACTAAGGATTGAAGTGACATAGTGGTTTACTTATTACAAGAAGCTTTCAGCACCTTACTAGATATTTCATCATAACCTGTTGAGTTTCTTTTATTTTAGTGCTCGAATAATTTTTATTATCTCTACTAGCGTAACACATTCTCGATTAAATTGCGGGAATTCATTTTGGTAGCTGCTCCTCAAAAAACTTAAAGCAGCATTACTCCCATGACTAATGTAACAGATCTTCCCGTTGCACACAGCAATAAACTCTTTTATACATTAGCTATTTCAGGATAGGTGCATACATAATTAGGCTAGCTACAAAATAAGAATGAACATGGGTTGAGCCAATACAGTTATCCTACTGTCTTGGTGTTGCCAGTTCCACGGCTAGCGGGCGACTGAGATAGAAGATATATCTGTCTTTGTCTCAACCTAGCAAGTATCATGCAGATGTTGAGATGTACAGTGATACAATACTGACAGAGAAGTTCGCTTAATATTTCAGCATGTGTGTGAGAACATATACAATGATTAGTGCATAATCTGAACCTTAAAAACTTGAACTGGAGAACAGTTTGCTTACGTAGCTATCGTCCATTTGCACACAAAACAAAATGATCCAAATTAGATGTGTTCTACGAAATAAGGTTGTTTGCTACAGTGAAATAAAATAGTGACATTTCAACAATTTGTGAATATAGTTTCTATTTTAGTGATGGCATATTTGTATAGTGCCTGTAATGGACTTTAAACCAATTTTTGTTTCATTGAAATACTTAATAAATACGGAAGATATGAATGTGTATTTATGAAGCTTTTTTAAACCATGTATCTCCTTTAATAATGTTTTGCATTGTAAGCAGAAATTTTAGTCTTGCAGCAGCAATATCACTTCTTTCAAGCAGAAATTTGCGACCATCATTGGTTCTCCTATATTTGAACCCAAGAGATTTCAGAATATTATGCATAGAAGATACAGCATCCATATATTCTATTTTCCCCCTCATTAAATTGGTCAGCGTTTTGGCAGGTGGATATTCCCCCTTGTCGTATAAATCATAAATTGTTCTACGTGAAACACACTTTTGAAAATTGTCTAAGTTGATAGTATGTTTTTTAGTTGCCCAATGTTTCCCTGGAGATCTAACTATGAAAACTTCTAATTTGGTTAACTGTTTGCCTTCTTTAACAATGTTCATCACAGAATGAGCACTCACGTGATAAGCTTGTAACATTAATTCTCGACTCTGAGCGAAATTTTTATTTTTGAAAATGTATTTAATTGACATCTGTTTGAAAAAGGAATAAACATCAACAAGAATATTTCTAGCCTGCTTATGTAAAATCTTACGAGTTGTTTTGCAGTTATTACTAGGTGCACCAGTATTAGGCTTGCTAAGCGGTATATTTACTAACTTTGAAAAGCACGTGTGCACTCTTAAAAGATCACCACTTTACTGAATGCAGGTACAAAATGCAACTGCAACATAGTACGTGTGTGCTTTTCTTCACTGACAGTTAATGATTCTTTTCTTTCTAGTAGGCACCTTTTCTTTCCATATCTCTGAAACCAGATGTTCTACAAACATGGGGTTTGGACAGTAATCCTCAGAAAAAATATCTCTGTAACAAGGGAAAAACTAAATAATTCTGTAATTAGTATCTTTAGAGTGCGCAAAGAAATTAGGGGTATGTTTTGGCAAAGCGAACCAGTATGCATGCTTAACCGTACAACGTTACACGCACCACATTGGATAGTAGCGATAGATCAACCACGCCTAGCCCCGCCTTATGTTCATTCTTATTTTGTAGCTACCTTAATCCTGAATTATTAGATGTCACCGGAGTTTACCCTACTCCAATGTTTCAGCTGCACTTTTCTATCGCATGTGTTTCGTAACTACTGCACTCCTTCGCTTCTATGTATATGTAAACCTCGGTTACGCCTTGCGGCGTGAGCCCGCGTTATTCTGCTTATGATTGGTGGCTTAGAGTGGTCAGATATTTCGCTGCAGTTACAATAACTTGTCGATTTTTAACACCATAATAATTAAACATGTTCATTTCCAGAAAGAACAGTATTTCTACTGAAATCCTGATGTTGAATTTTTGGGCGGTATTCATGACTTCCACTACTTTAAATACCTTGCAGAAAAAGTGAAACAGATGTCATATAATTATTTCCAAACATCAAACCTAGATAGCCTTTGGACATTTTCATGTATAAAATCGAGCATCGAACCGGTTAACGTTGTTAATACTGCCGCGAACGCATTGTTGAGGCGAAGCGGCGCGAGGGACGAGTTCAAAGAGAAGGGCAGTGCAGTGGGGAGTTTAAAGCTCGCCGAAAAGGAAGCCGCAGCTCGGCAGGGGGACAGTTAATTGAACACGCGTGCGCGGTCGTTTACCTTGCAAATTGTACTGTTTATGTGAGTATTTACGTTGACTAAACGGTGTTTCTACGGAAATGAGCAAGTTACGGTATTAAAAACCTGGACTTTTAGTACGCACCAATACGATCACATTTGAACGTAACCTCAGCAAATTACACAACATGGATCAAATTCACTCAGTAATTCGATCCGCGCTTCAAAAATTCCCAAAATGGTCCAGAGGTAGTCCTGGTCGGGCGGGGCAATTTTCCCCGTCCGGGTGTCTTTTGCCGCAGTACCTAGCCGCTTTGCGGCTTAACCTGCGAAGTGAGTCAAGTTTGATATCTTTTTGATCTGCTGGCCCCAAAATGGTACGTAACTACTAGACTAGAATATCTGCCCCCAAATATTATCACAGCATTCAAAGTAGCTACTACATAATGTTTTAGTCCAGTTCTTTAAATTAATATAAGTTACTTTCATATCTTGTTATTTCAGAAATAATTTTTTTTTTTTTATCTTATCCGGACCTTGCATATCCATTCGTTCTAAACATTTGAAATATTTGTAAGGTTTTACCGAACAAAGCTCTAATAAAGCTTTTATTGCCATCTTTTAGCGTGTTACGTATTCATGAAATCTTCTTTTGAGTACACTCACATGTTACCAGAGCGCACTAGTAGAGCAGTGAAGAAGTAATAAACATCTGGTTTGATTTCCCAACTTCCTCCATGGATAAATACTTCCTGGAGCAGTAGTATGAACTCTAGTTATTTAAACATCCTAACTGGATGTAGTCTTTAGGTCTAGTTGCAATCTCTTAAAACATTTTACATTTCACTTTTTGCTACAGCATTGCCCTCTATAAATGAAGTAGCCATCTCTACGGCTCAATGCGCTGGTGGTTTCCAAAGTGATCACTAGAGTCGCTTGGTGAACCAGTGCGTTCTCTTCACAATGCATATATTGATTCTTATCCATAGCAGTGTTTTTGGTGTTCGGTGAATAAAAGTAAACCGCGAACAAAATGCTGTTGGAGGCGTGACTTTGTCTAGCTTCCCCCTCTGCCCTCAAGTTAGATTGCCTGTCCTCGCGGTCAACTGTATCCACAGAATCCCAACTCCGTGGCGGGGATTGAAGCCGCATACGGCGCTCATTCGGTACCTTTTCGCGGGCGCTGTTGAAACTAAGGACTCCGTCGGTCATGTAGTGAGCTTCTATTGTGACCAAGCAATGGTGGATGCGCTTCCCCCACCCTTCCCCTGACGTGTACAACGACTGATAGAACAAATTTCTTTCGAAGTATTAATCTGTGTTTCGAAGTCACATCTCACCATACATGAAAAGTTTACGGCACAATAAGACTGAAGCTTTCCTGGCGACGAATACGCTCACTTTCTTCTCGGGCAGCCAACCAGGTGAAAAGATACCAGTAGTAAATAACAAGATACATGTTGATAACGCAGTGATTGAAAGAGTAACAAAAATCACATATCTAGGTTTGATTCTAGACAGTACGCTCACATGGAAGGACCATATCATGCATGTAAAAAATAAGATTCTTCCTGTGTTAGCTGTAATTCACAGGCTGAAATTCAAAGGATTCAGTGTAAATCATTTACGAAGTATCTACCATGCTTTAATTCAATCTCATTTGGATTACTTAAACATCTTATGGGGTAACTCTGTTAAATATTTAATTCATGACCTCGAAGTACTTCAAAATCGTGCCTTGAAAATAATCTACAATCTACCCTTTAGAACAAACACAAAAACACTCTACCATGTAACTAACATTTTACCATTACAACTAAATATAGAGTTGTCCTTGATAATATATCTCCACAAAATAAAAAATAATCTTCTAAAGTCCAATCTAACATTTGAAAGCTCCTCACATATATATATATAATACAAGAAATAAAGGAAACTTAACAAAACCAACAGTGAACACTTCTACTTATGGCCTGAACAGCTTAACCTCACACGTTATCAACTTATATAATGCACTGCCACTGGAACTGAAAGGCTGCAGGAACATTAAAGGTTTTAAAAGGAAAGTTGCTGAAAATTTACTGAAGGAATATATTTATAGCTGATAAAGTGTTACACATTTATAGCTGGTTTGAAAGCTGAACTGTTTAAAAATTAATATGGATTAATGTCCCATAGAATATGTAGCTTCTATTTTTCTGTTAAGTTCTTTGTTACTATTATTTCTTGAGTTATAGTGAATGTCTGTATCTTTGTATGTTTCATATATGTTATTCTTGTACGGTAATTCATTCCTACTATAAAAATGTAATATAAGTATTGTTAAGGGCTGTTTGCCATCATTTTATATATTTTTGTACTGTTCCCTAGCATGAGCTATGGCTCTGGGAACCTTTTCAGATAACAATAAATAAATAAATAAATAAATAAATAAATAAAGATGATTAGATATCCACGTTTCGGGAGTGTACATCTCTTCCATCATTAGGATATTTATAAAATGTTATAACCACCAGGGGCGGCTGGTGGCTCTGAAAATCGGTGGTTCACAAATTTATCCATGAAATTTAATTTTTTTAAAGTAACAAACTGTTGTTTAAGCCTACCACTATAGATTGCTGTATACACAAGTTAACGGTAATTCACAGCGTATAACACAACATGCGTATTTCAGAAACACTCCAGAGCATAACACTCTTCTATTTATGCAGCTAAAAACGGACTTGATATCACTTCATGGCAGACTTCAAGTGTACATTGCAAGATTTCGTTCTGGATTGTCTTGGAGGTCCCCTTAAACACTGTAGCATTCTCCAGATAGGTTTTTCAGAACACAGTCTAGCTCTGCCCGAAGTTTATCAGTCCTCGAAAAATACCAGGATTGCTTGACGTAGCTGAATCATTGTGTCCTCGTAGAGCTAACTCAAAGGTTCCACAAAACATAATGCAGTTAACAATAATGTTTAAAACATACCTATTTTGAGCCACTTTCTGGCTCTGTTCTTCAATTGTTCTCCGATATGCACTGTCCATCTGCTTTACAAAGTGAGAAATGTGGTGGACAACACGGCGCTGGGGCGGGTTTTCTCCGGTTTCCCCCGCTATCTCATTCCACCGGTGCTCCATCTTCATCTCATGTATCATCAGTGCTATCACCTGCTGTGCCGTATGTAGTAAAAGCGGGCGTTAAACACTACACACTTCATCTGCTTTGCTATATTTACATTGCCAAGCATAGCAAAACTGTGTTTTTCATGTGTAGTTTTTAAGTTACGAGTTTTTAGCGCGATCATGACGATACTGCAAAGCATTCACGCCATGTTTTGTCTACGGATCTTCACCGCCAAAGAGAACGCAAGGAAAGCAAAACAGGCTATTTTTAATATTACAACCACACATCAAATTATATTTCTCATATGCATTGTTTTTAAAGTTCCTGTTCAAATCTCTTGTTTTTATTTTGACTACCTATGTGATTTTTATATTTGGCGTGGGACTTCCAAAGTCGCTTATTTTCGGTTTTTTCTTCTAAGCTCATTTTTAAAAAGGATGTGCTAATAGACCCTTTATGGAATTCATTGTTTCTCCTTATATAACACAATATACTTGTATTTAAGTAAATCACTCTTATTCACTACTCAAAGCACGACACAGCTAACAAAACACGGCACAAAACGTGTGGCTATGCTCTGGTAGGTAATAGTAATCTGTGGTAATAGTTGACCGATGCGAACATTTAATATGAGAATAATAGGTGGCGCTGAAAACAGAGGGAGAAGGCTTGGCATTCACTATTCTCTGGCTGCTAGGTTAACCAACCTTATGCAGCCATAAGCGCCGCCCTTCCCCCCTACTTGCCAGGTCACGTCCTAGGTTCATCCTGGCCTCTACCTCCCCATTGTATACCAGTGGTTTGCAACTGAGAGTGAACTACTTGGCACCTGCAAACAATATAGCACGCTGAGGGCCACTACACTAGACAAGGTCGAACTGAACGCCAAATGGAACATGCCCTTGCATTAAACGGAGACCCGGCATTTTGGTTGTAGCGCAAACATGCTACCCCATTGAGAAGCCGCCCCTGATAACCACAAAATGAAATACTGCATATAACACAACTATAAACAAAGACAAAACACTATCAAAATTCGCATTACTGACCAAAAGACTGTTTTCAGTAAATTAAATGCCATGTCAGGAGATGGCGTGAGTATAGAAAATTGTGTCAAAGATACGTAACTACTTAACTTGCTTATCAAGCTGTATTGATCTTTGCTTCTTAATTCGATCGATTTCCATTTTAAGGCCAGTTTCTAAGAGGAACTGAATTGAAATCCAGCATCACGATTAAGCCTGTAATACAGCATGCGTCAGATAAGCCTGCATCCCGTTTACCGGCAATATATCCGGCAGAATCAGCAGAATTCTCGCCACATACAACATCAGGACCATCCACAAACCACCTCCGAAGATTAAACATCTATCGAGACTAGTGAAAGACAAACTGATTCCAAGTTCCGGGAGTGTACCGCATTCCCTGTGAATCTGGGACACAGTATATAGGACAAACCGGAAGGACCATCGCTACTAGAATAATCCAACATGAACGGAGTATTCGTTTAATGCAACCTGAGAAGTCTGGCATAGCAGAGCATTGTTTTGATGACGACCATAGAGCCAACTTTCGGGAGACGACCATATTGGCAAAATGCAACAGTTACTGGGAGCGGTGAATTAAGGAGGCTTTGGCGATTCCCTCTGAAAGGAGCATGCTTAATCGTGATGCTGGATTTCAGTTCAGCTCCTCTTGGAAACCGCCCTTAAAAATGGAAATCAATCGAAATAAGAAGCAAAGATCAATACAGCTTGATAATCAAGTTAAGTAGTTACGTTTCTCTCACAAAATTTTCTATACTCACGCCATCTCCTGACCTGGCATTTAATTTACTGAAAACAGTCTTTTGTTCAGTAATGCGAATTTTGATAGTGTTTTGTCTTTGTTTATAGTTGTGTTATATCCAGTATTTAATTTGCGGTTATAACATGTTATAAATATCCTGATGATGGGAGAGATGCACACTCCCGAAACGTTGATATCTAATCATCTTTTCACCTGCTTGGCTGCCCGAGAAGAAAGTGGGAGTTAACGGCACATTCCAACTATCGCATATCAGCATAATACGCGTCAAATACGCTAAGGAAATGGGCGGTAAACTGTTTATCAATGTGGATGGTGTGACTTCGAAATAAGTTGACCAATTAATTTGTGTAAAAATAACGCAAGAATCCACATGTCAACTTAAACTTTTTCTGTTAAATATGAATAATTATGTCTTTCACAAAGCATTATAGCTTTAATATTCCAGTTGCAAATTAATAACTTTGTCTTTAAAAAACAATTACAACTTTAATAAACGAGACAGTGCGATCACTCAAGATGATGTTATACAACACTTCTATGTTCCCTTTACCTCAAGTTGGAATTCCAAAGCTTCTTACTGTAATAATTACAAGAAAGGTAATTTAACAGTAAAATATTGATTCTGTAGGTACAGGAAAACAGGAAAGGATACCATGAGGTTAAGTGCAATGGAATTACTTTGTACACATAATGTTGAAAAATTTCTTGAAAGGTAAAAAATGTGTATATAAACTTTAATTGAGCACACCAAGAACTGTGTACATAAAATAGCACTATCTCTTTTAAAAGAGAAAAAAAAAGCAGCTCCGGTAATAGCTTATATTTATTAAGAATTTGAAAATCTCTATATTACATATTGTTGCGAACCCATTGTTGTGACTGGCGGCCGGTGCACACAAAGGGATAGATAGTGCAGCGCGGAATTTAAAAAAAAGGCTTGCCGAAACAGATAAAAATAGATATAGTCGCACTGTTCGAACGGCTACCATGGATTTATCTTTGGTAATAGATACCTCACAGATATCGCACTGATTATTCCACGCGGAGTGAACATATATCTGTCATTTGTGAATCCTGCGAATTCCATTAGCAGAAGTGATGCGTTCATTGGTGCTTAGCACCATACCGGGAGGCGCGTCGGTACCCCTCACACTCTTACAAGGATAATCAGTGCATTATCTGAGAGGTTTCTGTTAACAAAGATAAATCCATGTATAGTCTCGCTGTTCGAATGGTTACCATGGATTTGTTTGGTAATAGATACCTCTCAGATAACGCACTGATTATTTTTGTAATAGTGAGAGGGGCACTGACGCGTCTCCCGGTCGTTGTGCTAGGCACCAATGAACGCATCACTTCAGCCAATGAAATTCACCCACACACTTTGTTTGGGAAGCTGCAAATACGAAACAAGCAAGGTCCATCCCCTCTCGACCTTTTATCTTTATTATTCCAAGAATATTTTTGTAAAACCGCGATAAAGAATTTACGAAGCAATATAGAGCGTATTTGCAGTTCAACCAAGAATCTCATTTCAATGGAATATATTTTCAGACATCCTGGATATAAAAAACAAGCAAATAAGTGGAAAAATCTGTTGAATATGTAAGTCTGATGTTCAGCTTCTTCCAGGTATGAGACAAAAACACTTAGAGAAAATGTCCCTACTATAAACTACCCTTTACTTTCTAACAGGATTTCTATTCTGCTACACATCCGACGATTGAAGATGCTATGATCCCCACGTTGTGGCGACATATGTAGCAGATTCCTCCGTTGTTGTGGGTTTCGATGCCCCAAAGTTGCGGCAACATATATAGCAAGATTCTTGCTGATATCTCGTTTCCCGCCGTTGGTCTCACTTCGTCAATCTTACCTTCGTCCAAAATATTATGATTTGATGAAGAAGATGTTCCCCGAAGTTATCACGAAAATCCATAATTATGCCTCAGCTAGCTTTAAATATTCTTTTGTTATATTCTTACTTACGAGTTTTGACAACTCTAAGTTACAAGGGTGGTAACAAGTGAAGAAATCATTATGATTTTTAATTTGAATTTCTATAAGAAATCAATTTTTTGCTTATTTCTTGTAACACCAAATCCATTACAGTTCTTATCACAAAACTTTGTACTGTGATTGGAATCAATCTAATACTTCAAATTGAACTAACACTTAAATCTTTTCCAGCAATTTAAGCAGGATGACAGATATAGGTTTACTCCACGTGGAGTAATCAGTGCGTTATCAGAGAGGTATCTAGTACCAAAGATAAATCCATGGTAGCCGTTCCAGCAGGGCGACTATAACTATTCCAGCAGCGAGACTATAACTGGAAGGCTCGTCTTTCTAGTGCCGTCTTGTTTGTTACAGAACATTCGATTAATTTCTAGAGCAATGAGTAGAGGTTTAAAAAGGAAGCCACGACTCACTAGAGAGAGTCGTAATTGAACTTGATTCGTGTGCGTACAGCTGTGTTTCGAAAGTGAACCCTTTCGTTTATTTACGTGTGCAGAAGCCACGAGAGATTGTATTTGTGTATGTTACGTCATTCTGTTTCTGCTGCCAAGGAGGTACAAACTGTGTTTCTACGGAAATAAATAGCATATTTGGAAATGTTGCAACAAGACTTTTAATTATACGAACCCACAGAGCTACAATACATTACTTTCTGCACAAGTTTACAGAAAGATATTCAGAAAAAACCCTGATATTTGCCATTCATTACATTAAAAATGTAGTAAAAGCTTACAAATTAATCTCTGTTTCATATACCCTTGCCCCGCTGACATGTATCACTCCACGTGCAGCTACCTTCCCCCTCATCCTAATTGGCTAATGCTTTCTCACCATAGGCCACAGGCGGTGCCTTCCAGTCACATTTAAATCTGCAGCAAACGTCATAATAATTGCCAGGAAGATAGATAAAATCATACAAATAAGAATATGAAGGCAAGCAAAAATAATGAAGTTTATAATGAAACTGAGCAAGTTGAAACTGAATGAATGAGCAATGAAATTGAAACAAGTTTATAATGATAGGCCTTTGGCCCTTTTCATTGTTTTTTTTTTTAAACCAGCACACATACTTTGCAAAAATGCCTGTCTTTCAGTCTTAAAAGTCGTGTCACGCCATACTTGTGTGTCCTTCATTCACACAAGTCTCGTCAAGATAGTATATTTTGTGATATGTAATCCCGGTACAGTCTGATTGTCCTTAAATAACGTCTTCGCCACACAGCAATATTGCCCCTGGAGTGGTAAGTTTTCCTGTTGTCTCAATTTCATGTCGCGATGTTCCTACGGATCTAACACTCACACCTGTAACTTCAGAGCACAGCTGTTCGACTTCTCTCACTGACATAGACGAATTCTTCTCTGTGAGTGCATTAAACACATGCACCACAATTCTTTTTTCACCACTTTGTAAAGCTTTTACCTTACGATGCTTCAGCGAAAAACTGGCGGTAGACTCTGCCATTATACATATAATAAATACACGCGCAATAAACGATCAATAAAATAATTTAGCTCTCGCATGCGGCATAGCACACCTTCGAATGGCGATATATGACTAATCCAGTTCAAAACAAGGTCAGTGATAGAAGTCATATAAACAAATGTCATCACTACCGCTAAAGCACGTGCTATCGTGCCATGTGAAAGACGGACTTGAGAGCAAAGTGACCTCCTCTTTACTTCGTCTAAGAATTAACACGCATTTTCAGATAAATCAACTCTGTTGCGTAATACATTTAATTCAAACAGTAATGAAATTATAAATTTGACAATTCTCTTCTAACATATAAAGATATATCGCCATGTTAAATAACGAACTGATTTTTACCGCACAACAGTGTATATTACAGTAGCAGCCAATGAGAGGTGATAAGGTCACGTGATCGTTAAGAGATACGGGGCAAACTTATGTGAAACAAGGATTAGTACATGAGGTAGTATCAGCAACTATAAAATACAAACAATTAGAAAAATCAGCAGTTGCCACGCATTTTTGGGTAAAAAAACCACAACATAAATCCAGAACCAAAATTACTAAAACATACAACAGGAAAAGAAGAACTGTCCACATGGGAACAAATCTTTATTTCAAAAAATAGGAACAAAGTATTCAATTTCGACATCCCCCAGAAAGATTTGTTCAGCAAGTTCCTCGAACCGCCACCAGAGGAGACCTATGACAAAATATTGCCAGCTACACCAATGAGAACCAGTCGATGTCCGGCTGAAGATAGAGGGAAGGCCTCAGAAACCGGTTTCGGGAAAATTTAAAAGTGAGTGTTGTCTTGTGTTATTAATCGACTCCCAAATAATTTAACTGAAGACGTGTTTAATAAATGACTATTTTATATACTTCTAACAACTTTGGTTGAATTATCATTCACAAGCAAAAAATAAATTACTATGAATAATGTTAAGTACACAAAAGCTATATCATTCACTTAAAATTGTCCTTATCAATGTAGTTATACACTGATGAGTAAGGTTAAGAGAACCTAATTTTTAAGAGAGTATCCAAGAATGTTATTTGTAGGTACATTAATACATGTAATTCTTCTTGGTTCTGATTTAAATTCATTTACTTTTTATTTAAATTTATTACAGGGACCGTTTTATATGACTGAGATATTTTATATTTAAAATTTCCAACACAAAACCAAGTGAAGTTTTAATAATTAAAGGATTTTCAATATTATAAAGGAAATATAAAGCAGTTAAAATTTGACTAATTAATTCAATTCCTTAATATGGAACTGTAGAAAGTAAATTACTGTCCGGCCGCTGTATCTCCAGCTCTGACATTTAGTGGCTGCAGGAGGTGGAGGGGGAAGGTTACTAGTACCAACATATAATAATGAGTAATTGAAAACATATCGTCAGAATTATCTTTATAATGAGAGTATAGGAATCTATTAGCTTCAAAACATTGAAATACAACTTGTAATTTCATTATCATGCAAGATATTCTTTACAACATCACTCTATTCAAGTATTTCGTTCACACCTTTCACGCACACCAACTGCTTCTGTTGGTGATACTGGGAGTCTGTACATCCGGTGTCGTGGTCAGGAAGCTAAAACTGTCTGCTAGCGCCAATCAGCGTTGTCGCTGCTGGGCGTGGCTTGCAAATCCAGCACCGTGTTGCCGCTGCAATTTTGTGTGGACCACGTGTCTTTTAGTTGCTTTTGGAATCCGCGCTGGTGGTTTGTTTAAGTTTTTGTGTGTGCGTAAATTCCGATTTCTAGCGTCTGAAAGTCTTATTATTATCGCTATTATAGTAATATGTCTACTGGTTCGTCAGAATTCACCTACTACCTGTTACCAAGGTGCTGGACAGAGTTTGTGATGCCTTGAAGGTGGGAAAAACCACCATGAAGAATGTGACCAAGGAAAAGTGCCCAGCCGATTTAAGTTCGCCGTCTGCAGTTCTGCGTACACCGGGAAAGCAAAGGCAACGAGGTAGCCTTAAAGCTTCACTTGATGCTTTTCAAAAGGATGCTATAAGGCGACATGTATATCAATATTATATGAGAAAGGAATTTCCCACTCGTGCGAAGTTGCTGAGTTCTTTAAAGGAAGCTGGCTTATTCGATGGCGGAAAAACCAGCCTAAGTAAAGTACTGAAAGAACTAAGTTTTCAGTTTAAAACTTTTTCTGGGAGGAAAGCTGTAATGGAAAGAAGTGACATAGTTGCATGGAGAGGCAGATTTTTGCGGGAAATTCTAAAAAGCAATCCCGAAAAGGTGGTATGGCTCGATGAAACGTGGGTAAATGTAGGACACACTAAGACAAAGGCATGGACAGATGACACTATTGCGGGCACAATGAAAGTGCCAGTTGGAAAAGGAAGCAGATTGATTTTGCTCCATGCTGGTGGTGTACGTGGTTTTATTCCAGTGATGAAGCCGCGATGAGTGAAGATGATGAAGATATGGATATTTACGAGGATTGCGGCGTCTTCCCACTGGACTGAATGTAAGTTGTTTAATAGCCAATTTCAGTAAACGTAGCTTTTTGTTATTTATTTTCCAGTAAATGGTATGGTACATTGTCTCCATGTGCAACTATTCTGGGATCATGTATATACACATTATCCACGTTCATTTACGAAGTTACAATCTGCAAATGCGTGAAATATTTAAAATACACATGTTCCTCTGCTTGAAATTCCCGCTAAAGAACTGGCAACAGCGCACCCCCCCCCCTCGAGCACTGTCAGAGCCGGAGATACAACGGCCCGACTGTAGTAATAAGATATTTGTCCTCAAGGTAGTACATATCCTATACAAGCAGTTGCTATTACTAAAAATAGAATTGCGATCTCAATTATTCATATTGTATGAACCCATTATTTACGATAGCGCGCCGCAGAGAGATAAGGAACAGATGGTGTCAGGCGGAGAAACATAACGCGGAGATAAAAGGCACACCAACAAAAATAATAAAGAGATAAATGCAGCATTCTAGTGACATCTTCACTGTCTTGCAGATTGTCTTCTGTTTGTTGCAGAATATTCGAAAAATGTCTAGTAATATGAGTCGTGGTATATATAAGGAAGCTGCGACTCGCCAAGGGCAGCTCTAAGGTTAGTCGAAAACAGTAGTAATAAACAGAGTCATAAACAGTTGTAAACAGAGACGGAACGGGAGTTGTAATTGAAACTACTGTGTTTGGAAAGTGGGCTCCTTGTTGTGTTCAACGACCTTGGTAGATTGTAACTGTGTATGTGACGTAATTCTGTTACGCAAGGATTGAACAGAGTGCATTTATACGGAAATAAAGAACAGTTTGAATTTCTGCAAATTGAACTTTTAAATTCTACGAACCCACAAAGTCCTAATATGTAATAATAGAATTTATATGATCCATAACATATGCCTTGACCAATATGTAGGTAAATACAAATAAAAATATTGAAGCCCCATTAGCGTGTTATGTTGGTAAGAGTCAACCATAATTTACATCTCGACAAATTAATATGAACTATTGTTGAAAAGGCTAAGTGAATATGAGCAGAACAATGTATAACTATAAATAATCCTCTTGTGATCTGAAGAATTAAACATAAACGTAATACAGGAGCAAAATTTCATCAAGATAGCACATAAAATATAAAATGTCAAAGGATAGTTTAAAGTAGTGATAGGTGAATTCGAATGCAATAAAATCGATGTACTAGTTTCTTGAATGTTCTCGAAAACTGAATATGTATTCGAATCAGAGTTCTTGACGCAATGGTTCTCTTAGAATAGAAGCTCACTGCATTACCGATGGAATCGTTAGTTCCAATAGCTGCCCGAATAAAGGTACAGAATGAGCGCCCTATGCGGCTTCAATCCCCACCACAGAGATGAAAGTCTGGTATTAATCTGTGGACACAGTTGACTGCAATGGACGGCAGGCAACCTAAATTGAGGGAAGAGGGGAAAGCTCCAGTTTTGTCAAATCACGCCTCCAACAGCATTTTGTTGTTCCCTGTTTACTTATAATCACAGAACACCAAAACAATGGTATCGCTAAAAATCATCATATTCATCACTTAAGAGAGCGCACTGGTGCACCAAAAGAAGTAACAAGTGACTCTAGTGACCGCTTTAGCAACTATCAACGCACTGAGCCGTAGAGAGGGCTACTTTAACTATAGAGGGCAAGCTTTACCAAAATGTGATATGTAAGAGATAGCCATAGCTGCTGCAACTAGACCTAGAGACTATATACAGTTCGAATGTTTAAAAAATAGAGTTCGTACTACTACGCGAGTAAGTTGGGAAATCAAAACAAGTTTTTATTGTTTATTTTTTACCACTCCACTAGTGCGCTCTGTGAATTTGCAAATGTACATATGGAAGATTTCATGACTGTAAACTGCCAAGAGATGGCGATAACAGCCTTATTCGTGATTTGTTTGTTAGAACCTCACAAACATTCTAAGTGTTAAGAAGAAATTGATAAATAGAGTCAGGATAAGCTAGAAATATTATAGCTATTTTGGAAATAATTATAGATACGAAAGTGTCTTACAGTCGTTTAGAGAATTGAATAGAAAAGTTGATTACCAACTACTTTGAATACTGTATTAAAAGCATTAATTACGACGGACATCAAATACAAATAAAGCCCCGCCCGACTAGGACTACCTCTGGACCTCTGGGACAAAGTTCACAATTCGCTTCCATGTACTTGTATATGGTTTATAATTTTTGAAGCGCGGATTAAATCACTAAGTGAAATTAATCCATGCGCGGTTATCTGTCCGTAAGGACAACTGGTTACGAACCTTTATATATCTAACCCAGGGCAGGCCATTCCCGCCTTCCCGCGCAATACACTGTCACTGCTGACTGAGGGGCGTGACGTCACTGAGAATACAACACAAGAGCGCTTACACGTGTATGTGCGTAATGCAATATTATGATTGCACACTCTAAGATAAGATAAGGCGCTGATGCATGCGAATTCCACAATCCTTCTGATGAAATAAACGAGATGCAGTTGCTTATGAGCTATTGTAGTTATTGGCTGTATCTTTTGTCGTAACATTATGAGTAAAAGCAGAAACCATTGCGCTGTTGCTGAATGCAAAAATCCGTTGCTACGGATGTGATTTTCCATTGTTTGCCTAAAGATCGAGAACTACAGCGCAAATGGGTTTTACGCTGTAAAAGGGCTGATCCGGTTAATGTGAATAATGCAAGGATTTGTTCCGATCACTTCCTGCCCGAAGACTATGAACGGGATTTAAAAAACGAGCTGCTAGGGTTGCCGCTGAAAATAAAATTAAAGGGGACGCTGTACCGTCACAAAAAATTCCTAATTGGCATGGGGATGCATTTGAGGCGGTTGTAGCTAGTATCAGCAAGACCAATTTATCAGATATGTATTTGTTTCTATCTGTACACTGAGTTTAATCGCTCTTTTTTGTATAAGAAAAGTTTGATAGGTGGAATAATAATAATAATAATAATAATAATAATAATAATAATAATAATAATAATAATAATAATAATAATAATAATAATAATAATAATAATAATAATAATAATAATAATAATAATAATAATAATAATAATAATAATAATAATAATAATAATAATAATAATAATAATAATAATAATAATAATAATAATAATAATAATAATAATAATAATAATAATAATAATAATAATAATAATAATAATAATAATAATAATAATAATAATAATAATAATAATAATAATAATAATAATAATAATAATAATAATAATAATAATAATAATAATAATAATAATAATAATAATAATAATAATAATAATAATAATAATAATAATAATAATAATAATAATAATAATAATAATAATAATAATAATAATAATAATAATAATAATAATAATAATAATAATAATAATAATAATAATAATAATAATAATAATAATAATAATAATAATAATAATAATAATAATAATAATAATAATAATAATAATAATAATAATAATAATAATAATAATAATAATAATAATAATAATAATAATAATAATAATAATAATAATAATAATAATAATAATAATAATAATAATAATAATAATAATAATAATAATAATAATAATAATAATAATAATAATAATAATAATAATAATAATAATAATAATAATAATAATAATAATAATAATAATAATAATAATAATAATAATAATAATAATAATAATAATAATAATAATAATAATAATAATAATAATAATAATAATAATAATAATAATAATAATAATAATAATAATAATAATAATAAAATACCCATTGCAGTCGCAACTGAATCACCTTCGCACGCGTAATCCTATCGCGCTCTCCACGTGACAGCAATAAGCGGCAACGTCGCCTCTCTCTCCGTACGAAATGTCAATTACTTTCTAGATTGGCGACCAGTATAATTTCTTTTATGACTGTTATTATTCAGCAGATTTTGAACAGTTTTGAATTAAAATGATACATTGGTATTGTCACCCGAGCGTCGGAACACCCTATAGACTGGGCAAGCAGCAGACGGGTCGGTGTTCGCCCCGCCCCCTCGTTTGTCTTATAGCGTTAAGAAGGGATGGCTGGGACAAAAAACATCACTGCGCCGTCTCTTTGTGTTCCACCTGTGTTCTCGAAATTACGGGATATTTCATCTAATGGAGAACCTTCCAGATCGGCAAGCGGACCCTATATAAGCAACACGTCGTGCAAGAGGAGTTAGTTAGTGAGTCAGTCAGCCAGTTCTTGGTGTAAGAATGCAGTGAGAGCATCGGAGGATTGTACGTAATTACGAGTGCAAGTGAAATTGTAACGGACGAACTGGTGAATCGTAATTGTGTGCATTACGTAATTCTGTGTAATTGGCAAGAGTTTAACTGTAAGTCGGTGGAAATAAAGAACATTTTTGAGTGGTGTAATTGGACTTTTCATTTCACGAACCGACAAAGTCACAGTATATTAAACAGAATACGGCAGCTCCAATTCGTTCGTTTCTTACTTTACAGATATTTCGCTCGGTGAAAGAAGACAAAAGTGGCACTGTTGCTGACATTAGATTTAGTTTGCTAGTTGCCGCCTATAATTTCAGTTTCAATTCCGTTCAGCATAATGTCGAAGTGTCTAAACTGAATTTCAAAGATTCAGCAATTGCCAATAATGTTAGTCAAGGCCGCACTAAATGTAAAAGTATTCTTCAGAATGTTCTCTCTTCAAAAATCAAAGTTGATTGAAGTAAAGAACTGAAAGAGATTCTATACTCGTAGATGAGAGTACAGATATCAGTGATACTGCTTTGTATATTAGTAAGAGATATTCATAACGAGGAAATTAAAACCAAACTTCTTGATTTGGTTGTAATTGGTAGCGATGAAGGTTCTGCAAAGAGTCTGTACCATTTGTTCAAAAAAATGCGTTGCAGCAACTGTTGTCAATATAGAGAATGTTATAGGCTTTTGTTCTGATAATGCCAGTGTTATGTTGGGCAACAAGAAGTCGTTTAAGACTCATCTTCTTAACGACAATCCACAAATATTTATTAATGGTTGTGTATGTCATTCAGCATTCTAATGCCCGATTTTACCAACAGATGTTAAGACTTAACACGAGTTTAGCAATAGTTAAAACAGAAATTGCACTTCACCAACAAGTGTTAGCGTAATACTCGTGTTAAACCGTTTGTTAAACTAACACACCAAATTTCTGATGTAAAGTCCTTAACAATTATAAATAGTCAAGATGGCGAGCATAAACTCAGCTGTTGATGTCGATTTGTTATATTTAAGACTATCTAAATGGCATTCGTAATAGAGTACGGCCTATGAGGAGAAATCATTTTGAGGAGCTATACGAAGAAAAATTTTTAGGGAGGTATAGACTATCGAAACATGTTGCTATGAAAGTTACTGCGGAAGTACAAGAGAGGTTAGAAGTGCATCGAAAGGAATATGCCGATCTCGCCTTAGCTTCAAGCAGTAATAACTTTGCGATTTTATAATTCACTGAATTGTGTGGATAATACACTGTCCACCTCCCATCTTGAAACGTTCGTCACTTGTCCTTCGCACCCCGTTTTAAATTTACGTAATGTGTTAGAATATACATCGAAAGGAATATGCCGATCTCGCCTTTGCTTCAAGTATTAATAACTTTGCGATTTTATAATTCACTAAATTGTGTGGATAATACACTGTCCACCTCCCGTCTTGAAACATTCAAGAAGATAAAATCATAAAGATAGATAGACCAGGAAGATAGATAAAATCATATAAATAAGGAAATGAAGGCATGCAAAAATACAAATTTATAATGAAACTCAACTCAGCCTTTAGCCTTTTTCACTGGGATTTTTTAAACCAGCACACATACATTGCAAAATTGCTTGTCTTTCAGTCTTAATAATCGTGTCACGCCATACTTTACTTTTCGTGTGTCCTTCATTTACCCAAGTCTCGTTAAAGTAGTATATTTTGCGATTTGTATCCCGGTACAGTCTGATTGTCCTTAAAGAACGTCTTCGCCACATAGCAATATCGCCTCTGCCTCTTAGCACATTTTTCTTGTCCCTTTTTGCATTGACAAACCCCAGCTGTATAAGCAATCTATACAGACTAGATCTGCTGAAATTTGGTAAATCTGCATCCTCATTTAGAGTAGACAAAATTTTATTTATGTTAGGGAGTTCGTTTCTAAATAAAAGACTATGCATATGATGACGTACATCACTTTTCACGAATCGCATTCTCCGAGCACTCGCTTTTGTTTATTCCTGCTTTTGCCAGAAGTGATAAGTTCTCCTGTTGTCTCAATTTCAGGTCGCGATGTTCCTACGGATCTAACACATCTGTAAGTTCAGAGCACAGCTGTTCGACTTCTCTCACTGACAAAGACGGTATCTTCTCTGTGAGTGCATTATACACATGCACCACAATTTTTTTTCGCCGCTTTGTAAAGGTTTTCCCTTGCGATGCTTCAGCGAAAAACTGGCGGTAGACTCTGCCGTTATACATATAATAAATACACGCGCAATAAACCATCAATAAAATAATTTAGCTCTGGTACTCGGAACAGCACACCTTTGAATGGCAATATATGATAAATCCAGTTCAAAACAAGGTCAGTGATAAAAGTCATATAAACAAATATGTCACCACTACCACTAAAGCACATTCTATTGTGTAATCTGAATGGCGGGCTAAAACAAAGGAACCTCCTCTTTACTTTGTTTAAGAATTAACGTGCATCTCAGATAAATCAACTCTGTTGCGTAATATATATAATTCAAACAGTTACGAAAATATACATTTGATAATTCTCTTCCAAGATATAAAGATATCTTTAATAACGAACTGATTTTTACCGCACAACAGTGTATACCACAACAGCAGCCAATGAGAGGGTACTAGGTCACGTAAGCGTTAAGAGATACGGGGCAAGCTTATGTGAAACAAGGTTTAGTGGCTGTAGCTGCACTGTTGAGGCACTGTTGCAAAACGTGTCAAGCTATTTTTCCCGTTCTCCTAAAAGACAGATTATCCTAGAAGAATTTCAAAAATTCATGCATGTTTCTCAATTAAACATGTTAAGTCCCAGCCAGACAAGGTGGCTTGCATTATAATTGTGTCAATCGTATTCTTCAACAATGGAATGTTCTTTTTGAGTTGGTGAAAGAGGCAGCGTTTGAAGACAAAAATCCAGAAGGCAGTATATTTTCTGAAATTCAGAATCCTTATCCTAAAGCATATCTTCATTTCTTGAATCATGTTTTGCCAATTTTTAATCAGTTCAATGCAATATTCCAGTCTCACAATGTTCTTGTGCAATATTTGTAACCCGAAAGTAGGAGAATTGTTAGAAAGCTGGCAGTGAATTTCCTAGTATCTTCGTGATACCCTTATTGCACAACAAAGAACAACAGAATGATCATAATCATTAATCCATCGACTTAGTCATGTCATCCCAAAGAATTCTCTACATATTTTTGTAGCGGAATTTTGCTCAACCTGTAGCGAGATATAGCTGTATTTTGGTTGGCAACCCTGCGTACTGAGGGAACCGAAGCGCCTCTGAATGTCATCGAATAAGGAAGAACCACACGATATTATTAGCGCCTGGATTAAATTCACCAAGTAATTCGATACACGCTTACAAAAATTGAATTAATAACAAGTACTACCTCATTAATATGAACTCCATAAGTCGCTGTTGAATGTCCATCTAAATTAATATATTGTAAAACAGGATTGAAAACAGTTAGTCATTAACGTTTTTATCCAGTTCTTTAAACGAAAGTAAGTCACTTTCATATCTGTTATTATTCCAGAAATGAAATTGTTAGTTTTAGCTTATCCTGACTTTCTATATACATTCGTTTTCAACACTTGAAATATTTGTGAGAATTTACCAAACAAATCACTAATACGGCTTTTATTGCCATCTTTTGGCAGCTTATATAGTCATGAAATCTTCCTTTAAGTACATTTACATATTCCCAGAGCGCACTAGTGGAGTAGTGAAAAAGATCAATAAAGGTCTGGTTTTATTTCTCAACTTACTCCATCATAAATACTTCCTGAAGCAGTAGTATGAACTCCAGTTATTTAAACATCCTAAATGTATGTAGTCTCTAGGTCTAGTTGCAGCAGCAGTGGTTAATATCTGTTAAACTTCTTACATTTTACTTTTTGGTATAGCATTGCCCTCTATAGTAGTAACTGTCTCTAAGACTCAATGCCCTGGTAGTTCCTAAAGCGGTCACATGTTAGTTCAGTTAGGTCCCATGGAAAGGTTCAGGAGGAGCGCCCCATGTGTTTTCAATCCCCACCACGGAGTTGATAATGTGGGTTTGGTGTTCCGTGATTAGTAGATTTGTTTTGGTGTAGTGTGCTGTAGATGGCGGGCAATGGAGTATAATATAGATAACAGTGGAAAGACGATAAATTTATCCGTCTGCTAGAGAAAATATTTGTTATTTGGTGTACTGTCCTCACAAGTGACAATTATGGAATATGTTTAAGAACTAGGTACGTGATATAAATCCTTATTTGTTACGGCTAGGAGTGCTGTCGATATGACAAGTTCAAATTATGTAAGACAAAATCGCGAAATAGGCGTGACAGTTACATGTGAATTTTGGTACTGAATGTCAACGATATGGCATTTTCCATGGGATATATAGTTAGCTTTTAAAATCAGACGTTCTATATGAGAAAGTTTCGGGGGGTGCGGAATTTTGCTCTTCCTACAGCGTCGCACTATTATAAAGTTTTTGTTGGGCGTAAGTATTGGTAATACTTTTTTTTTCACTGTCAGGAAACCCTAAGTGTTCGCCCCGACAAGTAAAGCAGATTCACTCAATAAGTTTTAACAGTTTAAGATTTGACGTCCTTACTACAGCACATGTCAGTAAGTATTCTTTCTTTCCATTTGAATTACAAATTATTATACATTTACATACTTATTACTACACTGAGTTGCTGGTTAACCTTGCGCCCAATAGACTCAAACTCTGAGGTTGTCGAGCTAATGGGTCCCTATTGGCAACTTGTATAAAATACTTCATCATTTTCGTCATATTTAATTATCTTCCTCAACCATTTGGCTCTTACTTTGCCCAAAAAGTTCCCAATTTCAATTAAATTTTTCCTAGTTTTTACACTCATTATAGAATATAAGCTATTATACTTTGACCATTTCTATTCATAAAAGTAAACTCCCCTAGACTGTCATTTCCTTTCACCCCATTGCGCATCATCAAATCATTCTCCTCACAAAACTCTTATTAGTTTCTTACCTTCATTGTTAATACATTTATCTTTGCTCCTTTTCTCCCCCTCTTTTATTAACCCATTTAATTCCCCTTCAAAATCTATTAACTGCAATTGATTTTCCCCCCACTCTTGTATTGAAATCACCCATTATAACAAATCCTTTAAGTCTGCCTCTGTTTAATATTTTTTCCATGTTTTTTCTCATCTTAGCAAATAACTGTGGGTCATAGAATTCTGAGGTATTTGACTGGTTATACACTATTGTCACATATAGGGGAGGGTGGTCCACAGTGAGACACAATATTTTTGAAATCCCATACTTCTTTCTACTTTGGTGTGTTGTAAATGCAAATAGGTGACATGTTTTCATTATTCCTTTATTAAAAAATGCAAAACATAAAAACATTGATTTTAATAATCATGAAGAGACACCATGCCAATATTCAAATGAATGTAAATCGTCTCACCCTGCCCCACAGTGGGGCACAGTGAGACGGTGGATGGTCCAGACTGAGATAACCTACATTACATTAAGATTACCAAATTTAGCTTCAAAAAATCAAATAACCGTTTTGTCTTTTGACCCAACACTATTTTTACATCAGTTTGTTTCACTGAAGCTACGTCTGGAACCTCTGGAAACACAAACTTGACTGTATTTTTCCCTTTCCGCAGGAATGATATTTCCATATCTTCATCTGCATCCTTCCCCTTTATGACCTGTACAATGTAATGTCCTTTTTTATTTTTCTACAAACTCAGCCAAGCACAGTCGTCCAGAGTAGGCTCTGTTTCCTGCTGTTTAAAACCAGAAAAAATTTCTTCTTCATCCATAACTGAGGATCCAGAAGATATTTCTGCATTGTCTTCTGAAGATTCTGGTTCTGTGCATAATGTTCTTCCTTTAAATTTCTTCTGCTTACCTGCAGGATTATTTGACTTGCATTTCAATGCCCTCTCCTCTAGTTCTTTTTTCTCGAGTGTATCTGTGGCTATCATGATTCTCCCCTTTCTCCTCACAGTTGATTTTCTGGTGGCAGTCTTAGGTAACCCTCTAAACTCATGAGGGCTTACAATGTCACTTATTTTTATCTCTATTCATAGTCGATGGTGAGCTTGTCAAATTCTTCTGAAGTTCAGCATCAGGATTTTCATGACACTGAGAGCTTCCTTGTGTTGGATCATTCTCAACTTCTCTGCAAGTGTTTACTGAGGGTTCACTTTCAACCAAGACAGTTTCAGAACTTCCATTTCTGGCGACATGTTGTGCTCCAATATTATTAACTGCTGAGTCACATGATCCTAGTAGTTGTCTGTCGGTTACACTACTGGGTAAGAAGTCATCTGTGAAAGTATTCCTATCGAATGGAAATATTCCAGTCTTACGAAAACCTGCAGTAACGTTTATTGGCGTCATGCTTCGCTTGCAGGCAAATGTTACACAGCCAGAAAACAAGGCCCACTGCTTCCCTCATGCTATCAATTGAGAATGTACCAATCTAAGCCATTCTTTGGCTGTTTCTAGCATTCTGGAAGAAAACAGATTGTGAGTTTAATAAATTTCTCAATTTAAGTAGTAACCCACACTGCCCCACCTAGCACTGTCTCATTGTGGACCAAGTGCTCATAAAGATATTTTTATTTACATAATCTTAAACTTCAACCCTACTGTTCATTATTTATTTAATTCTGAAGAAGAAAACCACTACTTTTAAGAAAACCAAAATTCATAATGATATAAAGAAAGAATAAAACAATATGATCTACTAAGTACACCCTGAAAATTTTACTTTACTCACCCAAAAATAAAATTTTGCTTGTGACCAGAAACATTCCTTACAATTCTGGATTTAAACAGATTTGCCAACTGCAACTTTATTTCCTCTATTCACAACCAGAGTGCATCACTTCTTAACTTACACACATATTTAAAAATTGTAAGCGTTGACTGTGACCCATGTCTCACTGTGGACCACCCTCCCCTACACTTTCTCTCCCCCATACTCCACTTAGCACATGCCACAAAACTGATTTTTCACCTAATTCATTGAATATTTTCACCTTTATTTTTAGGGTCTTTTTCACTAATAATCCTACGCCTCCTGAACTTCTAACTTTATCTTTCTGTTTGGTGCCACATTTCCCATAAAAATCAAAATCACTCAAATCCTAATTATCTCTTAACAACCAAGTTTCCACCACACCTATCACATCAGCCAGATTTAGAATTTGAGAAATTTCTCCACTTTTCACCTTGCTCCACCACCCTTCAACATTCCAGAATATAACCTGCAAAACCTTGCCCTATACAGATCCCTTTCTCTCAAACCTGAATTGCTGCACTTTGACCTTACTCCTAGTTATCCTTTCCATCTTTTTTCTCCCCTCTTCATGGTCCAGTACTTGCTTAATATTGCCTCCATCTGTAGATACAATGCTGAGACCCGTTTCTCTCCACACGTGTAAGCCTGCCGTCGATGCAAGCATGTCATGTCTCGCATCCTCAGTCAGCTGTTTTTCTGGCCGAATATGCTTGCTCGGTGACGTGCTGTATTGCACATGTAATGAAACAAGATTTTTTGGTGTTTCTGTAGTTGTTGGCTGAGTGCTGCACATCATTAAGAAGCAGATCCTGCACATCTACATAGCCATAATGCCACAAGATACGGTACAGAATGTTTCCGGAAAGCCACCGAAGAGCAAAAGAATCAGCATCCCAAGAATGCAGAACAACACAGAAGCTGAGGCACATTTTCATTATCATGGAACACGACCAGAAATGGATGGTGACGTCATGCCTCCATTGTTCAGGTAATTACCTTTGTTTTAGCAGTGACACTCAAGGATGCATTCACATATTGTTGAGGATGGAGGAGTCTCATAGCACTTACGAGGTATAAAAGAAAATTTGGGTAATAGCTTAAATATGACCTTAGTAACTTAATTTATTAACCAGTTTATATTAATTGACAATTAAACTTTAAATTATGACCAAATAAGGTCTTCTGATTTCAGAAATGTCACTGGTTTTCATGTATCACGTCTAGTTTTCACCCGAAGTGTGATTTACCGTTTTAAAATGTCACTGCAGCTCCGTGACTGTGCAGAAAACTCAAGATGGGAGAACCCCAATCCAGATAATGTACTGTACAGGAAACTTAAGATGGGAGAATCTCAATCCAGATAATGTACTGCACAGAAAACTCAAGAAAATCTAATGGAAGTTCAGTCCACCTACTGCTGGATGGTGGGAGAGAATGGTCAGTAAGGTAAAGAAACTACTGCGTCAAAATCTCGGTCAAGCTTGCTTGCAGTATGGGGAATTATACACAGTTTTATGTATTGTGAAGCCATTATAAATGCTTGACCACTTACCTATGTATTGGAAAATTCAGACTAGCTGATTCTATTGACTCCAGCAATTTTCCTTCAGGAAATTCCCTGTGGTGAAACTGCAGACCAGGATGCTATTGATAGCTCAGCTCTGCAATACTGGTGGAGATATATCCAGAAATTGAGGGAAGGTTTAAGAAATAGATTCAAAAGGGAATACCTAGCTCTACTGATCCACAGAGGCCAACGGAAAGAACATGCTGTCAGCATAGGGGATGTTGTGTTGGTTGGAGATGACTCTACGAAATGTATCAACTGACCCCTAGGAATTATTTTGGACTTACTCCCAGAGACGGATGGAGTATCAAGAGTGGCTCGAGTGAAGACATCCAGCGGAGAACGAGTCTGACCCATTGACAATGACTTTTGAATTGCAACACAACTTTAAATACATGACTAAAATTAATGTGCATTACAATTCCAAACTTTCACAACACAAATTTTTCATTATAGGTCCAAACGTACAGGAACTTTCACCTTTCTACCCAGTCGAGTTGCTTTCACATCCTTGCCACTCACCAAGTCTGGTACTGCTGTTGGTGTGGCATCACACTTACTCAATTCCTTTGTTTCTCTAGAGGAAATCTCCAAAGGATACAATTTTTGAAGGGATCAGACTCGTTCTCCGCTGGATGTCTTCACTCGAGCCACTCTTGATACTCCATCCGTCTCTGGGAGTAGGTCCAAAATAATTCCTAGGGGTCAGTTGATACATTTCGTAGAGTCATCTCCAACCAACACAACATCCCCTATGCTGACAGCATGTTCTTTCCGTTGGCCTCTATGGATCAGTAGAGCTAGGTATTCCCTTTTGAATCTATTTCTTAAACCTTCCCTCAATTTCTGGATATATCTCCACCAGTATTGCAGAGCTGAGCTATCAATAGCATCCAGGTCTGCAGTTTCACCACAGGGAATTTCCTGAAGGAAAATTGCTGGAGTCAATGGAATCAGCTAGTCTGAATTTTTCAATACATAGGTAAGTGGTCAAGCATTTATAATGGCTTCACAATACATAAAACTGTGTATAATTCCCCATACTGCAAGCAACTCTGACTGAGATTTTGACGCAGTAGTTCCTTTACCATTCTGACCATTTGCGCCCACCATCCATCCTCGCCACCATGCAGCAGTAGGTGGACTGAACTTCCATTAGATTTTATTGAGTTTTCTGTGCAGTCCATTATCTGGATTGGGATTCTCCCACCTTGAGCTTTTCTGCGTAGTCCATTATCTGATCTGGATTGCAGTTCTCCCATCTTGAGTTTTCTGTGCAGACAATTATCTGGATTGGGGTTCTCCCAACTTGAGCTTTTCTGCGCAGTCCATTATGTGGATTGGAATTCTCCCATCTTGAGCTTTTCTGCACAGTCCGAGGTGAGATTCTCCCATCTTGAACTTTTGTGTGATTCATTGTTCACTGTAACATTCAGTCTCGTCCCAATGTTGTGTTCCTTCTTCTTCACTTCCCTCAATTGTACAATATTCTTCTTGCAGAGCTCATCACTTCTAAAAAGTTGTTCAACTTTATCTTTGAGTATTTTAAAGCTTGCGGCAAGATCATGCGTTGGGGAATTCCTGTCCCTTAATTTCTCTTATTTAATTTTCTCAAAATTAAATTAATTTTGTGCTTCATTGTATCATAGTCCTTACATATTGGAATCTTCTCATGCTTGATCTTTCTTTCTTTAAATTATCGATCTTGTCCTGTCATGGTCGCCAAATGTTACGGGATGTATTAAAACCACTCAATAATCAACAAAACAAAAGAAGCACTATACATTACAGAATGTTACCAATGTTCTAAAGAGTTACTAGTCTGGTGATTTGCATTTGTCAGCACTGCTTTACAATAATTTACCTTCAACCCATCAGTCCATAATAAATTCCAAAAAATCTTCTCAACACACAACACACAACTTGCACTTCAAAATAGATTTAATATTTTAATTAATTGATGGAAATTAATCATTTCTTCACACTAGCCGTATATGGGCTAAGGTTTTTGATGGATAGATTCAACATGAAAAATTCAATGCCACAACTGGGATTTGAAACGCGGATGTCCTGTTTTCCATCCAGTTGCTCTAACCCATTGAGCTACCATGGTCAACGTGCCATCCTGACATCAAATTCTCCATTTGACTCGTATATTTTCCCGGTAGACCACTAGGGGCTCTTGCATCCAAGATACACCGTTTGTGGCGACTTACTATTGTAGGTACTTGAGTCCAAGGCTTCACCTCTTTTGCATTTATATTACCCTATAAAGGTATCCCATATTTTATATGTGAATAGATAAATGCATAATACACTTGTTTTAGGCCCATCAGTAATCCCGAAAACTGGCAGAAGAGGCTCTGGTATTTTCCCCCAGGGACCTACTACGGTAGGTACGGGATTGGCGATCCCGGGGTCCCTAGCCATTCACCCTCAATTCATCCCCTTCATCTCCATCAACTGTGCCACGTGTAGCTACTGCTTGTCAGCAAGCATCACCTTCTTCCCCTTCTAGTTTTTTATTATAATTATTAGCACTTAAGGTCTTAGGTTTATAACTCCTGTCTCACCAGCAGGGATCTTTCCTATCTCCGTGGTTCTGTCCCACGGTTTTCAGCGCGGCTTCCGACATGTGTGCTCTCCGGAGGTCTCAAAAGTGAAGGTTGAGCGGACCCTTCGCACTGCCCCTATGTGTAGCCTTAGGTGCGGAGCCCGTCCACACCGTCAAGTACACCCACGTAGCTCCTTGAGGGCCCGGTCTGTGGTAATCTCCCGACGGCCGCGTTTTGCCGTTGGGTTAGTATCACGGACCGGACGTGTTACCGCTGACGGAACCCCGGTGTAATCAACCACAAGTCCCCTGAATCCGCGTGTGCCCTTTATGCGCAGCGCGGCCTAAAGTGGGGAGCCACAGGCGGTTATTCCTGTGGTAGGGGCATAAAGCCGGGGTGTGCGTGGTGAACGGTTTACCCATACGGACAAGCAGTGGATATTGAAGGGTAGCTTTTCTGAAGTACAAATGAGATCGGTCATGGGTGGGGTCCCCATGACGGCACAGACCGTGAAGATTCGGTGTCTTTCTTTCTTTAACCCCCGGATGGCAGGCTGACGCCGACGGTTCCGGATGGGGGTCTATATCATCATGTCTCCGCGCAAAACCTCCTTCATTGACCCTTATTTGTTGATGACCTTGGCATGTGATGGCAAAACCTTTAAGGATATTAGTCCATTTTATATTAAACGTGAGCTCGATAAGATCAGTGGCCCTGTGAAAAACGCTACCCGTCTCCGAGACGGCAGCTTACTATTAGAGACCACAACAGCGGACCAATCTAAAAAACTGCAGAAAGCGTCTTTGTTGGGCTCCTACCCTATCCGGGTAGCCCCACACAAAACGCTCAATACCTGCAGAGGAGTAGTCACCACCTCCAGTTTAGATGGTCTAGCAAATGAAGAAATAGTAAGTTGCCTCTCCGACCAACTCGTTTGTCAGGCGTACCGGCTAACACGAAAGCAAGATGGCAAGGAGTACCCACTACGTACGGTTTTTCTAACTTTTGCTGGGACTAAGTTACCCGAGTACATCTATTGCGGATATGAGCGTGCGAGTGTCCGCCAGTATGTCCCGAACCCCATGCGCTGTTTCCAATGTCAGCGGTTCGGACATACTAAGGTCGCGTGTACCAATCCTGCTCTTTGTGAGCAATGTGGCCTAGCTAAACACGACGACCCAAACTGCAGCCGAACACCTTGCTGCGTGAACTGTGGCGGTAGTCATCCCTCCAGCTCGCGACAGTGTCCTAGATTCATGGACGAAAAAAGCATTCAGGAGCTACGTGTCAAAGAACGCCTGACCTTTCCAGAGGCACGACGGCGCTTCGAACAACTGAAGCCTGCTACCACTACTACTGGATATGCATCAGCAGCTCGCCGTACTCCTAATACCACTGTTGCTGTTCAACACGTCCCTGTCGCCCACGCATCCACGCAGACTGACTTTCTAGCCGTTAAACCCACGTCTCAGACTGTTTGTGTATCCACCAGCACAGCCTCCGCTTCAGCCGTACAGACTCCAGCCACCAAGCCATCAGCGGGTAACAACCATCCCGTAGTAAATGCGAAAAACCGATCCCGACCACAACATAGATCGCGAAGTCGCTCGCCTTCTGTTAGATCCCGGTCTCGTTCTACGAGCCGTAGGAGTTCTGACTCCCGATCATCAGCGGAGTCACAGGAGGCTAACGATTTTCGAATCGTAGGGCCCAGGTCAGCCAAGGTCAAGAAAAAGGTTAAAACGGCCCATTAAAAACTCCTCATGGAAATAATCCAGTGGAATGTCAATGGTTTTCGAGCTCGTGCTCAAGACCTACAACATTTAGTTTCTCAGCGGTCACCGTCAATAATTTGCCTCCAGGAAACCCACTTACATCCCAATCACTCGTTACACCTTCACTCTTTTTTGGCATTTAGAAGCGATTCTCTTGCAGGTATGCGTGCAAGCGGTGGCGTTGCTACCTTAGTGGCGCCTAACATTTCCGCCGCCCACGTTCCTCTCACCACACCATTGCAAGCTGTGGCTGTCCGGATACAGCTGGAGACTATCAGTTTTACCATCTGTAATATGTACCTGCCGCCGCTCAGTATAGTTACAGAGCGGGATCTTCTAGCTCTAGTGGCTCAGCTCCCCTCACCACTACTCCTTGTGGGAGATTTGAATGCCAAGCACACGCTCTGGGGATCAGACACTGATGACGCCCGTGGATGCCTCCTCGTAGACGTCTTCGATAAGTCTCACCTGCTTCTGCTAAATACTGGTGACCCGACATTCCTATCATCCGCTTATGGTACACATTCCGTACTAGACCTTTCTTTCTGCAGTCCGTCATTAGTACCACTACTTGAGTGGTCAGTACTTTCCGACCTCTTTGGCAGTGATCATTACCCCATTAACATTCATTTTTCTGGCCGCCAATGTGTACCTTCTCGACATCCTCGCTGGATTATTTCCAAAGCTAACTGGGGAAAATTCCAATCCCTCATACACCTCATCGACGATGGTTTCGACACCATCGACGAAATGGTCGAATATTTTACTTGCTCGATCCTGCTCGCAGCAGAATCCAGCATTCCTCGAGGCTCACCTACAGCACGTCGTATTCCTGTACCGTGGTGGTCCGAGGAATGTAGTTTGGCTGTCAAAGCACGCAAACGTGCTTTGCGCATTTTTCAGCGGCACCCGACAGAAGCGAACTTTGTCGCCTTCAAACGTTCTCGGGCTAGGGCACGCTTTATACTGCGCAACGCAAAGCGTAAATCTTGGGAAGCATTTGTGTCTTCGCTTTCCCGGCGCAGCTCTACACAACAAGTATGGTCAGCTGTTCGGCGGATGTATGGCAAGTATCGCCGGACGGTAATTCCCGGCCTTGCCATCAACGGATCCATGTGCACCACCGAGCAGGACATAGCTGAAGCCCTAGCTACCACATTTGCTGCCACGAGCCAAACTGCCCGCTATGACGCTCTCTTCCTGCCTATTAAGGAAAAGGCGGAGCGGGTACCACTTAATTTTAATAGTGACTGCACCGAGCCGTACAACCAACCCTTTACCGCAGCCGAGCTCGCCCATTCTCTGGCGTTAGCAAAGGATTCCTCTCCAGGTCCCGATGACGTACACCGACAGATGCTGCTACATCTTCCATCTGAGGAGCTAAGTTTCCTCTTAAACATCTATAACCGCATTTGGCATGAGCGGGTTTTCCCTTCCTCCTGGCGAGAGGGTATTGTCATCCCCATCCCTCGACCCGGAAAGGACCGCACGCTACCATCTAGCTACCGCCCCATTTGCCTGACGAGTGTCATCTGTAAGACGTTGGAGCGAATGGTAAGCGCTCGGTTAAATTGGTGGCTAGAAAAACATAACCATCTGTCCAACTTACAATGCGGTTTTCGTCGCCATCGCTCAAGTGTCGATAATCTAACACGCCTAGAGGGGTATATTTCCGATGCCTTTCTGCTGAAACAGCACGCCGTGGGCGTGTTCCTCGACTTGGAGAAGGCCTATGACACCACCTGGCGGTACGGCATACTCCGTAACCTACATGGTTACGGTATGCGTGGTCATCTACCAGATTTCCTATGCAATTTTTTAAGACTTCGCCGTTTTCGTGTGCGCATAGGAAACACGGTATCCTCGGAGCGGATACAGGAGAACGGCGTACCTCAAGGGTCGATTTTAAGCGTCGCACTTTTTGCCGTAGCTATCAATGGCATCACTAGTGCCGTTCGAAGCGGAATTCCAA
Source organism: Mantis religiosa (assembly GCA_030765055.1). Taxonomy (NCBI): domain Eukaryota; kingdom Metazoa; phylum Arthropoda; class Insecta; order Mantodea; family Mantidae; genus Mantis; species Mantis religiosa. The sequence continues at coordinate 25,134,367 of CM060957.1, forward strand.
CATCACTCTATGTTGACGACTTCGCACTTTATTATAGGTCAGCCAACATAGATCACATTGAGCGCCAACTGCAGCTGACCATCACCCAGCTAGCAGCTTGGGCGCTACAAAACGGTTTCCGCTTTTCAGCTGCGAAGACCCAGTGTATCCACTTTCACCGCCTACGAGGTATTCACCCGCCTCCTGATCTTCATTTGAACGGCACACCCCTGCCATTTGTCTCGCACCTGAAGTTCTTGGGCCTCTACTTGGACCGACAACTAAATTGGGAGCACCACATTCGTCACCTTCGAGCCTCTTGCGATCGTTCTCTTCGGGTGCTGAAGGTATTATCTGGAGCATCTTGGGGGGGCGATCGCACGGTAATGTTGAGGCTGTACCGCTCTCTGGTTCGGTCCAAGCTGGACTATGGCAGTTTTATTTATGGCGCAGCGACCGCATCTAAACTTCGCCTTTTAGACACCGTGCATCATACTGGCATCCGCCTTGCCACAGGAGCTTTCCGCACCAGTCGAGTCGACTGCCTGTATGCAGACTCAGGCGAACCTCCACTCCATATTCGTCGCTCACTGTTACTCTGCTCATACGTTTCGAAGTTGGCAAGTTATCACAATCATCCTTGTTTTAAACCAGTTCTGTGTCCAGATTTAGTCCACCGTTATATGCGCCCTGGTTCTCATTCACGCCCCGTGGGAATAAGATTTCGGGATCTAATACATTCGCATGGCCTCCGAATGCCTCGCGTGGAGAGGTCGTCCATCTGCCCCTATCCTGCATGGCAGCTCAATCGTGCGCAGTTCGATCTCGCCCTTTCAACCAATTCTAGACTCGCTACTCCACATTCGGTGTTCCAACAACTTTTTGCCGAATTACTGGGCCGTTACCCTAACTATGTTCCGGTCTTTACAGACGGTTCTCAGTTAGGTAACGCTACGGGTTGCGCGTTCTTCGTTAACGGTGAGGCTCACAAATTTCGCCTTATGGACTCCACTTCAGTTTTTTCCGCAGAACTGTATGCCATCTTTTATTTGCTCCTTTTTATTTGCAAGTTAGCTCCCGGCTCTTTTATCGTCTGCACTGACTGCCTGAGTGCGCTTCAGGCCTTGCAACAACACACTGCCACTCACACACTGGTTTTAAAAATACAGACCCAGATCTCGAAAATGCTCGATCGGGGATACAATTTTGTTTTTACTTGGACCCCAGGCCATGTTGGGATTTCCGGGAACGAGGAGGCGGACGCGGCTGCTAAGTCTGCTTGCCGTTTGCCCCGGAGCTTAACAACTACAGTGCCATTCCAGGACGTGCAACGTTTTTTCCGTCGCCAACTCCTCTCTGCTTGGCAGCACTCCTGGACAGCTTTACAAGGCACACAACTCCGGGCAATTAAAGACAGCGTACGACCCTGGCTAACTTCCTGCAGGGATAACCGGCGAGCCGAGGTGATACTCACCCGGCTGAGAATTGGGCACACACGAGGTACTCATGGTCATTTGTTGAGAGGGGAACCGGCCCCTGTGTGTGCTCCGTGTGCCGTACGCCTCACTGTGCGGCATATTTTACTCGATTGCCCACAGTACGCCCGCGTTCGCCAGTCTTTGGGCTTGAGAGCTAACTTGCTCAGTATTTTAGGTGACGACCCAGTGGCCGTGGATAAGGCACTGCGGTTTGTTTTTAAAATTGGTTTTAATAAACAAGTATAACATGCATTTTATATTTATTAGTTTTTAGAGCTTTTAAATTATAAGTTTTAGATGGTTTTTATGTCCTTTTAACAGTGGAGTGGTTTTATTACTTTTTACCTTTTTAGCTTATTTTTTTATATAGCTTTTAGGGTTTAGTTTTGACTTGGGGCCCAAATGACCTTGTTGTCGACGGGCCCTTAAACTCCACACTCACTCACTTACACTTGTTTTAAGGTTTTATTATCCATAGTTCGTCTAACTTGTTTCATTATGTATATACCTTTACTTAGTTTTTTTATTATATGTTCTATGTGTTGCTTCCACCCTAGCTGTTTATCCATTACTACCCCCAAAAATTCTGTTTGGCATGTTTCTGGAATACTTTCACCATCAACAGTAATTTTTATATTTTTGAACACTTCTTGAGATCGAACTTTATCCAGCATGTCTTATTTAAATTTATCATTAGGTCTAAGTTAAAGAAATATTGTTTTACTATGTTTAGGATTTCCTTTGCTTTATCTTCCACTTCTCTTTCTGTAGATTCATTTAATATTATGGTTATATCATCTGGATATCCTATTACAGTACCACCATGCTTCCTTATCAACTCAAAAAGGTCATTTATATAAAGTAAAAATAAAAATGGTCCCAATTTTGAACCTTGAGGTGTACCTGATGTTACATATCCCCAGTCTGACTTAATATTTTCAATTTCTCCCTTTGTGTTCTTAAAATTTACTTCCAGCCATTGCATTCGCTTTTTTAATAATATTCAACCCAATCTTGTGCAATTCCTCGTACCCCATATCTGTTTAGTTTTTCTATTAGTAGTTCTAAGTTAACGCAATCAAAAGCTTTACTTAGGTCTATGAACACTGCAATAACTATTTCTCTTTTATGTAAGGCATTTATTATTGTGCTATTCACTTTATCGCTTGTGAAAAAGTGAATATCGCTTGTAGGGCCCAAATGACCTTGTTGTCGATGGGCCCTGAAACACCACATACTCACTCACTCTATCGCTTGTATTGTGGATTTGTGTTTTTGAAATCCATATTGTTCCTCCACTATAATGTTCAGTTTTTTAATGTAAGACTGTAATTGTTCTAAAAATACCCGTTCTATGATCTTCGAGTAACTACCACATAGTGTAATCGGTCGTATGTTAGTAAGGCGCCACAAACTGTGTATCTTGGATGCGAGAGCCCCCAGTGGTCTACTGGGAAAATATAAGAGTCAAATGGAGAATTTGATGTCAGGACGGCACGTTGACCATGGTAGCTCAATGGGCTAGAGCGACTGGACGGAAATCAGGAGATCCGTGGTTCAAATCCTGGCCATGGCATTGAAGTTTTCATGTTGACTCTATCCATAGATTTAATATTTGTTAAAAGGCCTTCCAAAAAATTGAATTATTGCAAAACAAAAACGAGGAACACTCTAGCCAAGATGAAATTGATCCTGAACTTTCATGTGAAACTTGAAACTACTAAACTGGGAGAACATCATCATTTTGAAAAACAAAGGCTGGGTTTTCAACTTTGAGTTTATCTCCAAGTGAGACGACACCATGCTCCAGAAGTTGGTATGAGTTTGAGCTCTGTAAACATGCCCATGTTTATACATGTTGCATATCTTATACAAATATAACAATTAGTAACAAAAACCTCACTTAACTTAAGAAAATGGTGTTAATTCTTCTTTCTAATGGATATCGATTTCACGAACTCTTGTCCAAATCTTCAGTCAAAGAAAACCACAGGAGAAAACAAATTCGTTGTTAAGGAAGTTACTATGTTCTTATGTTTTTTTCAGTATTACCAAAATCTGAAAACGAAACAAACTTAAGAACAGAATCAACTGTTGGTATTTCAAAATTCACTATGCAATGTTTATTTTTTAAAATAAATATCTTTTCCCAAACCATTAAATCTATCGGAACATTTAATTGTTTGAATAACACTGGGCGACAAAAAAATAATTTTTGTATGTTTTGAGTACTTCATGAGGCAATTCCTACTAATTTTGGGTTGAGAAAAACAAATATGACAATGAAAAACTTTTATTAGCTCTAGTTTCTATGATATACACAAGGTGGAAGTATTACATATTAACGTATTGAGAGAAAAGGATACATTATAATTACGTACATGCTAACAACAATGAAAGTGCATTTGATTTTTTAAACTGGTAATTACATGCTAAAAGTTCTAAATTGCTGGAAAAATACTTCGCAGATAGTCGTGTCTGAAGAGAATCATGTGGTGGCCCATTGACTTCGTCATATTTTAGCTTGTCTCTTGTGATGGAGTTCCGCAGAATCCCTATGCAAAGACCAACAGTAATCCGCAAGCACTACTTCATTCCAGCGACCCTGATATCTTTGTTCCATAACAGAAATGTTCTGATGGAATCTCTCCCCAAGTTCATCACTAACAGCTCCACAGCTAGGAGGGAAAAAGGTCTAGGTGGGAGTGGAGAAAATGGATCTTAAGGGACATGTTGCATCCAAGGTTATGGTATTTTTGCTGGAGCACTGTCACCAAATGCTTGTAGTTGTCATCTCTTTTGTTGCCTAAAAGTCCATCAACAACACCCTTGAAGGCTTCCCAAGCTTCCTTTTCTTTCCCCTCCAAAACTTGGTCAAATGCAGGATCCTTTACAAGTTCTCTTATTTGTGGTCCGACAAAAATGCCTTCCTTAACTTTTGCATCACTTAATTTCCAAAATTTCTCTCTGAGTGGGTTTTGTTATTTGACAGGTGTGCCAAATCCCAAAAAATATTCCCCCAAATTTAAAATCTTCTCTCTAAAAAATGAAATGTCACTTTATCTTCAAAACAAGAGCTAATCTATCATTTTTATGGGATTTTTGAATTCAGCAGATGGAAATGCATGTAAATTAACTATTTTTAAGCCCAAAACATTTTCATTGTTGCCCAGTGTAATTTAACATCAGGATTTATTTCATGGTTAAATGACCAAAAATGATCTGCTGTGGCCAATTTATCAGTTTGTTTATACTTAATGTTACGAAAATGTTAATTCGTTCTGATTTCCAAATTACCTTTCGTCCTACCAGTGTAAACTCAATCACAAACAAATTGATAAACAATAAAATTGATAAATACCAGATTTTTTATTATTAGGAATTTCATCTTTTTTAGAGAAATGTAGTAAGTTTTGAGGAACCAAAGTTATGCCAAACTCTTTGAAAAATTTTGAAATTGTTTATTAAACCAAGGATGGTAAGTATATTTTTTAAAATTATAATCGTTATTTTAGTTAATTGATGGAAATGAATCATTTCATCACACTAGCCGTGTATAGGCTAAGGTCTTTGATAGATAATCAACATGAAAAATTCAATGCCATGGCTGGGATTTGAACCACGGATCTCCTGGTTTCCGTCCAGTCGCTCTAACCCATTGAGCTACCATGGCCAATGTGCCGTCCTGACATTAAACTCTCCAGTTGACTCATATATCACCCCGGTAGACCACAAGGGGCTCTCGCATTCGAGATACACCGTTTGTGGCAACTTACTATCGTAAGTACTTGAGTCCCAGGCCTCACCATTTAAATCTTATTTTATAATAATATAATTATTATATAATGAATTATAAAATAATAAGAGTTAAATGGTGAGGCCTGGGACTCAAGTACTTACGATAGTAAGTCGCCACATACGATGTATTTCGAATGCGAGAACCCCTTGTGGTCTACCGGGGTGATATATGAGTCAACTGGAGAGTTTAATGTCAGGACGGCACATTGGCCATGGTAGCTCAATGGGTGAGAGCGACTGGACGGAAACCAGGAGATCCGTGGTTCAAATCCCGGCCATGGCATTGAATTTTTCATGTTGACTCTATCTATTATAATCGTTATTGTTACAAATTGTTATATTTGTATAATATTCATTGCTTCACTGTAGCTAGCTTCATTTTCTAAGTGTTGCATATCTGTTTATATGAGTCAAGAGAAAATGCCTATCCCCAATTGTTATACTATGTTCTGTGAAATAATTCTGCCTCTTTCACTGAATCAAGGAACATCTTGCTTAACCATTCGTGTACTTTTTTATGAGATTTAAAATAATGATAATTTGCAATTTATTCGTTCTTACTATAGAAAAAAAATGTTCTCCTTTGCAAGTGATATACTTTCTACAGAGAAATTTTTCATTTAATTAATTTTTCTGTCTTTCTCTCTTTGGCAGAGCACGTCTGCATGATCTGTTCATGCAGATAGAAAAGGAATTTGAAACCTTATATGCAGAGAATCTGAGCTGTAAGTATGTTTCTGTTTCAGAATTAGTAAATACGAGGATTGGCTGATAAGTCTTGTGCCTCATGTTGCCTATGGTGTGCAATATAGCTTCCTAAACACTACAAATCACAATGCGACTTGGTTAATTCTTTCTCTTTTCTCCCACTATTAGCATGTGTGAGTAACTTAGCAACCTTTTTGAGAAAATGTACTGGATCTGGGATCGGTGGGAGAATCAGACTTGGTCATGTACACAACTTAGCTTAGCACAATAGTGAATCAAGAAGATATTGACACATTGCTTCACTCACACTGTTTTTTCACAGCACATGTTTCAAGAGCTTTTGCTCTTATCAGCTGGTACTCAATTAGTGCAAGTTGTAGTGGTTTCCTCTTTCTCCATATTGTCGATAGATGGCATGATGTACTTTCAAAGATGTCCGGTGGTGGAGTTTCAAAATTCAAGACTCTATGACGATTTTTGTTAATGAAGATTTTTTCCCATACGAAAAGGTCTAGGGGTGATTAATATGTTTTATTAAAGATGTTTCCAAGTTGATGTCATGTCTAGTATTCAAAAAATGAAAAGCCACTGCTGATTTTTCTGTTTCACCATTTTTAATGTTTCTTATATGTTCTTTAGTTCTGATGTCAATATTTATTTTTGTTATTCCTATATAAAGTTTAGGGCAAGTTTCACATTTGATCTCATAGATTCCCGGTTTTTCTTTGGTAGTAATTAAATTTTTGGGGTGGGCCTTTTAACAAATTTCTGTTCTTAAATTTATTTTGAGGTGCAAGAATTATGTTGTATGTTGAAGATCTTTTGGAATATATTATGGGCTGATGGATGGAAAGTAAATTTTTTAAATTATTAATTACCCACACCACTGGATCAAGCTTTAGTCGCATAAGAGCCGAAGATGCAAACGATGATTTGCGAAACATGGCCTCAAAATAGGTACGTAAGTGAAGCAGATTGTAATAAATACGACTCATCTAAATTAATAATTATTTCGCTTCACTGTGGTGTTCCAATACAGTTAAATCTTGATAAATTTTTTAAGTTTTTTTTTTTTCTCTCTCTTTTGCTCCTGTAGGTTCTAGGGTGGATTGTTGAGTCTGTTAGCTGTTTTGTCAGTCTCAACCCAAATTTAGTGGACAAAACAGTTAACAGACTCAACAAAGCTAAGAAAATAAAAGAAACCACCGCCCTAGAACTTACAGGAGCAAAAGAGAACAAAAATTTTAAAAAATTTACCTTCCATCCATCAGTCCATAATACATTTCAAAAAATCTTCTCAACACACAACATAATTCTTGCACCTCAAAATAGATTTAATATCAGAAATTTGTTAAAGGCCCCCCCCCCAAAAAAAAAAATCAATTACTACCAAAGAAAATCCAGGAATCTATGAGATCAAATGTGAAACTTCCCTAAACTTTATATAGGAAAAACAAAAAGAAATATTGACATCAGAACTAAAGAACATATGAGAAACAGAAAAATCAGCAGTGGCTTTTCATTTTTTGAATACTAGACATGACATCAACTTGGAAACATCTTTAATAAAATATGTTGATCACCCCATAGACCTTTACATATGGGAAAAAATCTTCATTAACAAAGATCATCATAGAGTCATGAATTTTGAAACTCCACCACCGGACATCTTTGACAAGTACATCATGCCATCTATTGACGATACACAGAAAGAGGAAACCACTACAATTTGCACTAGTCGAGTTCCAGCTGATGATAAGAGCAAAAGCTCTTGAAACATGTCCTGTAAAAAAACAGTGTGAGTGAAGCAGTGTGTCAATATCTTCTCGATTAACTTTTGTGCTAAGTTGTGGTTCACTGTCTCTATGCTTCTTTCAGTTTTATACTTTGGATAACTTAGCTTCCTTGAATATATTTTAAACCACAAGATAGTATATACACATAAATACAAAATTGTAACAATCGAGAGTAGATTTCATGAATCGCCTCCGAAATGACAATGGTAGTCTTCCATGAACCTTTAATTTTAACTGAACAAGTTTACCTTAGCACTTAAGAGCTCTATACTTGGTTCAAAATTTACCAAACTTCGCTTAACCAAAACCAATCCCTACATACAGTTTGTAAACAAGCCCCTTTCGATTTCTGATACATTCAACTAGGGGTATGAGTTACATAATGTTTAAGTCCACCTTCACACGTGGCTCAGGAGAAAACCCAGTGATTCTTTCTGCTATTAATTGAGTTCCCTTTCAGGGCACGAGTACACAACTTAGTTGAATGTTTGAACAAAAGATTGGAAAATTCTCACCTTCTATGAAAATGATACAGATGAAGCAGTAGGTCCCTCTGATGTCTAGGCTCCTTCTTGGTATCGAAGAACTTCCGACATAAGTTCCGCTCGGTGGAATGGATTTGTTTTTGTAGCTTCTCGTAACCTGGTAACCTTTCAGGTTAACTCCTCAGCTCTGATGTTTGTACCTGTCCTGACGACGAGCCCTTACCGGGCGAACTCACTTAGTTTGAAACAGCAGGCCTTTTACAGGGTGTCTCTAAAGTCACTATCCATTTCAATGAAGGAAGACAGTGATTGAAAAATCAATATTATTTTGAAGTGTTACACATATTCTAGTGCCCTTCTACATGACCTCCATCTAGCTCAAAACACATATGTCATCTTTCAGTAGTGGAACGAAATGTAGGCTGTAACATGTCAACCGTAATTCGACCTGCTGCTTCCCTGATACGATTCCGTAACTCAGGCAGACCATTCACTTTGCTAGTGTACAATTTAGATTTGATTACCCCCATGCAAAAAAGTCTAAAGGAGTAAAGTCTGGTGAAATGGGAAGCCCACAGCCGAGGTGAACCTCTGCCTATTCATCTCCCTGGAAAGGTTCTGTTCAGGTAATCACGGACGATGTTTGCAAAATGTGGAGGCGCACCATCTTGCTGAGGGCCCAAATGACCTTGTTGTCGACGGGCCCTAAAACAACACACACTCACACTCACAACTGTATCCAGTATGCCATCCTCTTGAAGCTGCGGTTCAAGGAACAGTTCTAACATGTTGAGGTAGATGTTACATGTTATTGACCTTTTGGCACAGAAAAATGGGCCATACAGTTTGCATTTGTCATACCCAACCAAACATTGACTTCTGGTGAATCATGTTCCCACTCCGATACCTCATGTGGTTCTTCATATGTCCATATTCGGCTGTTGTGTCCGTACACTTTCCCACAAACATGGAGAATAAAATGTTGCCCATTAAATTCTCATTCTCTGCACATTCCAGGAGGTCATAACACATTGCCTGACGACAGGCGAAATCTTTGTCCTCAAGATGGTGCAGAACTTGAATGTGATACAGACGTTTTCGTAGAGTGAAACGTAGAATTTTCCACACTGTGTTACGAGGGACGTTCAATTCCCTACTGAGGCGTCGAATTGATGTCTTCGGACTCCTATCACTGGCAATTTGAACCTGCTGCACTGTTTCTGCCAAGACGTGTGGTCGTCCAGGACGTGTCTCATCACACACACTGCCGGTACGCTTAAATTTGTTCACAAGCAAATGAATGTGTGCCCTTGATGGGGCTGGTTTGTGAAATTTACGGGTAAATTTTGCTCTGGCATCTTCATATGACAATCCGCGTACCTGTGCACAAACAATGGCAACCCGTTCTTCTGTGTTAAACATCTTACACTAAGATACCAGTATCTGAAAAGAAAAGAAACAAAATATTGCGTTTTCATTGAAATGGGTAGTGACGTTAGAGATACCCTATATAATTGGCTGAGAGGAGAGGAGACAAGCAGCACAGTAAAGCGGCAACATAACAGCCTTAAAAATGCCTGGGCCGTTCACTTCGAGATATATGGAATTCGGGAATGACGTCAATGATGTCACACTCTCAATAAAAGAAACATTTAAAAACTTTTCTTCTTTATTTCTCAACATAAACATTTATTATATCGGTGTTCTAATTTAATTAAACCATCTCTGTAGTGTGATTTATCAGGTTCCTTAAAATAGCTGTTTACCCCATCAATGACCTCCTCGTCGCTGTGAAATCTTCATCCTCGAAGAAATGTTTTGAGGTTCGGGAACAGGTGGTAGTCTCTGAGTGCTAGATGTGGCGAAAAGGGTGGATGTTCAAGCAATTCGAACTTTAATTTGCACATTTTTCCCATTGCAATTACTGAACGATGGGCCAGAGCATTGTCGTGAAAAGACAAGACTTTTTCTTTGCCAAATGAGGTCTTTTTCTTTTCATCTCATCACTCAAACGTTGCAGTAAGCTTGCATAGTAGTCACAAATGATACTTTTACTCTTTTCCAAGTAATCAATTATAATAATTCCCTGTGTATCCCATAGCCTTAAGTTGAAAAAATTTACTTTCCCTTTTTTGAAGTTGGTTTACATGGTGCAATCCACTGTTTTGACTCTGATTTACTTTCTGGAGTGTACTGATATATCCAAGTTTCATCCATGCTAATAAGCCATCTCAAAAATTCCCTGGGATTTTTACGGTAGAGCTCCAAATTCTTAACGCAAACAATTTTTCTTTGCAACTTTTGATCAGCTGTCAACAAACGTGGCACCCATTGTGCACAGACCTTGTGAAAGCCCAAAACATTACATGTTCTTTTGATATGTTTACAGCCTCTGCTATCTCAAATGATTTTACTTTGCAGTCATCCAGTACTAAACCATGAATTTTTTCAATGATCTCTGGAGTTGTGACGTCTAGAGCGAGGTTCATCACTAGTGCTTGTACGTCCCATTTTAAACTCTACAACCCACCTTTTAATCATTGTATATGAAGGGGTAGAGTCTTTCAATGTACTGTCCATTTCCTCCTTGACTTCTTTAGACATTAAGCCTTTCAAATGGAAGTATTCAATCACTATAATGAAATTTAGCTGTATTGGAACACCACAGTGAAGCGAAATAATTATGAAATCATAGATGAGTCGTAATTATTACACATCAGCTTCACTTACGTACCTATATTGAGAACATGTTTCACGAACCATCGTTCGCATCATCGGCTCTAATGCGACTAGTCAAGTCGCATTAGAGCCGATGATGCAAACAATGGTTCGCGAAACATGTCCTCAATATAGGTACATAAGTGAAGCTGATGTGTAATAAATACGACTCATCTATAATTTAATAAATATTTAATCACTGCTCGTTGTTCCAAATGCTCCATTTTCGTAAAAGCTCTACACTTGTCTTGTTTAAAATGCTGTCATTGAAAAACTAAACAAGCTATTGACCTGTAACTATGGATACAAGCTAGTCTAGAGTTAAACTATATGATGCTATCTGTCAAATGGGCACAGTGGTGCCATCTCTATGTGGGGTCCAGAATTAATCAGCTAATCCTCGTAATTGATATTCAGTTGTGAAATTTGGTATATGTTTGTTTTATCATTATATTTGTATATATTAATATAATAGATGAAACATTTGTAGTTATATCCTTTTAAACTACTGTTCTTAGGCAAGGCTGGCTTGTCGTTACGTGCTGCAGTGCTGCAGCACGCTTTTTTTTGTTTTATAAATGACATTGTAGAAATTTTAAAAGACGATGTGAGTAACAATGCATTATTGTAAGTATAAAAAATCGAGTATGACCAATAATGAACTCTTAATGCATGGAAAACACCTGCGTAACTAATGGAATGCATCCGTGACGTCAACGTGCTGAGAGCCAGCAAGCTCGGTAATCAGTTATTGCGCATGCGTACATCCTTCCCCTCTTGCCTCCTTGATGTCCTAAGTTCCCTAGATTTTTGCACAAATGTGCGCTGCAGCTGGTTGTTGCACGGTGATCATTCGCTGCATGGTGAAGCAGGGCCACCAACACTCATAGTTACAGCTGTAGAACGTGAATATGCATTGAAAATCATTAAGCAATCTATCATTACTTTATATTTTAGTTCTAGAAATTAATTCCGTTCTACTTACGTAAACAGATCCAATACCTAATGGTAAAATCGGAGGCAGGATTGTTCATGATGCACCTATCATGTTGGCATGACACTCCATTCCCGTGACCATAACGAGAATCCCCCATAACAAGTGCATGTGGTTTGCATTCTCGCATTGTATCCAAGTATTTCTTTGCGTAACTTTATTAAGTGGCTAATATCAGTTTCTTTATTTTGTGTGTGAGTGTGAAACATGTTATAAATTAATTTTATTCAGTGTATGAGTAACAAAAACTTTAACCATTAAATAATGAACACAGCTAATGAACTTCTGAAAACTGCCTTTTCAAGGCGAGCATTAGAAGAAAGGGTTGGTATAAAATATTAGGGCGACCAATACCCAATCTAAAAATTTAGCAAAAAGCTAAAGGAAGTAGAAATTCTGTTTATACCATGAAAAAACATGGGTGCATGGACTTCATTTTTCGAAACTAGGTGAGTTGCATGGGCTTTTTTCCTGCAGCACGCTGTTATTTTGCGGTACGAGCTGCCACTGTTCTTAGCAGATCATGTTTATAAAGTAATATTGTAGAGTGAAGAAAGCTATTTCTTAGTTTTCATATACAACTCATTTAAGAATAAGCTATCAATGCTGAGTATGAAGAAATGCAGAAATTGTAGAGAAGAAAGGCAATCCAAACTAAGCATTTTCAAGTTAGGAACATGAGAAATGGGACTTTATGAAACATCCAAATGAAATTTATCTCTTATGACAAGTGAGTACTAATGAGTACTGGGCCTACTATGCTAAAGAAAATATGAAACACAGCTAGTGGCAGTGATTAGAGTGCACTTTGTTTACATCTGATATGCCACAAACAGATTTTTAAATCAAATACTCTAATATAACAGATTTAATGTTGACTAAAATGGACTGCACTATGGAGGGATTTCAGCACGGAGGTCCAAACTTGGTCTATTGTACCTATGTCCCCAAGTGGAGCACCCTAGGGGAGGAAGGATGAGGCGAGAGGAGACAGAGGGACTGGACTGCACTGCATTATGGAGGGGTTTCAGCACGGAGGTCGAAACTTGGTCTATTGTACCTATGTCCCCAAGTGGAGCACCCCTGGGAGGAAGGATGTGGAGAGAGGAGACAGAGGGACTGGACTGTGCTATGGAGGGGTTTCAGCACGGAGGTCGAAACTTGGTCTATTGTACCTATGTCCCCAAGTGGAGCACCCCCAGGAGGAACGATGTGGCGAGAGGAGACAGAGGAACTGGACTGTGTTATGGACATGTTTCAGCATGGAGGTCAAAATTTGGTCTATTGTATCTATGTCCCCAAGTGGGGCAACCCCGGGAGGAAGGATGTGGCGAGAGGAGACAGAGGGACAGGACTGTGCTATGGAGGGGTTTCAGCACGGAGGTCGAAACTTGGTCTATTGTACCTATGTCCCCAAGTGGAGCACCCCTGGGAGGAAGGATGTGGAGAGAGGAGACAGAGGGACTGGACTGTGCTATGGAGGGGTTTCAGCACGGAGGTCGAAACTTGGTCTATTGTACCTATGTCCCCAAGTGGAGCACCCCCAGGAGGAACGATGTGGCGAGAGGAGACAGAGGAACTGGACTGTGTTATGGACATGTTTCAGCATGGAGGTCAAAATTTGGTCTATTGTACCTATGTCCCCAAGTGGGGCAACCCCGGGAGGAAGGATGTGGCGAGAGGAGACAGAGGGACAGAACTGTGCTAAGGAGGGGTTTCAGCATGGAGGTCAAAATTTGGTCTATTGTACCTATGTCCCCAAGTGGGGCATCCCCGGGAGGAAGGATGTGGCGAGAGGAGACAGAGGGACAGGACTGTGCTATGAAGGGGTTTCAGCATGGAGGTCGAAATTTGGTCTATTGTACCTATGTCCCCAAGTGTGGCAACCCCGGGAGGAAGGATGTGGCGAGAGGAGACAGAGGGACAGGACTGTGCTATGGAGGGATTTCAGCACGGAGGTCCACACTTGGTCTATTGTACCTATGTCCCCAAGTGGGGCAACCCCGGGAGGAAGGATGTGGCGAGAGGAGACAGAGGGACAGGACTGCGCTATGGAGGGGTTTCAGCATGGAGGTCAAAATTTGGTCTATTGTACCTATGTCCCCAAGTGGGGCAACCCCGGGAGGAAGGATGTGTCGAGAGGAGACAGAGAGACAGGACTGTGCTAAGGAGGGGTTTCAGCATGGAGGTCGAAATTTGGGGCAACCCCGGGAGGAAGGATGTGGCGAGAGGAGACAGAGGGACAGGACTGTGCTATGGAGGGGTTTCAGCATGGAGGTCCACATTTGGTTTATTGTACCTATGCCTCCAGGTGGAGCAGCCCCAGGAGGAAGGATGTGGCGAGAGGAGACAAAGGGACTGGACTGCACTGCGCTATGGAGGGGTTTCAGCATGATGTCCAAACTTGGTTTATGTACGTATGTCCCCAAGTGGAGCACTCCCCGGGAGGAAGGATGTGGCGAGAGGAGACAAAGGGACTGGACTGCACTGTGCTATGGAGGGGTTTCAGCACGAAGGTCCAAACTTGGTTTGTTGTACTTATGTCCCCAAGTGGAGCACCCCAGGGAGAAAGGATAAGCCGAGAGGAGACAGAGGTCGGCCATTGTAAGGAGCCATGACAATGAAGAGGGCAGGGTTCCTACACTTTAGCAATTGGAAACTTTTTGGCAGACTAAAACAACTGGTATCCCAACCTACTGTGGTCTGGAAACAACCCAAGCAGACCAGGTTCAGACACCATCCTACTGTAGGAGGAAGTGTTTGCCATGAGCTTATCATCCTGCCATGCGACACCGAGACACTCGCTGACACTTCTACCCTGAAATAGAGGGTAGAGAGATGGGATGGCAAGTGGCAACTTGTCAACACGAAGTTTCCTCATGCAGCCTGTTTTGATATATCGTTCATTGGCATAACGACCATATGGTTTCAGGATTCATACCCAGTGGAGTGCTGTGGATTTTTTTCAGGCACAAATTCTGTAGCACGGCTTTCTCTGTAACTGAAGTAAACCTGGTGATCCCTGACATAGATTTATGCCACTAAAAGAACCTAAAGAGCCCTGTGAGCAAACTCAAGCAATCTTTCATGTCCAGTATAGAATAGGAAGCTGAGAATCACAGATTTAAATATAGACTCAATTTCAGGGCCCTCCTCTTAGTCTTCTACCTTTACAGTTTTCCTTTAAGAATTGTATGGGTTTCCTATCCTCCGACATATAGAATGCATGTCAAACCCTTTTTAAAATATTTACCTCACAAATGTACTTGAAATTTGATATATAGGAGTATTATTTGACTGTCAAATTAATATAAACAATATAGGAGCTTTATATAATATAAAGTTCTTGTTGCCCGCCTTGGTAGCGTAGATGGTAGCATGTCTGCCTCATGTTCACGAGACTTCGGTCAGGGTGAGTTATCTGGGTAAGGTTTTTCCAGGGTTTTTCCTTATCCTAAAAGTCTAAGCTCTATAGTCCCTGGGCTCATTTGAGCATCATTTCACCCATTTCATTCATCGTGCAATATAACTTAATGCTGGAGGATGTAAATTATATATATTTAGAAAAAGCTCTTGTCTATTATTGTCTTAATTGTTATGCCATGAAAATCAAAGAAATCAAATCTGATATACCTAGCCTTGCCATAAATACTGTTAAAAATGTTTGACACATACTGTACATCCAGTTTGGCACGTAAACAACTGCTTGTGTTCACACGTTAACCTTGAACCATTGTTAGCTTTTCTTTGAAAGAGGAAGTATTTAGCTCCGGGTTTCACCAGTTATGAAAGTCGTGTAGCCATCATTGCCTTGCAATAAGTTGGCAAATCTGCAAGTGACATTTTCAAGATGCTACAAAAGCTGAAAATAAATGCCTTATGTTTGTGTACCACACCATTGAGTGATTCACTGCAACTGGGACTGTAAAGGATCGGCCGAGGGAGGGTGGACCAAGCAGTGTCAGGACTCCAGTAGCACAATAAGCAGTGGCGGCTCATGTTTGGAGAAATCCTGTGCGGAAGCACGCTATCTTGTCCTGTGAAATGAAGATTTCAAAAAGGACAATGTCTAGACTTCTGTCAGAGGACCTTGGACTAAGAGCTTATTGCCGACATAAAGAACATTATCTTGACACATGGCTAAAGAAGCTAAGAGTGCTTAAAGTCAATGTCTCCTACACCATTACGCTCAAAATGGTCATTGGAATATCCTCTTCACCAATGAAAAAGTTTTCACTATTGAGGAGTCTTTCAATGTGCAAAACAACAGGGTTTATGTATCATCATCTCAGGGAGTCAGTAATAAGGTTCCTAAAGTTCAGAGCGCCCATCATCCCTCCTCAGTGATGGTGTGTGGTGGGGGGTGAGTTATTCTGGCTACATTTTTGCGTAAAGGGTGTTAAAACCATCGCCAGAGTGTATGAAAGCATTATTTTGGAGCCTATTGTCAAGCACTTGAGTGGCACATTTTTTCATTGCCAACCATGGACTTTCCAGCAGGATTCTGCCCCTGCCCACAAGGCCAGGTCAACACAAGCATGGCTTCAGCGTCATGTTCTTGACTTCATTTTGCCTGAAGATTGGCCCAGTAGCAGACTGGACCTGAATCCATTGGACTACCAACTGTGGTCACTGCTTGAGGACATCACCTGCAATAGGAGACACCCCACCATTGGAAGCATTCCTTGTTGTCAGCAGTGGCAGATTTCCCCCTGGATGTCGTCCGCTCTGCCATAGATGAGTGGCACAAAGATTCAGAGCCTGTATCAATGCAAAAGGTGGCCATTTTGAAAAGTGATTGGTGCTGTGTGTAATGAATGCCTGTAGGTACAACATACCTAAAGCCAGTTAAAATATTTTGCATGGTATTTGCAATTTTCACTCCTCAAGTTGTAACAGTATTTATGGCTAGACTAGGTAATTATCTCCTGAAGGTATTGTTTTAATGTACAGCACTAATTACTGCTGTCATATTTCTTTTAATTGCAGTACAGGAAAAGATAGAGGCGCTGAATGAGAAACTGGAGCGAGAGTCCAACATTGGTGATAAACAGAGCTATGACCTGACAGACTTTGAAAACTCCTCTTCTAAAGGCCTCTCTAAGCACAAATGTAAGTATATAATTTACTTTAAGATAAATCTTCAATATTTTAATCCTCATTTTCGTTACTATTTCGTCCATCAGTACGTTTCAATCTAAATGTTAGGCTATTGATGATTGCATGTTTGTGACGTCTTCGGTTGAAACTGTTGGCTTTGATGTAGTTGTCTGCATATGTATCAAGACCAAATATACCAAAATAATAGAAATGGCAATAATAATAATAATAATAATAATAATAATAATAATAATAATAATAATAATAATAATAATAATAATAATAATAATAATAATAATAATAATAACAACAACAACAACAACAACAACAACAACAACAACAACAACAACAACAACAACAACAACAACAACAACAACAACAACAACAACAACAATAACAACAACAATAACAACAACAATAATAACAACAACAATAACAACAACAATAACAACAACAATAACAACAACAATAACAATAACAATAACAATAACAATAACAATAACAATAACAATAACAACAACAATAATAATAATAATAATGCATTTGTCAATAGACTGCAAAGCAGTTTCTGACATTGTCAGTTACAATTACAATATTTACATATATATGTAACTTACAATACAAATGCCAATAGAATTACAATTCATCAATCGTGTACAATGCCTTATTTATTAGGTAAATCTTAAGCTCCTTTTTAAAAGTATTTTTTGACATAGCTTGCTTTACAGAATTCGGCAGTTTATTGTATTGTCACCCGGGCGTTGGAACACCCTGTGGAAGCAGCTGAGAGCGGAAGACAGGGGAGGTCCGTGTTAGCCACGCCTCCCCCTCGTCCGTCTTATAGTGGTGAAAGGGATGGCTGGGGAGAAAAAACATGATTGTGCGGTCTGTTTCTCTTTCACCTGCGTTCTGGAAATTACGGGATCCTTCATCTACTGGAACCTTCCTGTGAAAGCCAGAAGGCTGCGATATTCCTATAAAAAGGGGCTGCCGGAGCGAAGTGAAGTCAGTTAGTCAGTTAGTGTGAGTGAGAGACAGTTCTTGGTGTAAGAAGGCAGAGTTAGTCAGTGACGTGCTAGCAAGGGGATCGGCGTGTTAATGAACGAGAAGATTGTGCAACGGAAGACTGTACGTAACTGTGTATGAGTAACGGAGTTGACGTAATCGCGAGTACAAGTGAAGTTGTAACGGACGAACTGGTGAATTGTAATTGGGTGCAGTACGTAATTTTATGTAATTGGCAAGTGTTTAACTGTAAGTCGGTGGAAATAAAGAACATTGTTGAGTTTGTGTAACTGGACTTTTCATTTCACGAACCCACAAAGTCACACTGGTGTCAGGAAGCGGGAAGATAATATCACCGAACATTACAGCCATGGAATCCGCATTGGAAATGCTTTTGGCGAAGATGAACGAGTTAACAGAGAAGACGGAAGCGGCAAATAACAACCTGGCCGCAGAACTGAAACTAATGAAGACGGCTAACGACAACATCACCGAGAAGATGGAAGAAATGAAGGCCGAATTAACAACGAAAATAGAAGCGGCAAACAACAACTTGGCCATGACAATGACCACAAAGATGGCCGAACTGACCACGGAAGTGAAGGTGGCGAACGAGGCTCTCGCCGCCAAATTTGTGGAACGGTTGGCCGGCGTGAGGGATGACGTCACGAATCTGGGCAAGCGGATGGGTCAAGTAGACGACCGCCTTAATGATTTAGAGGAAAACCATCGCAAAACCCCTCACCCGCCTGACAGAGCAAAACCGGCCTTATGTGTGGACGGAGGACGCCGAAGACGCTTTCCAGCACCCGAAGGAGACCCTGTGCAGTGCTCCAATTTTGGGTTTCCCACAACCGGGTGGCGCCTTCATTGTGGACACCGACGCTAGCGACCATTACATTGGAGGTGTCCTATCGCAGATCCAGGACGGCCATGAGCGCACAAGAGTGGAAGAGAAGGAGCGTGCCGCAGCAGTCCGAGTAGTTGTGGCAGTGCCTGCTGAAGGCTGGGATAGCGCAGGCCTGAGGAGGGAGCAGCTGGCGGACGCAGACTTGGGGCCACTCTTGAGGGAAGTGGAGGCAGGGATGAGACCAACCTGGGAGGACATCGCACCGAGGAGCGCCACCTACAAGTCGTACTGGGCCCGATGGGACTCGTTGAAGACCAGAGAGGGCGTGCTGTTCCGGGTATGGGAGTCACCCGATGGGAAGGCGCAGAGAGAACAGTTGGTACTCCCCCGGAGTAAGGTCCCGGAAGTCTTGGAGGAAGTGCACGCCGGTACTTCAGGAGGACACCTGGGAGCGAACCGTATGATTCACAAAATACGGCAGCGCTACTTCTGGCTCAGACTCCAGGCAAATGCTGGTGGTACGCCTGGACCGCCTGGCACGCTACGATGGTGCTGTTCGGGGCGAACAGCTTTGAGGAGGGAGCAGTGTCACCCGGGCGTTGGAACACCCTGTGGAAGCAGCTGAGAGCGGAAGACAGGGGAGGTCCGTGTTAGCCACGCCTCCCCCTCGTCCGTCTTATAGTGGTGACAGGGATGGCTGGGGAGAAAAAACATGATTGTGCGGTCTGTTTCTCTTTCACCTGCGTTCTGGAAATTATGGGATCCTTCATCTACTGGAACCTTCCTGTGAAAGCCAGAAGGCTGCGATATTCCTATAAAAAGGGGCTGCCGGAGCGAAGTGAAGTCAGTTAGTCAGTTAGTGTGAGTGAGAGACAGTTCTTGGTGTAAGAAGGCAGAGTTAGTCAGTGACGTGCTAGCAAGGGGATCGGCGTGTTAATGAACGAGAAGATTGTGCAACGGAAGACTGTACGTAACTGTGTATGAGTAACGGAGTTGACGTAATCGCGAGTACAAGTGAAGTTGTAACGGACGAACTGGTGAATTGTAATTGGGTGCAGTACGTAATTTTATGTAATTGGCAAGTGTTTAACTGTAAGTCGGTGGAAATAAAGAACATTGTTGAGTTTGTGTAACTGGACTTTTCATTTCACGAACCCACAAAGTCACAGTATAAAATCAGTGCCATTACTTATGGATCTTTAATACTACTATTTATTCGAAAACCCTGTCTAAAACAATCATTGTTGTGTCGTGTGTTATAATTATGAATATCCCTATTTCTCAAGTTATCCTTTCCCAATCCATATATTATTACCCTATGTACATATAATGAAAATACTGTAAAAATTTGTTTTTCCCTGAAATACTGTCTACAAGAATACCTAAAATTTAGATGATACATTATTCTAACTGCTTTCTTTTGTAATTTTAGTAATCTTTCCATATTTGATTTTGCACTATACTCCCAAATTTCAATTCCATACACTAGATGAGGAAATATGACACCACAGTAGATAATTTTTTAATTCTCTTTTTTCTAGTAGATTAGAAAAGTGCCTAAGCAAGTACAATGACTTACTGATTTTCACACAGATGTACTGAATATGTTCCGACCATGTTAGTTTTTGATCTATTATAATACCTAGAAATGTATGCTTATTTGTAACATGTATATTGTAATCTGATAATATTATAGAGTCATGTTCATTATTTAAATTCCTTAAATTAAACTGTATTAACTTTGTTTTAGACATGTTACATTTCAAATTATTCTCCCAAAAATAATTAAAGAGTGATTCCATAGTTTGTGTCATGCATACGATATTGCTTTACTCTATCCATTGTTAGGTATGTCATTCACATAAAGTATATATAAGAGAACCCTGTGGAACACCGTAATTAACAATGGACAACAAATGGTTTTAGCAAAATTTGGTACGAGGGCAGATAAAATATAAATGGGAATTTTAATATAACGCTGCTGTTGCTAATACTTTTGAGGGGAGACTTTGTCAGTATATTGCTTGGGGTATCTCGAGAGGGGGTATGTGCGCGCATGCATCGTGGAGAATGTGGCTGCATCAGTATGCCATGAGTGAGTAAGAGGTGCACAGGTCTGTTGCACAACACATCATCATCAGATTTCTTGCAAAAAAGGGCACCAAACCTTCGTAAAATTTGAGACAGCTCCGAGCACAGTTCAAGGAAGGAACACTTTCAAAGATTGGAGTGTATGAGTGGGCTAAAAATTTTGTAGTGGGAAGAGAAGCTGGATGAAATTAATAATTTCTTCATCCTAGCCGAATACAGGCTAAGGTCTTTGATAGAGTCAACATGAAAAATTCAATGCCATGGCCGGGATTTGAACCACGGATCAGTTAACTAAAATAATAAGAGTTAAATGATGAAGCCTGGGACTCAAGTACTTACGATAGTAAGTCGCCACAAATGGTGTATCTCAGATGCAAGAGCCCCTAGTGGTGTACCGGGGAAATATGAGTCAAATGGAGAATTTAATGTCAGGACGGCATGTTGGCCATGGTAGCTCAATGGGTTAGAGTGACTGGACAGAAACCAGGAGATCCATGGTTCAAATCCCGGACATGGCATTGAATTTTTCATGTTGACTCTATCCATCAAAAACCTTAGCCTATAAACGGCTAGTGTGGAGAAATGATTAATTTCCATCAATTAACTAAAATTGTATAGTGCATTTTGAACATCCTCTATTTTATGTGTGTTTGGAGGAATTTAGTAACAGTGACATCAAAATTAATCGTAAAACTATTTGTAGTCTGTTTGTTGACACTTGTCACTTACTTTTCTTGTAGTCCCTCAATAATATAAAAAGTGACGACTACAAATAGTTTTGTGATCCTCTATTTTCTTTGATCCTATCACCATATCGCCTGCATAAAGAACTATTTCTGCTATTGAGTTTTCTCCTGTGATGGTTGTTACATTGGCTGTATAGATGTTAATCAACGTAGGGCTTAAAGGGTCACCTTGTAGTACTCTGTTTGTTTGTATGATTTTATCTGAGGTTTGAACATTGTTGTTATCTGGATGACATTTTGTTTTAGACAGGATTCAATAGCTGTCACTAAAGGATCTTACTCCTTGGTCATTTTTTTCTGTTTTCCAATTAGTTTTTCTCTTCCATTGTTTAAGGACTATGATACAATGAAGCACAAAATTAATACAATTTTGAGTCGAACTAATACTCAATGCTCCATTTATTGCTAGTATTTACCTAGAACGCGTTTCGTTAGGATCTTCCTAACATCATCAGCTGTTGTCGACTAATGGATGCCGGTTCAGTGAACTCCTCGGAGGTGATAGGTGCGTCTCTGTCTGTATCTTGATGAACTTGAAATTTGGGTTTTCTTCAAAGGTAGTATTGAAATTAAACAATTTACTTTCATATTTCTTTATAAAGATTTTTTCCCATGTGGTTAATGCAGCTGGACCTTGGACACTTTTTAGTAAGTGACTTTCTCGTTCTATGTCATGATTTTCCTTCCAAAAATGGTACGCTACCGCCGATTTATCTATTTCTTTATTCCTGATGTTCCTAAAGTGCTCTTTAAGCCTAATGTTCACGTTCCTTTTTGTTTTTCCAATGTAGAATTTGTCACAGTCCTTGCGCCAAACATATTTGTGAACCGGACATGCTGAAGAAAGAACTACGACATCTGCTTAGAGTGCTACAGGCCAACAGATATGCTCCAAAACAGATCAAACGGGCCACAAACCCTAGAAGGCCGCGGGGAAGCACAGATGACAAAAACAACACAACGGGGCATTCCTACCCTACATCAGACGCGTGACAGACCGGATTGGCAAATTGTTGGAGAAAGCTAACATAAAAACGATCTTTAGGCCAACCAAGAAGATAAAACATCAATTGAGATCCACAAAGGACAGACAAGATCCTCTCGGGTTACAAGGAGTTTATTGCATACCATGCAGCTGTGGCCAGGTATACATCGGCACACCTAAACGCAGCATTCTAACCTGAATAAAAGAACATGAAAGCAGTTGTCAACTTGGACAAATGGAAAAATCGGCCGTAGCTGAGCACGCATTGCTGATGGGCCATGATATAAAGTTTGAAGAAACCACGATTTTAGACAGCATTGCCCACTATCATGCCAGGCTCTATTGAAAAGTTATCGAAATTAAAAAACATAAAAACAATTTCAACAGGAAGGAAGAAATGTTACGTCTTCACAAAGCATGGATACCGGTTTGTGTGTTTGGAGGAATTTAGTAACAGTGACGTCAAAATTAATATAAAAATTATTTGTGGTTGGTTTATTGACACTCGTCACTTACTTTTTCATATATTTATGAGAGACTAGTTTCAAAGGCCCTGGCCTCCATTTTCAATCTCTTCCCAACTGGCAAATGTTGTTATCTGCTCTCTCTGGTGGTGGAACTATGAACTTTTTTGTCAAATTATCTGCTGGCGGGATTTCAAAGTTCATTACGCGATCCTTATTTTTCCAGATGAATATGTTCTCCCATGTTGTCAATCTATTTTGGTTTATCACTGCTTTTAATAATTTTGGATTTGGATCAATGTCATGGTTTTCATTCCAAAAATGAAATGCTACTGCTGACTTGTCTTCTTGTTTCAATCTGATGTTTCTAAAGTGTTCTTTGACTCTGGTTTTTAAATTTCTTTTTGTTTGACCTATGTAGCATTTTTCACAATTCTTGCAATTTATTTGGTATATTCCAGATTTGTTACCTGAAGGAATTTCATCTTTTGTTTTTGAATTTAGTAATTTTAAAATTGAGTATCTATTAGTAGGTGCCAAGATGATATTTTGTTCCTTGAATATCTTTTTAAATTTATTAAATGTTTTTGGATGATATGTGAATGAACTGAATATGCTGTTGCTTTCTTTTTCTTTAATAAATGTGGTTGTTTCCTTAATGGTTTTCTTTAGTTTAGATTTTCTAATTTTCTTCAACACCAAACTTTTGTTGTATCCGTTTTCTTCTGCTATGTGTATTATTGCTTTTTGTTCCTTGAAATATTCTTCTTTTTCCATGGGTATGTTGACTAGTCTGTGTGTAAGGCTGTTTATTATTGCATGTTTATGTGTAATTGGGTTGTGGCTATTATTTTTTATATAATTTTCTGAATGTGTTGGCTTCCTGTAAATTCCAAATTTTATTTTTGTATCATTCCTGATGATATTTAGATCCAAGAAAGGTAGTTGTCCATTGATTTCCTTTTCTATTGTGAATTTGATAGTCCTTTCTTGCAGATTGAGTAATTTTAATGCATCATCTAAATGTTTACTTGGTACAATTGCAAAGATGTCGTCAACATATCTATACCAAACCTTGAAGATCAATGGGAAGGACTTTTTAATTTGTGTTTCAAATGCACTCATAAATAAGTTAGCCAAAAAAGGTGAAAGTGGATTGCCCATTGATAGTCCTGATTTCTGCTTGTAGTGTTTTCCATTAAAGCTAAAGAAGTTTTGTTCAATGCATATTTTTGTTAGAGAAATATATTCTTCTGCTTCTATTGCTTCCATATCAATTGTAGCTAGCCATTTTTTTAACACAGTCTGCAATTTTTCTGTTGGTATGCTTGGAAATAAAGATGTGACATCAAATGAAACCAGTCTGTCATTTTTGTCCAAATTTATATCTTTGATTTTTTCTACTAAATCTAAAGAGTTTCTTAAATTTGCACTTTCAAATTTTGGAAAACTATTAAATTTACTTAGTAACCATTTGGCCAAATTGTATGTGGGGGCATTTATGCTACTAGTAATAGGTCTCTTGCCTTTCCCTGTTTTATGAATTTTTGGCAGCCCATATACTCTTGGTAATGTTGGATTATCTACTTTAATTTTGTGCAATTCTTTTTTGTTGATTATTTTGCTCTCTTTTAGCGTTTTATTTGTGGTTTCAATGCAGTACTTTAATGGATTAGTTTCTACTTTTTGGTAATTACTGTCTTCTAACAAATCTTCCATCCTCTTTGTGTATTCTTCTTTTTCCAGAATTACTAGTTTATTTCCCTTGTCTGCTTTAGTATAAATAACCGGTTTCTTTTTAAGAGCTTTTATGATTTGGTTACTAAAATTCTTTTTCTTTTCATTTTTAATCTCTTCTACTATTTTGGAGCATTTGTTTTTTACTGTGTTTTTACTTTCTTCATTAAGTGTTTGTGTAGCAATGTCATTGCTGACATCCAAATTGCTACACAAACACTTAATGAAGAAAGTAAAAACACAGTAAAAAACAAATGCTCCAA
Organism: Mantis religiosa; assembly: GCA_030765055.1. Classification (NCBI taxonomy): domain Eukaryota; kingdom Metazoa; phylum Arthropoda; class Insecta; order Mantodea; family Mantidae; genus Mantis; species Mantis religiosa. Next base: position 25,159,564 of record CM060957.1, read on the forward strand.
AATAGTAGAAGAGATTAAAAATGAAAAGAAAAAGAATTTTAGTAACCAAATCATAAAAGCTCTTAAAAAGAAACCGGTTATTTATACTAAAGCAGACAAGGGAAATAAACTAGTAATTCTGGAAAAAGAAGAATACACAAAGAGGATGGAAGATTTGTTAGAAGACAGTAATTACCAAAAAGTAGAAACTAATCCATTAAAGTACTGCATTGAAACCACAAATAAAACGCTAAAAGAGAGCAAAATAATCAACAAAAAAGAATTGCACAAAATTAAAGTAGATAATCCAACATTACCAAGAGTATATGGGCTGCCAAAAATTCATAAAACAGGGAAAGGCAAGAGACCTATTACTAGTAGCATAAATGCCCCCACATACAATTTGGCCAAATGGTTACTAAGTAAATTTAATAGTTTTCCAAAATTTGAAAGTGCAAATTTAAGAAACTCTTTAGATTTAGTAGAAAAAATCAAAGATATAAATTTGGACAAAAATGACAGACTGGTTTCATTTGATGTCACATCTTTATTTCCAAGCATACCAACAGAAAAATTGCAGACTGTGTTAAAAAAATGGCTAGCTACAATTGATATGGAAGCAATAGAAGCAGAAGAATATATTTCTCTAACAAAAATATGCATTGAACAAAACTTCTTTAGCTTTAATGGAAAACACTACAAGCAGAAATCAGGACTATCAATGGGCAATCCACTTTCACCTTTTTTGGCTAACTTATTTATGAGTGCATTTGAAACACAAATTAAAAAGTCCTTCCCATTGATCTTCAAGGTTTGGTATAGATATGTTGACGACATCTTTGCAATTGTACCAAGTAAACATTTAGATGATGCATTAAAATTACTCAATCTGCAAGAAAGGACTATCAAATTCACAATAGAAAAGGAAATCAATGGACAACTACCTTTCTTGGATCTAAATATCATCAGGAATGATACAAAAATAAAATTTGGAATTTACAGGAAGCCAACACATTCAGAAAATTATATAAAAAATAATAGCCACAACCCAATTACACATAAACATGCAATAATAAACAGCCTTACACACAGACTAGTCAACATACCCATGGAAAAAGAAGAATATTTCAAGGAACAAAAAGCAATAATACACATAGCAGAAGAAAACGGATACAACAAAAGTTTGGTGTTGAAGAAAATTAGAAAATCTAAACTAAAGAAAACCATTAAGGAAACAACCACATTTATTAAAGAAAAAGAAAGCAACAGCATATTCAGTTCATTCACATATCATCCAAAAACATTTAATAAATTTAAAAAGATATTCAAGGAACAAAATATCATCTTGGCACCTACTAATAGATACTCAATTTTAAAATTACTAAATTCAAAAACAAAAGATGAAATTCCTTCAGGTAACAAATCTGGAATATACCAAATAAATTGCAAGAATTGTGAAAAATGCTACATAGGTCAAACAAAAAGAAATTTAAAAACCAGAGTCAAAGAACACTTTAGAAACATCAGATTGAAACAAGAAGACAAGTCAGCAGTAGCATTTCATTTTTGGAATGAAAACCATGACATTGATCCAAATCCAAAATTATTAAAAGCAGTGATAAACCAAAATAGATTGACAACATGGGAGAACATATTCATCTGGAAAAATAAGGATCGCGTAATGAACTTTGAAATCCCGCCAGCAGATAATTTGACAAAAAAGTTCATAGTTCCACCACCAGAGAGAGCAGATAACAACATTTGCCAGTTGGGAAGAGATTGAAAATGGAGGCCAGGGCCTTTGAAACTAGTCTCTCATAAATATATGAAAAAGTAAGTGACGAGTGTCAATAAACCAACCACAAATAATTTTTATATGGATACCGGTATTACAAGACACAAAAGTAAAGCCATAGAGTACAAACCGGACCAATAGCAGCACACAGTCAAAGTTGCATGGAGATTGGCTGATAAAGAACCAATGGCAGGCAAGTAGGCGTGGACAGACCAGGCTATATTTGAGGAGTCCTCGTGCCAAACGACATTCCAGCAAGTACCTAATCCTTGTTTCACATAAGCTTGCCCCGTATCTCTTAATGGTCACGTGACCTGATCACCTCTCATTGGCTGCTGTCATGGTATAGACTGTTGTGCGGTAAAAATTAGTTTGTTATTTAACATGGTGATATATCAAAGTATAAACTTGAAAGAAGCATAGAGACAGTGAAGCATAACTTAGCACAAAAGTGAATCGAGAAGATATTGACACACTGTTTCACTCACACTGTTTATTCACAGGACATGTTTCAAGAGCTTTTGCTCTTATCAGCTGGTACATCAATTTGCACTAGTCGAGTACCAGCTGATGATTAGAGCAAAAGCTCTTGAAACATGTCCTGTGAATAAACAGTGTGAGTGAAGCAGTGTGTCAATATCTTCTCGATTCACTTTTATGGTGATATATCTTCATATGTTGGAAGAGAATTGTCAAATTTATATTTTCATAACTGTTTGAATTAAATATATTATGCAACAGAGTTGATCTATCTGAAATGCATGTTAATTCTTAAACAAAGTAAAGCGGAGTTTCCTTTGCTTTCAAGCCCGCCTTTCATATGCCACGATAGCACATGCTTTAGCAGTAGTGGTGGCATATTTGTTTATATGACTTTTATCACTGACCTTGTTTTGAACTGGATTTGTCATATATTGCCATTTGAAGGTGTGTTGTGCCGAGTACAAGAGCTAAATTATTTTATTGATTGTTTATTGTGTGTGTACTTATTATATGTATAATGGCAGAGTCTACCGCCAGTTTTTCGCTGAAGCATCGCAAGGGTAAACCATTACAAGGTGGCTAAAAAAGAATTGTGGTGCATGTGTTTAATGCTCTCTCATAGAAGAATCCGTCTTTGTCAGTGAGAGAAGTCGAACAGCTGTGCTCTGAACTTACAGGTGTGAGTGTTAGATCCCTAGGAACACCACAACATGAAATTGAGACAACGGGAAAACTTACCACTCCAGGCAAAAGCAGGAATAAACAAAAGCTCATGCTCGTAATATGTGATGAGTTCGTGAAAAGTGCTGTGCGTCGTCATGTGCATAGTTTTTTCTTTAGAAACAAACTCCCTAACATAAATAAAATTTTGTCTGCTGTAAATGAGGATGCAGATTTACAAATTTCAGCAGATCTAGTCTGTATAGATTGCCTATACAGCTGGGGTTTGTCAATGAAAAAAGGGGCAAGAAAAATTTTCTAAAAGACATAGGCGATATTGCTGTGTGGTGAAGACGTTATTTGACAATCAGACTGTACCGAGATACAAGTCGCAAAATATACTACCTTGACGGGACTGGGTGAATGAAGGACACATGAAAAGTAAAGTATGGCGCGACACAACTTTTAAGACTGAAAGACAAGCATTTTTGCAAAGTATTTGTGCTGGTTTAAAAAATCCCAGTGGAAAAGTTCGAAGGCCTTTCAAACTTGTTTCAGTTTCGTTGCTCATTCATTCAGTTTCAACTTGCTCAGTTTCATTATAAACTTGTATTTTTGCATGACTTCATATCCTTATTTGTATGATTTATTTATCTTCCTGGCAATTATTATGACGTTTACTGCAGATTTAAATGTGATGGTAATGCATGGCCTATGGCGCGAAATCATTAGTCAATTAGGGTGAGGGGGAAGGTAGTTGCATGCGGAGTGATACATGTCAGCGGGGCAAGGTTATATGAAACAGATTAGCTAGAATCCTCTGAAGATGCTCGTCGGAGATATGAGCGGAACTCAGGAGAATTTTCATCCTCTGGACCACGGCCCACAAGCCCGGGAAATACATTCTATTGGAAAGAGATACAACAGTTGGCAACTTAGAATTGACCAATATGAACAAAGATGTCTTATTATTTGCTGTTGGAAGAAGACAGTGTCTTAAGACGGACCATTGGGCAGAGAGATGATGTCTCATGGTTTACCAATGGGAGGAGAGATGACTTACGACTGAACAATGGCACCTTATGGTAAGAGAGATCGCCTCACCCTTTTCCAGATATTTTTCATTGTAATATAGGGCACAAACTGTAGGAAAGCTTCCAGAATCATGAACACTCAATATTATAATACTTGTATTTTAACTTTGTTATTTATCCTGTAACAAAGTCAATTGTTTTGTTTTTATGAACAGGTTCAAGCAGCACAGGATCACAAAAAGTAAAGACAGCACACAAGCTAAAGGCCCAGACAAGTAAGATTGTGTCCAGTTTTAAGGCACCAACAGTAAGCTGCCTGCTTGTGAGGGAGTATTCTGGTCATAAGGATGGTATTTGGGAAGTTGCTGTAGCTCGTCCTGGACAACCTCTTGTTGGTACAGCCTCAGCAGGTACGTATCAGCAGTAATAATAATTTGAAAATTAAATAATGACTCTCTAATGATAAAGGGGTGCATGAAAATGATAATAATTTTTTGCACCTTATTTATTAATGAGAATGACTAAAATTACAGAGGATTATTTCAATATACAGGTTGGTGCATAGAAACAGTAAATTATGAATTAATGTAATTTGCATGAGTGAATATAGGAAACAAGTTGATTGATGAAACTTCATCTATTCGGTACGTCATTTATGTTTTCATTACAAAATGTCACTTTAATGTCTTAAAGATGACATTGGCAAAATGTGCTCCATTTTTGTGTCCACATTCTATTATGTGTTTCAAATGGGAAGAGTTCTCGCCTATAGCGAATCAGATGCGTTAGAGCCTTCAGCGTTGCCACCTCGTTATCCCCACTCTCTCTATATTTCCCTCTCTCTCGCACACTTGTGAGTGTTCGTAGCGCTAGACGTAAGGAAACGCAAACTGAATTTTCCAAAGTTTTATAATGCAGTTGTTGAAATCACAATTTCGACATGAATATTACACAAATAATATAATATAATAATATAATTTATAATAATATAATAAATAATATAATATATTGTATATTACACAAATGTTTTACATATTTAGTTTGAAGTTAATTATAGTTTATGAATTACTTATTTTTCTAACCCAATGAAAATACCAGCGGTGCATCTTTATAGCTGTGAATGTTACTTACGTTAAGAGATAATTCGTCATTGTCACTGTCTTCAGCGTCTGAGTTTTGCAAATATATGATGATAGGTTTCAAAATCTCTTTATGTGCTATTTCTTTCCAAAAGTTGTCTTCTTGTAGTTTATCTTATGTCTCACGCAGTTTTCCCAGCCTTGTTGTGTTCCTTGTCAATTTCTTCGGGAATAAGTCGTTCAACGTCAGTCAGTTTAAAAATATTATTTCTGTTTGCAACATAATTTGAGCCCACACTAACTCAATTGGATTGTTCTGACAGTAGTAAGGGGGAAGGTAGATTGCGTCTCATTGATCCAGCTGATACACTTTTTCATGGAAGAGTAACTGAATAGTACTGCTTTGAACTCTCTAGAGTAAATACAGATTATGAACCATTCATAAACAAAGATATAATGTGAGCTAAAAATATTGGATTTTTGTGGCTATGTTAAATATATTACTCTCTCCTTCCTCATGGATCAGTTTTTGCAAAATCTGAATTTTTGTCTTAGCGCGAATAGTATTTGTTAGAGGTTGATTAATTTGCTGCTCGTCACACACCACTTGGCGAATGCCATACGACAACACTGCAGGACTCCGATTGGTTGCACGTCTAGTAGCGCTCAAGGACAAACACCTTCCCATTTGAAACACATAATAGACTGTTCTCAAAACTCTGGAATGGTCGCTGTAGTATGTCTCAGGGAATGGCAGTGATTTGTTGTTTAAATTGTTGAATACTTGCAGGACGTGAGTAGTACACTTTTTATAAGATGTCCGCACAGGAAAAAGTCGCAAGCAGGTGGCCTCACAGGCCATAGAATGTTGCCATTACAAGAAATAATGCACCTTCCAAACAATTGACAAATGGCTTCCATCGATTGTCAAACAATATGTCCATCCATCCTGCTGAAACCACATTTTTTATGTTAAGAGCGTGCTGTCTCAGAGTAAAGAATCTTTCAAGCATATCAACATACCGAGCAGATGTTACTGTTGTTATTCCATCCTCACTTTTAAAATAGTAAGGCCCAATGACACCATGACATGAAAAAGCACACCTTACTGTACCTTGGTGCTACATAAAGACCAGCCTCGTGTTTTGGACTTCTGTTGTATTCTGTTCATAACTGCCATCTAACTAGCCTCTGATTGGTGTACTAGTATCAGTTCATTGTCTTACGGGAAGATGTGCCCATAGATTGAGTGACATATTTAAAACAATGCAATTGTCAATCATTTCCAAATGCTCCATTCATAATTTCAAGAGTTTACTTGGCAAGATAGAACTAACCTTTAGCTGTTTTATTTTTTTATAGATCGCACAGCATGTATCTGGAGCATTGAAACAGGAAGGTGTCTCCTGCAGTATCAAGGCCATTCAGGTTCAGTAAATTCAATTCGTTTTCATCCTAGTCGCGATCTCATTCTCACTGCCAGTGGTGATCAAACAGCGCACGTGTGGCAAGCTGTGGTAACTTGGGATCAACCAGTAAGTGAACCTGTCTCTCTTTCTTGCTTCTATAAATTGGTGACTATTGAAATGTGACTTGACTATTGCGTCTTCTCATTAGAAAACACATTCCTCAGAAGAAGATCTGGACCTATGTGAGAAGGAGGATTTTGAAGAAGAAGTTGCACCAGGTGAAGGGACTCCGACGTTGAGAACTCCTGTGTGTGAATTCACAGGACATACTGGAGTTGTGATGGCAGCTGATTGGTTACCAGGAGGAGATCAGGTCATCACAGCGTCGTGGGATCGCACAGCCAACTTGTTTGATGTGGAGACAAGGGAGCTGCTGCAGTCCCTTAGTGGTAAGTCAATAACAAAGTGAAATAGCAAAGTGTTGTTAAAAGTGAAGCTAATTTCATATTAAAAGACTTTTTGAGTCACAATTAATACCTAAAAACACAAGCTAAACGACAAAATTAATTGAAAAATCTATTTATATTTGGTTTTTAACACTTCATCACTTACATTTTTATATTATTTTGTTAGTTTCTGAAGCCTTTGCATTCATTTTCAACCTCAAAGTTCAACTATCGTCTGTTGTTGTCGTCTACTCTCTTCTCTCTGGTGGTAGAACTATAATACCCACATCATGAAGTGTCTTACTGCATTGCATCTACATATAAAAAATAAATAAGACTTAAAAAGGAAGAATTATACAAAATTAGTGTAGATAATCCATTAGGATTAGGATTACTGTGGAGGGGATTCAGCACTGAAATATATGATTTATTGTACCTAAGTCCCAAGTAGGGCATTCCTGACGGGGGTCCTGCCGACACTTCTACTCTGAAAGAGACCACCAGATGAGAGATGATGTGAAATGATAATGTAGATGAAATAGAGGGACAGAAAATTTGGGGGATGTAATTATCTTACCCAGCATTTGCATGGCAATTCGGGGAAACCCCTGGAGAAACCAATTGTTCAGATAGGTTGGCCATGGGAATTGAACCTACAACTCCTGAATGCAGGCCTCAGATGAAACTGCCTGAGCCATTCTGCTCAGTTAGATAATCCATCATTACCAAGAATATATTGGCTACCAAAAATAATTAAAACAGGAAAAGCCATGAGACCTTCACTAGCAGCATAAATACCCCCACATTAAATTTGGCCAAAGTTTGAAAGCACAAATTTAAAAAACTCAGCTTTTAGAAAAAATTCAAAGACATAAAGTTAGATAAAAATATCGAAATGTAACTGTATTGGAACACAATAGTGAAGTGAAACATACAAGGGGCATCCAGAAAGTAAGTTCTGTTTTAATTTATCTCCGCTGCAGTGCTGCGATCGCAGTTCTGCACATGTGCTGTAGGTGCTCTGTATCAAGGAGAAGAAACGTGCACCATTGTGAGGTCGCTGTCAGCCACGTATGCTTTGTTGTGCTTGATTACATTGTCGGTGTTGATTGAAAATCCCGCCGCTTATGAAATCAGATCTGTGATTCGTTTTCTGAATGCTAGGAAACTGAAACCAATTGAAATTTATCGGCAAATTTGCGATGTCAAATGGTGTTGTGTTTCTTCATGACAACACACAACCACACACTGCAAATGCGACGAAAAACATCCTCCAGGGATTTGGCTAGGACACTTTGACCACCCCCTGTACAGCCCTGACCTCGCTCCTAGCGACTTTCATCTGTTTTTGCATCTCAAATCTTTCCTTGGCGGTCAACACTTCAACAATGATGTAGAGCTGAAAGAAAATGTTTCCAACTGGTTGAAGACACAGGCGGCAAACTTCTATGAAGAAGGTATACAAAAACTTGTGCCTCGCTATGACAAATGCCTGCAAAATTTCAGCAGTTATGTGGAAAAGTAGTTTAAGAGTTGCAGAATTTTGTGCTATAAATAATTTTTCTGTATGAGTACACAATTTAATTGTATTACCAAACAGAACTTACTTTCTGGACATACCTTGTATATTAAATTATAGATGTGTCATATTTTTTACACATCAGCTTCACTTATGTACCTATATTGAGGATATGTTTCGTGAACCATTATTCACATCAGCTCTAATCGACTAAAGCTTGATCCAGTGGTGTGGGTAGTTCTGGAGTTGCTGCTGCCATCTTTTGAGTTTATGATGAATTTAAATGTGGGGTTGTCTTCTGGAGGGATTTTGAAGTTCATTAGTTGGTTTTTATGTTTTTCTATGTATATTCTCTCCCAAATGACAAGTTCACTATGTTTTTGTACATATTTTAGTAATTTGGTGCTATCTTCAATTTCATGATTTTCAGACCAGAAATGAGCTGCTATTGCGGACTTATCAATATTGTTGTATCTTAGGTGCCTAAAATGTTCTTTCTAGTGCCTATATTTCTCTTTGTCCTCCCTATGTAAATTTTTTCACAGTCTTTACACTTTATCTTGTAAAAGCCAGATTTTTCTTCTGGTTTTGTCTTATCAGTTTTATTACTGTTAAGTAGGTTTTTAATGTTGTAATTGTTTTTTGGTGCCAATGTTATATTGTGTATTTCTTGAATATTTTTTGGAAGTTTTTTGTGACCCAGGTGTGCTAGTAAATTTAGCAAATCTAATTGCTTGTTTTATTGGTGAAAGAGCTGTGATCTGTTTTAATATTTTTTGAAGTTTGGATGATTTTAGTTTTTATCTACAAGGCTTTTTCCATATCCATTTTTAATATCAGTTTTTAAGATTTAATGGTATTCTTTTAGATATTCTTGTTGGCTGAGGGGTAGATTTACTAATCTGTGTGTGAGACTGTTGATGGTGACATGTTTGTGTGGAATTGGGTTGAAACTATTTGCTTTGATGTAATTATCTGTGTGTATGAATATGTAATTCCAGTTTTTCATTGTTTTTTTGATATTTTAAGGCCCAAGAAAGGTAGGGTACAGTCCTCTTCAGTTTCTACTGTGAATTGTATGCTGGGTTCTTGAAGGTTGAGTAGTTTCAAAGCATCATCTATTTGTTTGTGGGTACTATTGCAAATATGTCATCTATGTATCTGTACCATGTTTTAAAAATATGAGTTAAGGCTTTATTGTATTTATTTTTTTTTATTTTTTTTTTGTAATTTACGTCCTCCATGTTTAAGTCACATTGGATAATGAATGAAATGGGTAAAATGATGCTCAAATGAGCCCAGGGTCCATGAAGCTTAGAGCTGACATTTGTCTCTCAGGATCAGGGAAAACCCCAGAAAAAACGTATCCAGGTAACTTACCCTGACCGAGATTCAAACTCGGGACCTCTTGAACGTGAGGCAGACACGCTACCATCTACTCTACCGAGGTGGGCGGAAAGGCTTTAGTTATGTGCTTCGAAAAAGCTCATGTATGAATTGGTCAAAAATGGTGATAGCAGGCTTCTCATAGCTAGTCCTGAAATTTGTTTGTAATACGTTCCACCAAAGACAAAATAATTTTGGTGTTTACATATTTCAGTCATTGCCAAATATTCTCTATTATATTGCATTCGAGGTTAATAGAGGTTAGCCATTTCTTAAGTTAAATCAAAAGTTTGTTTATTGGGATGCTAGGGAAGAGGGAGTGGACATCAAAGGATACTTAAGTGTCTTGAGGCTTTAGTTTAAAATTATTGAATTGTGGAAAGGATTGAAATTTTTTGGATAGCCATTTTGCCAGAAGGTAAGTAGGAGTGTTAACATTATACACTATGGGTCTCATGGGTATGTTGGGTTTGTGTACTTAGGTAATTCATATAATCTTGCAAGGGTAGGGTTGTCCGGTTTGATACGCCTGTCTCGGTAGCATAGATGGCAGTGCATCTGCCTCATGTTCAAGAGGTCCCGACTTTGAATCTCGGTCAGGGTGAGCTACCTGGATAAGGATTTTTCCGGAGTTTTCCCTTATCCTGAAGGACGAATGTCAGGTAGCTCTAAGGAACCTGGGCTCATTTGAGCATCATTTCACGCATTCCATACATCATCTGATATGACTTAACTTTGGAGGATGTAAAATTACAAAAAAGAAGGTTTGATAGATATTTGTTCAGCAGTTGTTAAAATTTTACTATTGTTGATGGTTTTGTGTACATCTTTTATACATTGGTCGAGTGGATTTGAACATATTTCTTTGAATTCTTTTTGTTGTAGTACATGTAACATCTTTTCCTTATATGTATCTGTGTCTAAAATACTATTTTGTTCCCTTTATCAGCCCTTGAGGTTACATCCTTTTTTCTTAATTATCTTAATTTGTTTCATAAGTTATCTAATATGTTTGTAGATTGTTTCCTGATTGTATTTTTATCCATTGGCTCTAAGCCAATATTAGCAATGAACTCTTCAGGGTTGTTGGAGTATATATGAACTGAATATGCTGTTGCATTCACATATCACCCAAAAGCATTTAATAAATTTAAAAAGATCTTGGCACCTAATAATGAACACTCAATTTTGAAATTACTAAATTAAAAAAAAAGAAAAAGGAAGATCAAATTCAAATTCAATTTTATTGTCCATAGAGATTACAGAAATCCATCAGACATTGTCAGTATATTATTTACATTTACAAAATAAAATTATATTTACAAAAATCATCCATTATTGATAAACTCATTAATAGAATAGAATGCCTTATTTATTAAATATTTAGACAGTTCCGTTTTAAATGTATTTACATTGGTTACTGACTTCAGTTTCATAGGAAGTTTATTATACAGTACGATGCCTTTATATTTTGGACTTTTTCCAAACATTGCCAATCTATGTTGTACTAAACTATAGTCATTCCTGTTTCTAGTGTTATAGTCATGATTTTCTGAGTTTATTTTGTAGCAATTTGTTTTTATGTGTAGTACTGTTCTGAGTATTATTAAACTGGGAACGGTAAGCAGTTTCATTTTTATAAACTCAGGCTTTACACTCTCTCTTATATTTAACTTTAACATAGTGCGAATTGCTTTCTTCTGAAGAATAAACACTCTATTTACATTTTCCATTGAAGCAGCTCCCCATATTGTTATACAGTAATTTACATAACTCATAAAAAGACTATGATAAATATTCAACAATATTTCCATGCTACAAAAAGCTGACATATATCTTAATAAATAAATAACCTTATTTAATTTAATACAACATTCATCAATATGAGCATGCCAATTAAGGTCATTGTCAAATATTATTCCCAGGTATTTAATGGTTTCAACCTCCTCTATACTTTTTCCATCAATATTTACATCAGGTTTAAAATCAGCTTCTCTGTTTGATATAAACATGTACTTTGTTTTATTTATATTAATATTTAAATTGTTTTCACTTAAGACCTGAGTAAGATGGTTTAATACAATGTTAGCATTGATTTCTAAATTATATAAACATTTATGTGCGCAGCATATTGCTATATCATCTGCATATAATACTAATCCATTATTCTTTAATGTCTTACATGAACTAATTATATCATTAATATATATTTTAAATAACAAAGGTCCCAGTACAGAACCCTGTGGTACACCATATTTTACTGTGGTTAAATTTGATTTATAATTCCCATCCCTTCCTTTTACCTCAACATATTGTTTTCTATTATATATATAAGACCGTATCCATTCCAGGGCAATTCCTCTTATGCCATAGTTACCTAATTTGTCAATCAAACTATCTAAATTAACAGAGTCAAAAGCTTTACTCATATCCACAAATATATTAATAACATATTCCTTATTATCTAAAGCTACAAGATTCTTGTGTATTAATTCTATAAGGGCAGTTTCAGTTGATCTTCCTTTTATAAACCCATGTTGCTCAGTATTTAATACATTGTGTTTTTCAAGATACTTTAGTAATCTACTTTCAAAAACCTTTTCAAAAATTTTGCTCAGTGATGATACTAAGGAAAGTGGTCTGTAATTGTTAACCTCAGTAACACTGCCATGTTTAAACAAAGACATCACTTTAACAGTTTTTAATATATCTGGAAATTTACCACATTGTAATGAATCGTTTATTATGCTTGCTAATACTGGTGCAATAAAATTGTTACATTCTTTAAGTAGATTATTTGATATTTCATCATTGCCAGTACTTTTACTATTTTTTAAACACATTATGATGCGAGATATTTCTGAGTCACTAACTGGGGCTAGATAAAGAGATTCTGTTATCAAAGGGATGGTATTCATATTCTTATTCTTAGTTACAGATGCATTTTCTTTAACAGCATTATTAAAATGATGGTTAAATAAAATCCCATCAGTTAACAGATCTGGAATATACCAAATAAGTAAAAATTGTGAAAAATGCTACATAGGTCAACTAAAAGAAATCTAAAACCAAGAGTCAAAGAGCACTTTAGAAACATCAGATTGAAACAAGAAGATAAGTCAGCAGTAGCATTTCATTTTTGGAACGAAATCATGACATTGATCCAAATCCAAAATTAAAAAATTAAAAATGAGGAGTGAAAAACCAAAATAAACTAATAACATGGGAGAACATATTCATATGGAAAAAGAAGGACCACATGATGAACTTTGAAATCCCACCAGTAGATAATTTGACAAAAAAGTTTATAGTTCCACCACCAGAGAGAGTAGAGAGAGTAGAACAGACAACAGATGCTAGTTGGAGAGAGGTGGGAAATGGAGGCAAAGGCTTTCGAAACTAGTCCCTCGATAATATAAAAATGTAAGTGACGATGTGTCAATAAACTGACTACAATTATATCGAGATTTAACTGTATTGGAACACCACAGTGAAGCAAAATAATTATTAATTTATAGATGAGTCGCATTTATTACACATCTGCTTCATTTACGTACCTATTTTGAGGACATGTTTCGCAAATCATCGTAAGTGAAGCAGATGTGTAATAAATACGACTCATCTATAAATTAATGACTACAAATAGTTTTTCCGATTAGTCGAAATATGATTTTGCCAGGAGAGATTATCATCAATGTTAATGCCTAAGAATTTTGTGTTTTGCACTCTAGATATATTTTCCTCTTTGTATGTCAAATTCAGTCCATTATAGATATAGCACCTACCCAGTGAAAATAGTAAGTAATTTGTATTATTAATATTTGGGATAAGATTGTGAGTGTTAAAGTATTTTTCGAGACTTAGTAACACCTCCGTACATTTGCTATTTAACTGCTCTTCATTTTCTGCTGCAACAAGTGAAGTGGTATGGATAGAGTCAACATGAAATTCAATGTCATGGCCGGGATTTGAACCACAGATCTCCTGGTTTCCATCCATTCGCTCTAACCCATTGAGCTACCATGGCCAACGTGCCGTCCTGACATTAAAAGTCTCCAATTGACTCATAAAACCAGTAAGGGCTCTCATATCCGAGATACACTGTTTGTTGAATTCCAGGCATCACCATTAAACTCTTATTATTTAAGTTAATTGGTGGAAATGAATAATTTCTTCACACTAGCCGCACATAGACTAAGGTTTTGTATGGATAGAGTCAACATGAAAAATTCAATGCCATGGCCGGGATTTGAACCACGGATCTCCTCGTTTCTGTCCAGTTGCTCTACCGAGAGCCCTTAATGGTTTACCGGGAGTATATGAGTCAACTGGAGAATTTAATGTCAGGATGGCATGTTGGCCATGGTAGCTCAATGAGTTAGAGCAACTGGACGGAAACCAGGAGATCCGTGGTTCAAATCCCAACCATGGCATTGAATTTTTGATGTTTACTCTATCCACACAAAACCTTAGCCTATGTGCGGCTAGTGTGAAGAAATGATTCATTTCCACCAATTAACTTAAAAAAGTAAAGTGGTGCCATCCGCATATAATGTGATATCAATGCCTTTAGTTGATAGAGTTCAGGCAAGTCATTTATGTATAAATCTGCAAGAAGATACAAACTTTGCTTTTCAGTAAATTCTACTCCACTGTGATTGTAAATTGATAAAACATGAGAGAAAGCAGGTCAGGACTTTTCAAAAATCATCACTTTCAGATAATAATATACTTACAATTACACAGATATATGGGAATTTTTTCAGAGGTTGACTGTGGTTGTTACAAATGAAGTACTGTTGACTACTTTGTGAGAAGCAATGGGGCTTTATCATGTGCCATCTCTCCCCTGACATGTCTAAAAATATATCTAAAATAAGAGTGGTGGGAAGTAAATGAAAGATTACCATGCGACATGAAGTACTAATCAGACATTTTTGTTGTGAATGGTTTCAGGACATGATCAGGAGCTGACGCACACATCGTCACATCCCACACAGCGCCTGGTGGTCACTTCTTCAAGAGATACAACCTTCCGTCTTTGGGATTTTAGAGAACCAATTCATTCTGTCTCTGTCTTTCAAGGCCACACAGAGTAAGTATGTTTGTAGTTATATCACAGTGTTCCATAAACGTCTGTTACACCAGGGGGGCTTTCCGTTCTAAAACTTTTGTTTTAGTATGACAGTAACATGTTAGAAGACTTATTGAGTCATATTTTAATCATACTTTTTAATGATTTCGTAGGAAATGAAGCTAGCTACAGTGAAGCAATAAATATTACACAAATATAAATATTTGTAACAAAGGCTTCACTTATCTTCAGAAATTGGTGTTAATTCTTCTTTCTAATGGAGATCGATTTCACAAACAGATTGTATCTTCAGTCCATAAATAAACTATGTTGTCAAAGATTCCGGTTACCATGTTCTTAAATTTTTCCAGTATTACCAAAATCTGAAAATGAAACAAACCTAAAAACAGAATCAACTACTGGTATTTCAAAATTCACTACGTGATGTTTATTTTTTTAAATAAATATATTTTCCCAGACTATAAAATCTATCGGACCATTTAATTGTTTTGATAATTTATTTCATGGTTAAATGACCAAAAATGATCTGCTATGGCCGATTTATCAGTTTGTTTATACTTAATGTTACAAAAATGTTCTTTCGTTCTGGTTTCCAAATTACATTTCGTCTTTCCAATATAAACCTGATCACAATCTAAACAATTAAATTGATAAATACCAGATTTTTTATTATTAGGAATTTTATCTTTTTTAGAAAAATGTAGTAAATTTTAATACTATATTTATTTTGAGGAACTAAAGTTATACCAACTTCTTTAAAAATTTCTTGAAAATGTTTATTAACCCAAGGATAATAGGTTAATAAACATATTCAAATTTTGTTTAAAGAAGTTGGTATAACTTTAGTTCCTCAAAATAAATATAGTATTAAAATTTACTACATTTTTCTAAAAAAGATAAAATTCCTAATAATAAAAAATCTGGTATTTATCAATTTAATTGTCTAGATTGTGATCAGGTTTATATTGGAAAGACGAAACGTAATTTGGAAACCAGAACAAAAGAACATTTTTGTAACATTAAGTATAAATAAACTGATAAATCGGCCGTAGCAGATCATTTTTGGTCATTTAACCATGAAATAAATTATCAAAACAATTAAATGGTCCGATAGATTTAATAGTTTGGGAAAATATATTTATTTAAAAAATTAAACTTTGCGTAGTGAATTTTGAAATACCAGCAGTAGATTCTGTTTTTAGGTTTGTTTCATTTTCAGATTATGGTAATACTGGAAAAGCTTAAGAACATGGTAACCGGAATCTTTGAGAACATAGTTTATTTATGGACTGAAGATACAAACAATCTGTTTGTGAAATTGATCTCCATTAGAAAGAAGAATTAACACTAATTTCTGAAGATAAGTGAAGCCTTTGTTACAAATACTTATATTTGTGTAATTTTTAATGATTTATTAATGATTATGCGACAAAATGATAATTTAAAACTTGGAATCTACAGAAAACCTACTCATATGGATAATTACATAAAATGCAATAGTATCAATCCTGGGCTCTTCTTTATAATATGTGACGCGGCAGTTTTTTCTAAGTACTTCGCACTTTTTATACAACTATAATGTTTAATATGATTTGTTTACTTTTTAGTGCAATATTGTGCTGGAGCGCATTCTTTTAACGTTACTGAAGTCATAACGTCATTTATTTACTTACTGTGTATGTAGCTTTATTGAAGAATTCAGGGCAGCCAAATTATCCTTGTTTCTCCATTGAATGCAATGCTGCCAACAGTCTTATTTGTCCCTAAATTACACTATCTAGCAAACTAACTACAACATACCTAAATTTCACTACCCAGCTAACTAATTGTACTAAACATACACAATAGTACCTTATTTACACTAACTAGTTAATCTCTGTTTCATATAACCTTGCCCCACTGAAATGTATCACTCCACGTTCAACTACCTTCCTCCTCACCCTAATTGGCTAATGCTTTCGCGCCATATACCATAGGCGGTGCCTTCCCGCCACATTTAAACCTGCAGTAAACATCATAATAATTGCCGGGAAGATAAATAAAATCATACAAATAAAGATGTGAAGGCATGCAAAAATACAAGTTTATAATGAACTGAGCAAGTTGAAACTGAATGACCGAGCAATGAAACTGAAAGAGTTTATAATGAAAGGCCTTTGGCCTAACAGCAGAGAAATGTTACTTATGTTAGGGAGTTCGTTTCTAAAGAAAAAAACTATGCACACTGACGACGCACAACACTTTTCACGTATTTTCTCCGAGCACGCACTTTTTTATTCCTGCTTTTGCCTGGAGTGGTAAGTTTTCCTGTTTTCTCAATTTCACATTGCGATGTTCCTACGGATCTAACACTCACACCTGTAACTTCAGAACACAGCTGTTCGACTTCACTCACTGACACAGACGGATTCTTCTCTGTGAGTGCATTAAACACATGGACCACACTTCTTTTTTTGCCTGTTTGTAAAGAATTATCCTTGCGATACTTCAGCGAAAAACTGGCGGTAGACTCTGCCATTATACATATAAGTACACGCACAATAAACGATCAATAAGAAATGCTCTCGCACTGGGCACAACACACCGTCGAATGGCGATATATGACTAATCCAGTTCAAAGCAAGGTCAGTGATAAGTCCTATAAACAAATGTCACCACTACCACTTAATCACGTGCTATCGTGCCATGTGCTTGAGAGCAAAGGAACCTTCTCTTTACTTTGTTTAAGAATTAACATGCATTCAGATAAATCAACTCTGTTGCATAATATATTTAATTCAAATAGTTACAAAAATATAAATTTGACAATTCTCTTCCAACATATAAAGATATATCACCATGTTAAATAATGAACTAATTTTTACCGCACGACAGTCATTACCACAACAGCAGCCAATGAGAGATGATTACGTCACGTGACCGTTAAGAGATACGGGGCAAGCTTATGTGAAACAAGGATTAATTACATTAAGGACGGCATTGCACTCGGAGCACAATATCTGTGTGCTCAGCAGACTGTCATTGAATAATAATTGAAGGCAGACCTCCTCATTATTAAAATAAAAGGACAAGTCCATTTTACTGATTTGTCGAACCATTTCCCGATTTTAAACAACTTACTTACTAAATGAATCTTAAATATTTGAAGAACGCACAGAACAAAGAGCCCTCCACCTGTGTGACAAGTTGCCTTGTTACATGGGAGCCAAGCTATATAACAAACTCCCAGCAGAAGTTAAAGTGTCTAGTAACTTAACAAAATTCAAATTTGTCTTGAAATCATATTTAGTTAACAATGTTTTTTATTCACTTGATGAATTTCTAAACTAAGGCTACAACTTCAGAATTTATCATGTGAATGCTAGTTTCTTATTTTACAATACTTATGACTAATACCTACACATTGTATTAGGTGTACAAGACATTATACATTTAGAATAACATCACATAAGTTTTAGTTTCTTCTAATATCTATATATATATATATATATATATATATATATATTAAAATATCCAGCAACTTTAATTGTATATAATTGACGACTTGCCTGTTTTCAACAATGCTTGTAAAACATAAGGTGATAATAAAGTATTATTATTGTTGTTTTAATTATTATTATTTTAATTGTTGTTATTTTAATTATTATTACTTTTGTAAAGCAATAAAACCTGAGAGGAAACATGATCAGTATTTTCCAAGACTGACCTGCGCTAATTGCATCCACATGTCTTTCTGCACCAGTGTTGGACAGATGTCTGGAGCATTTATACAGAGGTTGGCTACAAGTGGTAAACATCTTTCTCATGTTGGCTGCAATGCGAGAACCTGCAGGTTGTCTGCTTGTGCATGCGTACACCTGCACTTAAGGACTTAGAAAATATTCTCGCATCACAAATAGGATACAATTGTACAGAGTGGACTCGACACAAAGTTCCAGTCTTGATCTATATACCTAAGCCCCAAGTGGGGAATCCCCGGGAAGAAGGATGAGGTGAGAGGAGACAGGGTAGTCGACCCAAGGAGCTATGACAGTGCAGAGAGCACGGTCGCTACTATTGACCATTGGAAACTCCCCGACAGGCCAGAATTACCGGTATCCCAACCACTGTGATCCTGTAATGGCCCTGAGACTGTCGTACCGGAGGAAGATATGTTTACCAGGAGCATGTCATGCTGCGCCAAGACTCCAACCAACACTTCTAGCCTGAAAGAGACCACCAAATGAGAGATGATGTGAAATGATAATGGAGATGAAATGGAGGTACAGGAAATCCAGGGGTTGTAATTAATCTACCCAACATTTGCCTGGATACCCGGAAAACCTCCTGAAAAACCCATGGGTTATATAGGCTGGCCACGTGAATTGAATGTGGGCCATAGAGAAAACCGTCTGAGCCATTCTGCTTGGTAACACCACTTCTTTGTAGAACATTCAAATAATGCACCAATTTTGTTTATTGTTTTCTTTGCTAGAACAATACTTTTCCACTTTTACACTTTACCAGTTGTAAACTGTTAACCAGATTACTATGAGTAAGGACTATGATACAGTGAAGCACAATGTTATATTATTAACCAGATGTCTTAACAGATTCTTTACCTGCAACTGGAATGTCTGCTGAAGTTTGTAAATGTTTGGTTTTTTCATATGTTTTGTATATAAATATACGGTACTACGCGGCAATTTTTTTCTAATTCCTTTACACTTTTTTATGTTTTTATATAGAACCATGATTTTTAATATAATTTTACTTTTTTGTGCAATTTCGTGTTGGAGGGCATTCTTTCAACATTATTAATAGTTTGTTTATTTTCTTACTGTGTAATGTAGCCATATTGAAGAATTCAGTGCAGCCAAACTATGCTTGTTTCTCCACTGAAAGCAATGCTGCCAACAGTCTTACTTGTCCCAAAATTACACTAATTAGCAGACTAAATGTATGAGTTCATGGACTGTATCGAACAGGTTCGGCTACTGCGACGAAGTGTGCATGATGTCAAATGACACCAAGTATACTGCAAAGGGGGAAATTACGGTCCTGGTCACGTCGTTTAAATCGACGAATGCAAAATAGGACGACGCAAGACTTCATAGTTCGGACCACTATTACATACAATTAATGCAAATTAATTGCTCTTTCACACTAGCCGTGTGTAGGACGCGCTATGAAAGGGTAGAGGCAGACTGAAAAATTCAATGCCATAGCTGGGATTTGAACCACGGATTTTCTAGTCTCCGTCCAGCTGCTCTAAACCATTGAGCTACTATGGCCAATGTGCCAGCATGACATTAAATTCTCCAACTGACTCATGTTTTTCCTGGTAAACCACTAGGAGACAACTACCTCAATGGCGACTTACTATGCTGTAAGTACTTTAAGGTCCGGGCTTTATAGTTCGGACCACTATTAGGAATGGAAATTAATTGTTCTTTCATACTAGCCTTATGTAGGATGCACTATGAAAGGGTAGAGCCTGACTGAAAAATTCAATGCCATAGTCGCATCCTGTTCTTTTGTTTAATCGCCTCACGGATAGCCTGAGGTAAAGGATCGATATTCAATCTGTTAGGTTTTGATTTTGGGGAAGAGCTCATGATAGCAGTAGTCAGTTGGGAGGTGAAAAGCTCAACCATGGTGTCTATCTTTTCTGGAGTTTGGCATGGCTGCTGCGGGGGCTGGATTTGTTCCAATCGTATCGAAAACTCCTCCCAATTGGTATTTCGTGGGAGTGGGAATCCTCAAGGAACTTTGTAGTTGGGCTTACCAGGGAAGGATAGGAGGATGAGGTAATGATCTGAAGATAGACCAGAAACTGTGGAGAGGGTAAGGTGCTGCCGCATATTGCGGACTAGGGCGAGATCAAGCCAGTCAGGTGGTCTCCTGTCTCAATAGTGAAATGTAGGTTGGTTTGGAGCTGTAGCGGAGATAGCCGTAGATGCTACGAAGTTGTGGAGGGAGCGCCCACGATGGTTGGTAATGGAGGAGTTCCAGTTGCAGAGCTTCTTTGCAGATCAATGCCACATATCTTCTGGTTGCCGTCCAGTGGCTTTTTGAAACAAATTGTAGTACTACGCAGCAGCTCTGCACTTGTTTACTTGCTCTCAGCTGACCTGTCTTTCCCTATATGGACTTGTCCATATAGCACTGCACATTACTCTCCATCTGTCAAGATATATGAATGCACCTATAGCTACTGGAACAATTTTGAGATTCCTACAATGAAGCAAACTGTGCTATGAAGGAAACATGATATTTTTTATTGTTTACAGAACAGTAACATGTGCAGTATTCACCAGGGAGGACAAGGTAGTATCAGGTTCTGATGATCGAACTGTAAAGGTATGGGACCTGCGCAACATGCGCTCTCCTCTTGCTACAATCCGTTCCGACTCTGCAGCAAACCGTCTCTCAGTATCCAACACAGGAGTTGTGGCCATTCCTCATGATAACAGAAATGTCAGACTCTTTGATCTTGGAGGACAACGCCTTGCCAGGTTGCCAAGAACGAGTAGACAGGTAACATCCAAATTATTATTAAAACTATTTATAGTTAGTTTTTGACTTCCATTTTATTAAAATAAAATATAGTTGTCATTTATCTTTTTAAGAAAATTGATAAACTTTCCGCAGAGACTAATAAATATGTAAAGTATGAGGCTATTAACAGTGAAGCAAACAAATATATACAAATTAAATTTAAAGAGAGTTTATTGAATTTAATTTATCATAACACTATTTTCAACACTTCCAAGAAAGGAATTGAAATATATACAATATAATAATTTGTAACTTAAAAACTAGTTTCTTGTTTTACAATACTTATTACTAATACCTACACATTGTATTAGGTGTACAAGACATTATACATTTAGAATAACATCACATAAGTTTTAGTTTCTTCTAATATCTGTATATATATTAAAATATCCAGCAACTTTAATTGCATATAATTGACGACTTGCCTGTTTTCAACAATGCTTGTAAAACATAAGGTGATAATTTGACTAGGATTGCAATTTTGTGAATAGTTTATTCACATCTTCAGCTTGAACCATCAATAATCTCGTTGCCAACATTACACTCGCTAGATGTCACTATGTTTTTGTCAGTACTAACAAAATCTGAAAATGAAACAAATTTTAAAACAGAATCGACTGTCGGTATTTCAAAATTCACTACGCGATGTTTATTTTTTAAAATAAATATCTTTTCCCAAACCATTAAATCTATTGGACCATTTAATTGTTTTAATAATTTAACTTCAGGATTTATTTCATGGTTAAATGACCAAAAATGATCTGATACGGCCGATTTATCAGTCTGTTTGTACTTAATGTTACAAAAAAAATTTTAAAGCAAAAATTACTAAAATTACTAAATTTATAAGATAAAGCTATAAAATTCACATTAGAAACTGAAATAAATGGATTGCTTCCTTTTCTAGATCTAAAGATAATAAGAAATAATAATAAGTTAAACTTTGGTATTTATAGGAAGTCTACTCTTATCAATAATTATGAGGGCTGTTCAATAAAGAGTGGTCATAGCTTTTTTACGGTCATAATTTTTCGCGCTAAAATTCAATCTTATGTTCTATTACCTTAATGTGAAACAAACATGCCGTAGTAGTTTTATTGTTGGTACTCCTGGTTCCCGCCTGTGAGAACCAGGCAATTTCAGACATGTTCAGTATCACCTACCGCTGTAATGGCGGTAACACGCGAGGAACAATATGCGACTGTGAAATTCTGCTTTCGTCTCAACAAATCTTCAGTTGAGGCCTATACAATGTTACAGGAGGCCTATGGAGAGTCTGTTCTTCACTACAGCACAGCTCGAAGGTGGTTTAAAATGTTTAAAGAGTGGAGACAATCAGTTTCAAAGGAAGGTGGACCCGGTGCTCCAGTTACTGCTCATATGAAAGAAAACATCAACACTGCTGCTGCCATTGTGAGAGAGATTCGATGAATTACCTTAAGATCACTTTCTGAAATACTGAACATTTCATTGGGTGCCACCCACACGTTGGTGACAGAAACATTACACATGAGACATGTTTGTGCGCGATGGGTTCCAAGACTGTTGATTCCGGAACAAAAGGACATTCGCATGCATATCTGCATGCAGTTAAATTTGATGTTAGAGGAAGATCCAGAGTTTCTTTCAAACTTAATCACTGCAGATGAAACTTGGCTACATCATTTTGATCCTGAGAGCAAACAGCAAAGCTAAATGTGGAAATCTCCTTCATCATCAACCCCCAAAAAGCAAAAGTGGTTGCTTCTGCTGGGAAAGTTATGGTCATCTCATTCTTTGATATTCATGGAATGGTTTATCACCATGTTGTACCTGCACACACATCAGTAACTGGACAATACTACAGGGATATTCTGAAAACATTGCAAGTCCATATCAGGTGCAAAAGACCACATTTCCATGAAGCAGGCTGGATGCTGCACCACGATAATGTGCAGCCGTATATTGCCAATGTTGTTGCTGAATATCTTGCAAAAATCAACATGAAGTGCATTCCTCACCCTCCCTATACTCCGGATTTAGTACCATGTGACTTTTTTCTGTTCCCTAACTTGAAGAAACGCCTTCATGGGAGGCATTATCCATCATCAGAAGCAATGGTGAAGGCTGCGGAGGCGATTTTGAAGAATCTCTCAAAAAATGGTTTCCAGCATGTCTTTGAAGACTGGTAGAAACGCTCGGACAAGTGCATCGCATTCAGGGGAGACTATTTTGAGAAGGACCATCAAAATTATAAGGATGAGTAAAGGGACATTGTAAAAAAAAATTTGATCATTCTTTATTGAACAGCCCTCGTACATAAAAAATAAGTTTTAACTCTTTTTCATATAAATTTGCTGTTTTCATTAGTTTGATTTATATATTAATAAATATACCTCTGAAAAAAGAGGAATTTAATAAAGAGTATAAACATATTAGTAATACTGCTTTAATTAATGATTTTAATAAAGACTTTATACATAAAAAAATTGAAAAATTTAAATATCATAAAACTGTTAATGATATTTCTACCCTTAAAATAACAGAAGACGATTATAATAAACATTTTCGAAAAGTTTTAAGGAGTTTGGCATAACTTTAGTTCCTCAAAAGATAGTATCAAAAATGTACTGCATTTCTCTAAAAAAAGATAAAATTCCTAATAATAAAAAAATCTGGTATTTATCAATTTAATTGTTTCGATTGTGATAAAGTTTATATTGGAAAGACAAAACGTAATTTAGAAACCAGAACGAAAGAACATTTTCGTAACATTAAGTACAAATAGAACTGATAAATCAGCCATAGCAGATCATTTTTGGTCATTTAACCATGAAATAAATCCAGAAGTTAACTTTTTAAAACAGTTAAATGGTCCGATAGATTTAATGGTTTGGGAAAAGATATTTATTTTAAAAAATGAACATCGCTTAATGAATTTTGAAATACCACCAGTCGATTTTGTTTTTAAATTTGTTTCATTTTCAGATTTTTGTAGTACTAACAAGAACATATCAACATCTAGCGTTTGTAACGATGACAACAGCTTTGTTTCCGGCTGAAGCTAAGTTTACATGAAATAGCGATCCTGGAGAATTTATAAGAATTATCATAATTTCTTATAAGATAAGTGAAGTTTTAAGTTACAAATTATTATATTTGTACATATGGATTGTAGGTATTTCAAAATTCATGACACAATTTCTGTTTTTTAAAATAAATATTTTCTCCCAAACCATTAAATTTATTGGACCATTTAATAGCTTTAATAATTTAACTACAGGATTTATTTCATGGTTAAATGACCAAAAATGATCTGCTACGGCTGATTTAACAGTTTGTTTATACTTAATATTGCTAAAATATTCCTTCATTCTGGTTTCTAAATTACGTTTGGTCCCTCCAGTCTAAACCTAGTTGCAATATACACAATTAAATTGATAAATGTCAGAATTTTTATTATCAGAAATTTTATTTTTTTAGAAAAATTTATAATTTTTTTTACATTTATTTTGAGGAACCAAAGTTATACCAAATTTGTTTATTAGTCCTAGGATGGTAAGTAAATTTGTTAAAATTATAATCCTCCTTTAAAATTTTAAGGGTAGAAACATCATTTATATTTTTTTGATATTTAAATTTTTTCAATCTTTTTTTTTTTTTTTTTTTGTATAAAATCTTTATTAAAACCATTAATTAAAGCCGTATTAATAATGTGCTTATATTCTCTATTAAATTCCTCTTTACTCAGGGGTATACTTATTAACTTGTAAATCAAACTATTAAAAACAGCAAATTTATGTGAAAAAGGTTTAAAACTTATTTTTTATGTAATTATCAATACAATTAGATTTCCTATAAATGCTAAAGTTTAGTTTATTATTACTTATTATCTTTAGATCCAGAAGAGGAAGACATCCGTTAATTTCAGTTTCAAATGTGAATTTTACAGCTTTATCTTGTTAATTTAGAAGTTTTAAAGCCTCATTTATGTTTTTTCCTTTCATGGAAGTGTTGAAAACTGTGTTGTAGTAAATTGAATTTAAACGTGAGTTGATTAATGACACTAAACAACACTTTTAAATTTCCCGGAACATGTTTCAGAGACTTAGCCTCCATTGTCAACCAGACATCGACTGGTTCTCATTGGTTTAGTTGACGATATTTTGTCATAGGTCTTTTCTGGTGGCGGTTCGAGGAACTTGCTGAACATATCTTTCTGGGGGATGTCGAAATTGAATACTTTGCTCCTATTTTTTGAAATGAAGATTTGTTCCCATGTGGACAGTTCTTCTTTTCCTGTTGTATGTTTTAGTAGTTTTGGTTCTGGATTTATGTTATGGCTTCTTTCCCAGAAATGCGTGGCAACTGCTGATTTTTCTAATTGTTTATATTTTATGTTCTTAAAGTGTTCCTTTGCTCTTGCTTCTAAATATCTTTTGGCTTTTCCAATATAAATTTGACAACAGTCACAGCATTCAGTTTGATGTATACCAGATTCGTTTGTTAAATGGAATGGCATTTTTGATGTTTGAGCATATTAGGTTCTTTAAGGAGTAATGGTTGATGGTGCTAATTGAATGTTTTGTTTTTTGAAGAATTTTTTGAATTTATCAAAGGCCCATGGGTGGAAAGTGAATTTTTTGAAGGTCATTTTAGTTTGATATTTATTTGTACAGTTTCCATTACATTTTCACTACAAAAACTTTAACATTGAACATGCCATATTATACCTCCTGTACAAATACACGATATTGCTGACCCTAAGATTCACTTTACTCGCTTTACATATTTACAGGCTTTATATTGGGAAGCTAGGGGGAAAATGATGCAAATCAACTAATCCCTAGTGCCATTAGTCAACAACAACAACAGATTTACTCGCTGACTCAGGTCCCCTGGCCATAACCCTTTGGTTTTCCTGAGCAGCTTGTGTCATTTCTTCTTTTACTCTAATCCACTTTTCTCTTATCCTATATAAGAAATCTCCTACACATCTATTTTTCTTTTCTCCCGTCCCCGTTAACATGCGTACCGCCAATATCTCTTTACTCACGCTGTCCCATTTCTTATCCCATATTTTTCTTCTGTAATTTGTTAGCTCCTTACATTCTATCAGGTAATGAACAGTGCTCTCTTCATCCCCACAAAATTCACATATCCCTAGCTCATTACTTCTCAACCCTTTTAGATATATTATTCCTGCTCTCATCCATGCTATGCCTTCTCTTCCAGTTTTGTCACATTGATCTATATATTTTTCCCTACCCCATTCTGTCTTTAATTGCTTATAAAATTTCAAAGATTTCTTCTATACTTTCCCTTATCTCTTGCCTATCTATCTCTTGTACCCTGGTTCTTACTTCCTTCCAAAAATCACTATAATTTGTCTCCTCTGTTCTCCATAGATCTCCCATGCCTATCTTTAATATCATTCTTTCCTATTCCGACCACCAACTATTTGTATTTTTAATGCTTTTCTGTTGCTTCATGCACAGATTCAATAATTCCTCCTTTCTGCCCCATTTTAGTTTCTGTAGCTGAGAGGGTTGTGGTTTTCTTTAATAGCTTCTTCTTTTTTGCTAAGTTCACTTTTTTGTCTACTAATGATTTGGGAAAGTCATTTTTTGTACTATTCCAATTTTTTTTTAGTATTCTTCTGCTGTGAGAGGGCTGTTGACCATTGTGTGTGTTAAACTATTAAAGATTGCCTGTTTGTGGGATCTTGGGTTGTAGCCATTAGCTTTTATGTAGTTGTCTGTCTGTGTTGGTTTTTTGTAAATGACAAAGTTTATTCTTTTTTTATTTCTGATTACTTTTAGATCCAAAAATGGTAAATACTCGTCTTTTTCTATTTCTACAGTGAACTTGATGCTTTTTTCTTGGATATTTAAAAGTTTTAGTGCATCACTAATGTGTTTTTTTGGTACTATTGCAAAGATGTCATCTACATATCGTTGCCAGAGTTTGAACATCCAAGGGAAACCTTTGGTGATCCTTATTTCTAATGCACTCATATACAGATCAGCCAGGAAGGGTGATAGGGGGTTGCCCAATGCTAAACCTGAAGTTTGATGGAAATATTTTGTATGAAACTGGAATAAAATTTGTTCAATACATATTTGGTTAGTTCAATGTAATCTGAAATTTCAGGTGTTTAGTGTCATTAATTGAACCATTTTTAAATTTAACATCATTTATGTGTTTATCTGCCTTTTATGTATTACTTTTAATTTCTGCAGGACTAGTTTCATTTGATGTTTTCTATTATTCCAGGGCCATCGTCGAATGGTAAGCTGTGTAGCATGGGCTGACGAGGCATCAAACCTTTCCTGTAACCTTTTCTCTTGTGGATTTGACCGTTTGGTCCTCGGTTGGACTGTACAATCTTGCAAAGATACTTAGTCCTACTTAAAAACCCCAAAACATGTACATATTGTAATAAAATTGTGAATCTTGAAGAAAGTATAAATCCTCTGTCATTTTAGAGCTACTTAATGCCACTTGTTAAAAACAAAAATAATAATATACACACTTTTAACACTAATGTGAGAAAGAACTTAATGTTGGTATCTGTGATACTTCAGAAAAACTGAAATGGATGCAACAGAAAGAATTCAGAAGTTTTCTAGCAGTTGAATGAAACTGAAACGTAAGCTCCTTGTAGATGATCATACTTGATTTTTAATGGAAGTGTTTGTAATTTGACAAGACAGGACAAGACTTGACAATGTTTACATGTTCCTTTTGCCAAAGTAAAACTTGTTTGGAACACATTAGTGTCAAAGTATACCAAGTTACAATGAAATATTGCTTATGTAATATTGTATAACATTTTTACATCTTATGATCCTTTAATTCATTAGAATTAAGGAATACAGTGGAAATAAGATGAATTGATAGCTATTATCTGCATCAAATCCTCCGCATATGGCAATAACCAATAGGAGAGAGCTGCAACGTAGTCATATCATGCACTTGTGTGTGAGAGGGACAGCAATACCCCCTTTTTTTTTTGCGTGTAATTTACCTCCTCCAACGTACAGTCATATCAGACGATGAATGGAATGGGCGAAATGATGCTCAAATGAGCCCAGGGTCCATAGAGCTTAGAGCTACCTAAAATTCGTCTTTCAGGATAAGGGTAAACCCCAGCAAAAACCTTATCCAGGTAACTCACTCTGACCGATATTCGAACTTGGGACCTCTTGAACGTGAGGCAGACAGGTTACCATCTATGCTACCGAGGCTGGCAAACGATACTGTCGCGGCAACAACCATAAAAGATTTGGCGGAAATAGACAACAGAAGGATAGTGCTTCATGGAGATAAAGAGCTTGCATAAGCAGATAAACATAGTGCCGGAGATAAGACTTACCGACACAGATAGGTGAGGTAAATGGAAATTTCTAGTGACTTCTTGATTGATAGAGATATTTTGGTTTCTGGTTTGTTTTAGAACAGTCTAGAAATTATCATTGAGGTATTTAAGGGAGTGACGACTTGCTAAGGGGGGGTTGTAAGCAGTAAGCAGCTGAGCTGATGTTGTAAACACATGTAATCAGAACACTGTTTGTTATTGTCATCGACCTTGGTAGATTGTGTTGTGTATGTGACGTAATGTTGTTACGTGAGAACTGAACTCTGTATTTCTACGGAAATAAAGAACATTTGGCATATCTGCAACTCGGACTTTTAATTCTACGAACCCACAAAGTCACAATACTAACATACATGCGTGTTATCAAGAGCCATTAAGCACATCTGTTTAAAATCCAGATAAAATTATGTGCGATTGGAGGAATTTAGTAACAGTGATGTCAAAATTATTCTCTGTTTCATATAACCTTGCCCGGCTGAAATGTATCACTCCGCGTTCAACAACCCTCCCCCTCGCCCTAATTGGCTAATGCTTTCGCGCCATAGGCCATAGGCGGTGCCTTCCCATCACATTTAAAACTGCAGTAAACGTCAAATGCCAGGAGATAGCTAAAATCATGCAAATAAGTATATGAAGGCATGCAAAAATACAAGTTTATAATGAAACTGAACTCACGCGTTATGGAGAATCTGGTAATGGAGTAATCCCCTCCATCTCGGATTCGTATTCTGATTCTGCAGTAACAGTTTCGCTGTCGGAACTCTCCGTAGGGTTTATAATTATGCTCTCTATTACGTTGTCGACGATGCCATCCAGCTCCCACATTTTGTTTTCTTCTTTGAGCACATGATGAATAGCCTTTTTCCATGTTTCGTCGCTGATCTCCGAAAATGCTGTGGTAAGCAATGGCCTGATATCATTCAACTTAAATGTTCTATTGTTTCTCGCTACGAATCCTTTAATTTGGCTCCAAATAAGCTCAATTGGATTTAAAATCCAGTGATATGGTGGAAGCCTGAGTACCTCATGACCAGCTGACCTTGCCATTTCATCGATTACGTATTTATCACAATCGCTGGCATGCTTTACTACAAGTTCCAGTAGTTCTGCCTTAATAAGGGATTCATTTACAACTTCATTTTTTGCACGCAGCCACTCAATAATGTCTTGTTTCTCCCAGGATGTATTTGGTTTCTTTTCGACACGAACGCTGTGGTAAGGAGCATTGTCCATCACAATTATGCTGCTTGGTTCCAGTTTTGCTAACACACTCGCAAACCACTGCTGAAACACATGTCCATTCATATCTTCATGGTAATCACCGGTTTTCTTTGACTCAAACAGTAGTAGACTATCTTCCACAAAACCACTATCACTTCCTATATGAGTGACAATCAGTCTTCGTCTTTTCCACTGGGATTTTTTAAACCAGAAGACATACCTTGCAAAAATGCTTGTCTTTCAGTCTTAATAGTCGAGTCACGCCATAGTTTACTTGTCGTAAGCCCTTCATTCACCCAAGTCTCGTCTAGGTAGTATATTTTGCGATTTGTATCCCAGTATTGTCTGATTGTCCTTAAATAACGTCTTCGCCACACAGCAATATCGCCTCTGTCTCTCAGTACATTTTTCTTGCCCCTTTTTTCATTCACAAACCCCAGCTGTATAAGCAATCTATACAGACTAGATCTGCTGAAATTTGGTAAATCTGCATCCTCATTTACAGCAGACAAAATTTTATTTATGTTAGGGAGTTCGTTTCTAAAGAAAAAACTATGCACATGACGACGTACAGCGGTTTTAACGAACTCATCGCATTCTCCGAGCACGCGCTTTTCTTTATTCCTGCGTTTGCCTGGAGTGGTAAGTTTTCCTGTTTTCTTAACTTCACGTCGCGATGTTCCTATGGACCTAACACTCACACCTGTAAGTTCGGAGCACAACTGTTCGACTTCCCTCACTAACAAAGACGGATTCTTCTCTGCGAGTGCATTAAACACATGCAACACAATTCTTTTTTCACCGCTTTGTAATGGCTTACCCTTACGATGCTTCAGCGAAAAACTGGCGGTAGACTCTGCCATTATACATATAATAAGTACATGCGCAATAAACGATGGATAAAATAACGTATCTCTCGAACGCGCACAGTACACCTTCTAATGACAATACATGACTAATCCAGTTCAGAACAAGGTCAGTGATAAAACTCATATAAACAAATATAAACAAATATATGTAATTCACTACCGCTAAAGCACGTGCTCTTGTGTAATCAGAAAGGCAGGCCTAGATGCAAAGGAACCTCCTCTTTACTTTGTTTAAGAATTAACATGCATTTCAGATAAATTAACTCTGTTGCGTAATATATTTAATTGAAACAGTTATGAAAGTAAATATTTGACAATTCTCTTTCAACATATAAAGATATATCACCATGTTAAATAACAAACTAATTTTTACCGCGAAACAGTCTCTACCAAACAGCAGCCAATGAGAGGAGATGAGGTCACGTGACCGTTAAGAGATTATCGGGCAAGCGTACGTGAAACAAGGTATAGTTGAAAAAACTGTTTGTAGTCGGTTTTTTGACACTTTGTTGCTTACCTTTTTATATTATTAAGGGACTAGTTTTGGAGGCTGTCGCCTCCATTTTCAACTTCTGTCCAACTTGGATAATGGTTGAAAATGGACTTGATGGCTTCTGAAACTAGTCCCTCAATAATATAAAAATGTAAGTGACAAAGTGTCCAAAAACCAACTACAAATAGTTTCCCCCCCCCAAATAAAATGTTGCTATTTGGTAAAACCAAATAAATGGCAATAGAAATTAATGTACCTAATTATTCAAGGAAGATGGCGAGGGGCTTGTCGTCACTGTGGCAAACATCCTCACCATCATCATGTCACTTGTGGCAATGCTTTCGTCCAGAAACTCGTAGTTTGTACACTCTGTGAAGGAATTTCAATCTTGATGTAACAGTGTTACTTCTATCTATAAGGAATTTACAACCGTCATTGTTTTTCTTATATCTGAAGCATCATTTTTTCAGAATTCTTAAGATATAAGAAGTAGAACCTTTCTAAGATATTTTTTCACTTAAAGAAGTCATAATCTTTTGGCAGTACAAAATTTGCCACAGTCATAAAACTCCAAAGCTGTTCTATGAACTACATGTTTTTTAAAATCGTGTAAGTGCACTGTTCTTTTTGGTACACTAATGTGTGGTGAGACAAAAACTTTAGCAGAACCTGACTCACATCTTTTTACCTCTGAGCTGATCCGAGCAGTTAAATCCGGACACTTTTTAAAGTGAAGTTAGTAGCTTTCTCTGTCATTTCAGATTCTTTTGAAAAACTGATACACTGTATAAAGAACCTGTTGTGCTTGACTAATTAGCAACATGTGCAAACCTTTACAATTATTTAGTAACTGCACATTAACTTCTTTTTTCCCGTGGTCAGAATATTTAAGGATATACTAAGAGAACGGGGAAGTGTAACAAGATAGTTGCAAAGTTATGATCATCTTTCTCTCTCAGTTCAAAGTTGCTTCATTTCTGACCAAATACGAGGGTAGGTCAAAAAGTAATGCCTCCTACTTTTTTTCTCTTTTAATTGCAAAGAAAATTGAATCCAATTTACATAGCTTGAAAACTACAACATTGACGATTAATTTGTCACTATTCAATGTAATCTCCGTCCTTTTTCATAATTTTGGTCCACCTTTTAACTAGGGCATGTATTCCAGTGTGGTAAAACACACGGTCTTGCTTCCTAAGCCATTGACGCACGGACGTTTTCACAGCTTCTTCATCTTGAAAATGAATCCCAAGATGAGCTTCCTTTAGTGGCCCGAACAGATGGAAGTCTGATGGTGCCAGGTCAGGGCTGTATGGGGGGGTAGGGTAAGACTTGCCATCCCAATTTCTCAATTTCTGCAGTGATGTAACGGCTGGTGTGTGGTCTTGCATTGTTATGCAAAAGAAGAGCATCCGCCATAGTTTTTGTTGGGCGAACTCGGCGAAGATGTGCTTTCAGTTTTTTGAGAGTTCTGACGTATTGGACAGAATTTATTGTGCATTCCTGCTCCAAAAAATCAATCATAAGCACACCCTCTGCATCCCAAAACACTGTCGCCATAACTTTCCCTGCCAACCGCTGAGTTTTGAATTTTTTTTTTCTTCGGTGACATTGTGTGATGCCATTCCATTGACTGCCTCTTTGATTCAGGTTCAAAAAAATGAACTCATGTTTCGTCTCCAGTAACAATTTTTTCCAGAAACTCCTCTCCCTCCAAATTGAAGCGCTGTAAGTGTTCGGAGGCTATTGTTTTCCTTGTTTCTTTGTTTTGGGCGGTTAACATTCTTGGTACCCAACGTGAACAAACTTTTGAGCAACCCAGTTGTTGAATAATTGTCATAACACTGCCTTTACTGAGGGAGGTAATGGATACAATTCACCTGTTCTTACCCGGCGATCACCACGAATGTTGTCATCGACTCACTGAATGTTGCATGGAGTCACTGGAGGAATTTAGTAACAGTGACATCCAAATTAATTAATAAAACCGCTGTAATCAGTTTTAGTAATGTTAATTGCATTCATTTTTAACTGTTCCTTTGGTGATAGTGCATGGTGCTATCACTGTCCAGCAAGCCTTATCAGGTTGAATGTACTAGGGAACTTTGTTTTCCATCGAGTATGCAACAACAGTTTTTTTCTGGTGGTTTATTCTAAAACTTTCTGGCAGCAAAATTGAGAACCTGCATATTAGTGTAGTGGTTTGGTTGTCATTTAAATTTTAAAAGCATTGTATATGCCTTTTAAGGGCGGGGTGCACAACTCTCAGTAAAATTATGTATCTCATACATGAGAGTCCCTAGTGGTTTATCGGAAAAAAACATGAGTCCACTGGAGAATTTAATGTCATGATGGCACGTTGACCATGGTAGTTCAATGGTTAAGAGCAACCGGACAGAGACCAGGAGATTCGTGGTTCAAATCCTGGCTGTGGTATTGAATTTTTGGAGAAAGGTTCTTTTGTGCGATGCAAGAATATTTTCTAAGTCAAATGGTTCATGTATACACATGCACAAGCAGACAACCTGCAGTCCTCGTGTTGCAGCTAACATGAGAAAGATATGTAACACTTGTAGCCAACCTCTGCAAAAATGCCCCAGACATCTATCCTACACCGGTGCAAAAGGGCATGTGGATGCGATTAGCGCGGATCAGTTTTGGAAAATACTGACCATGTTTTCTTTCAGGTTTTACTGCTTTACAAAAATAGGCTTGCTGTCCAGCAAAAGTGCCAATTGTACTGTTAGCAGTGAAGGCTATTTGTTCTGTGCATTTTTCAAATATTTAAGATTTCCAGTACGTTGTTGAAAATCGGAAAATGGCTCGACAAATCAGTAAAATGTATGAGCTCGCAGACTGGTTCGGCTACTGCCGCGAATTATGCCCGATTTAAATTGACGTTAACAAATGTAACGTAAAAATTATCACAGCACTAACACTAATGTTAAATTTAAGTACTTCTTAGTGTTAGTTTGCTAGGTAATTTAGAAACAAGTAAGACTGTTGGCAGCATTGTGTTCAATGGAGAAACAAGGATAGTTTGGCTGCAATGAATTCTTCAATATGACTACATATGCAATAAGGAAATAAACAATAACGTGAAAAGAATGCCCTCCAACACGAAATTGCACAAAAAAGTAAATAAATTATATTAAAAATCATGGTTGTATATAAAAACATCAAAAAGTATGAAGAAAAAATCGCCGTATCGCATATTAGAAAGAAGAGCCATATTTTTCAGTCTGTACTTGGCTAGTGTGAAGGAAACGGTTAATTTCCATTTATTAATAAATTTATATATCTATATGTCATTTAAGTACATCATGCCATACTAAAGCACTGTAAATTTTGGTTATCTTTTATCTTAAGGATGTTGGTATTCTGGATATTGTGACTCTTTGAGTTCGTAAAATTAAAAGTTGAGTTTGCAGAAATTCAAAATGCTTTTTATTTCCATAGAAAGACACTTGTACAACTCTGATATCTGCAGAATGATGTAACACACACGAATGCAACCTTCGAGGCCGTCTGCCTCACGTCCATAGACAACTGCATTCACTCACTCCTGCTTCGCTGCACGACTGACTTGCAAGCCTCCTTGTTCCTTATTTATACACAAGCCACTGTTTCTTGAGGTTGGCAAAGCCACGCGATCTTTCGAGGCGGCAGGCGAAGGAGAGAGAACTGTCCAGGTGTCTCTTTGGCTCTTTCTCTCCCCGCCCCATCTCTCCTCGGCAAGAGCCAGGCATTCATCCATGTGTGGGCGTGGCTTGCTTGCTATCTGTCTCTTTCACTCCCCGCTTCTCTCTCTCTCGCCAAATAATAAGTGCCTCACAACCATATCTTTCCAGAAAATCAATAGTGTGACAGTTCTTTATCATACTGCTTGTATTCAACATTCCAGTTCAAAACTAGCATTCCAACATGTAAACTTGGTGCTGTATTGTTACGTTCATATTGTTCTTTACCAGCATTGCATCATACTCCGTCCATTTTATGTGCACAGGTTTGAAGGATACCTCAATGGTACCATGTTGTAAATTCTGTATAAGAATCTGTTGGGAGCTGAAATCTCATGTGACATCAACCCTAGCATTTCACCTGCCATTGATGGTAAAAATACCACACTGTTGGATGGCAGCATGCAGATGTAACTGTAGACTCGCTTCAGAGAGTGATGTTATACATTAAAGAGCAAAAGACACACTTAAAAATGAACACGATATAATTCAGAAATCTGCTTAGGAATTTCTGCCCTCTTCTTCATTTTCTGGTAATTCACAGAGCCCACAATGTGTAATCATGGTCAGCTATTGTATAATTTAATCAGCCTCTTGCTTCAGCCATTGCTTTCAGCCTTGTTGCAGACTTTGTTGTACACTAAACTCTCGTTAATGCAGCCATTCCTTGCAGATGTGGGTGCTGGATTAGTAGAAGTACCAGATTATTGATTTGATAATGTTTGGCTATACATTGTATCTCATTACTCCAAAGATACATTAATTTTTATACAAAACTTTGGTGTGTACATACAGTATCACTTGCTATGAAACTTGTCCCAAATTTTTAGTTGCTGCAATGATGATACGTGACGGAAGCATGCTTAATCACACAACCGCTTTACAAGCATTGCATTGCTCCTGTGACTTTGTGGGGTCGTGAGTCCAGGTTACAAACACCAAAAATTGCACTTTATTTCCGTAGAAATCAATCTGTTCATCAGCAGTCCAGAATTACGTCACATACACAATACAACTTGCAAGGTCATCGACCACAAACACAGAGCTGTTTATGCACGCAAGTTCAATTACCGATTGACTGACTTTTTGCCGGGCGGGCTGCCTTTTTATAGATTACTCACATTCCAGAAATTTCTCAAACAGTCGAGATGCGGCTAGAACAAAGAACTAGAACTCTCGAGAAATCCGTCTCTTCTCTTCCCCCCCATCCCGCCGTTTTGGTAAGCTTTTATCTACACACTATACTGCCCATTCCTTTGAATGCCTTGTCACGCAGCCTGGATCAACAAAGCGATAGTACTCTAAGCATGTAGTTGGTTCAGTTTATCCGTAACATGTTTCCTTTTAGAAGCCATTGTAAGGGAATCCACAAATTCAATAACAGGAAAAACAACAATTAAATCATTGACACATTGTTGCGAGTCATTACTATGCGAGCTACAGGAGGCCAATGTGGACCTGATTACTGAGGGTCAGATAAGCAAGAGTTAAGTGTATTTCACTGACTAAAGCCTTCAAAGCATTTTCAGATATTTGACCATATAGACTAAGTCAAAGACTTCAAAAATTTTGGAAGCAATTTGACACAAAAAAAAAAAAAAAAAAAAAAAAAAAAAAAAAAAAAAAGCAGTGGCAGGTGTTGGATCATGTACAAGGAGCTTTATACAGAAGGAATAGAAATTTTGTTTTAACTGGAATCCAATTTTTGCACACAACAAAGTCCTCTATAGTAACAAATGTAAATTTCTCTGCAAAGACCTCAGTGCTATCTTAGGTTCAGTCACAATAAAGAAGTTTTTTGTGGTTCAATGATGGATTCTCTTTACCCTAGTTCCAACAGGGAACCTTCTCATGAGTATTATTGGTCATCTGTTGGCCAGCCTACAGCCTTCTCCACTTCCCTTCACATTTTCAGTCTTTTGAAGAGGTAAAAGCAGAATTGTTGAATAGGGCAATAATGGAAGACACGTGTGGAACATATATACAGTTGCTGCAGTGGTAATCTTTTACACTTTAAATACAGAAAAATTTAATATTCTGGAAAATCAAATTGTTTGTCTAATAACAGGAGCTGTCAAAACTACCCAAGTACTTGCTCTAGAAATTGTAACAAATAATCCAAGCCTTGAAGTTGACATTGAAAAAGCAGTCATCATACAATATGAAAAAGTAATCTGACTACCTTACAAGGGTCCTTCAATAAATAACCAAAATAATTTTTTAATTAACACAAAATGGCTTTATTTCACTAACATTTACCTACACACATTTGAAGTATTCTCCCTCTGATGAAATACAATTATTCCAATGATTTACCCATTGTTCAAAACACTCATTGAACCCATTTTTGGACAGTCTGTTCAGGATACCCATGACAACATTGTTCAACTCTTTATCACTTTGAAAATGGCGACCACGAAGCTCATGTTTCGCTTTAGGGAAGAGGTGAAAATCGCATGGTGTGAGATCCGGAGAATAAGGTGGATGAGGCATGATCTCAATGCCTATTTCTGCGATGACATCTTGAGTTGCACAAGCTCGGTGAGCAGGGGCATTATCTTAATGCAACATCCATCCTCTCCTTGCGAGATCTGGTCTTTTTCTTCAGTGGCCCCTTCAGTACGTCACAATAGTAAGCAGCAGTTCCTGTGTGTTGTTTAGTTACAACATGATCATACAGGATGCCCTGTTTGTCAAAGAATATGAGATGCATGACCTTTCCTGCACTTTTCTGAACTTTTGCTTTCTTAGGCCTAGGGCTCAATAAATGTTTCCATTGTGAACTCTCCTGTTTTGTTAACGGGTCGTAATGGTGGAACCAACTTTCATCAGAAGTGATGACCCTAATCAGAAAGTCTGGCTCCCGTCGTAAACTTCCGAGCCATTCTTGACACGTCATGACACGTGAGCCTTCTGTTCGTCCTTCAGCACGTGCAGTACCCATTTCACTGCAACTTTTCGATAGCCAAGATCATTGCGAATTATGTCGTCTAAAGTTCCAACTAACAAATGCATTATGTCTGCAACTTTCGAAATTGTTATGTGATGATCTTCTTGCACAATTGCATTAATGTTGACTTCCGTTTTTGCTATTACGGGTCTACCAGGGCATGGAGAATCTTGGTCTTCATGACCCCCTTTGAAACGTTTATACCACTCAAAGACTTGTGCTTTGCCTAAAGCTTGGTCCTTGTATGCTTTCTGCACAATTTCAAAGGTTATGTTAGATACATTACTGTCTACCTTCCTCATGGATCAGTTTTTGCAAAATCTGAATTTTTGTCTTAACGCGAATAGAGATTGATTAGGTTACTGCTCGTCACACACCACTTAGGGGGAATGCCATACGACAACACTGCAGGACTCTGAATGGTTGCTCACCTTGTAGCGCTCAAGGATAAACATCTTATTTGAAACACATAATAGTACAATGTGGCTATACACACTGCATCAAACATACGAATTACCAGCAGTAATGTTTGCAATTTATGCTGGGGTTCATAGACTTGTTGGTGTTGACGCTAAGTGACAGTTTTAATATGGCAATTATAAATAGGACTATAATGTATTTCAGAAGTGTGCAATCATTTGGAATTCCCATTTATTGTGAGAAAGAGAGATGGCTTGCAGCTTATTTCTTTTTACTGCTAGATTTTAAATGCTGTTGTTAAAAGGTGTTAATTGTATACTTAACAATACAAAGGTGCCAAGGAGTTACCATCAGGGCATTAGGTATTTTTAAGATTCGTGAAATGGCAACATGCCATTCTTATATTTTGCTTGTTTGTGGTGTAAATGAGTAAAGTTTAAGCTAAACAATGCTACAGTAAGATAGTGCAGCAGTTATGAGAAAAAGGGAAACAAAAGACATATGAGACAATGGAATATTTATTTCTTGTCCTCCTTCATACATATGTACATACATTAATACCATGAACACATTCCTAGCAAATAATAACAAACTTTCTGCCTGCCTCAGTAGTGTAGATGGTAGCATGTCTGCCTCACGTTCAAGCAGTACCGAGTTCGAATCTTGGTCAGGGTGAGTTAACTGGATAAGGTTTTTCTGGGGGTTTCCCTAATTCTAAAAGACAAATGTCGGGTAACTCTAAGCTCCATGTACCCTGGGCCCATTTGTGCACCATTTCACCCATTCCATTCATCGTCGGATATGACTTAAAAAAGTTAAAGGGCATCAAAGGAAAAGCCTTTCTTGTTCACACCCAATATACCCTTCCTAGCTGCTTGCCTTAAATTTCGGTCTTGATACACACAACCCCTGGTTTTCTGTGTACCTATTGATGACCCTCTACTCTCTTATATCCCTTGTTCCCATTTCTCCAACCATAATTGTTGATTATTTGTAATCATTCTTAACAATTTCTCTCTGACTTTCCCCAAACAATCGCCTACATTTAACTGATGGAAATTAATCATTCCTTCACTCTAGCTATGTATAGGCTAAGGTTTTGGATAGATAGTCAAACTGAAAAATTCAATGCCATGGCTGGTATTTGAACCACGGATCTGCTGGTTTCCATCCAGTCGCTCTTATCCATTGAGCTACCATGGCCAATGTGCTGTCTTCTCCGATTGACTCATATAGCCTATACGCTTTAGAAAACTATAAACCTTAGCCTATACATGGCTAGTGTGAAGGAACAATTAATTTCCATCAATTAACTTAATAAGATAGATTGAGTCAACATGAAAAATTCAATGCCATGCCCAGGATTTGAACCACGGATCTTCTGGTTTCCACCCAGTCACTCTAACCCATTGAGCTACCATGGCCAACATGCCGTCCTGACATTAAATTCTCCATTTGACTTGTATATTTCCCCGGTAAACCACTAGGGGCTCTCACATTCGAGATACACTGTTTGTGGCGACTTACTATCAAAGTACTTGAGTCCCAGGCTTCCTCATTTAACTCTTATTATTTTAGTTAATTGATGGAAATTAATCACTTCTTCGCACTAGCCGTATATAGGCTAAGGTTTTTGATTGAGTCAACATGAAAAATTCACTGCCACTGATAAGATAAAACCAGAAGAAAAGTCAGGCATTTACAAGATTAAGTGTAAAAACTGAAAAAATTTACATATGGAGGACAA
The DNA here is from genome assembly GCA_030765055.1 of Mantis religiosa. Classification (NCBI taxonomy): domain Eukaryota; kingdom Metazoa; phylum Arthropoda; class Insecta; order Mantodea; family Mantidae; genus Mantis; species Mantis religiosa. Next base: position 25,199,789 of record CM060957.1, read on the forward strand.
AAACAAACATAGGCACTAGAAAGAAAGAACATTTTAGGCACTTAAAATACAAAAATATTGTTAAGTCCACAATAGCAGCTCATTTCTGGTCTGAAAATCATGAAATTGAAGATAGCACCAAATTACTAAAATATGTACAAAAACATAGTGAACTTGTCATCTGGGAGAGAATATACATAGAAAAAACACAAAAACCAACTAATGAAGTTCGAAATCCCGCCAGAAGACAATCCCCCATTTAAATTCATAACAAAATCAACAGATGGCAGCAGCAACTCCAGAACTACCCACACCACTGGATCAAGCTTTAGTCGCATTAGAGCCGATGATGCAAACGATAGTTCATGAAACATGTCCTCAATATAGGTACGTAAGTGAAGCTGATGTGTAATAAATACGACTCATCTATAATTTAATAATTATTTTGCTTCACTGTGGTGTTCCAATACAGTTAAATTTCGATATGTTCTGGTAAATTTAAAAGTGTTGATTAGTGTCATTAATCGACGCTCGTTAAATTTAATTTATTACAACAACACTGTTTTCAACACTTCCATGAAAGGAATTAGAAACATATGTTTGTTAAGTGTACTAAGTGTTAATTTCAATGTTTCTACCATTTATTTTACATATTATAAGTTGTCAGTTTTAAATCTCAGTAATAACTTAAATTATTAACCAGTTAGTAAGTGCATCTTTGTGATGTTAAGTATGCAATCCATGTATGTGAAAGTTGTATTTTGTCTAGAGAAACTGTTGATAAACTGCCATTAAAGTCATGTATAATGAGTAATTTGTCAAGCGCCTTCTGTTGTCAGTGTATGTAGTACAATCATTTAGCAGTAAAGATATTGTAGTGATGTACACAGATATACGATCCTCAGTGTTCCTAAAGTGCACAGTCATACTGTATCTTATAATAAAAGACAAATAAAGTGTAAGTTTAAAGCAAAACTTTGAACAGTGATTTATAAACAACCCGTCTTATGTAATTTTGAGTTGAACTAGTACTCGATGCTCCATTTATATGTAGTGTTTTCCTAGAATGTGTTTTGTTAGGACCTCCCTAGCATCCTCAAGTAATGTCGGCCGTTGAACTCCTTGGTGGCGATAGGAACTTCTCTGTTGGTATCTTGATGAACTTGAGGTTTAGATTCCCTTCAAAGATGGTGTCGAAATTGAACATTTTTACTTCATATTTCTTTATGAATGTCTTTTCTCACGTGGTTAATGCAGTTGGATCCTGAACACTTTTTATTAAATGGATTTCTTGTTCTATATCTCTGAAGGAAAACTGTTCAATTTCACACCACCTTTGAAGAGAACCTGAACCACAAGTTCATCAAGATACCAACAGAGACGCCTATTGCCTCCAAGGAATACATCAAATCAAAATTCAACAGTTGACATTAGCCAAGAATTTTAGTTATTTGATGGAAATTAATCATTTCTTCACACTAGCCGTATATAGGATAAGCTATTGATAGAGTCAATATGAAAAATCCAATGCCACGGCCAGGATTTAAACCATGGATCTCCCAGTTTCCGTCCAGTTGCTCTAACCCATTGAGCTACCATGTTCAACCTGCCGTCACGACATTAAACTCTCCATTTGACTCGTATATTTCCTAAAGGCCAATGGCATAATATTATTATGTGTTTCAAATGGGAAGAGTTCTCGCCTGTAGCCAATAAGATTCGTTAGAGCCTTCACCGTTGCCACCTCGTTATCCCCAGTCTTTATATTTCCCTCTCTCTCGCACACTTGCGAGTGTTCATGGCGCTAGACATAAGGGAACAAAAACTGAATTTTCCGAAGTTTTATAATAATGCAGTTGTTGAAATCACAATTGCAACATGAATATTTGTATATTATGCAAATATTTTAAATATTTAAAGTTAATTATAGTTTATGAATTACTTATTTTTCTAATCCAACGAAAATACCAGCGGTGCATCTTTATAGCTGTGAATGTTGCTTATGTTAAGAGATAATCGTCATTGTCATTGCCTTCATCATCTGAGTACTGCAAATTTATGATGATAGGTTCCAAAATCCCGTTACATGCCATTTCTTTCCTAAAGTTGTCTTCTTGTAGTTTATCTGATGTCTCACGCAGTTTTCCCAGCCTTGTGTTCCATGTCAATTTGTTCATGAATAAGACATTCGTCAGTCAGTTTAAAAATATTATTTCTGTTTGCAACATAATTTGAGCCCACATTACTCTATTGGATTGTTGTAGCAGTAGTAAGGGGGACAGTGGATCGCGTCTCATAGATCCAGCTGATACACTTTTTCATGGAAGAGTAACTGAATAATGCTGCTTTGAACTTTGAGTAAATAGAGATTACGAACCATTCATAAACAAAGATATGTGACCAGACACGTTCTGCCAGACTAGCAAGAAGTGTATCGTTTCCTCTCATTGAATTTAACAAACAGCTTGGCTTAGTCAAAATACATATTTCTTTTATCAGGTCATGTCAACTGTTTACGTTTCAGTTCTGAGTAATTTCAAATATACGTTCACGCATACATGCCAACCAATAATGATATTCATTACAGTGCTTACGTGGCAATGCACTGTTATAATACAATGGTATCTACTTTATTTATTTGTTTTAGGAAAACAGCTAAAAATATGGGGTTTTTATGGTTATGTTAAAATGTATTACTCTACCTTCTTCATGGATCAGTTTTTGCAAAATATGAATTTTTGTCTTAGTGCGAATAGTATTTATTAGAGATTGCTGCTCGTCAGACACCATGTAGGAGAATGCAATACGACAACACCGCAGGACTCCGATTGGTTGCTCACCTTGTAGCACTCAGGACAAACACCTTCCCATTTGAAACACATAATAGATCAAATACAAGAGTTGAAAGTATCAGTTTTTGGCTTCTGTAAAATTTATATTTATAGACTAATCACATTTTGAAACATTGCTCACCATTGAATCTAATACAAGAATTCAATAAATATAATTTTGAGTCAATGCTCCATGCTCCATATATTGCTAGCATTTATCTAGAACACATTTCGTTAGAACATTCCTAACATCATCAGCTAATGTCGACTGTTGAATTTTGATTTGGTGAACTCCTTGGAGGTGATAGGGGCGTCCCTGTTGGTACCTTGATGAACTTGAAGTACAGGTTCTCTTCAAAGGTAGTGTTGGAATTGAACAGTTTTCTTTCACCTTTCTTTATTTCAAAATGAATTGCCATAGAAGTTGGATGAGCATTAGCTCAAAAGTTGCCCTGTAGCCTTGGACCTCCCCAATAATAAATTTAAAATATTCTGCCAATAAATGACTACAAGGTTCCAGCTTACCAAATATGTACTCTAAAGCAGCTATAGCATCCATAACATCTGATATAACTTAAATTAATTGGGAGTCGATTAATAACACAAAACAACACTCACTTTTAAACTTTCCCAGAACATGTTTCTGAGGCCTTCCCTCTTATCTTCAGCCGGACATCGACTGGTTCTCATTGGTGTAGCTGGCAATATTTTGTCATCGGTCTCCTCTGGTGGCGGTTCGAGGAACTTGCTGAACAAATCTTTCTGGGGGATGTCGAAATTGAATACTTTGTTCCTATTTTTTGAAATAAAGATTTGTTCCCATGTAGACAGTTCTTCTTTTCCTGTTGTATGTTTTAGTAATGTGGTTTTTTTCCCAAAAATGCGTGGCAACTGCTGATTTTTCTAATTGTTTGTATTTTATGTTCCTAAAGTGTTCCTTTGCTCGTGTTTCTAAATTTCTTTTGGTTTTTCCAATATAAATTTGACTACAGTCACAGCATTCAATTTGATATATACCAGATTTTTTGTTAGATGGAATGGCATCTTTGATGTTTGAGCAAATTAGGTTTTTTAAGGAGTTATTTCAAAAAAATAGGAACAAAGTATTCAATTTCGACATCCCCCAGAAAGATTTGTTCAGCAAGTTCCTCGAACCGCCACCAGAGGAGGCCGATGACAAAATATTGCCAGCTACACCAATGAGAACCAGTCGATGTCCGGCTGAAGATAGAGGGAAGGCCTCAGAAACATGTTCCGGGAAAGTTTAAAAGTGAGTGTTGTTTTGTGTTATTAATCGACTCCCAATTAATTTAATTTATACAACAACACTGTTTCCAACACTTCCATGAAAGGATTTATCTGATATAACACCTAAAAGCCTAAATATTGCAGAATGCCATCAAATAATTAAAATGGTTAAGCTGTTGATTGCTTTAGCAAAGTTAATGGATGCTTTCTTTTATTTGCATGCGTAGGATAAACACCTCCTTTAAGTACAGTACTGTAAGTAGTTTTCTGATCACTGCTCTGGGCGAGCTAATTTCAGAGAGAGAAAAGTATGCAAATGTTTCAATTCTTATAAATGTAATAGCCCCAGATTTTATCTTTCTGCTTCACATACCACATAGATGTGTTCTGTATACTATATACAGATTAGACAGAAGAAGGTGAAATTATTACACACTATTAACTTATTATGTTAAATTAAGCTGCATTTTATTTAACAATTATTAAAGGACACTGCTATTATATCCTATACCAGGCAGCTCTCTTGCAACGAGGTCTAAATCGAGTTGAATGCTGATTAAGAAGTTATTGTTTATAGTGTGAAGTTGCTTCTGTGTATTTCCTGTACATCTCGTGTATATCACAAGCCCAAGAACACTTATGTACATACAATTTAAAATCAGTAAGCTTTTCATCATGGAGCAGGTCGATGCTTCAGTTGAAATGAGACACAATCGAGGGAAACCTTTAAAAAGTGGCGAGGGGCAAATGATCACTCATTGTTTCGTGGTTCTTAAATAAACTCAGAATTGTCTATAAAAACATTGAGAAAGAAACTGATCTTGGGATTTCCGCAAGTAGTGTAAATAGTGTCAGAATGGAACAGCAAGCATCTGGAACTATAAAAACACCCAGAAAATCGCATAAATGCAAACAGCACGTGGAGAAATATGACTATGAAGAGTGTTATATGCAATAAAATACATCTTTTTTTTTTCTTCAGAAATGAACCAACTTACAGATTTAATAAGTTAATATGTAACCCGACTCCTATTTATTTATTGTCTAGAAGTTAGCGCTGCTATATATACTGCTATTGTTGCAAAACTTATGTGTGTGCATGTAGCGTCTAACACATGGCAAGTTTAGTCAGCTCCGCCTTGTTGTTTACAGCAGGATTAAACTAACGTGAGATAGAGTATACTGTAACTTTGTGGGTTCGTAGAATTAAAAGACAGAGTTGCAGAAATTAAAAATCTCCTTTATTATCATCGCAATACACTGTTCAATTCTCATGTAACAACATTACATCACACAATCTTCCAAGGTTGATGACAATAACAAACCGTGACAGCTCTCGTTACAACACAGCTCACTCTGTTTCACAACTACTACTTCACATCTGACTGACTCATCACTAGCCATGGCTTTATTTTTATACATCTAATCGATCATTCTAGATTGTTCTCGACTTTACTCTAAAATGTCACCAGATAAAACACGAATGTTCTAGAATGTAACTATATGGGTGCCGGCAAGTCTTTCACCTCTGTGATAAACTATCCATCTCTTGTTAATTTTTAGATGAGTCGTATTTATTACACATCTGCTTCACTTTCGTACCTATTTTGAGGACATGTTTCGCAAATCATCGTTTGCATCTACGGCTCTTATGCGACTAAAGCTTGATCCAGCGGTGTGGGTAATTCTGGGGTTGCTGCTGCCATCTGTTGATTTAATGATGAACTTAAATGTGGGATTCTCTTCTGGCAGGATTTCAAAGTTCATAAGTTGGTTTTTATGTTTTTCTATGTATATTCTCTCCCATATGACGAGTTCACTATGTTTTTGTACGTATTTTATTAATTCTGTGCTATCTTCAATTTCATGATTTTCAGACCAGAAATGAGCTGCTATTGCTATTGCTATCTCGATATATCCATCTCTTATTAATTTTTAGATGAGTCGTATTTATTACACATCTGCTCTTATGCGACTAAAGCTTGATCCAGTGGTGTGGTGGGTGTGGGTAATTCTGGAGTTGCTGCTGCCATCCAATACAGTTAAATAAAAACTAATAATTATTTCGCTTCACTGTGGTGTTCCAATACAGTTAATAAAAATTAATAATTATTTCGCTTCACTGTGGTGTTCCAATACATTTAGGTACGAAAGTGAAGCAGATGTGTAATAAATATGACTCATCTAAAAATTAATAATTATTTCGCTTCACTGTGGTGTTCCAATACAGTTAAATCTCGATATATCCATCTCTTGTTTATCGGCGCTATCGTTAATTGTTTATGCAAGCTCCTGAAACATTATCCGCCGTCTATTATCGATTTGTGCCGACACGTTTATGCCCAGCGCCGCGACTACCAAGAAAATCCCTTGTAGCAGCTAACAGGCCATTGGATGGAAACTACCTACTCCACAGCCCAACCTTTAGTCATCATAACAAAATACTGAAGTACAAGAGAGCAAATGGCTTCATTGCCTTCTGCTTAATATTAGATACCAACCAAATATCACTTTTCCTTACGAATATATTTTCCCATGTGGTTAATGCAATTGGACGCTGAACACTTTTTAATAAATGGATTTCTTGTTCTATATTGCAATTCTCATTTCAAAAATGGTACATTACTGCTGATTTGTCTGTTTCTTTGTTGCTGATGTTCCTGAAATGCTCTTTAAGCCTAATATTCAAATTCCTATAAAAATTATTTGTGGTTGGTTTATTGACACTCGTCACTTACTTTTTCATATATTTATGAGAGACTAGTTTCAAAGGCCCTGGCCTCCATTTTCAATCTCTTCCCAACTGGCAACTGTTGTTATCTGCTCTCTCTGGTGGTGGAACTATGAACTTTTTTGTCAAATTATCTGCTGGCGGGATTTCAAAGTTCATTACGCGATCCTTATTTTTCCAGATGAATATGTTCTCCCATGTTGTCAATCTATTTTGGTTTATCACTGCTTTTAATAATTTTGGATTTGGATCAATGTCATGGTTTTCATTCCAAAAATGAAATGCTACTGCTGACTTGTCTTCTTGTTTCAATCTGATGTTTCTAAAGTGTTCTTTGACTCTGGTTTTTAAATTTCTTTTTGTTTGACCTATGTAGCATTTTTCACAATTCTTGCAATTTATTTGGTATATTCCAGATTTGTTACCTGAAGGAATTTCATCTTTTGTTTTTGAATTTAGTAATTTTAAAATTGAGTATCTATTAGTAGGTGCCAAGATGATATTTTGTTCCTTGAATATCTTTTTAAATTTATTAAATGTTTTTGGATGATATGTGAATGAACTGAATATGCTGTTGCTTTCTTTTTCTTTAATAAATGTGGTTGTTTCCTTAATGGTTTTCTTTAGTTTAGATTTTCTAATTTTCTTCAACACCAAACTTTTGTTGTATCCGTTTTCTTCTGCTATGTGTATTATTGCTTTTTGTTCCTTGAAATATTCTTCTTTTTCCATGGGTATGTTGACTAGTCTGTGTGTAAGGCTGTTTATTATTGCATGTTTATGTGTAATTGGGTTGTGGCTATTATTTTTTATATAATTTTCTGAATGTGTTGGCTTCCTGTAAATTCCAAATTTTATTTTTGTATCATTCCTGATGATATTTAGATCCAAGAAAGGTAGTTGTCCATTGATTTCCTTTTCTATTGTGAATTTGATAGTCCTTTCTTGCAGATTGAGTAATTTTAATGCATCATCTAAATGTTTACTTGGTACAATTGCAAAGATGTCGTCAACATATCTATACGACATCTTTGCAATTGTACCAAGTAAACATTTAGATGATGCATTAAAATTACTCAATCTGCAAGAAAGGACTATCAAATTCACAATAGAAAAGGAAATCAATGGACAACTACCTTTCTTGGATCTAAATATCATCAGGAATGATACAAAAATAAAATTTGGAATTTACAGGAAGCCAACACATTCAGAAAATTATATAAAAAATAATAGCCACAACCCAATTACACATAAACATGCAATAATAAACAGCCTTACACACAGACTAGTCAACATACCCATGGAAAAAGAAGAATATTTCAAGGAACAAAAAGCAATAATACACATAGCAGAAGAAAACGGATACAACAAAAGTTTGGTGTTGAAGAAAATTAGAAAATCTAAACTAAAGAAAACCATTAAGGAAACAACCACATTTATTAAAGAAAAAGAAAGCAACAGCATATTCAGTTCATTCACATATCATCCAAAAACATTTAATAAATTTAAAAAGATATTCAAGGAACAAAATATCATCTTGGCACCTACTAATAGATACTCAATTTTAAAATTACTAAATTCAAAAACAAAAGATGAAATTCCTTCAGGTAACAAATCTGGAATATACCAAATAAATTGCAAGAATTGTGAAAAATGCTACATAGGTCAAACAAAAAGAAATTTAAAAACCAGAGTCAAAGAACACTTTAGAAACATCAGATTGAAACAAGAAGACAAGTCAGCAGTAGCATTTCATTTTTGGAATGAAAACCATGACATTGATCCAAATCCAAAATTATTAAAAGCAGTGATAAACCAAAATAGATTGACAACATGGGAGAACATATTCATCTGGAAAAATAAGGATCGCGTAATGAACTTTGAAATCCCGCCAGCAGATAATTTGACAAAAAAGTTCATAGTTCCACCACCAGAGAGAGCAGATAACAACAGTTGCCAGTTGGGAAGAGATTGAAAATGGAGGCCAGGGCCTTTGAAACTAGTCTCTCATAAATATATGAAAAAGTAAGTGACGAGTGTCAATAAACCAACCACAAATAATTTTTATATTAATTTTGACGTCACTGTTACTAAATTGCTCCAAACACACATTCAAATTCCTTTTTGTTTTGCCAGTGTAAAAGTTGTCACAGCCTTTGCAATTTATCTGATACATACCTGAGTTTTTGTCTGTGGGTTTCTCTTTTGTATTATGTGATTTCAAAAGTAGTTGTACACTGAAATTGTTCTGTGGGGCCAAAGTAATATACTGTACATCAAAGACGTTTTGGAAAAGGTGTGTAGCTCTGGGATGGTATGTAAAGTTTCTGTACGAAGTTTTATTGTTTATTGGGGAAAAAGTAGTTCTTTGTCTGCATCTCTGTTGTCTTTTGAATTTATCAATTTACTTTTTCACCTAATCAGTACTGAATCTATTGTATTCTGCACTCTTTATATATTCCATGTTGTTTAAGGAAACACTGGCCACCATGACCTTAAGATCAGTAGATGAGGCACCTAACCACCCAGACAGATGTGCTGTATCCTGCCACACTTCGCTGTGGCACATTATGGTTGCATGGATGAGAAATGAGGAACATTTTGAACGCTTCAAAAAAGTTTAATACTATAGAATATTTTTTGTTTTTCATTGTTTGCGTAGATATAAAGGCAAGACGGAAACACGCAACATACAATTGTCCATGTTAGAGGCAATCCACACCTAAATCTAAACCACACAATTCTAAAGATTGACCTTGAGCTTTATTGATTGTGAATGAAAATGCTAATTGAAATGGGAATTGCAATCTTTTATATTTAAATTGTGTATCGCTTGGGTTCACGGGAATTACAGGAATAAGGACATCTTTGCCTTGAAAGGCCTAGTTAATATTGTTGCTTCCACTATACTGTTCAATTTAACTGCAAGCTGCATGCCGTTACAGAGTTTTGCCTGGTTAACATTATAAATAATATAATACGAGGTACGTCCAGAAAGTAACTTATATTTGGTAATAAAATTAAATTGTGTACAGATACAGAAAAATTATTTATTGCAAAAAATTCTATAAACTACTTTTCCACATAACTGCCGAAATTTTGCAGGCATTTGTCATAGTGAGGCACAAGCTTTGTATACCTTCTTCATAGAAGTTTGCCGCCTGTGTCTTCAACCAGTTGGGAACATTTTCTTTCAGCTTTTCGTCATTGTTGAAGTGTTGACCACCAAGGAAAGATTTAAGATGCAAAAACAGATGAAAGTCGCCAGCAGTGAGGTCAGGGCTGTATGGGGGGTGGTCAAACACGTCCCAGCCCCTGTAGGATGCTTTTTGTCGCATTTGCAGTGTGTGGTCGTGCGTTGTGAAGAAACACAACACCTTTTGACATCATTCCAATTTCAATTGGTTTCACTCTCCCAGCATTCAGAAAACGAATCACAGATCTGATTTCACAGGTGACAGGATTTTCAATCAACACTGACATTGTAAACAAGCACAACAAAGCGTACGTGGCTGACAGCGATCTCACAATGGCGCACGTTTCTTCTCCATGGTACAGAGCGTGTACCGCACATGTGCGGAGCTGCAATTGCAGTGCTGCAGCGGAGATAAATTGAATCAGAACTTACTTTCTGGACCACCCTTGTATATGAAAGGAATAATAGGAATATAAAATATAAATATATAATAGGAATATGAAAGAAGAGAGCGAGAGTGAATACAAGATGAGCAAAGCTGCAGGTTCTTACAAACACTTATTGTAAAACTGAAAAAGATTTCCATCAATTAACTTAAATAATAAGAGTTTAACGATGAAGCCTGGGACTTAAGTACTTACAATAGTAATTCACAACAAACAGTGTATCTCGAATACGAGAATGCCTAGTGGTTTAACGCAAAAATATATATGAGTCAACTGGAGAATTTAATGTCACGACGGCACATTAGCCTGGTAGCCCAATGGGTAACAGCGACTTGACGGAAACCAGGAGATCCGTCATTCAAATCCCAGCCATGGCACTGAATTTTTCAGCTGACTCTATCATGTAATTAAGTAGTTTTTGTAGTTAAACTTAAACTCCTTAGTACAAAATTGAATCGAGAATATATTGACACATTGCTTCACTCACACTGTTTAATCACAGGACATGTTTCAAGAGCTCTTGCTCCTATCCTCAGCTGATACTCGACTCATGTACTCGAGTATCAGCTGATGATAGGAGCAAGAGCTCTTGAAACATGTCCTGTGAATAAACAGTGTGAGTGAAGCAATGTGTCAATATATTCTCGATTCAATTTTGTACTAATTTGTACTTCACTGTCCCTACGCTTCTTTCAAGTTTATACTTAAAACTCCTTATTAACCTAATATAAATTGCCAGTAGTGCAAGTTAAGCATAACAAAAAAGACTGCACTTTGTGAACTTTTGCATTCACACGTACCTTCTGTTTCTTCCATTGCTCCTTTAAACAAAGAATACTTCATTCTTTTCCTCTTACAAAAGTGCAGAAAACTTTAAGACCGACTTATTTTCTTTAATGTCCATCCATTTCTGAACTAAACAAAACAAGCACTTTTTCTCTTCCACAGACCAAATGACTGCATGCTTCTTCATTAACTCCATGTACACAGAATATCAAACTGAAGCTGTTGAACAATAAGCATGATTAAGAAACAGTGTCAAACTGCCATAGAGATGTATAAAGGCAACTGTCATTTGTTTACTACTCGTGCAAGCACAGAATCTTTCTGCATCATGTAACATTGCTTCTTGCTACTCTGTCGTTTATCCTGGTCCAAAACATTTTATTGTCCATGAATGTCAAAGACCACCTTTGGTGCAGACCAAATAAGTTGGAAGATAGTCTAGACCAAGATATGTATGAATAAGACTGAGTCGAGTTCCAGCTGATGATAAGAGCAAAAGCTCTTGAAACATGTCCTGTGAAAAAACAGTGTGAGTGAAGCAATGTGTCAATATCTTCTCGATTCACTTTTGTGCTAAGAATGTTGTTGTTGTTCAGGCTTATCTGTGTTGAATGCATGGATGTTGGGTAACCATAACCATGTGAAAGATAAAATGTACATTGCTCGCGCTCTAATCCCTGTTTCATATAACCTTGCCCCGCTGAAATGTATCACTCCGCGTTCAACTACCCTCCCCCTCGCCCTAATTGGCTAATGCTTTCGCGTCATACGCCATAGGCAGTGCCTTCCCGTCACATTTAAACCTGCAGTAAATGTCGTAATAATTGCCGGGAAGATAAATAAAAATCATACAAATAAGGATATGAAGGCATGCAAAAATACAAGTTTATAATGAACTGAGCAAATTGAAACAGAATGACTGAGCAATGAAATTGAAAGAGTTTATAATGAAAGGCCTTTGGCCTTTTCCACTGGGATTTTTTAAACGAGCACACATACCTTTCAAAAATGCTTGTCTTTCAGTTTTAAAAGTCGTGTCACACCATACCTTACTTTTCATGTGTTCTTCGTGTATATTTTGCGATTTGTATCTCGGTGCAGTGTGGTTGTCCTTAAATAATGTCTTCGCCACACAGCAATATCGCCTCTGTCTTTTAGCACATTTTTCTTGCCTCTTTTTTCATTCACAAATCCCAGCTGTATAAGCAATCTGCTGAAATTTGGTAAATCTGAATCCTCATTTACAGCAGACGAAGTGTTACTTATGTTAGGGAGTTCGTTTCTAAAGAAAAACTTACACACATGACGACGCACAACACTTTTCACGTATTTTCTCCGAGCACGCACTTTTGCTTATTCCTGCTTTTGCCTGGAGTGGTAAGTTTTCCTGTTTCCTCAATTTCATGTCGCGATGTCCCTACGGATCTAACACTCACACTTGTAAATTCAGAGCACAGCTGTTCGACTTCTCTCACTGACAAAGACGGATTCTTCTCTGTGAGTGCATTAAACACATGCAATGCAATTCTTTTTTCGCCTGTTTGTAAATAATTATCCTTGCGATACTTCAGCGAAAAACTGGCAGTAGACTCTGCCATTATACATATAATAAGTACATGCGCAATAAACGATCAATAAAATAATTTAGCTCCCGCACTCTCGAATGGCGATGCATGACTAATCCAGTTCAAAACAAGGTCAGTGATAAAAGTCATATAAACAAATGTCACCACTACCCATAAATCACGTGCTATCATGCCATGTGCTTGAGAGCAAAGGAACCTCCTCTTCGTTTAAGAATTAACATGCATTTCAGATAAATAAACTCTGTTGCGTAATATATTTAATTAAAACAGTTACGAAAATATAAATTTGACAATTCTCTTCCAACATATAATGATATATCACCATGTTAAATAACGAACTAATTTTTACCGCACGACAGTCATTACCACAACAGCAACCAATGAGAGGTGATTAGGTCACGTGACCGTTAAGAGATACTGGGCAAGCTTACGTGAAACAAGGTATAAGTATGTAGAGACAAGATTTTTGTATGGTCATGATCAGAAAATAAAATTCTTTCTCATTATAAGATCAGCATCTGTCGTTTTCAAATATAATATGTAATATAATATGTAATGTAATAAATGAGTCAATGTTCTACGTTCAAGTGCGCAAGAAGTTTGTAGCAAATTTGGTAGCGCTGGTACAGTCTGATTTGTAAAAGAAGATACGTGAAAGTCATCTGTTTCTCCACGTGGGTAGTGCAATGTTACCCACCAGATCCCCTTGCTTTATCCTCTCAACACTCGAAACATAAACAAGGGTTCGAGTTATCTCAGCTCAACAAAAATATTCACAGTTAATCTGTATTAGCCTACTTTGAAAACAGAAACAAGTTGTTCACACATTTACCGAGTTGCAGGGTCTTCACATGTGTTCTTTTAAATTTTTTTCACTATGTAACTAATATTCCATACTTACCGTTATTGTTGTTATGCATCATAAGATGACATTCCTGCACTACTGTGGTATTTCTCCATAGAAACACAAATTCGCGATGCACGTTCTAAAATCTAACATTTACCATCAATTATATTTATTAATATTTCAGTTAATATCTTAACTAGTAACATTCAGATTCATAAATACACATAGTGCAAAAAATGTGCAACACACGTGGTAAGCACATAATGGAATCTCGAGAATTGAAAAAACTTGGTGTAAGCGCCCCGTTTCTTCAAATCTTTCCTCGCAATATACTATTATTAACGACTGTTAATTGACATGTTCATATCAACGCCGCCGATATGCCGGAATTTTGATCCACAGGAATTCTTTTAAGTGCAAGCATAATCTACTGACATGGGACTGTCGCTTTTGGATAAAAGGAATAAGCTGTTCATTGATAAGGAGGAAACTCCCGTCTTCCTGTTCGAAGAATTCCCTAAGAGAACAAATTCTCTAGCTTGCCTATGCAATGTAACAACCCTACTGTAAGCTGATCTTTGCCTTGGGCCATGATTCCTTGGTCCACCTCTAATCCTACTGCCACTATGTCTTGCTTCCATAAAAACGTATTTTAATTGTTTTAACAAAGTAGGCTAATAATACACAGCGCAACTGAATACTCAGGCAAACTTTGTTTCCGCATACAGCTAGCGATAACTGAGCTGAGGAGTATGTGATTCACCAGTGCATCCAATCTGGCAACCTTTGTTTACGTTACCATAGCTACGACCTTCCCTTCTTACCCTTCACATATCTTCTTTTAAAAATTAGACTGTAGGAGGAGCAAGCTTAGGATTGACTGGAGTATGCAGTACGGACCGCCTCCATACGCCTTTAACTTTTGCGAAGATTATACGAGATATGTCTGGAAAGTAAGTTCTGTTTGGTAGTAAAATTGTGTACAGATACAAAACAATTATTTATTGCACAAAATTCTACAACTCTTAAACTACTTTTCCACATAACTGCCGAAATTTTGCAGGCATTTGTCATAGCGAGGCACAAGTTTTTGTATACCTCTTCATAGAAGTTTGCCGCCTGTGTCTTCAACCAGTTGGAAATATTAATAATAACTAAACACTAGTAACACAACTTCACTATTTACTTATCTTATTTAAATCCTGGGACCGGTTTCAAAGCAAAACATCTGCTTCATCCTCAACCACTCAGCTTGACACTCACCAACTGAATGACCTTGACCACTACCGGAGTTTGAAGAATAGCTCCTTATCTAACTGCCCTCTACCGGGGACAACACAAACTTATTGATGACATCTATTGGAGGGATATCAAAATTCATTACACGATCCTTATTTTTCAAAATAAATATCTTCTCCCAAACCATTAAATCTATCGGTTCTTTCAATTGTTTCAATAATTTAACTTCTGGATTTACTTCATGATTATATGACCAAAAATGATCAGCCACTGCCAATTTCTCTGTCTGTCTATATTTAATATTTCTAAAAGGTTCCTTCGCTCTGGTTTCTAAATTACGCTTGGTCCTACCAATATAGATCTTATCGCATTCTAAACAGTTAACTTGATACATACCAGATTTTTTGTTGTCTGAAATTTTGTCTTTTTTAGAAAACTGAAGTAAATTCTTTATACTGTAATTATTTTGAGGTGCTAGTATTATACCCACTTCTTTGAAATTTTTTTGGAACTTTTTATTTGCCCATGGATAAGTAAATTTTTTGAAAATATAATAATTTTTTACTTTTTAAAAGTGGAAACAACATTAACATTTTTTTTATATTTAATTTTTTTTACTCTTATGATTATAAAATCTTTATTAAAGCTGTTAATTAAAGCAATGCTTATAATATGTTAATATTCCGCATTAAATTCTTCTTAATTTAGAGGCATGTTTATCAATCTGTATATCAAACTATTAAAAACAGCAAATTTGTGTGACATAGGGTTAAAACTTTTATTTTTTATATAATTATCCGTGTGAGTTGACTTTCTATAGATGCCAAAATTTAATTTATTGTTATTTTTTATTAACTTTAGATCTAGAAAGGTGATGTAACCATTGTTTTCAATTTCTATTGTGAACTTGATAGCTTTATCCTGTGAATTTAGAATTTTTAAAGCATCGTCTATATATCTCTCAGGAACTATGGCAAAAATGTCATCTACGTATCTATACCATATTTTAAGAATTGAAGGAAAAGCTTTTGTGACTTCTATTTCAAAAAAACTCATAAATAGATCAGCAAGAAAGGGTGAAAGGGGACTACCCATAGCTACTCCTGAAATTTGTTGAATTTTTCCCTGGGAATACTGGGAAATAGGGCAGTTATATCAAAGGAAACAAGCCTATCATTTTTTGACAGTACTACATTGCTGATCTTGTTTACTATCTCAAATGAGTTTTTTATACTTAAGCTGTTAAATCTATCAAACGTATTAAACTTTTTGTTTAGCCATTTTGTCAAATTATAGGTGGGTGAGTTTATAAAATTTACAATCGGTCTCATTGGAAATATTTTCTTTCAGCTCATCATTGTTGAAGTGCAAAAACAGATGAAAGTCACTAGGAGCGAGGTCAGGGCTGTACGGGTGGTGGTCAAACACGTCCCATCCAAATCCCTGTAGGATGTTTTTCGTCGCATTTACAGTGTGTGGTTGTGTGTTGTCGTGAAGAAACACAAAACCTTTTGACATCGCAAATTTGCAGATAAGTTTCAATTGGTTTCACTTTCCTAGCATTCTGAAAACGAATTACAGATCTGATTTCACAGGTGGCATGATTTTCAATCAACACCGACATTGTAATCAAGCACAACAAAGCATACGTGGCTGACAGCGATCTCACAATGGCGCACGTTTCTTCTCCTTGATACAGAGCGTCTACTGCGCATGTGCGGAACTGCGATCGCAGCGCTGCAGTGGAGATAAATTGAAACAGAACTTACTTTCTGGACGCCCCTTGTAGTAGGAGTTTGAGCAGGAGTCACAGGCAAGGTTGTCTTATTTGGAAAAACAACGTGACCTTGGTTATACATGTTGTGCATCTACATGTTGTACATGTTGTAAAGGATAAGAATTCACTGGATAAAAAATTCTTTAGAACATATGAATATAGCATGCATTATTTAATACATCTGCAATAAAGACATGGAAGTTTCCTTTCTCTGTCCTTTGTCAAGCTTGGAGATAATCTTTGTTACAGAACAAACCTTACACTGCAAAGCTTTCCTGTATTTCACACAATGGGAAGGATATGCACAAACACAAATTTTAAAAATTATGATACTTTTAATCATGTCTTTAGAAACATGAACATCTATTCACTCTATCATTGTCATTCTTTACAGCATAAACAATTCCCAAATAGTACAGTTTCATGATTTTTATTAAAAAGACCCTCTAAATTCACACTGCATTGTCACAAAACAGTAACAGTCTTTTATAGCATGATTATTAATATTCATTTTTACAAAAGGCGTTCATCATCTGCTGTTTTCAAAGTGATTAAACACAGGGAATGAAAACGTTCAGCAGTCAAACATTACACCAGCAATCTCTCTATTTCTTGTTGAATGGACTGAATCTGCGGCTTCAGTTGTGATCCTTCATTAACTGTCACTGAACAGGCCACCACCTGCCGCGAGACTCCACAAGCTCGACCGAGTGCTGCAATCAATACAATGTTACTGTTGAATAAGGTAAACAAATTATAAACCAACTTTCACTTCATATACAAGGGCTTTCCCAGAAGTACTCAATATAGATGGCAGTTGCTTCAAACTAATTACTCAGTGAATTTATAAACAGAGAACTAATTATTACATTATAGATGAATTGTATTTATTACACATCAGCTTCACTTATGTACCTATGAACCATGTTCACATCATCAGCTCTAATGCGACTGAAGCTTGATCCAGTGGTGTGGGTAGTTCTGGAGTTGCTGCTGCTATCTGGATCAAGCTTCAGTCGCATTAGAGCCGATGATGCGAACAATGGTTTGCGAAACATGTCCTCAATATAGGTACATAAGTGAAGCTGATGTGTAATACATACAATTCATCTATAATTTAATAATTATTTCGCTTCACTGTGGTGTTCCAATACAGTTAAATTTTGATATAGGGAACAAATTGGTCATCATTACATAATACAATACTTTAATTTGAAAGGTATAACTGCAACCAACGTCAAAGCTGAGCTAAAATCCTTCTCTCTGCTCCGTCATTTGCACAGTAAAATATAATGTAGCAGAGTTTAAGTGCAGTTGTAATTGACTTTGAAAGGTATAACTGCAACCAACGTCAAAGCTGAGCTAAAATCCTTCTCTCTGCTCCGTCATTTGCACAGTAAAATATAATATAAGTAATGTACAGTTAAATCTCGATATAATGTAGCAGAGTTTAAGTGCAGCTGTAATTGACCAAATGAGCGAACCATCCCAGAAATGACGAAAAGTATCCACAAAATAGTATTAGATAACCATTAAGAGGAAGTGTGCAAGCTGACAAAGACGATAAGCATTCCTAAAAATGCTATAACTCACATAATGACTTGACAATTTGGAAAACTTGTGCAAGATGTGTGCTACAAGTGTTTCACGGTTGTTTCAATTGAGTGCTTGGCGACATTTCACAGATGAGTTTTTTAATTGATTCAGAGTAATGGATGAAACATGGCCCCATCATTTCGCACCTAAAACAAAGGATACGAAGAACTCCAAATAAGGCCAACACCGTTCCATCTGCGGACAAGGTCATGGCATTAGGTTTTTAAATGCATATGGGATCATTTTCATTATCTTCTAAAAGGGAAGATGGAAATGAACAAAGAGCATTTTGCAAACTTCTTGCAGCATTTCAGTAATGAATAATAATAATAATAATAATAATAATAATAATAATAATAATAATAATAATAATAATAATAATAATAATAATAAAAGGCTGCAGCAATTTCTCAAAATCTTATGTCCCACTGTAATTTAGATCAATTAATAATTTGACCTGAAAACTAAGAGGGAACTCGAGTTTTTTTTTATATGTGACTTGAATATCTAAGTCAACAATTCAAAATGTGTTATAGAAGCATTTACATAACTTCACGCTAATAAAATTCAGCTCAGACCTCACATTAAACCTACAGATCGACCAAAGCTTAACTAAATTGATGATGAAAGCTTTTTAAAATGTTTAATCCTCACAGATGAAGATACATCCCATATCAATTGTTGTATCAACTGGCATAATTGTAGAATTTGGAGAGCTGAACCACCCAATGAAATCTTTGGGTATACGAAGGTCCTCCAAAAGTAAACAGTTTGATGCATTTATTAAATTATAGATGAGTTGTATTTGTTACACATCAGCTTCACCTACGTATGACATGTTTCGCAAACTATTGTTTGCATCATCGGCTCTAATGCGACTAAAGCTTGATCCAGTGGTGTGGGTAGTTCTGGAGTTGCTGCTGCCATCTGTTGATTTTGTGATGAATTTAAATGTGGGGTTGTCTTCTGGCGGGATTCCGAAGTTCATTAGTTGGTTTTTATGATTTTATATGTATATTCTCTCCCATATGACGAGCTCCCTATGTTTTTGTACATATTTTAGTAATTCGGTGCTATCTTCAATTTCATGATTTTCAGACCAGAAATGAGCTGCTATTGCGAACTTATCAATATTTTTGTATCTTAAGTGCCTAAAATGTTATTTCTTTCTACTGCCTATATTTCTTTTTGTCCTCCCTATGTAAACTTTTTCACAGTCTTTACACTTATCTTGTAAATGCCTGACTTTTCCTCTGGTTTTATCTTATCAGTATTATTACTGTTATTGGTTTTTAATGCTGTAATTGTTTTTTGGTGCCAATGTTATATTGTATTTCTTGAATACTTTTTGGAGCGTTTTTGTGGCCCATGGGTGGTAAGTAAATTTAGCAAATCTAATTTCTTGTTTTATTGGTGTGAGAGCTGTGATCTTTTTTAATCTTTTTTGAAGGTTGAATGATTTTATTTTTTTATCTACAAGGCTTTTTCCAAATCCATTTTTAATTGCAGTTTTTAAGATTTGATGGTATTCTTTTTGATATTCTTGCTGGTTGAGGGGTAGGTTTACTAATTTGTGTGTGAAACTGTTGATGGTGGCATGTTTGTGTGGAATTGGGTTGAAACTATTTGATTTGATGTAATTATCTGTATGTGTTGCTTTTCTATGAATACTAGATTCTAGTTTTTCATTGTTTTTTGTGATTTTAAGGTTCTAAAAAGGTAGAGTATAGTCCTCTTCAGTTTCTACTGTGAATTGTATGCTGGGTTCTTGAAGGTTGAGTAGTTTCAAAGCATCATCTATTTGTTTGTAGTGTACTATTGCAAAGATGTTGTCTACGTATCTGTACCATGTTTTAAAAATATGAAGAAAGGCTTTAGTTACATGAATAACGTATGTAAGTGAAGCTGATGTGTAATAAATACGACTCATATTTAATTTAATAATTGTTTTGCTTCACTGTGGTGTTCCAATACAGTTAAATTTTGATAGTTTGATGCATAATCAGGTCATTGACCCTTTGAGCAGACTATCACAGGACATGTTTACTTAGACATGCTAGAACAGTACGTTTTTCCTGCAACAAGACCAAATTGAAAAAGAAAATAAAGTAGTAGTATTTCCTTTTCCCATATCAGTTCAAAATGTTCTGATTGCTAGATTAGTAGGGCTGGCTGGCTGGCAGTCTAGAAGCCCTAGACCTTTTTATGGGGATATGTAAAAACACTGTGTACAGTAATCCAATCAGATATCTTCATAGGATCACTGAAGTTGCAACAATTGTGTCTGGGATGATACAGCACTGTTGGGCCAAAATCGACTATCGGATGGATGCTTGTAGAGCAACCAACCGAGCGGACATGAGAAAAAAATACTTGTTTTAATATCTCAAATACTTCCTGAGCAATCATTTATTGAAATTGCTGCAAACTTTTTCAATTACCTTCTATTAGGACCAAAAAGAAAATGTTATTCCATCAAAACAGTGCATCATTTTCTACACTATCGCAATGAACAAATGAGTTTGCTTCCTCACACGCAATATTTGTCAGATTTAGCCTGCTCAGATTATTTTGTTTCTAAATTTGAAACAAAAAATGTCTTGGTGGTAAAAGATTTGCTAATAATGAAGAGATTGAGTCTGCACTTTATCCTCTTTTGAGGAGTTCAATGGCTCTAACAGAAAGTCCATTGAGCTAAAAGGAGACTATGTAGGGCAATAAAGATATTTTTTCTCAAATTTGTTTTCTTAGGTCAGGTACTTCTGGGACTGTCCTCGTACTGGTAGTTAATGACAGTATCAGTGAAAGAGTCAAACCAAGTTGATTAATGAAAAATCAACATTCCTTTTTAAATTTCACATGTTCTTGCCCAGCTGATACATGTTGCAAAATGTCAATCACAAGGTAATTTCTCATCCACTGATAGAACTGGATTTTACTTTTCCACATGAAAATCTGTTCTCCTGTGGTCAATTTTTGTTTTCATGTCATGTCTTTTATGCTGGTCACCAATCTAGAAAGTGATTGACATTTACAAACCATGTGAAACAATGCTTTAAACCAATGGGAGGGGATTGGTATGTCATAGCAATGATTAGAAGGACCAATTAGAGTTGAGACATTTCCATGACAATGTTGCACACTAAATCTTTGTTGCTGATGTTCTAACACATGTTTAGCATGATGTACAGGCAAGTGAGTAGCGAGTCTATATGCAGGTCTCATCTTCTGTTAACGCTGCAGTAAACAAAATACCTTGCTTACACTAGTTGTACAGTGGCCGCAATGGAAATCTTTACATGGTAATAAAAACAACAAAAACTGGCTTTACATGGTTTTATTTTGAACTTCTCTGTACAATTATATTTCCCTTAACTTGTATCACCTTCATGAGTCTCCTGGGCATCGAATCTGCTAGATTTTCAAAATATTTTTTGTCCATTTCCACCCATAACTTCTTCAATGCCTCCAGCAGCTCCTTAATATTTGATGGTTGCAGCTCTTCAATTTTATTTTTCATTTGATCCCAAGCATTTTCATTGGATTTAAGTCAGGAAAATTACCAGGCCAATCAAGTACAGGTATATTATTGTCTTTTAGGAACTTCTGAACCATCTTTGTTCTGTGAGCAGGGGCACCATCATGCATAAAGAACTGACAATGATGAATTGGCCAAAATGTGACCAAATGCTGTTGCAACACTTCTAAATAGTTACTTCCCTTCATTGTTGCATTTTTAGGGAGAAAGTACAAGCCACCTCTACCACAATTACCACCAAAGGCACCCCATACCATCACACTTTCTGGATGTTTTAACCGTAAACTTTGGATCATACTGTGACACATTTTTTGGCCTTTTCACCTTTTTGGACTTTCCTCTGACCAATTTGAAAGTGCTTTCATCAGAAAACATTAATTTGCGCCAGTCCTCTGATGTCCAGTGCTGATATGTTTTGCAGAAATGTATTGTTTTCTTCATCATAGCTTCAGTTAGAAGAGGCTTCTTGGCAGCACACCGAATTGGTAAACCTATGTCTTTTTGAAGCCGATGCTGAATAGTCCAGATTGCAACACTTTTGAGCAGTTCTGGATGATTCTATTTTAAAGCTGTAATCCATGGATTAGCTAACACTTCACGTTTTAGAAGGTCATCAGTCCTTGGAGAAATCTTTCTTTTACCACCTGAGCCTGTTTTTCAAGTTGGTGTGGTGCCACATGGCAAAGGTGCTGCTGCATTTTTTAGGTCATAAATGGCTTGTCTTGAAAACTTTACATCAGCAGCTATACGAATTACAGAGGTACCTACCTCTAACAGAGTTAAAGCACAAGTCTTCTCCTCACAAGTGAGCTTTTTGCATCCCATTTTGTATATTGGATGCAGAAATACACACCTTCAAAAACAGCACTAAGATAAAAAAATCGGATGACAACAATGCACAATAAACAACTGGCTATATGCAAATACCAGAGGCAGACTGAAACCTGGGCTGCTAATGAAAGGAAGTTGCTACTGTGCACTCGAGAATAACGTGATTTGCAGCTCCGTCCACCTTTTTACCTAGTGGTGGGAGAAGAACAAACTGAGCACACTGTGTATGTACATATTTTCCTTGCATTTAAAATGTAAAGATTTCCATTGCAGTGACTGTATATAGTCTAAGATTTTGGATAGAAAGAGTCAAACTGAAAAATTCAATGCCATGGCTGGGATTTGAATCACCGATCTCCTGGTTTCCATCCAGTGGCTCTTACTCATTGAGCTGCCACGGCCAACATGCAATCATGAAGTGTGAAAGAATGATTAATTTCCATCAATTAATTTGAATAAGAGTTTAATGATAAAGCCTGGGATTCAAGTACTTAAGATAATAAGTTGCCACAAACGGTGTATCTCGAATACGAGAACCCTTAGTGGTTTACCGGGAAAATATGTTGTCGCAGTGTGTAACGCATTTCCTGTTTCAAAGTTGTCAACTGTGTTTACAGAAAATTAATTATTCTTTCACACTGGCCGTGTGTAGGCTAAATTGTGGAAACGTAGAGTCAGACTGAAAAATTCAATGCCATAGCCGGGATTTGAACCACGGATCTTCTGGTTTCTGTCCAGCCGCACTACCATTGTGCTACTATGGCCAACGTGCCGATATGACATTAAATTCTCCAACTGACTCGTATTATCCCGGCAAACCACTTAGGAGTTCTCATAAACACATGAGACAACTACCTTAATGGCGACTTACTATGCTGTAAGTACTTAAAGCCCGGGCTTCATATAGTAAACCACTATTAGGTTAATTTATGGAAATTAATTATTCTTTCACACTGGCCGTGTGTAGGCTAAATTGTGGAAACGTAGAGTCAGACTGAAAAATTCAATGCCACAGCCGGGATTTGAACCACGGATCTTCTGGTTTCCGTCCAGCCGCACTACCATTGTGCTACTATGGCCAACGTGCCGATATGACATTAAATTCTCCAACTGACTCGTATTATCCCGGTAAACCACTTAGGAGTTCTCATAAACACATGAGACAACTACAGAAATAGTAAAAACCTACTGAATAAGGACTTGGGACCTGAACGCTCAAGAAATCTTGTGGATATATAAGCACAGTCTTAAAAGTAGCCTTAACTGAATGGAAATCATGATTTTGAACTTATCTTTTCTTACCTTGTTTTGACCTGACAAATACATATGGCACATTCTTATCTTCACAGAGAAGAGGAAGGTGAAGCAGAATCTCCAAAGGTTCTGCATCGGCAGCCATTACTATGAACTCTGACAATCCACGGTTAAGGGTTTTTGTAGCTGAAACAAAAATGAGGTGAGTGATAAAATACAATGTACAGATGGAAAATAAATCACAAAAAAGTAAAAGTACTTAAGCACAGAATAAACTGAATTGGGAGCAAATGCAGTCCCAAAGACAACAATGACGTAACTTAGTAAATGCTGTAAAATAACGTATGGAGCAACACAATGAGGAGTTTTACTTTTGGCAAGATGGGCTCCTGCTCAGTAAGCACCAATTGCACCAAAGAATTTCCAAATTACTGAATAGAATGAAAAGGCCATCAATGTTTCCAGATCTCATTCCTATGGATTTCTTTCTTACAGATCTAAGTATGGGGGCATTTTTTTTCAACCCCTGATAGACTATAACAGAAAGAAGAATGTGATTCACAAACTAGTTTTATTAGCAGGAGTCAAGTACACCATGAAGATTAAGAAATTTAGCATTTCAATAGACAAGCTCTCCAGTACCCTCTTCATAAAAGATCTCCACCAGTATATGCAGATAGATGTTCACGTCTTCTTGTTGACGAAAGTTTGAAGTGTTCGGCTTTTGCAAGTATGCATTCATTGTTCAGATGGTTATAAAGAACCATATTTCATCCCCTATCACAATGGAACTCAAAAAGCTCTTCCCTATCATCAAGAGTAACATGAGAGGAATAACGATGCCATGCACTGTGCTTTGTGGTCCTGAGAGAGCTTTTCTGGAACCGAGCATGCACAAAGTTTCTGATAGCCCAGGTGCTCTGTATTAATTGTGAATGGAGCTGATCTTAAATACCTGGAAAATCATAAGTTACTTCACTAATGTTAAACCCCCGTCTCTCTTGAACTGCTTGATCAACTTGCTGAATAAGGTCATCATTAGTGACATTTGCATCCTTGACCATTCTGGTCATAAACATCAGTTCGACCTTTAAATTTCTTGCATCATTCACACACAAACCCTAACCCATACAGTGTGCACCATAAACACAGCTCATTATTCCCTTCTGCCTGGTGTAAATAAATGATGCTTCGCAACTCATACTTGGCGTCAGAAACAAGTATGGCGGCTTTGTTTAAGTGCCCATAGCTCTGCTGCAACAGAGGTATTGACCTTGACCCCAGAGGATGTTATGGTGGGATAGCTGAACAGTTCGAAGAGCTGCCTCCTTATGCTTTTCTGGTCAGGCAGCACTGGTCACTCACTGCTGATGGCATTAGGAACAATTAAATCCATGGTCAGGGAGAAATGGTGTTCCCGTGGGTGTTTCCAATAGGGCAATACCTTATAACTTTAAAAAGGCCTCCCCATTACAAACTGGCTGTGGATACGCTACTTACATGCATCAATCCCCCAGGGGACGACTACTGAATAAAAACTCAGTGAGGACACTAGTGATCTGTTTCATATAACCTTGCCCCGCTGACATGTATCACTCCGCGTGCAACGAACTTCCCCCTCATCCTAATTGGCTAATGCTTTCGCGCCATAGGCCATACCTTCTCGTCACATTGAAACCTGCAGTAAACGTCATAATAATTGCCAGGAAGATAGAAATAAGAATATGAAGGCATGCAAAAATAATGAAGTTTATAATGAAACTGAGCAAGTTGAAACGGAATGAATGAGCAATGAAACTGGAACAAGTTTATAATGAAAGGCCTTTGGCCGTTTCCACTGGAATTTTTTTTTAAACCAACACACATACCTTGCAAAAATGCTTGTCTTTCAGTGTTAAAAGTCGTGTCACGCCATACTTGTTGTATGTCCTTCATTCACCCAAGTCTCGTCAAGGTAGTATATTTTGCGATTTGGACAATTTAAGTGTCCTTAAATAACATCTTTGCCACACAGCAATATCGCCTCTGGAGTGGTAAGTTTTCCTTTTGTCTCAGTTTCATGCCGCGATGTTCCTACGCATCTAACACACCTGTAAGTTCAGAGCACAGCTGTTCGACTTCTCTCACTGACAAAGACGGATTCTTCTCTGTGAGTGCATTAAATACACGGAACACAATTCTTTTTTCGCAGCTTTGTAAAGGTTTTCCCTTGTGATGCTTCAGCGAAAAACTGGCGGTAAACTCTGCCATTATATATATATATATATAATAAGAACACGCGCAATAAATGATCAATAAAATAATTTAGCTCTTGCATTCGGCATAGCAACCCATCGAATGGCGATATATGATTAATCCAATTCAAAACAAGGTTAGTGAAAGAAGTGATATAAACAAATATGTCATCACTACCGCTAAATCACGTGCTATCGTGTCATGTGCTTGAGAGCAAAGGAACCTTCTCTTTACTTCGTTTAAGAGTTAACATGCATTTCAGATAAATCAACCCTGTTGCGTAATATATTTCATTGAAACAGTTACGAAAATATAAATTTGACAGTTCTCTTCCAACATATAAAGATATATCACCATTATTAAATTTTAGATGAGTCATATTTTTTACACATCTGCTTCACTTTAATTTGTATACGAAAGTGAAGCAGATGTGTAAAAAATACGACTCATTTAAAATTTAATAATTTTTCGCTTCACTGTGGTGTTCCAATACAGTTAAATCTCGATACATATCACCATGTTAAATAACAAACTAATTTTTACCGCACAACAGTCTGCACCACAACAGCAGCCAATGAGATGTGATAAGGTCACGTGACTGTTAAGAGATATGGGGCAAGCTTACGTGAAACAAGGATTAGCACACCATACTAGTAGCTGGGACTTGCTGTCTGGGCAGCCAGGCCAGCCACACATACCCAATACCCATGGGTGTCAGGAACCACCATCCCAATCCGAACAACTCCCATTCAGCAGGGGCTTGAATGTTCAGCCTGATGTACTTCTAGTAACATTGGAAGTACCACAAGTCTAGGGATCAGCAGCTGAAGGGGTCGGAACCCCCCTCCTGAAAATGTTAAGCACAGTTTAAATTTGTTTTTCGTAATGCTTCTGCCTTGGGCTGTTTCTTAGAAAGTCTGGATTAAGAATAAGCAAGAGAAAGCTAATATACCTTTTGGCATTAAATGTAATAGTTTAATGAATGAATTTCCCGAACATACAAATAACAGAATAGTTTTTTGAATTTCTTTCGCTGTATGCCATATTAGATTAGCAAGTACAAAACTCTATTTTTCAAATATTCACGCAGCACACACAATTCCCTTGCTTGTCCATATAGTGCAGATCTCTGTCCGACTTTTGAATATATATTTTTGGGGGAGCGAGTTCTTGGTCTACCTCGTTTTTGAGTGGTGCTGGTACTTTAGGACATTGTATTCTTACGCTAATAACACTACAACACTGATGACCTATGAAACATAAGTATACTAATAAAATGACTAAATAATGCAGAAATCAGCTTTTTTAAAAGTTAAACTACAACCAAACAATTAGGTACGCTTGGATTGCACACGTTGAAGAGAATGAAACAAGCAATATCTATGCTTTACATGGCACATGCATCAACGTGACAATACTGACATTTCTGAAAAAAAGTTAGACATGGGGTAGTGGGGAATGGCTTGAAGTTATGTGGTGTGGTCACAGTCATTGCTATAGAAATGCTCCCTCCTCCAAAGGAACTGTCAGGATCCTGAAGTAATTTAAATTTGACCGTATTAATGTGTAGTATAAGTGGGGAAAGAGGACTAAAGCAGATGTTTTACAGTCAACCTCAATTCAGAAGAACATCTGGCTATTTGGAGACCCAAAATTTCTGGGCATGAAGGGGAGGGAGAGTTCGTCAAGCTTCTCCTTCCAGAAAGACTGGTATGTGTGCATATGAAAATATAGGTATATAATCTCCATATTTTTGCAGGATCCAGCATTCCCCCGCTAGCCGTGGAACTGGCAACACCTATTGGCTCAACCCATGTTCATTCTTATTTTGTAGCTACCCTAATTTATTTTACATAATCAATGAAAATTTAAAAACCTACCTTCATTTGCACCTTTTCGCAGTTGCTTGTAGTTTAGCGCCTGTTGTATAAGATTCAGAATCTTTGTTGTGAGTGTAGCATCTGCCAGTGGATATGCTTTGGGATTTACTTCTTCCGTCTAAAAATCACCAAAACAAATACGGAATTTTAGTCTATCATATTATGGTGCATTAAATCAAGTGGTTATGTGGAATAGATGTGTGAGAGGTTTGCACTGCGACATAAACATCAAAATAATTAGCAAACATATTTAATGGACTATAAGATGCACCTTTTTGTTTGTGAAATTGTTTACAAAATGCCACTTATATCAAAATGGTACTAAAATGTCCAGTTTTTTTATTTGACCTTCCCACCACTCTATTTAAAAAAATAATAATGAAAAAGATTAAAAAGAAAGCTGTATATTCAATCATATTGTAAATCTATTGATATAGCAACATTAGATTGAAATGATAGCAGCAACACACTGATGTAACCACTGCCAAATGAGATTTGCAAACAATCATAGCCAAAATAAGTTTTATTACCTGTTGTTGGTTGCTTTAAAGTACGAGGGTTGTTCAATAAAGAATTATCATAATTTTTTACGGTCATAATTTTTCGCACTAAAATTCAATCTTATTATATTCTGTTAGCTTAATGTGAAACAAACACACCGTAGTAGTTTCATTGTTGATACTCCTGGTTCCCGTCTGTGAGAACCAGGTAAGTTCAGACATGTTCAGTATCGCCTACAACTGCAATGGACGTAACATGCAGTTAAAGTTGATGTTAGAGGAAGATCCGAAGTTTCTTTCAAACGTAATCACTGCTGATGATACTTGTCTACATCATTTTGATCCTGAGAGCAAATAGCAAAGCTCAGTGCAGAAATCTCCTTCATCACCAACCCCCAAAGAGCAAAAGTGGTTGCTTCTGCTGGGAAAGTTATGGTCATCTCATTCTTTGATATTCATGGAATGGTTTATCAGCATGTTATACCTGCACACACATCAGTAACTAGACAATACTACAGTGATGTCCTGAAAACATTGCAAGTCCATATCAGGCGCAAAAGACCACATTTCCATGAAGCAGGCTGGATGTTGCCAATGTTGTTGCTGAATATCTTGCAAAAATCAACGTGAAGTACATCCCTCACTCTCCCTATAGTCCGGATTTAGTCCCATGTGATTTTTTTCTTTTTTCTATTCCCTAACTTGAAGAAACGCCTTCGTGGGAGGCATTATCCATCATCAGAAGCTGTGATGACGGCTGCAGAGGCGATTTTGAAGGATCTCTCAAAAAACGGTTTCCAGTGTGTCTTTGAAGACAGGCAGAAATGCCAGGACAAGTGTATCGCATTCAGAGGAGACTATTTTGAGAAGGACCATCAAAATTATGAGGATGAGTAAAAGTACATTGTCAAAAAAAATGTGATAATTCATTGTTGAACAGCCCTCGTATATTTGACATAAATTCATTTATAACTAGACCGCGAACTAAATGCTGTTAGAGGCGTGGCTTACCAACACTGGAGTCCTCTAACTTTCCCCCTCTACCGTCACTTTAGATTGACTCTCCTCCATCGTGCGGGCTGAGTGTTTCATTCACTGTTACATTCACTCTTTGCATTTTCTGCCAAATCACTGCGTTGTTCCTCAAGGCTTAAAGAAACTATGATTCTGTCTATTTGTTGATCGATTGTGAGGTCACATCTGAGGTAATTATTTTCTGTTAACTTTGAAAATCAAAACAGTATTAAAATACACTCATTTCGTGTGGTTTGCGCTGTCACATGCAGGAAGGGAGAAGTGGGAGTCACGTGATGCTTGGATGGCGAAAAGGGGAGAATGCTCGCTTCGCACATGCGCACACCGACCGCAGTTTGTTTGCAGTCTACCTGTAGTTTGTTTTTGTAATTTATGTTCTCCAACATCAAGTCACATCGGACAATGAATGAAATGGGTGAAATGATGCTCAAATGAGCTCAGGGTCCATAGAGCTTAGAGTTAGCCAACATTCATCTTTAAGGATAAGGGAAAACCCTGGAAAAAACTTTATCCAGGTAACTCACCCTGACTGAGATTCGAACTCACGGCCTCTTGAACGTGAGGCAGACAGGCTACCATCTACATACCACGGCGTGCTAAATTCATTACATTCCTTGCTGTAAGTGACAAAGTGTCAAAAAACTAACTACAAATAATTAATATGAGCATAAGAGCCGTAGATGCAAACGATGATTTGCGAAAGATGTCCACAAAATAGGTACGAAAGTGAAGCAGATGTGTAAAAAATACGACTCATCTAAAATTTAATAATTTTTTGCTTCACTGTGGTGTTCCAATACAGTTAAATCTCGATATAACTACAAATAGTTTTTTCAATTAATTTTGATGTCACTGTTACTAAATTCCTTGAAGCACACATAATTTAAAGGGTTTATTTATTGGAACATGGAAGTTGCAGCCTGCCTCTGTGACGTGGCGGTAGAGTACATGCCTCACATTCAAAAGCTCCCAAGTTAAAATCTCGATCAGAGTGCATTATCTGAACATTCTTTTCTCCATAGGTTTTCCTGAACCCTGAACAGTAAGCTCTATGGACCCTGAGCTCATGTGCAGCATGCTTGGGAGGAAGGATGAGACAAGAGGTGACAGAGGTCAGCCGTCCCAAAGAGCCACAACAGTGCAAAGGGTAGGGTCATAATAATTTAACAGTTGGAAATTCGCCTGCAGACCAGTACAGCTGGCATCCCACCCTAATGTGATCTTGAAATGGCCCACTAGGCCAGCCAGGAGTCCAGAGACTTTCCTAATAGTGCAGATAAGTGGCGTGGAGTTATGTTTGGTACGGAATGATGTCACGAAAACAATTTGTTGCCAGCTGCAGCGCTCCGATATACACGAAAATAGCGGAGAGTTACCAACACATTTTCTTTTTATTATAAACTAGCGATACTGAGGTACAGAGGTACGTTGCCAAACAAATTTTATTTTTCTTGTTATAAACTAGCGATACTGTAATGAGAATAGTGTGTAGTAAGCTTTGTTTATTGTTATTATCATCAGTATTATCACTGCCCGCCTCGGCAGCACAGATGGGAGCATGTCCGCCTCACATTCAAGAGGTCCCGAGTTAGAATTTTGGTGAGGCTGAGTTATGGGTATGGTCTGCTCTAGGGTTTCCCCTAATACTGAAAACCGAATTTCGGGTAACCCTAAGCTCTATGGAACCTGGGTTCATTAAGCATCACTTCATCCATTCTATTCAACATCCAATATGACTTAAATTTGGAGGATGTAAATTATAAAAAGCTATTCTTGTTATTATTATTAATGGTGATAATAATAAATAATAATAATAAAGTCTGGTAATGATCCACTGATCTTTACGTCAGTTTATTTGGATATTACAGTATGGCTGGTTTACTTACCTAATGTTGACTATTCCAAAACTTTATGCTAAATTTGTTTAACTTTTTAAATAATTATAAGTGAGAATATCAGAATATATAATAATGATAACCCTGGCAATGATCCATTAATCTTTACGTCAGCTTATTTGGGTGTTATAGTATTGCTGGTTTGCTTACATAATGTTGACTATTCCAAGACTTTGTGCTATTTTCCTTTAAGTTTTTAAATGATTATGATGATGATGATGATGATAATAATAATATCTCTGGCAAGGATCCACTGATCTTTATGTCGCATATTACAGCATCGCTGGTTTGCTTGCATAATGTTGGTATTTTCCGCAGTAGCATGCTCTGAAAGTTGGCAATGCCCGAGCTATGACCTCAGGGCCACAATATTCCTTCGCACCTATTCTGCACTTTTACCAACTTTCTTTTATATACCCACTTCTCCCTCGCATAAACTTTGCAAATTTCTCAACAATTAAAAAAATATCTTAAGCCAGTGGCATTAAAATTATATCAGTTTAAATGTTTACCCATTTGCTCACACTTGGAAGGTCTGATAAGCTCTGTGTTTGCAATAAGGAAGTATACTTTAAACTTGTTTACGAAATTATTACTATTTTTTCCCATAGTTAATGATATGTAACTGACAGCATTTCTTATGCACATTGGTACTACTGCTATTGTACTGTCTATCCACCACAAGAAGGCAAGAGATGAGTGCATGTAAGTCACCCATGCTGCCAGATCTAAAGTTTGTTGCAGTAACTGTAGTGATAGCTATTATGTATGGGTGAGTTGTGTGACAATACTTGCATATTTTAAACGAATCTAGCATGCTTGTCATACTGGGAAGGGGAGCATAAACACCGTACGGCCAGCAAAAGTGATTATGTTACACATTCCTCTAGCTTGCATTCTTGGGGTGGATACAGTATATATTGCGTTACTTCTGGGGTTTGTGATAACCGATGACCATACGGTCACGTACACTGACCTATTCTTACCTACGTTATTTTAAATACGTCCCTAATTTGCCCTTACATTGCACTGCATAACCCTAATTTACAAATACTAGCAGAAGAAACTTCTTACTAAGGCAACAACAGTTAGTTTTTAGCCGGTAGAGGGAGGTTTGTGGCTTAACTATTACTGTCTTGCTACTACGCTCATAAAACGAGTTAGAGGCAAGGCTGTCAGATTAGGCTACATCTATATAAGCAGTTAAAATAGACTATGGTTTTATTTGTTGCATAGCACTACGAATTAAGCTTTTTGAGTCAATCATCAATCCTTTACCAGGTCTGGAAGGCTATAATGTGAAAAAAAAAAAAAAAAAAAAAAACTATTTTAAACATTAAAAATCGTCCAGTGAAACTTTTTTCGTAGATCACAGACAATATTTATAAAGTTAAAATGACTAATTCTTTGTCTATGAGCACA
Organism: Mantis religiosa; assembly: GCA_030765055.1. NCBI lineage: Eukaryota > Metazoa > Arthropoda > Insecta > Mantodea > Mantidae > Mantis > Mantis religiosa. The sequence goes on from CM060957.1 coordinate 25,232,641, forward strand.
AAACTATAAAAAACGATAAGCCAGCCAAGGAAAAGTTGGAATAAGACTGCTGAAATGCGTAACATAAACTTCAAAATGTTGTAGCACTAAACGGCAGCCACGTGTTTGCAACTGTTTTTCTCCTCTTAATTTGTAAACACTCACCATTTTAAATTATAATCTGCAACTAACACCTCTCTGCGATGTATTATCGCTTCACTGAGGACTTCAGCAGCAATCTTATTCTGAAAGCTCAGAATTTCCACACTTTTCTAGATGCTTCTTCCCAAACAACGACGGAACGTGTTACTTAATGCTTTATGCGTTCTTTAGCTTCATTTGTTATTACAGTACTGACAACAAAACAACGTAAAATTTACCACATGGATACTGTTCGTTGCTTCGTGTGACATATGAAAATTCCCTAGAACGTATGATCTAAATTAGGTGTTTGGAATTACACTGTACAACACGAAAAATGTCCTTTAGACGAAAATGTGTATTTATTGTACAAGTATGGCTGGAAATAACGAATCTGTAATTAGTTTTCTCTACCACGCACCACTTCAAAAAAAAAAAAAAAAAAAAAAAATCACATTTATTTTTTATTTTTTGATTTTAGTTTTTTTTATTAGATATTTCCTCTCTGAAGTGTTATTGACAGGAATATTTTAGTGACGATCAGATTTAAGTATTTTAAGGACAAAATTATATTACATTCAGTGCATTATAATGTATCGTCACTATAAAATTAAGCCGGACGTATTTTGTGTATGGCGAATTTACATTGAAGACACACCAATGCAGCTTGTCATCATTGGTAAAAAAAAAAAAAAAAAAAAAAAAAAAAAAAGCATATGAACTGTATTTTGGATGTAGAATTGGGGACCAGGATAAATACTGGGCTCCACATATATGTTGCAATTTAAGTTTCAGGAATTTGAGAAATGGTTGCAAGGAAAACATAGTACAATGAAATTTGGAGTACCTATGGTTTGGCGCGAGCTGAGAGATCACGTAATGGATTGTTACTTCTGTTTGACAGATATCAAGGGATTCTCTTCAAAGTCTAAACATTGTATTCAGTATCCAAACTTACCCTCTGTTATTCGACCAGTTCCTTATTCTGACAATCTTCCTAACCCTACAGCTTCAGGTTCATATAATGTTTCTTCAAAGGAAGACATCACGACGACACAAACCATCCAGAACCTGACTTTCAACCATCTAAATCTATGACTTGTGCACATCATGAAAAAAAAAAACACACACACCCACACGCGCACGCGCACACACGCACGCACGCACGCGCGCACACACACACACACACACACACACACACACACACACACACACACACAGAGAGAGAGAGCTTTACGATCTTGTACGGGACTAGAAGCTCTCTCAATCAGACTCAGAACTACTGGGTTCCAGAGTTTAAGGTTGGAATCTATTAGATAAGGATGTGAAAATAACTTCACTTAGAAGACGACAAAGCCATTTTGCAGAGGAAAAAGACATTGTATATTGCTGTGATGTGAATGACCTATTTCAGGCATTAGGACATAAAAATAATCAGGCAGACTGGCTCTTATTGACTCATCAAAACGTAGTCTTAAAGCAGTGCTCCTCCATATAGGCAATGTTCGTCCATCTGTTCCTGTAGCGTATTCTACAAATACAAAGGAGCCATATTGGTTGTGCGTACTACACTGAATTTAACTGAATACACTACATTCAAATAGCACATTTGTGGCGACTTAAGTCATTGGGATATTAACAGGCGTGCAACAAGGATACACTAAATTCTGCTGCTTCCTTTGCGACGTGGTTAGCCACGACTGAAAAAAAAATCACTACACCCCTAAACAATGGCCTACAAGAAGCACTTAATTCCTCGCACCAAAAATATAGCACATGAACCACTTGTGAATCCAAAAAGTGACTTTCTTCTACCACTGCACATTATATTAGTTTTAATGACAATTTTGGTAAATGCTCCGGACAGAGGAGTGGCTTTCTTGCATCCCAGAAACAAATTCAACAAAGTAAGTGAGGCAAAGGTAAAAGAAGGGGTTTTCATTGGTTCCCAAATTAAAGCAATTATTCATGATGAAGAATTTGTAAATAAACTGTCAGAGGGAGAAAAAGCAGCCTGGTTGGCATTTAAATCAGTGTGCTCACGTTTCCTTGGAAATGAGAAAGCTGAAAATTATGAAGATCATGACAGTGACATGGTAGAATGCTTTCATGCTATAGGTTGCAATATGTCATTAAAACTACACTTTTTGGACTCAACATCTGGACTTCTTTCCTCAAAACCTTGGAGCAATAAGCGACAAGCATGGGGAAAGGCTCCACCAGGACATTTCTACGTTTGAAAAACATTTCAGTGGACGATGGAGCCCGCCTCGGTAGCGTGTCTGCCTCACGTTCAAGAGGTCCCGAGTTCGAATCTGGGTTAGGGCGAGTTACCTGGATAAGGTTTTTCCCGGGGTTTGCCCTTATCCTGAAATACGAATGTCGGATAACTCTAAGCTCTATGTACACTAGGTTCATTTGAGCATCATTTCACCCATTCCATTCATCGTCCGACATGACTTAACGTTGGAGGACGCAAATTACAAAAAAAAGTGGACGATGGAATGGAGTATGCTAGCTGAGTATTGTTGGTCTATTGTCAGGGACACACCAACAGATGCCTACAAGAGGGAACGGTAAAAAAACTCATTTTAGTGCATGTGTTTTTGGTACTCATGCCTCGTGTTTCATTTCTCTGTAATCAGTTTGTATAAATATCAAAAGTGGGTCTCCTATAAAAATGTTACGTGATTGACCATTTTGGTTTTCAGATATGAATGAAGCACCTTTTGTTTATACAGAATCATGCAGTTTCATCTAAAGGACAGAAATAAAGTTCAAATTTGTTGTGCAGTGTTATTCACATGACTTTTCTTGTTTACTTTTTCTACTAGATACTTATAATAAGTAATGTATTCCACCCAAAAATTTCACATCTAGATTTCAGCAGAAATAATGTACGTTCCGGAGTTGAACATGTTTAATTATTATGGTGTTAAAAATCTAAAAGTTATTGTAAGTGCAGCAAAATATTTGAGCACTCTAAGCCCCCAGGCATAACCAGAATATCGCGGGCTCAGGCCGCAAAGCGTAGCCAAGGCTTATTTATAAATGCGGAGGAACGTAGCAATTGCGAACACATGCTATGGAAAGGGCTACTGAGACATTTGAGTATGGTAATTCCCTGTAGCGTGTTATTAATCCTGATAAAAGTCGTATTAATCTGTCAATAGAGCAAACTGATGCACCAAATAAAAAAATAAAAGTAAAATAGACAAGCGTAAAATCTTAGAAAGCCCTAGTCAGAGTTTAATATCAAATTCTCAACTTCGTGATGAGCACTTTTCCTGACCTTTCGGGTGCGACCTGTTGGAACTTACGATTCCGTCGGCAATGTAGTGAGCTTATATTTCGGCTGAGTCACAGGTTACAGCGTACTTATACGGAGCTCCATTTCATGACTATGTAAGACACTAAAAGATAGCAAAGGAAGCGGTAACAATGGTTTGTTTGACCAAACCTAACAAACATTTCTACTGTTAAGAACAAATGGATGTAGTAAGTCAGGATAGGTTAGAAATAATTCGATTTCTGAAACAATAATGATAATGATATATATGAAACTGACATATTCATTTAAAGAATTGGACCGAAACGTTAATTACTATTTTGAGTACACAAACCAGGGGCTGCCAAGTGGGATAGGAACTTTCGGTGCCGTGTCAAGGTTCCCGAAAGGGCCGAGTACGTAAGGTGCATTTTGAGCGCTGCAAGTACTCTTTCTTTTCAAATACACGCGCTATAAGGCATTAACAACCACATGGGAACAATATTCAATGTCGTGCGTAAGCTTTCACGGCCGCAGTCATTTGGAAAATAATATGACTTCGTGGGTTGGTAGAAACAAAAGTCTTGTTTGCAGAAATTTAAAATGGTTTTATTGCAGTAAATAGTAACTTTGTACAACCCTTGAAGCAGAAAAATGACGTAACATACACTAACGCAGTCTTCAAGGTCGTCTCGTTCCCCGTCACACGTAAACAAACGAAAGAATTTGCTGCGGTAGAGTTCAAGCGCACAATTACAGCACAGCTGCACAGCTCAACTAACTAGCAACTGACCCCGCTCTAACACTTTGTGGGGTTTTTAACCCTCCAATCATTGTTCTAGAATGCAATAGAGCTGTCGATTACAATCGCGACGCAGCGAGAGAAAGATGGAACTATCCAGACATCCTTGTTTGGCGACTCTCTAATGTTCTTAAAGAAAAAAATGATAATTTCGGTGCTTTCAAAAATGCTGTTAGAGTACCTTTGCTCAAAATCTTTTTATTCTGTACAAGATTATCTGAATGACAAATTATCCTGATAATGCTTCTGTAGCTCTGTAAGTAGTATCTAACTGTTCCAATGACAAATCATTACTAATAAATCTTTGATGCATGTTGAAAGTTTATTTTTAATGTATATGTATTTAAGAAACAACAAGAATGGTATCCATTGCAAAAAGGTTGAGACCTACCGGCATAAGCCAAGTGAAAACTTAATTAAAAGGTGTTTGATTTTAATGAATTGTTCTTTCACACTAGCCGTGTGTACGACGCACTGAAAGACTGAAAAATTCAACGCCATAGCATGTTGGCACGTTGGCCATAGTAGTTCAATGGCCCGGGCCTTAAAGTACTTACAACATAGTAAGTGACCATTAAGGTAGTTGCCTCATTTGTTTATGAGAACTCTAGTGGTTTATCAGGAAACATACGAGTCAGTTGGAGAATTTAATGTCACGTTGGCCATAGTAGCTCAATGGTTTAGAGTGGTTGGACGGAAACCAAAGATCCATGGTTCAAATTGCGGCATACCCGCATGTCAGATTTCAATTGGTTGATGTTTACTTTTGATTTGGGTTCTAATTAGAGCTATGAGATCTCTTATCTTCAGGTGAATGGTTGTAGGAAATGGATTTGTTGTTTGTTGGCTGCTCAGTTGTCTCAATAATACACTGGTTCGTTGCAAAAAATGATTTAATTTAATTCTCACTAAGTTCGTTGATTCAGATTGATTTGTAGCGGTGACCACCTGTTACTAAACTTCCTAACAGAATTCTCTTACTTCTTTATACGGCGAATACTTTGCTATTATAAACTTCTTCTGCTGCTTCTCTCACGCTGGTTGCGTTATTCTTGACTTCCCTACATTTCGGACTTAGAAATCTTTACTACCTCTTCTTCGTGCGCACTAACACGTCTTTCCCCTCGTAGTATGACTGTTGAAGTGATTTTTCGTCTACTCTGCTATTCAGTTCGTACTTTATTCTGATCCCCACCCTAACTCTTATCACATTACCAAAATAACTCATCCTTCTCCCCATTTCTCAAATCTTACATTATTATTGGTTTCTCATTTTATTTCGATTTTTCTTTATTGGTTAGCAAGACTCATCGAACTCATTGACGTCACATCCCACCGTGAGTTGGGTCACGCCTACCCTGGGCTCTTTGTAACGGTATACATCGTTATCACCTCAGCAAAGTAAATCCTTTTAGGTCTTACGCTTGACCGCATCTTGAAAACCTTATTGTTCCTACACATTCTTGGTTATAGTTCTCAGACATTGAACCTTTCCTTAAACAAAGAGGCTAACGGTCACCTCTTCCCTTCTCCCCGACTTGTGTTCAGATTTTACAGAAATATTTTCTCTCCCTTACATGGATTCTAGCATGTTAGTTGTCTTAAATTATATTCTTCCCATCTTATTCTTAATTAAACCGCTATTTTAATCATTACTCTAATTTCATTCTAATTTCATATTAATATAACAATATTTTATATTAGTTTAGCAAAGCATTTTTATTAATTTATCTTCTTTTTTAATTCTCGTGATTTCGATTAATTCGCCACCTCCTAATCGCTGTCTGATACTGCGCTTACATAATGCCCGTTTGACAAAAATGAAATACCCATTATTTAAATTTTGTCAAACCCCCGTCATGACATTTCCTGCTTATATATCTTATAATTTCTCATTCCCTACTCGAAACATTTTTCGGTGGTCACCGTTTCCCTCATCTTCATCAGTGTGTTACTTTATACACATAGAATGGTCAATATGGTACATCATATACATAGAATTATAGATATGATACATTACGTACATAGACAAGTACACTGTCGTATATGTGGTTATTACCCTATATACAAATAATATTCGTGATACCTCAACTATATATACACTTCACTGAATTATCCTTGTCTCACTTGACATCAACTTGATTTTACCTTATTACATTCCTTAAGTACTACATTAATGTTACTATATTACAGTTTACAATATTACATTTTACATTCAATGATTTTTTTTATTATTATTATATTAACTTATTGGGACGTTTCTTTATCTTTCAGTCCTTCACCGTAAGAACATTCGTCCTCACATTATTATAGTTTGCATAATGATGTCCAAATATGGTTACCTCTACCTGCACTCAGTTGTCTACCTGTAATCAGATGTTTCGTTTACCTGACAGTAAACATTGGCAGTTCATTGTCCTGTCTTTCCACTTCACTTTTCACTCTAAACTTTCTTTCACTTTGTCACGCCTAAGTCTGTGACCTTTACAATCACAATATAGCCTTTTGGCACATGAATACATCAGTACTTATACTATATTTACATTTCACAAATTATTTTTAAAGATCTTTCTAACATGTTCATTAGCTGTGGTTATTCTTATTACATTATCATTTTGTTTGTGCACAGGAATTTTGGAACTTGCAACTCCCACGCAGTGTTTGAATTTCAAACGAAAACGTTACCCGTACTAATTATATAACTTTTACTTGGTATTCTTTACATCTTCGTATATATAATTTCAATCACATTTACACAGGTGATTCTTGGGTCTGCTCTGTACTGTTTACAACGTTTTTCTGACGATATGGCCTTATTAGGGAGATGTTATATCTGCCTATCGGTTTACCATTTCTTGGGTGTGATAGAGCATACGCTCTGTCACCAAATATTTTCTCAATCCGGTATGGGCCTTTCCATAGCATATATAGCTTTTTAGTCTTCTTTCCTAACAAATCTGACTTGTCGAACGATTTCACTAGAACTAAGTCGCCGACCTTTGGTTCCCAATTCTTCTTATACCGCAGTTTCTTTGCGTTTCTTTTCTCTACTTTTTCCATTATTCTTTTAACAGCATTCTGGATCCGTTCTCGATCTGTCTCGGTCGTCACTTGTATACTTTCCGGTACACCCTCTATTAGTGGTTCCGGTGTTAAATTCCTATGCAATTGGATAGGAGCATATCCTGTGGTTAAATTGACTGAATTATTGAATATAAACTCAATATAGTTGATGTGGTCTGGCCAGGTAGTCTGTTTCAATGAACAAAGGACTCGGAGATGAACACCTAGGTCTTTCAGTACGTGCTCGCTTGGATTAGAGCATGGATGGTACGACGTTGTATTATAGATGCGACATACTCAAAAATCACTATAGGTCCCAGTGTGTTTCGAAAATACATTTCTATGTTTACATAAAATGCTATAAAAAATCTCTTTTTGGTGGTCGTTAAGTAGGTTCGAGTTTGCTACTGTTTCTCTTATTCTATAGGTCATGTTTACGTTATTTTCGACTACCTGGAAATCATCTGGTAGGGTAATTATCTCCTGTTCACCTGCTTCTGCCTGCCCAAGTCCGTATGACGTCATCTCTAAAAGCCCTTCTTCCCCAGCTATATACTCATCCTTATCATAGTTTCTCATCTCTTCTGCTTCTAATGGATTCATCTTAACTAGCTCCATCCCTCCTATTCGTATAAATTCTACAAAAAATGTTTCTCCATCTATTTCTTTTTCTTCATCTGTCAAGCTTATCTCATTTTCTGCTTCCCTTGAGCTAAACGGAACTTTAACTATGACGTCTTTAATTTTGATTTCCAAGGCTTCCATTTGATAATTCAACTTAGCTTGTAGCGCATACAACACGTCATTACCCATAATAATGTCTACAGATAGCCTATTAATAACAAAACATACAAATTCTATTGTATCCTCCCCAATGGTGACTTTCAAAAGCATTTGTGTATTAATCTTTTGTTTGGCGCGACCTACCGCCAGAGTACAATATGCACTTTTCACGGGCAATGTTTGCAATTTCATTCCATTGTTTTTTAAGTGATAAAAGAATGCTTGACTTATAGCTGAAACTGAGGATCCTGAATCTATGGTAATGTGCCATTTTTCTTTGTTTATTATTGCAGCAATACGTGGAGCATCTCTCACTTCTTGCAATTCTGTTAAGTGATTGTTTATTTGAGTACCGTTTACTATTTCTGTTTCTGTTTTATTCTGTACCACCCTACTCAGAGCTGTGTCCCTGTTCAAATTAAGAACTAGCGTGTTCATCCGGGTCCGATGCGGGACGTCTTCTATCGCACCCTGGAGTCGTTTCCCGTCTGCTGTGTCGTATCTGGCCTTTCATCCACCTCGGGCGCCGCGCCCCTCGGTGTGGGTGGAGGAGAACGCACCCATTCTCTTGAGAGAAGTTGATTCCTCTGTCTTACTTCAGGTCTGTCTGTATTGTTCTCTCTACCAGCGTCACGTGGTTGATACTGTCTATTAGCTTCTGGTAGTCGGAACGTCGGTCTTGCATTCCCTCTTCGAAGAAATGGGGGGTGACCCCTATTTCCATTCCTAGTTACATGTACATATCTTATAGGGAAATTATATGAATTTGAATTTGGTGGTCCCTGTCTCCCTCTATTGTTGTTAGGGAATTCCCTCGGGACGTGGGCATCGTATCTTTGACGAGTAGCCATATGGTTTGTGTTAAAATTTCGGGGATTGTGTGCCCTTTCCCCGTCATGATTATTATTATTCCACGGTCTGTGTGGATTTCTCACTGGCATTCGATTCTCCTGTCTATTTTGTGAATTTTGCGTCCCAACGCTTTGTAAAGCTGTTAACAATGTAACTGCCTCTCTCAATGTCTGAGGTCTTGCTACCACCATGTGATTTCTAATGTTCTCAGGAAGGTGGGGCGTGAGAAGAGAAATCAGTTCGGCTTCCTGTAATGGAGGTTGTAGATATTTACTCATTTGCGAATATCTCAGGAAATAATCAGTAATAGACTCTCCATTATTACCTTGGTATCGGCCATTTGTTATCTGATTCCTTACTTGGTATTGGACATTGGCGTTCCAATACTTTTCCAGGAAAGCTGTTTTGAACAACTCGTAGCTGCATCCTTCTCCCACAGTTACTCGTAGCCAATTAAGTTCGGCAGATTGTAACGCCCTTTGAACTATTATCATCTTATATTGCTCGGGTACACCTCTGATGACAAAATACTTTTCTAAGTCGGCCAAAAATTATACTGCGTTGTCATTGCGACAATTAAATTTCGGGAGGGGCAATTCGCTTAGAAAATTCATGTGCACTGGTGGATACATATTTACGTTTTGCATATTTACTTCGCTATTATTGCTGTTTTGAGGAGAGACAGAAGGGGCGCTAACCTGTTCGTTCTGCCTCTCTCCATTGTGTGTATGTATAGAACAATTGGAACTCTCAGGTACCTGCCCTTGCTGTCCCAGCTGTAAGCCAGTTACAGTATCTCTGATTTGAGATATCTCGCTTACTGTTTCCCTCAACATTAGTGTATTTTCTGATTGAATATTTGTTACACATGCTACCTTTTCTTTTAACTTCTCCATGTCAGCTGCTATACTATTGTTTACAGTGTCAAACCGGTCATTTATCTCTTGTACAAAAGTTACCTGTGTCGTGGTCAGTTCATCTAATCTTATTCTCTCCTTATTAATTTCCTCCCCTATTCTATTTTCTACTCCTGCAACGAGAGATTTGGTAGCTTCTAGGTCACTTCTTATAGTACCTACTTCTCGCTGCAGGGCCTCTTTTACAGTCTGGATTTCCCCTGTTATTCCTTGAATTTTGACAGTGATTCTAGCTTCTGTTTCTTTCCCTTGGCTTGTAATTTGACTTAATTTTTTGTCCATAGCTTTGCTCTGATCTAGTAATTTAGTCTCTAGTGATTTGTCCATAGCTTTGCTCTGATCTAGTAATTTAGCCTCTAGTGATTGGTTCTGTTCTACTAATTTAGCCTCTAGTGATTGGTTCTGTTCTACTAATTTAGCCTCTAGTGATTGACTCTGAATAGTCATTTGCGCCATGAGTTTCTGGAACATCTCTTGTAGATTTTCCATTACCCCAGGATTGTCACTTCTCCTATTTACATTTAAGCTACTTACACCATTTACACCCTCATCTACTGATCCTATAACACTGCTTTCCATTATCTCTTCATTAACAACTTCTAACTCTTTCTCTGTCTCCATAACTATTTGTTCCCCAGAATTTTCCATTTTAAATTTATTCTGTACGATCTTCTTATTTCTCAAAAGCATTGAACTTCCCCTTTAAATTTTCTAATTTCCCTTCCAAAATACTTATTACTAAGACATTACATAGATATTGATCTCAATGAATGATATTACATTTACAAGAAATATAAATTGAGTATGTGTAACTCACAGTTCTGTTCTACGGCTGTGGTGTTTATGTGATGTCTTTACCAATTTTTGTCGTGCTGCTCGTCGTCTAGTAGGCTCAGTTGATGTCGAGAGAACTTGAACTTCTCTCTTGGTTGGGGGAAAATTCTATGTAGTTGTTTTTGCCGTCTTCTTCGTAGTCTCTGCTGTCCTCATCGTAGTTGTCGTCGTCGATCTTCTCACTTCTCCTCCTAGTCGTCCTTCGTCGTCGTTCTTCTCACTTCTCCTCGTCGTTGTCGTCGTTACATTTCACCCATTTCCTACAATTCGAAGCCCCAACGTGTCGGCGCCATTATGCGGCATACCCGCATGTCAGATTTCAATTGGTTGATGTTTACTTTTGATTTGGGTTCTAATTAGAGCTGTGAGATCTCTTATCTTCAGGTGAATGGTTGTAGGAAATGGATTTGTTGTTTGTTGGCTGCTCAGTTGTCTCAATAATACACTGGTTCGTTGCAAAAAATGATTTAATTTAATTCTCACTAAGTTCGTTGATTCAGATTGATTTGTAGCGGTGACCACCTGTTACTAAACTTCCTAACAGAATTCTCTTACTTCTTTATACGGCGAATACTTTGCTATTATAAACTTCTTCTGCTGCTTCTCTCACGCTGGTTGCGTTATTCTTGACTTCCCTACATTTCGGACTTAGAAATCTTTACTACCTCTTCTTCGTGCGCACTAACACGTCTTTCCCCTCGTAGTATGACTGTTGAAGTGATTTTTCGTCCACTCTGCGATTCAGTTCGTACTTTATTCTGATCCCCACCCTAACTCTTATCACATGACCAAAATAACTCATCCTTCTCCCCATTTCTCAAATCTTACATTATTATTGGTTTCTCATTTTATTTCGATTTTTCTTTATTGGTTAGCAAGACTCATCGAACTCATTGACGTTACATCCCACCGTGAGTTGGGTCACGCCTACCCTGGGCTCTTTGTAACGGTATACATCGTTATCACCTCAGCAAAGTAAATCCTTTTAGGTCTTACGCTTGACCGCATCTTGAAAACCTTATTGTTCCTACACATTCTTGGTTATAGTTCTCAGACATTGAACCTTTCCTTAAACAAAGAGGCTAACGGTCACCTCTTCCCTTCTCCCCGACTTGTGTTCAGATTTTACAGAAATATTTTCTCTCCCTTACATGGATTCTAGCATGTTAGTTGTCTTAAATTATATTCTTCCCATCTTATTCTTAATTAAACCGCTATTTTAATCATTACTCTAATTTCATATTAATATAACAATATTTTATATTAGTTTAGCAAAGCATTTTTATTAATTTATCTTCTTTTTTAATTCTCGTGATTTCGATTAATTCGCCACCTCCTAATCGCTGTCTGATACTGCGGTTACAAAATCCCGGCCATGGCATGGAATTTTTCAGCCTGGCTTTATTCTTTCAATTATTGCAAAGTTAACCACTTCCGTATATTATTTGTTGGTGATTACAACGTTCAGATACTTATTTAAAGGTATGCAATTTTTTAATTCTAAGTTTCTTTTCCCTTTTTCATTAGAGAACTAGTACTTAAAATGTATCAATCAGTGGTTAGCTTTTTAAATATGATTATTGCTTATACAACTTTATGCCAGTTATAACAACAAATGTGCAATCCTTTCTACAGATAAATAGAATCAACATGAAAAATTCAATGCTTAGGCCGGGATTTGAACCACGGATCTGCAAAACCTTAGCCTATATATGCCTAGTGTGAAGAAATGATTAATTTCCATCAGTTAGCCTTTCTACAGACTTTATACAAAGAAACAATACAACAGCAAACTTTTCTAAGAACAATCCGTTGAAGTTTGGGTTGAGAAAGTCATGTGAATGTAATATATTACATCTGGTTTTATTTTTTACTAACATGATAAAAACACATACCTGATTAATTGCTAAAAGCAAATAATTCAATGTAAATTTATTTGAACCCACCCCCCAGAAATTAACATCTAAATACGTGCCTGCCCTCGAAGTATATTTGACCACCATATTAAGCCGCCATTATAAACAACCACCACAACACAAACATGTTTTAGTTGCCACATTCTGAAAATGGGAACACATGTTTCCAAAACATGTTAACAGAGTTTTAAAAGTGATGTTAGTGTTATTATTACCGACTTATCCTTAGTGGATCAACAACTTTCTTTGATAAGATGTAAAATCTTTATTTGCGGAACTAGTCCCGAGTGGGACAAATTTATTATTTCTTTATAGGCTAAGTGAAGTGAGTTACAAATATTATATATTACTTTTTAGTACTTATATTGCCTCACTGTTGGAAAGCTGCAACTATTGTACACTTGGTCACAAATGTTAGACTTGTGAGGCTTTATCTTTTAATGAATCAGTGTGTCTTCTCAGAGTTGATAAATCAGTGAAAGTATTGTTACAAATGTCACATTTGTGTGGCTATATGCTATCATGAGTCAATTTGTGTCTTTTCAAACTCGATGATCCAGTAAACCCCTTATTACAAATGTCACACTTAAGTGGCTTTATGCTGTCATGAATCAATTTGTGTCTTTTCAAATGTGATGATACAGTATAGCCCTTATTACAAATATCACATTTGTATGGCCTTATGCCGCCATGAATCAATTTGTGTCTTTTCAAAATTGATGATCGAGTAAACCCCTTATTACAAATGTCACACGTATGAAGCTTTATGTTTTCATGAATGAATTTGTGCACTTTCAAACTCGATAACACAGTAAAAGCCTTATTACAAATGTCACATTTGTGTGGCTTTGTGCCGTCATGAATTAATTTATGTGCTTTCAAGCTTGCTAAAACAGTGAAAGCCCTGTTACAAACTTCACATTTGTGTAGCTTTATGCTGTCATGAATTAATTTATGAGTTTTCAAACTTGATAACACAGTGAAATCCTTGTCACAAATGTCACACTTATGTGGCTTTATGCTGTTATGGATCAATTTGTGTTTCTTCAAACCATATAAGAGAGTGAAAGTCTTATTACAGATGTTACATTTGTGCAGCTTTATGTCGTCATGAATTAATTTGTGTTTTTTCAAACTTGATGGTTCAGTAAACCGCTTATTACAAATGTCACATGTGTGTGGCTTTATGCCATCATGAATCAATTTGTGGGTTTTCAAATATGATGATCGAGTAAACAGCTTATTACAAACGTTACATTTGAGTGCCTTTATGCCATCATGAATCAATTTGTGCGTTTTCAAATATGATGATTGAATAAAGCCCTTATTACAAATGTTACATTTGTGTGGCTTTATGCCATCATGAATTAATTTATGTCTTTCCAAACCGGATAAATCAGAGAAAGCCTTATTACAAATTTCGCACTTGTATGGCTTTACGCGCTCATGAATAAGTTTATGTGTTTTCAAACGTGATAAATAAGTGAAATCCTTATTACAAATGTTGCATTTATGTAGCTTTATGCCATCATGAATAAATTTGTGTCTTTTCAAATCTGATGATAGAGTAAACTCCTTATTACAAATGCCACATTTCTTAAGCTTTATGTTTTCATGGATTAATTTGTGCCTTTTCAAATATGATGAAACAGCGAAAGCCTTATTACAAACGTCACATTTGTGCGGTTTTTTACCCGTATGAATCAATTTGTGTCTTTTCAAATGTTTTGACGTAGTAAACTTGTTACTACAAATATCACACTGGTGTACCTTTATACCCTCATGGATCAATCTGTGTCTTTTCAACTGTAAAGCAGAAGAAAAATACTTATTACAAATGTCACACATGCACAATTTTTTGTCCACATTAGTCAACTTATATGTTGTCAGAGCTGACAAACCATTTAAACCTTCGTCCGTAACATCACACTTATTTGTTTCTGTACTGCCATTATCCCAAATGTAGTTTTCTAAATGGGAAGAATATTTACAATGTTTCTCAGCAGTGTCACAGTTATAAGAGCTTCTGGACTGCTGACTTAAGACTGATTTGGAGTACTCCTTATTGATATGCTGTGTACTGCTCTGCTGAGGAATGCAACTAATTTTCCCATCATCAGGTGTTTCTGAGTGAACAAATGAAGATACATCTATATTATTACTTTCCTGATGTTGATATTTACATTCTCCCTCAGGACTTTCCTTTCTATTATTGAAGCTTACATAATTTTGGAAGTATTCATCAAAGAATAAATCTGATGTATATCTGGAAACATCCACTTTGTAGAAACTGAAATTTGAAAATAATATTGTCACATTAAGGGTTTTAAGTAGTCTAAATTCATTACAATCATAAAGATTGTGCAACCACTAGCATAGTAGGTCTGTGCATAGAGCAGTGTAATTTAGTTATAGAAAGGTTTGTAACAGAAAGACATAGCATGATGGACAGAACAGTCGGTCACAATGAAGTGATGGATGTGCTTGTGAGAGGACTGGTCAGGTAACAGTTTTCGGGTGTTGGGAGCAGATAGGATGTACAGTGTAATGTATTCAATCAGCAGTTAGCCACAATATATCTGGGTAAAACTATGGAGAATATAAGTTTGTCAAAAATGGGTACTTTGTGTGTTCTGATAAATGGACTTAAACTGTTTTAAAGTTAACTGATGGAAATTAATTGTTCCTTCACATTAGTCGTGTATAGGCTAAGGTTTTGGATAGAGTCAAACTGAAAAATTCAGTGCCCTGTTAGGATTTGAACCATGGATCTCCTGATCTCTATCCAGTCACCCTTACCCATTGAGCTATTATGACCAATTTTTGTTGTTGTAATTTACGTCCTCCAACGTGGTCATATTGGACGATGAATGGAATGGGTGAACTGATGCTCAAATGAGTCCGGGGTCAATGGAGCTTAAAGTTACCCAACATTCGTCTTTTTAGAATAAGGGAAACCCCGTAAAAAACCTTATCCCGGTAACTCACCCTGACCGAGATTCGAATTCGGAACTTGTTGAATGTGAGGCAGACATAATACCATATACGCTACTGAGGCAGGCTACCATGGCCAATGTGCCGTCATGACATTAAATTCTCCATTTGACTCGTATATTTTCCCGGTAAACCACTAGGGTTTCTTGTATTTGAGATACACTTCTTTTGGCGACTATTTTGGCGACTTACTATTGTAAGTACTTGAGTCCTGGATTCATCATTAAACTCTTATTTAATTGATGGCAATTAATTGTTCCTTCACACTAGCCATGTATCGGCTAAGGTTTTGGATAGAGTCAAACTGAAAAATTCAATGCCATGGCCGGGATTTGAATTACAGCATTCATTTCAATTAATTAATTTAATGCCATGATGGCACGTTGGCCATGGTAGCTCAATGGATTTGGGGGACTGGCTGGAGATCAGAAGATCTGTTGTTAAAATCCCGGCCATGGCATTGAATTTTTCAGTTTATTCCCAGCTAATAGGGAATATAACAATGTGTTTGAGAACAGGCGCTGATAGAACTTGATCAAATGATGATGAGGATGATGATATGTGTATAAGGGCACCCAACTGCAGCGGTTATCAGTGCCATTTAAAAAATCATTAATGGCAAAAGCCAGATATAAACGGTTCTAAAACTTAAGTGTAAATAAACTCACAAAAAAGAACATGCACACAACAAAAACAAAAGTAAAATAAAAAGAAATATAAGGCCAGACAGTAAACAATTCTCTTCACTAATTTCTTAAATCTAACTTAGAAAAGAACTTAAAACCCTTCTCCACCACTTTGTTGTCATCTGCTAGCATTTCTGCGAAGCTGGCCGGCAGCTGCAGAGACGTCCTAAGGTGTGCTAGGCAAAAACACTCTAGCAGCACATGTCAGACAGATAACTTGATCAAAGGACTGTGTTATATTTCTTGGGACCACAGAAGAGTTACACATCTAACACTAACAAGCAATATGGAGGAAAATAAAAATAAATAACTGGAGGACATGGAATTACCAAAAGGACTTACCTTGGTTGTTTTATGGAATAACAGTCTTGATCTATTCCATCCTGTAACAGAACAATTCACTTATAAATAACAGGATCTTCTTGACACTTATCTTCACAAAAAGAGGCACAAACAGGGAAATACTTTTAGTGTAACATACAGGGAAGATATTATTTAATATAATTCTCATTCCTAACAGGATAAGGGATGTTCTTCTGTTAAAACAAAAGCCAAGATTTTGCATTGGGTGACGTATCTTTTTTGAAGAAAGGTCTTGGAGGACAGCAATTTTAAACTAACAAAGAACTTCAAGAATGATTGATGGACTGATGTGTGTTGAGTTCACTATCAACCACAAAGGCCTTTGAACATGTAACATTTCAAAGAATATGCACCTATTGTTGCAAAAGTTAATATTTTATGATTTCAATGAGAAGTATATACATGATTTATATGTTACTTGAGAAATAGCATTTAAAACAATGCTGGATAAATATTACGATTGTGAACATGTTATATACTTCAACTAGTATTGACACCGGCCGTGAAAGCCTTAGAACCTTGATGTGAACATGTTATTACTCAGAGCCGGCCCTCGTAGCCATGGTCGATAAAGTGTATGTCTCTAGCGTTCCGCCACATAGAGGGTCGCGGGTTCGAGTCCCTCCTTGGGCATGGGTGTTTATGTGTATAGTGAATATTTGTGAAACTAGGAAACCAGATAAGAAAATAAACGGAAATAATAATAAAAAAAAAAAAAAAAAAAAAGATTGTATTACTCCCTGCTTGTTTCATTTTGATATTCATAAACAACTTGTCAAATAAATGGAGCAAAGTGTAAATAGTTGCGCTCTTACCAAATTTAAACTGACTTTTTATTTGTGGATGCTGTTTAATTGCTATCAATCTTATTCTATATTGGCTGTGGAAGATCACTTAATTTCACTCAGTTTGCCTCCTTATACAGATAAGAGGATCTCCTACATAATTTTACAACTGAAACAACTGGCTTTACTTCCCTTCCAGATGATCTTGGGAAACAGCAGCTAGCATGTTATCCCTAGATCACTGAGAACACCATGTTCTTTTATTCAGAGTGATTTATATAGAACTGACATTTTTTTTCATTAATTGTTTCAAAACGAATTGTACTAGTAACAACTTATTATACCTAAAATGTAGAGGATTTTGGGAGATCTCCTGTGTGATGTGCATAAGATCGGCTAATGTCTGGGGGATGTGTGATGTAAATCCTATCTTTCAAGTATACCCATAGAAAGAAGTCCAGTGATGTCAAATCCGGAGATCTCAGTGGCCACAGGTTTCTGTAAATTAACTGGTCGTCAAAGAAACTTGCAATTAGTTCCATGGATTCATCTGATTACTGAAAATATCCTTAACTCAGCTCTACATCGTTCAGTTGTTCAACAAACTCCATGAAAATCAGTTAGTACTCTGCAGTGTTCACAGTCTAGTTAAAAAAAAATTGGCCCCACTATTCTCTGTGCAGATATTGTGCACCAAACTCCAATTTTAACCGGGTGCATAGATGCTTCATGGATGACATGTGGATTTTCGATGGCCCAATGGTGTGAGTTCTGTGAGTTTACATAACCGGATAAATAGAACCATTCATCTGTGAACTATGTGATGGATAATATGGCGGGATTTTGAACAATGAACATCTGAAACCAACGACAATAATTCAATTCTTTATCCTTATCTGGTTCCAGTAAATGATGAACAACCGTAACCATATATGGCTTCAGGCCTGCACGTTTTGCAGCTCTCTGACACATTGAGTAGGTGTACCATAATTCTTTGGGTGACTGCTCCAGTCATGCTCTTACGTCAACTGTGAGAAGCCTAGGTGAACAATGTTTGCCTTTTTCACTCACAACAGATCCAATTTGTTTACCAGTCCCAGTAATGTGCTTCTTTTAGGAGGAATGCGAACACCAAATTCTCTCCGATATGCCCTTTGAATAGCTGTAATTGAATTCGTAATCCAGTATGGCTTTAAAAGGAAGAGTCATTGATTTAATGTGAACTGCATTTTCACGTTGACTAGAACAAAATATCGAAAACAGCTTCCAACAATAGCAATTAGGAATAAAACAAACATCTTCACATCTAGTGACAAGAAATTGAAACTCCACAACATTTTGCTTAATTTGGTGCTAAAATTGGGTCATTGAATGAATTTCCAATGGAATAATTAAAGAAAGAAATATACCAGTTCTATATAATTCACTGTGTATGTTACGAGTGTCTTTATATTCAAAAAGTTACATCAGTGATTAACAAACTTTGTTAATGTAACCTTTGAACAGCTTGGTTTAAAGCAAATAAGCTGTTATTAAAGTATAATAAAATAAATGGCTTCAATTCAAAACCAAACATAAGCAAAATAATGAATTAAAAATAAAATACAATAATTAAGATATAAGCTAGTATCTGATATAAAATTTCTTAGAGATAAAATGTCATGCAGGCAAACCATAGCTCTGTTTATTTAAGTACGGCTACCTCGACTGTTGTGACCTGTTCCTATGTTTCTATAAAACAAACATATGTAAAACATACTTGCTGATCAATGGATAATAAATACTATAGAATAATGGTTTTATATTTGTGATGAGTAAACTTGCCCTCATTTTGTTGACCTGTGTTATTAGTCATGCTGCAGTCTGCTAAAACTGACCACAAAGTATTTGAAAATGCAAAATTAGTACTAACATTGTGAATTATTATAAAATGATTATTAATTCTATTTTCTTTGTTGCTAAGTCTTTCTTTCTATAATATTCACTTATTAATCATATGTAAGTGTTGCACTTTGGAGATTATTAAAGAAAAAAAGATTTGTGATGCACTTTTTAAGTAGAACTTACCTTACTATCATTACAAATATCCTGAGTTCTAGTCAAAGTTGTTTCTGACAACCACTCTTCTTCTTTAATTTCTATCTTAGGGCCAATTTCACAGTTTTGGATGCTTTCATTACATGTCATAACATGGTGTTCTGAAAAAAGTTCATTCTGTAAACAAGAGTTGGAAAGTTCAGCTTCTTTAATTTCTAGTTTTATATTTGTATCGCAGTCACTGCCACTTGTCACAGTCTCACTCTTAACTTTCTTTAAAGAGTTTTTGGAACAACAGTCTTCCACATTATGTGAGCAAAGATCCAGGACACTATACTCTTCTTTGATTTCCTTTTTGATATCCATTTTACTACAGTTCTTGCTGTTGAACAGTTCAGTTACTAAACTTCAGTAGCATGTCTGTGGAAAAAGAAACCATTATTAGTAAACCATGAGATATTTCCATGAGTTTGTTTATATATAACTGAAACTACCTTACATTTCAATAAACGATTCAGACAGCATAAACAAGTACAGACAAATGATGGCAGCTTACGCTAATATGTTAAGCTGCTTGGTTACCTATGCTTTTGTAAATTTTATTCTAATACAAGGCTCAATGATAATCATTGTGGAATTTGGTAAAACATTAAATGAAAATAGATGTCCCCAAGTAACATATTGCAAGTTATAATACTCTATTTTTAAATAAGTCCAGAAAGATGATCCAGTGGCAAAAAATGCACTTTTAATGCCAAAAATAACATGTAAATAATACTATAAAATGGAATTAGAAAGAATGTCACAATAAAACAGTAAATTATATGTTTGGTGTATTTTACAATGATGTATCATGACAGTTAAAGTTGTCTTTTTAATAATTAGAAATTACTCATTCATACTGGTTATGTGTCCATGCAAAACTGGTAGGTTGAGCCAAAATTTAATGCTATATCCTGGAATGAGACTTTTGTCTTCCCTTTGCCAAAACTTTACAGCTGACCTAACACATAAATCATATGTCATATAACATAAGTCATAGATAAGCATAACATTAAGTCATATCATACGATGAATGAAATAATGTTCAAATGAGACCCTGGTCCATAGAGCTTGGAATTACCTGACACTGAACTTTCAAAATAAGAGAAAGTCCCAGAACAACCCTTTTCCTGATAACTCACCCTGACTTAGATTTAAACTTGGAAGCTTCTGAATGTCAGGCAGACACACTATTAGCATGCTATGGAGCTGCACCATTGCTACAATGGATCGTCTGTTTAGTAGAAGGAAAATAATGGCATATGGTTTCAGAGCAGAGTGTATTAATATAATTATACTATTTTAAAGGGTTCGGGAGTAAAGAATGTAAAGGCATATATATGCTAAAATTGAGTTAATGCAAGTAAATAATGATAAGGTGTCTGTACTTCATTTATGAGTAAACTGTTCGGTGGTTTGCCAAGAGGTGGCAGCTGCATGCAATGTCAGATTTCTTACTCCTGCTGGATTTCTCTTGTCTCTGGCATAAAAACAATGTTAAGGGACAACAAAATTAACAGTAATAAAGCTTCTTGTCGTAATTCTGAGAAACAAGAGCAATTAATGAGCTATTTAGAAAATTCTGTGGAACATTTCAGTAGTTATGACTCTGTGAAAGATCCAACTTTGTCCCAAATAAAAATAACTTGCTCCATTCACCCGAAAGTATCAGTTCTGAGGTAAATTTGATTGATATCTCATTTCATGTAAATAATCTTAACTTCTGTACATTAACATTATTTACTTGCCAACATACAATATGTATATTTTAAGTGTTAAGTGTTATACGATAACACTATTTACTTGCTAATATGCAAGATTTAGGAAACTGAGTAAAACTTTTAAGGCTATAAGAACTTAACATTAACAGGTAGCAGTTTCTGTTAATATTATGTCTGTTTTTCTGCTTTTTTTAGTATTAACATCAACGTTATCACAATGATTCTACAAGGATTACACTTCCATATAAACATGCAGATGATAGCTTATTGAAAAGAAAGTAAGAAAGAGGAAAGCACCAACTCTTTTCATACTCGGCTCTAAAAAAGTATTTAGAAGGACTGCCAATTCAGCCAAATAAACTAAATGACATACTTTCTGGTCTGAAATGGATCCCTCCTGTATACCATAACTGGTATAACCTTAAATCTACAAGAAGTACTGTCCAGCAACACAAAGAAAGTCCCTGAAAGGAATGTGTGAGTCAGTGCCACCCTTACACAGTGTGATAGACAGCAAATGTTTGTGACAGAAAATGCATGCTACACAAGGAGAAGAACCGTTAAAAAACATGTGTCCTGTTCATTCTGTGCACTAAAACTGAGAAGATTCATTCACAAAAGTAGAAGACATCAGAATGTTTATGAATGGTCTATAACTGTACCGACATGGGGTGTCATAAATCTATTGAGGGAGGGTGTGGGAACCTTCTTCAACTCCCCCTAAATCTCATGTGCCGGAGACGTGCTCTCCTGTAGAATACTGTAGTGAACGTGGTCAAAATGAAAATGAGTAATGTATGTTGATGTGCATTGTGTTTTATTTTAATGTAAACAGTGTTATGTACCCTCTTATTTGATGTAACCAATGTTAAGTACAACGGCACATTAATAAATAACATTAATTCTTACAGTCACAATACAGTCATAAACTTCTTAAATTGGAAATGGAAGTTCTTTAAACATAAGTTTATGTGAAAATATGCTTGTTTTCTATGTATGATTAATAAAATAGTTATATAATTTTTCTAAATGTTCAACTCTTTATTTCTCTAAATATGCTAAGTGTACCTTATCATTGTTTACTGTCGAGCCCTTCATTTGGTGCCTGACTGTCCCTTTTGAAACTTAAATGTTTTGTCCATGACTGTGGTGGATATATTTAGGGAAAAGTGCTGTTTCTTTAGCTTCTCTGTAAAACCTTTTAAGGTAATATCTGGTTGAGGAGTAGAATGCCGTTTACTGATGTCATATTGAAATACCCCAATGAACTAACCTATTAATAGTTGAAAGAATTTTAGGAGAAGCTTTCTCTAAAAATTACAAAGGACTTAGGAAAAATTGCTGCTGTCACACATTAGAAAGAACAGCCAAATTTTAAATAAAACGCTGAAGTATTGGTGCAATACAAAATTAAAAACACAATTAAAACTTCTCTGTAAATAAAATCAAAATAAAACAAAGAAAGGACAAGACACATAAAGAAAAAGCCTTTTCAGCATGAAATTTTCATTCATGGACAACTTTGCAAACTTGCAACACAGTCATTATGCTAAACAAACTCTGAATTTTTTCATTTGTTTTTCATCAATCGTAAGACCGAAGAGGATGTAATCTGTAGGATGCATATGCCCTAGTAATTCTAATATTCTGTCCACGTCTATGGTGGATATATTTAGGGAAAAGTCTTGTGTTTGTTTAGCTTCACAAGGCCGTTATACTATTCGTATTTACGTGTTTTCGGCAATTTGGTAAATTCCAATAATAAGCCTCAGAAATGCCATTTAATGCAGGGTATTATACCATACTAAACCTTCAATTATCCAAGAAAGCGTATATTCTAACCTTATTTGCGGAGCACACTTGGATTAAAAGTTTCTTCTAAGCCAATGCATTAGTCAAATCTTTAATGACATTGCATTACGAATTTACTAAAGAAGATACCATTTTTAATAAGAACGGGGATTTGGGAAGTAACCCTTACAAACGTTCACATTTTCTAAACCTTACTTTAGATAATCTGATTACATTCGTGTCCAATCGTCCGTATGATAGGTAAGTTTAGCTTATATCTGAATTATGTTTTGAACTGCATTAAACTTCATTAGAAATACAAGTTCTCTGTAGTTGTACTTGACTCCACTGAAGGAAACATGTTTTGACACGAGAATTATGCATTGCTTCCCATAAACCTGATCCCTTAATAATGTATGAGTATAGCAACACTTTACTTACAATAAAAAGGAAATATCTCTTTACACAAAACGACGAACACAGTTGTTTAAATGGGATAACCATAAGAGAAACAATTGCCACATATCCAACACTTGAAATGTTTATTTAAAGGGTGTAAACGTTACTCTGCTGTTTCAAAGAGCTCCTATTCTAGAAGAGACACCAAATCACAGAGAGTATAGATCATAACCAAATACATTCGGTTTTTGTGACGCGGAATGCCCGGGTTAAAGAGGAAGCTACAGTTACTCACAATTTGTCATTGTACAGCTATTTGTAAAGCACGTGCTCAGCAATCTCATTAAATTGTACAAATCTACAATATATCTTCCATTTCTCATTGGCTGTGAAAACCAATTCCGAAGTACTTCCAATGCATGCTCTCCCGCTATTACACATTTGTCTTCTTTTTTTCCAACTTTTTAATGAACTCGCCATTAAGTATTATACAGAGCATGAAGATGCTCACATTAAGACCTTAATCACTGTAGACAGACTAAAAGACTTAAATGTAAATGGTATGAATGAATATTTATTTCTCATCTGTCTTCATTATTACTATTAAAACATAACAAGCTTTCTTTCTTGTTATCGTCCAATATATACCCTTACTCGCTGCTTGCCTTAAATTTCAGTCTCAATCATACACACAGCACCTGGTTTCCCGCGTATCATGACCCTCTGCTCTCTTATATCCCTTGTTCCCGTTTCTCCATTCTTACTTGTCGATTATTAATTTATTAATTATTATTATTATTATTATTATTATTATTATTATTATTATTATTATTATTATTATTATTATTATTATTATTATTATTATTATTATTATTATTATTATTATTATTATTATTATTATTATTAAACTCGTGGGTTCGAAGAAGTAAACGTCTAGTTTGCAGAAATTCAAAATGTTATTTCCAGTACTCACACTTTGTACAGCCCTGACAGCAGCAGGATAACGTAACTCTGGTTCATGATATAGGTCAATAGTGGGAACTCGTGGGTTCGTAGAATTAAAAGTCTAGTTTGCAGAAATTCAAAATGTTATTTCCAGTACTCACACTTTGTACAGCCCTGACAGCAGCAGGATAACGTAACTCTGGTTCATGATATAGGTCAATAGTGGGAACTCGTGGGTTCGTAGAATTAAAAGTCTAGTTTGCAGAAATTCAAAATGTTATTTCCAGTACAAAAACACTTTGTGCAGCCCTGACAGCAGCAGGATAACGTAACTCTGGTTCATGATATAGGTCAATAGTGTGAACTCCTGGGTTCGTAGAATTAAAAGTCTAGTTTGCAGAAATTCAAAATGTTATTTCCAGTACAAAAACCCTTTGTACATCTCTGACAGCAGCAGGATAACGTAATACACGCCAATAGTCTCTCGTTTGCACCACACGTAAACAAACAAAAAATCATTTTCAAATCACTACACGGCTGTACACACACGATTATCAGTTCTCAGCCAGCCCCGACTGACCCTCCGCGGCTCTTTTATACCTCCACTCATGGTTCCAGAAACTTGTCGACGCTTCCGGGCGTTTCGCGGTGTAGCGAGAACACAATGGAACTACCCCTGTCTCTATCTCCCTCTGTTGCTCTCTCTCTCTCGGCAAGCATTTAGCGCCTGGCATCTCAATCTGACTCTTACTTTCCTGCCTGCAGGTAGATCTGTCTCTCTCTCTCACGGGACCGGCACTCACTTATCGCGGCGATTCAACAATGCCTCGGCGACACTGCTCCCTCCTCAAAGCTGGTCGTCCTGAACAGCACCATCGTAGTGGGCCAGACGATCCACAGGTTCCCCTTTACTCGGTGCACCTTCTGGATGCGGTAGATGACGTAGTTAATTCTCTTTACCAACCGTTACGGCCCTTGCCGTGGTTGTTGAAGTGACGGGCAGCGTCCCTTGGTTCGGGTAGGGCGGTACAACCAGAACAAGTCACCTTGCTGGAATCCTTGGCTGTTGGCTTGCCTGTCGTATCGGGTCTTCATGCGGTCGCTCGCCATCTGGATGTTCTGACCAGCTAACCCATGCATATCGTGGAGATTCTCCATATACTAGGTTGCTGGCTGTTTCGCTTACGAGGGGCTCCTAAAAGCCAGGTCATAAGGGAGGCGTAGCTCTCGGCCGAACATTATGCTTGCTTGCGTAAACATAATGGTGTCGTGTGTTGACGAGCGGTAGGCTACCAAGAGCACTGGCATCTTAACGTCCTAGTCTCGCTGATGGCTTGACACAATCTTCCTCAGGTGTTCTATGGTCTTGATGTATCTCTCGACAATGCTGGCCAACTGCGGATGTAAAGATCTCGTGCCGTCCTTGTTAAACCCAAGTCTTTCCAGTGCCTCCTTCATTATGCGAGACCGAAAATTGGTGTCATGGTCGCTGCGGAGCTCTAACGGCACCCCAAACGGCAGAACAGTTGCTCCACGAAGCAGACTGCAATCGTCTTCGCCTCCTGGTTCGGGATGGCATATACCTCCGGCCACCTGGTGAAGTAGTCCACGGAAACCATCAGGTACTTTTTGCCTCGGTCGGACACTGGGAATGGTCCAGCTATGTCCACAGCGATGCATTCAAAAGACACTCCAACGTTGTACTGCTGCATGCAACTCCGTGTGCGGGCAGCGACTTGCCGCGAACACGTGACATTGACGGCACCATCTCTCAGCGTCTGCTCGGAGCCTCAGCCAGTAGTAGCGCTGTCGGAGTTTGTCAATCGTTCGGTTTGCTCCCAGGTGTCCTCCTGAAGTACCGGCGTGCATTTCCTCCAAGACTTTCGGGACCTTACTCCGGTGAATCCCATATCCTGAACAGCACGCCCTCTTTAGACTTCAGTGCGTCCTATTAGGCCCACTACGACTAATACGCAGCGATTCTGGGTGCGATGTCTTCCCATGTCGGTCTTGTTCCTGCCACCACCTCTCTCAAGAGTGGCCCCAAGTCTGCATCCACCAGCTGCTACCTCCTCTGGCCTGCCCTATCCAAACCGCCCCCCAGTAATTGCCGTGACCACACTGACAGCTACGGCACGCTCCTTCTCCTCCACTTTGTTGCATTCAGAGCACTATTCTGCGCAGCGTCTTCGAGGCATGGCGTCTGCTTTGGCGTGGCTCTTCCCTCTAAGATGGTCGGAAATGAAGTCGTACTCCTGCAGCCTCTGGACCCAACGGGCTGTCTGGCCTTCCAGGTTCCTAAAGCTGAGTAACCAAGTTAGGGTGGAGTGGTCAGTCCTCAGGTGGAATGGCTGACAGCACAGGTATTTCTGGAACTGCTCCAAGGTCTTCGATACCGCCAGCAGCTCTCACTGGGTGACACAGTGGTTCTTCTCTACCTTGTACAGCGTCTTGCTGTAGTAAGCTATGACCCGCTCGTGGCTGTCCTAGACTTGGGATAGAACGCCCCCAATGCAATGCTCGCTAGCGTCAGTGGCCACAATGAAGGCGCCACCTGGTTGTGGGAATGCCAAAATATGAGCACTGCAAAGTGTCTTCTTCAGCTGCTGGAAATCGTCTTCGCCGTCCTCCGTCCACAAACAAGGCCAGTGTTCTTCTATCAGGCGGGTGAGGGGTTTGCCTCTCTTGGAGCGCTTTATGAAGCGGCGGTAATAACTTCACAGTACCAGGAAACCGCGCAGCTCCAGCTTATCCTTCGGGCGAGGCCAAACTCTCACGGCCTGTGTCTTCGAGTCTGTGGCCCCTCCGGTTCGTGAGACTATATGGCGTAAGCAGTTGACTTCCTTGTCGATGAGCTGGCACTGCTTCGCGTTCAGCTTCATGATGGTTGCCTGCAGTCTCTGTAACACCTTACTCAGGTTGTCGAGATGGGCTTCGAAAGTCTTGCGGAAGATGATGATGTCGTCCAGATATAGCAGGCAGGCGTCATAAGTCAATCTCTCACTACTGATTCCATGAGGCTTTGGAAGGTGGCCGGTGCGTTGCAAAGACCAAAGGGATGACTGTGAGCTGCCAAATCCCTTGGTCTGTCGAGAATGCGGTCTTCTTGTCTCTCGGGTCTAGTCACCTGCCGGTAACCCAACTTCAGGGCCAGGATCGAGAGCCACTACACACCAACAAGCGTGTCGAGGGTGTCGTTAATCCGGAGCAACAGTCTTTCCTGGTGACAGCATTGAACTTCTTGTAGTTCACGCAGAAGCATAGCTCGCCGTTCTTCTTCGTCACAAGAACTACAAGGAAACACCAAGGGGTGTCAGACTCTACAATCACTACCCCGGATCTCATGTCCTCCAGTTTGTCCTGCACCGCCGTTTGCGTTGCCAGCGTACGGCGTCTGGGTGGTTGCCGAATAGGCCGGGTATCTCCGGTGTCGATGCGGCGAAGCACTCGATCCTTGCGACCGTAGTCGCTCTTGGCTTGACTCAAGACGCGCTAGTATCGTCCAGCAGTTGTCGAAACTTGTCCAGATGCTCTGCGGTCAGATGGTCTGCCACCCTTTCCAGTAAGCCTTCCAGCCGGGGCCCCATGTGTCACGGTGGCACGGGCTCCTGGGCATAGTCCATTGGCGTTACGCTGACAACAGGCTCGCACGTCCCCAACTCCATCCCGGCTTGGATGTCATGAATGGTGTCTGTTGGATTAAGGAGACTCATGGGCACCTCCTCTCGGCAGGACAACAGCGACCTGGCTACACTAAGTCCGTGCACAGGCGTCTTCCGTTCCAGCATCATGTTCTTCGTTCGCTGGCCTTCCAGTCGCGCCGCCACCGCCACCTCGCTTCTCGTGGAGACAACCGCGTCTTCCCTTAGGACGACCCTGCAGATTCCAAGGCGTTCTTCGGGGTGGCGGAGTATCACCTCTTCTTCAATGTCGGCCGCGCCGTGGCTCAGTGGTTAGACCGCTTGGCTCTCACCAAGGCGGCCCGGGTTCGATCCCAGGCGACC
This sequence comes from Mantis religiosa, assembly GCA_030765055.1. Lineage (NCBI taxonomy): Eukaryota > Metazoa > Arthropoda > Insecta > Mantodea > Mantidae > Mantis > Mantis religiosa. Next base: position 25,260,963 of record CM060957.1, read on the forward strand.
GCAAACTGAGATTTGTGGAGGAAAACACTGCGCTGGGGCAGGTTTTCTCCGGGATCTCCGATTTCCCTGCCCTCTCATTCCACCGTTGCTCCATCTTCCTCTCATGTATCACCAGTGTCATCGACTGCGGTGCCGTATTTAGTAAAAGCGGGCGTTAAACACTACACATTTTATTTCCTCATTGAGACGCAGGACGCTCCTGCCCACGTCGATCGTCACCTCGTATCTCCTGAGGGCATCTGTTCCCAATATAACCACCCCAGCAAACTCCGCGACGAACACCCATTGACGCACGGCACTCCGCCCCAGGTCAAATGCAGTAGGGCCTCCCTCTCAACGGGCAAGGTGTCACCGAATGCCGAAACTAGGTAGTATGGTCGACTCGGATTTCTCCACGGCAAACCCCTGCCTACACCAGGTCTGACGACTGTCACGGATTCCCCGATGTTCACAAGCACGCGGCGTGGCTTCCCTATCTCCCAACCGTCCACGATGAGGCCCTCATCCATACGGCGGCTGATGGAGCGCAGAGACACTCGAGGTGATGGTGGTGAAGGCGCCGACGTGCCCCTCACCACGCCAAACCTTACTCGTTTTCTGGATTCTCTTCCTGGTGTGGTTAGTCTCTCTCCAGATGTCCCGGCTGTCACACCCCCAACACAGGCAACTAGGTCTTCGTCGGGGTCCCTCGACTGGTCTTCGGTCTCCATTATAGCGGATACTCTCCTTGTTCTCTAAGTCGGGGTAGCCGTCACTTTGGCCAACTCCATCCTCAATGCAGCCGTTAGCGCGTCGTGGATGGTCTTGTCGTCGCCGAGCATTAGGCGCTGACGTATCTCGACGTCTCGTACCCCGTCTACGAAGGTGTAGGCGGCTTCCTAGGATACGAACTCTCTGGGAGGTCGACTAAGGCTTTGCTGGCCACTTGTTCGAATGCCAGGGCGAAATTCGGCAACGGCTGCCTTGGCTGATGCGACCTAGATTTCAGGTGGCTTCGGCAGGCTGTGGCTAAGTGTTAGTTTTCGAAGCGGCTTTCCAGGGCGTCCCAGATGTCCTTGGGTTTTGCCACTGTCCGGATCGCGTTTAGCACTTCTGTGACCCGTTCCTGGAGGCTGGGTATTCGCTATGCGGCCTCTTTATCTGGCGACCACTTGTGCTTGACCACTCTGTCCGGAAGACGACTACGAAGGTTGGCGTGCCGTCGTACTTAGGTAGTCTCACGCGCGCATATGTAGTGCCGCGTCCCGGCGCGTGGGCCTTCAAATGCTTCAACCTTCTGCCGACGATGATCTCCACCATGGCGTTCAGGGACTTGGTGTTGCGGTCGGCTGTTCCCTCTAGGTCGTTAACGCGGTTTGCTAGGTCTTTGAGCGCTCGTGCACTTGACCCATGCGCTTGCCCAGCTCAGTAACGTCATCCCTCACGCCAGCCACCTGCTCCTCAAATTTGGCGGCGAGGGCCTCGTTCGCAGCCTTCATTTCTGTGGCTAGGTTGGCATACCCCGCTTTCATTTACGTGGTTAATTCAGCCAAAGTTTCAGGCATGGTTCTGACCAGGTTGTTATTCGCGTTATGCATTTCTTTGAACTCCGCGGCCAAGTTTTTATATGCTGCTTCCGTCTTCGAACTGATCGTGTCATTCGGTGTCATCATTTCGTCCAGGTTCTCTAAAATCTTTGCCAATACAGCTTCCATCGTCGTGGTCCACTTCTGACACCGATGCGCCATTGTGGGTTCGTAGAATTAAACGTATAGTTTGCAGAAATTCAAAATGCTCTTTATTTCCAGTCATGACACGTTGTACAGCCCTGACAGCAGTAGGAAGACAAAATACACAGTCTGTCGTTGCTTCACCACAAGTAAGCAAAAAGAATTCATTTTCAGATCTCTACACGGCTGCACACACACGATTATCAGGTCTCAACTAGCACGACCGGCTAGTCGCAGCTTTTATACTTCCACTCCTTGTTCCAGAAGCTTGTCGACGCTTCAAGGCCTTTCGCGGTGCAGCAAGAACACAATGGAACTATCTGTCTCTTTCTCCCTCTGTTGCCCTCTCTCGACAAGCGTTTAGCGCTGCGCTCACGCGCTGGCCGCTCTATCTGTCTCTTTCCTTCCTGCTCGCGCCCAGCTGTCTCTCTCTTAGGGACCCGTCTGATTTTCAAGGCTTGAGTAATATAATGGTAATAGCGTTTTATGCAATCGGATGGAACAGGAAATATCCTGATATGATTGCAGAACTTCAGTAATGCAATTTTAGATTTTTTCCCTATATTAAATATTTAGTATTCTGGATGAATTTTGTCTGTTCCTGGGGCTTTGTTATAAGCAGTTTTAAAATATTTATATCAAGTGCGGAAGCTGTAATTTAAGTGTAGAATATTTCTTCTGTTGAAGCTAAGTGATATAGTTTACTATTTTATTTTCCATTAAATCCTTACGAGGGGTACTATTTTTATTTTGAGCCCTGGCAACCCTGAATGTTGTAGGTATCACCTGACGTTTCCAATGGAAAGTTTGACATTGTTGACCACAATCTGATTCAGACATTTTGTCAATTGAGCGTCATTTGTTTACATTAACCTGAAGACTGCGTCACAAAAACATGAAATTATGTGGTGAAAATGATCTTGATTCAATATTTCTATTGTCACCCGAACGTCGGAACTCCCGATAGAACCGGCCGGCAGTAAGGCCAGACGGGAATCATTCGTCCACGCCCACCCATTTGTCTTATAGCGCTAACGAAGGGATGGTTGGAAAAACATCACTGGCCGTCTCTTGTTCCTCCCCCTGCCGTCTCGAACCTTCGCGGTGATTCACTGAAACGCGAGACTTCCAGAAACAGCGTTATTCCTATAAAAAGGGGCTGCAGTTGGCGAGTCAGTCAGCTCTTGGCGAGCAGCCGTGACGAGCACCGAGTGAGTTAACGGACCGGAAGACTGTGTACGTGCATCAGAGGAGTTGTACGTAACTGTGAGCGTGCAGTGGACCTGTGACAGACGAACTGGTGAATTGCAATTGTGTGCATTACGTAATTCTGTGCAATCGGCAAGTGTTCCGACTGTAATTCGGTGGAAATACAGAACATTTTTGAGTTGTGCAATTGGAATTTTAATTTCACGAAGCCACAAAGTTACAACTGGTGTCAGGAAGCGGGACGGCAACATCACCGAACATTACAGCCATGGACGCCGCATTGAAAAGGATTTTGGAGATGATGGAAATGTAGGCCGAAGTGACCTCGGAAATGAAGGCAGCAAATGACAACCTCGCTACGAAGACAGAAGCGGCAAAAAACAACTTGGCCACGGAACTAACAGCAAAGACGGAGGCGGTAAACAACAACCTGGTAGAGGAACTGAAGGAAATAAAGACCGAATTGACCACGGAAATTAAAGCGGCGAACGAGGCTCACGCCGCCAAATTTCAACAACGGTTGGCCGGCGTGAGGGATGACGTAACGGAGCTGGGAAAGAGAATGGTCCAAGTGGAGGAGCGCGTCGAGGACCTGGCCAACCGCTTCAATGACAGAGGAAAAGGCCGGCAGTAACGCCAAGTCCCTGAACGTCATGGTGGAAGACGTCGAAGACCTTGTTAACCGCGTTAGCAACCTGGAAGGAAAGGCCGACAGCAGCGGCAAGTCCCTGAACGCCATGGTGGAGGACGTCGTCGGCAGGAGGTTGAAGGATTTGAAGGCCGACGCGTCGGGACGCGACACATCGGCGCGCGTCAAACCTCCGAAATATGAGGGCGCGTCGACATTTGAGGTCTTCCGCCGCGAATTCGACGCAGTGGCCAAGCACAACAAATGGTCACCAGAGGAGAAGGCCACACAGTTAATAGCCAGCCTCCAGGGACGGGCTGCGGGAGTCCTGAACGCGGTACAGACAATGGCGGCGCCCATGGACATCTGGAAGGCCCTGGAGAATCGTTTCGGAAACCACCGCTTAGCCGCAGCGTACTGCAGCCAGCTAAAGACAAGGTCACAGCAGCCAGGGGAGACGCTGCAGGAGTTCGCAACTGGCTAGCAAGGCCCTAGTCGACCTCCTACCATAGTTCGTATCCCAGGAAGCTGCCTACACATTCGTTGACGGGGTACGAGACACGGAGATTCGTCAGCGCCTAATGATCGGCGATTATAAAATCATCCACGAGGCGCTAACGGCAGCATTTAGGATGGAGGCGGCCAAGGTAACAGCTATCCCGACATCAAGACCGAGGAGTGTCCGCTACACCGGAGAGAGAAGACCAGCCGAGGGACGCCGGCGAAGACCTCGTGGCCTGTGATGGGGGTGTGGACAGCCCGGACACCTGGAGAGAGACAGCCCACACCAGGAAGAGCAGTCGGAAAACGAGTAAGGGCCGTCGGGGAGAGGGGCACGTCGGCGCCATCACCACCATTACCTCGAGTGACACTGCATGCCGTCAGCCGGCGTATGGATGACAGCCTCATCGCGGAAGGTTGGGTGAGGGAAGCCGTGCCACGTGCTGGTGGACACCAGGGCAGCCGTGACCATCCTCAGCCCTGACGTGGCGAAGGGTTTGCCGACAAGGGAGCCCAGCCGACCATACTAGCTTGTCACGGCATCGGGCGACACCTTGCTGTGGAGGAGGCCCTGCTGAAGCTGACCTTGGGATGGAGTGCCTTGTGTCTGTGGGACGGGAGGAGATACGTCCCCTTCAGCTGCCGTGGTGCGGGCACTGCAGACCCTTAGCACTCGTGGTACCTCTGACGTTACTAGAGGAACCTCGGACCCAACATTTGAGCCCCTCCTTCGGGAGTTGTTCGGATTGGGATGGTTTCGAGGGGGCAGTGGTTCCCGATACCCGTGGGAATCGGGTACGTCTGAGGACGGGGTTAAAGGAAGCCATTAATTCTCCCGGGTACTAGCCTACAAAGCTAGTAGGTGTGCTAGATCACCAGGCGACCCCACCGAGGTCATATCGGTAGTCTTCAACTTTGGTGTTGGAGCGCGTAAGTGGCGTATCCACTTCCATCCCGTCTTGTCTTAGGACCAGATGGGGGGCTTGTTTGTTACCCAGGTCCTGTCCTATGGAAAGCCCCACGGAGGACGCAAAACGCCATTGGGACAGCTCGGATAACTCCCTGGTTGAAAGAGGCCCGGGTTTTGTTCCTACGGGTTCAAGGCTAATGGGGGTAGAACCTCTGGACTCAAACTGTGTCTGTGGGTGTTCGTCGCGAAGATGGTTGAGGAGGTGATCCTGAGACTGGATACCCTCAGGAACCACGAAGCGACGGTCGACGTCGGCAGCAAGGTTCTGCGGCTCAACGGAGAAGAGGTTATACTCCGTCAAGCAGAAGAGCGCCTGGGAATCTGCAGGGTCATCTTGAACAAAGACGTGGTTGTCCCCGCGAGGAGCGAGGTGGTGTTGACGGCGCGACTGGAAGGCCAGAGAACCAGGAACATGACGCTGGACCATAATACGCCTGTACGCGGACTGTATATAGCCAGGGCATTGCTGCCGTGCCGAGAGGTGCCAGAGAGACTGCTAAATGCAACGGACACCGATCACGACGTCCAGGCCGGGGAGGAGTTGGGAACGTTCGAGCACGTGGTAAGCATAACAGCAATCAACAAGACACAGGAGCCGGTGCCCACACAACACCTGGGGCCCCGGCTAGAAGGCTTTCTGGAGAGGGCGGCCGACCACCTCACCGCAGACCAACTGGAGAAAGTTCGACAACTCCTGAGGCGATACTAGTACGTATTCAGCCAAGGCGACAGTGACTACGGCCGCACGGACAAAGTGTTTCACCGCATCGACACCGGGGACGCCCGGCCTATTCGGCAAACACCTAGGCGCGTTTCGCTGGCGAAGCAAAGGGTGGTACGAGACATGCTGGTGGACATGAGATCCAGGGGAGTGATTGAAGCGTCGGACAGCCCTTGGTGTTCGCCTGTAGTCTTGGTGACGAAGAAGAACGGCGAACTACGCTTCTTAATGGATTACAGGAAGCTGAACGCTGTCACCCCGAAGGACTGTTTTCCCTTACCCCGGATTGACGACACCCTGGACACGCTAGCTGGTGCACAGTGGTTCTCGACCCTGGACCTAAAGTCGGGCTACTGGCAGGTAGCTCTAGACCCGAGACACAAGGAGAAGACCACATTCTCGACAGGCCAAGGGCTCTGGCAGTTCAGAGTTATTCCCTTTAGCCTCTGCAACACACCAGTTACCTTCCAACTCCTCATGGAGTCAGTGATGAGACGGCTGACTTACGACGCCTACCTACTATACCTCGACGACATCATCGTCGGGAAGACTTTTGAAGACCATCTCGACAATCTGTGTAAGGTGCTACAGAGACTGCAAGAGACCAACTTGAAGTTGAGCGCGAAGAAGTGCCAGCTCTTCCGCAAGGAATTTAACTACTTGGGCCACATAGTCTCAGCAACCGGAGTGGCCACAGACCCGGAGAAGACACAGGCTGAGAGAGAGTTGCCTCGCCCAAAGGATAAGAAAGAGTTGCGCAGTTTCCTGGGGCTGTGCAGTTATTACCGCCGCTTCATAAAGGGGTTCCACATCATCGCCCAAACCCCTCACCCGCCTGACAGAGGAACTCCGGCCTTATGTGTGGACGGAGGACGCTGAAGACACTTTCCAGCACCTGAAGACCCTGTGCAGTGCTCCAATTTTGGGATTTCCACAACCGGGTGGCGCCTTCATTGTGGACACCGACGCCAGTGACAATTGCTTTTGAGGTATCCTATCGCAGATCCAGGACGTCCATTAGCGGGTGATAGCCTACTACAGCAAGACGCTATCCAAGGCAGAGAAGAACTACTGCCTCACCCGACGAGAGTTACTGGCGGTAGTAAAGACCTTGGAGCACTTCCACAAGTACCTGTGCGGTCAGCCATTCCACCTGAGGACTGACCATGCCACCCTAACCAGGCTATTGAGCTTTAGGAACCTGGAAGGCCAGACAGCACGTTGGGTCCAAAGGCTTCAGGAGTACGACTTCACCTCAGAACATCGCAGAGGGAAGAGCCACCGTAACGCAGACGCTATGTCCCGAAGACCCTGTCCAGAAGAGTGAGGCCAATGCACAAGAGTGGAAGAGGAGCGTGCCGCAGCAGTCCGAGTAGTCACCGCAGTGCCTGCGGACGGCTGGGATAGCGCAGGCCATAGGAGGGAGCAGCTGGAGGACGCAGACTTGGGGCCACTCTTGAGGGAAGTGGAGGCAGGGACAAGACCAACCTGGGAGGACATCGCACCGAGGAGGGCTACCTACAAGTCGTACTGGGCCCAATGGGACTCGTTGAAGACCAGAGAGGGCGTGCTGTTCCGGGTATGGGAATCGCCCGATGGAAAGCGCAGAGAGAACAGTTGGTACTTTCCCGAAGTAAGGTACCGGAAGTCTTGGAGGAAGTGCACGCCGGTACTTCAGGACACCTGGGAGCGAACCGAACGATTGAAAAACTACGGCAGCGCTACTACTGGCTGAGACTGCGAGCAGACGCTGAGAGATGGTGCCGTCAGTGTCACGTGTGCGCGGCGAGTCGCGGCCCCCAGACTAGGAGCCGGGGTCGCATGCAGGAGTAGAACGTCGGAGCGCCAATCGAAAGGATCGCCGTTGTCATTGCTGGACCGTTCCAAGTTTCCGACCGAGGCATCAAGTACCTAATGGTGGTCGTGGACTACTTCACCAAGTGGCCGGAGATGTATGCCATCCCGAACTAAGAGGAAAAGAAAATCACAGACTACCTCGTGGGGCAAGTGTTCTGCCGATTTTGGGGTACCGTTAGAGCTGCACAGTGACAAGGGTACCAATTTTGAGTCCAACCTGATGTAGGGGGCACTACAATGGCTTGGGCTGAACAAGACCCGCACGACGCCTCTACATCCCCAGTGGATGGCATGGTCGAGGAACACCTGAGGAAGGTCATGGCCAGCCATCAGCGAGACTGGGACGTCAAGCTGCCATTGTTCTTGCTGGCCTACCGCTCTTCAACACACGACACCACGGGGATGCCGCCAGCCAACTTAATGTTCGGCCTGCCTTGTGACCTGGCTTTTGGAAACCCTCCGGAAGCGAAACAGCCTGCGACCGAGTATGTGGAGAACCTGGTGGACCATCTCCACGACATGCACGAGATTGCTCGCCAGAACATCCAGAAGGCGAGCGACTGCATGAAGACCCGGTATGACAGGCAAGCCAACAGCCAAGGATACCAGCAAGGTGACCAGGTCCGGTTGTACCACCCTACCCGGACGAAGGGACGCTTCCCGAAGCTCCAGCAGCCATGGCAAGGACCTTACCGGGTGGCGAAGAGGATTAGCGACGTGGTCTACCGCATCCAGAAGGTTCCCCGAGTGAAGATGATGGTACACCTGGATCGCCTGGCACGCTACGATGGTGCTGTTCGGGACGACCAGCTTTGAGGAGGGAGCAGTATTACCCGAAAGACGGAACTCCCGATAGAACCGGCCGGCAGTATGGCCAGACGGGAATCATCCGGTCACACCTACCCATTTGTCTTATAGCGCTAACGAAAGGATGGTTGGAAAATCACTGGCCGTCTCTTGTTCCTCCCCCTGCCGTCTCGAACCTTCGCGGTGATTCACTGAAACGCGAGACTTCCAGAAACAGCGATATTCCTATAAAAAGGGGCTGCAGTTGGCGAGTCAGTCAGTTCTTGGCGAGCAGCCGTGACGAGCACCGTGTGAGTTAACGGACCGGAAGGCTGTGTACGTGCATCAGAGGAGTTGTACGTAACTGTGAACGTGCAGTGCACCTGTGACAGACGAACTGGTGAATTGTAATTGTGTGCATTACGTAATTCTGTCTAATGGGCAAGTGTTCCGACTGTAATTCGGTGGAAATAAAGAACATTTTTGAGGTGTGCAATTGGACTTTTAATTTCACGAACCCACAGTTACAGTATTAATGAAGTAATTTCCACATTTGGTGACGAAGCTGCATTCTTTACCACTGAGAAACACTGCCATAACGATGACGTAGATTTTCCTTGAGCGGTACAACAATGAAGGTGAAGATTTTTTAGACCAAATTGTTACTGGTGACGAAACATGGGTGGCCTACGCCACACCTGATTCGAAACAATCAATGGAATGGCAAAATTCATCATCATCCACAAAAGTTAAGTTTAAGTAAACAAATTCTGCCCGGGAAATCATGTGCAGTTTTTTGGGACAGAAAAGGAGTATTGCTAGTGGAGTTTTTACCTCGTAATGAGACAATTAATGCAGCGCCTTATTGTGAGACATTGAACAATCTGCGCCGTGCAATCCAGAACAAAAGACGTTGCAAGTTGAGTAAGGGTATCGTTTTGCTGTATGACAATGCCCGTCCACCTGTGGCTTATCGGAACAAAGATCTCATTAAATCTTTTCAATGGGAAACTCTAGATCATCCTCCATACAGCCCTTATCTGGCGCGCAGCTACTATTGTTTGTTTATGCACTTGAAGAAACATCTGGGCGGTCAGCGTCTTCAAGACGATAACGAAGTCAAAACAGTTGTGATACAGTGGTTAACAGGTCAGGCGGCAGAATTTTATCAGGGTATTCAAAATCTGGTGCCACGTTATGACAAGTGCCTCAATATTCAAACATATTATGTAGAAAAGTAGATTAAGGTACAGGCTTTCATGTAAAAATAAAATTATTGTGATATCTATGCACGTCGTTTTTAATTCCAAAATGGTATTGATGCCTCGTATAAAAATGATTATGAAATACAATATCTGTGCCTCAAAATATATATATATATATATATATATATATATATATATATATATATATATATATATGGATCTATGCGTATGAGCCGCAACAGCAGATGACTGTATTAGTGGAAATTAATTGTTCTGTCACTCTGGCCGTGTGTAGGCTAAAGTATGGAAAGATAGAGTCAGACTGAAACATTCATTGCCATAGCCGAGATTTGAACCACGGATCTTCTGGTTGCTGTCCAGCCGCTCTAATCCTTGATCTGCTATAGCCAACGTGCCGTCATGACGGGCCTTAAAGTACTTAAATGAAAAATGAAATGTGTAGTGTTTAACGCCCGCTTTTACTACATACGGCACCGCAGGCGATGACACTGATGATACATGAGATGAAGATGGAGCACCGGTGGAATGAGATGGCGGGGGAAACCGGATGTCCCGGAGAAAACCCACCCCAACGCCGTGTTAAAGTACTTAAACGTTGTAAGTCGCTATTAAGGTTGTTGTCTCAAGTGTTTATGAGAACTCCTAAGTGGTTTACCGGAAAAAATACGAGTCAGTTGGAGAATTTAATATCATGTCGGCACGTTGGTCATAGTAGCTCAAGGTTTAGAGCGGCTGGACAGCAACCAGAAGATCCGTGGTTCAAATCCCGGATATGGCACTGAATTTTTCAGTCATATTCTATCTTTCCAGACTGTATGAGTGTTTCAAGATGAAGCAAATCCAACTAGTAATTCGCGCTCGAAGCAAAAGGTCAACTCATTTTTCAGCAAAGCTGGCCAAGGTCAACAAGGCCTTTAGAGGAAAGTAAAACGTCCTGTGCTGAATGGTACACAGCCACTTGTTTGCCGTATGTCTTCGGTGAAGTAAGAAAAACCTTAGGATCGTTCATGAAGAGAATGCGAGCGCACTGACACACATCTCCCCTAACATCAGAGTATTTGAAGGCTCACAAAATAGAACTGGTGGGTCATCCACCATACAGTCCTGATTTGGTACCCAATGACTTATTTTTGTTTCCGGACATTAAGAATAAATTGCTTGGACGATTTTTGTAGGCAGAAGAAACCGTCGAAGCCTTCAGAAACCACGTTTTGGAAATGTACGGATGAATGAATGTGTAGTGTATAACGTCCATATGCGGCACCGCAGGCAATGAAAATGACACATGAAATGAAGTTGGGGCCCCGGTGGAATCAGACGGCGGAGAAAACAGGAGGTCCCGAAGAGAACCACCAAAGCGCTGTGGTGTCAACCTTGCGCTCACCTGAGATCGAACCCAGACCTCGGTAGCATGTCTGCCTCACGTTCAAGGGGTCCTGATTTCGAATCTCGGCCAGCGTGGGTTAACTGGATAAGGCCTTCTCCGGGGGTTTCCCTAATCCTGAAAGACGAATGTCGGGTAACTCTAAGCTCAATGGACCCTGGGCTCATTTAGCATCATTTCACCCATTCCATTCATCGTCCGATAGGACGTAAATTACAAAAAAAAACAGGCCACCTTCGTAAGTCAAACTGTCTAACGTTTGATCACGGCGAGACCTTTTCTAGTCTTGTTGCATTCAGTTGTAGTAGGTCCAGATTTCCAAATGCAGTCTCCACCCAGAGATCTGAGCCAGTGACCATTACTCTAAACTGTTTAGCAGGAGATATAAACATTATTTAGGTTTGCATTGTTTCATATGGACCCCTCTTCTTTTCTAAGTAGGCAGTTCCTGTCCTTGGTCTACAGATCCATTCCTGGCAAATCATTAGGATATAACCAGTTCTTCCTTCATTTGTCAGAGCTTCTACTGCCATAAAAGTCTGCAGTAAATGTGTAAATGGCATTTCCTCGATTTGTGATGGAGTCCTCGATTTGTGATGGAGTAGCTAAGCCCCCAGAGCATCTTCTGTTCAAGCTTGGAGCACCATGAGAGGGAGAGAATGAGATTTGGACAAGAGAGGCAGTAAGAGACTCAGTACTATCCCTTGTACTGATAATTAGGATGTTTAAACAGACTTTTTGCAGAAATAAGGAAATCTAATACCGTTAAAAATATATTAATTGACCTAACAGTGGTCGAATTATAAATCCAGAAGACTTAAAATACTTGCCGCATAATAAATTGCCATTAAGGTAGTTGACTCACGGGTATATCAGAAAAACTAATAATTTACTGTAAAGAAAGCGGATCACCTGGAAAACTTAATGTCATGCCAATTACTATAGCAACTGGAGGAATACTGGAAGATCCATGGTTGAGATCCCGGCTATGGGACTGAACTTTGTCTGAATCTAGCTATCCAAAACTGTTCCTTAAAACGGCTGGTGTGTAAAAACAATTAATTTACAGAATTACTTACCTTACATACATGAAAATTCCCCCTCCAAATATATTTATTATACTTCCCTTCTGATGCAATCAAATATAGCTTACAAGTAATGTGCCGAATTGATAAAATGACAAACTATAGAGGACACGGTGTTTGCTTTTCTTCATTGTGCACTGTATTTAGATACAAATTAATAAAAGTTACACATTCGATAGAAAAACACTGGATTCAAACAGCATATTAACTGTTTAAGGCTGATGAAGAAGAGTGGAACACTTTTCACTTCATCACTCTCCTGCAGATAGTTACATCATGTATGAATAAAAAAGTTATGAAATCTGAAACTAATACAACTCTATAAACACACATTACTCTTCTGAGATGTTTTCTCCTTGTCAATCTAGTTGTTTTCAAATTTTACAATGTGTAAAGGTCTGGTTATAAATTTACAGTTGTGTGGGTTTACACCTTTATTATTTCATGTGATCTTGTAACTTACTTCACAAATAATATCTACATAAAAACATAAATATATAATAATTTCTTATAAAATTTCTTATCTTTACAAGAAATTATAGATTCCTCAACACATTCATGACAAGATTCGTAAATGCATTATCTACATCTTTAGCTAAGTTGCTTATTTCATTTTAAATTCCGAACGGGTTTACATTGGAAGGACCATAGGTGATTTTGATGAATGAATGAATAAACACATTAAAATATTAAGTATCGAAGCATATCGAACAATAAGCTGTGGAAGATAAATTTTTGGTCCTTTAACTATAAAATAGACGTACAAGATATTAAAGCAATTAAATGGACCGATCGATTTACTGGTTGGATGAAAACATTTATCTTAAGAAATAGAAATCTAAGGATTAATTTCGAAATGCCACTAATGATTCAATCATATTTCTTTTACTTACAAAGGTTACTGAGAAATACAAAATAATCCATCATCTTGCGGACTAGCGATGACAACAGAAACAAACATCTTAGCTGCAGATTCACACAATATATTTGTGAAACAAGTCTTAAGGGTTGTGAGGAATATATCATTTCTTTAACAGCTAGATGATTTTTTTTTAAATTTACGTCCTCCAACGTTAAGTCATATCAGATGATGCATGGAAGGGGTGAAATTATGCTCAAATGAGCCCAGGGTCCATAGAGCGTAGAGTTACCTTACATTCGTATTTCAGGATAAGGGAAAACCCTGGAGAAAACCTTATCCAGGTAACTCACCCTGACCGAGATTCGAACTCGGGACCTCTTGAACGTGATGCAGACATCCTACCACCACGCTACTGAGGCGGGCTAAACAGATAAATGAATTTTGTAACAATTATATTCCGTTGTAAAATTTGGTTTTACAAACTTGTTACAAATGTTGGAATTGTATGGCTATATGGCCTTATGAATCAATTTGTTTTAATTGCTGCAAATCAGCACACACTGTTATAAACATTACATTTTTGTAACTTTATGCCGTGATGAATTAATCTACTATTCCATATTTTACAGCTGCACAGGTTTCATTACAAATATTACTCTTGAGGCGCTCATGTTTTCATGAAATAATTTGCGCCTTTACAAATTTGCCAACTGATTAAAACCCTTCTAATAAATATCTAAATTCTGTTTCCTTATTCTGTAATGAATCACTTTGTGTTTTTGCGAATCTGATGATCGAGTAAACCCCTTATTACAAATGTCACATTCGTGTGTCTTAATGTCATCAAGAATTAACTTGAGTATTTTCAAATTTGATGAAATTTAACATTGATCAAATTTATTACAAATGTCACATTTGTGAGGTTTTATGTTTTCATGAACTGATTTGTGTTTTCAAAACTGATGATTGAGTAAACTCCTTATTACAAATGTCACACCTTTGTGCCTTTCTCGATTAATTTGTGTTTTTTCAAATTTGATGACTGAGTAAACACCTTATTACAAATGTCGCATTTATGTGGCTTTGTGATGTGGTGAATTAATTTGTTTTTTTAAATTTGATGATTGAGTAAATCCCTTATTACAAATGTCGCATTTGTGTGGCTTTGTGCCGTCATGAACCGATTTGTGAGATTTCAAATTTGATACATCGGTGAAAGCCTTACTACAAATGTCGCATTTGTGTGGCTTTGTGCCGTCATGAATTAACATGTGTCTTTTCACATCTGATGATCGAGTAAACCCCTTATTACAAATGTTGCATTTGTGTGGCCTTCTGTCGTCATGAATTAATTTGTGAGTTTTCAAACCTTTTGATTGAGTAAATCCCTTATTACAAATGTCGCATTTGTGTGCCCTTATGCCGACATGAATTAATTTGTGGTTTTTCAAAGTTGATGACTGAGTAAACCCCTTACCACAAATGTCGCATTTGTGTGCCTTTATGCCGTCATGAATTAATTTGTGTTTCTTCAAATCCGATGACTGATTAAACTCCTTATTACAAATGTCACATTTGTGCGACTTTGTGCCGTCATGAATTAATTTGTGTTTTCTCAAACCTGATAATTGAGTAAACCCCTTATTACAAATGTTGCATTTGTGTGCCTTTGTGCCTTCATGAATTAATTTGTGTCTTTTCAAATCTGACGGTTGAGTAAACCCCTTATTACAAATGTTGCATTTGTGTGCCTTTGTGCCTTCATGAATTAATTTGTGTCTTTTCAAATCTGATGGTTGAGTAAACCCCTTATTACAAATGTTGCATTTGTGTACCTTTGTGCCATCATGAATTAATTTGTGGTTTTTCAAATTTGATGAATCAGCGAAAGCCTTGTTACAAATGTCGCATTTGTGTGGCTTTGTGCCGTCATGAATTAATTTGTGTCTTTTCAAACCAGATGACAGAGAAAATCCCTTATCACAAATGTCACATTTGTGTGGCTTTGTACCGTCATGAAACAATCTGTGTTTTTTCAAATTTGATATGATTGTGAAAGCCTTACTGCAGATGTCACATTTGTGAGGTTTTATGTTTTCATGGTATAATTTGTGTATTTTCAAATCTGATGATCGAGTTAACCCCTTATTACAAACGTCACATTTGTATGGCTTTGTGCTATCATGAATTAATTTGTGTTTTTTCAACTGCGATGATAGAGTAAACCCCTTATTACAAATGTCGCATGTATGTGGCTTTGTGCCATCATGAATTAATTTGTGGTTTTTCAAATTTGATGAATCAGCGAAAGCCTTGTTACAAATGTCACATTTGTGTGGCTTTGTGCCGTCATGAATTAATTTGTGTCTTTTCAAATCTGATAGTTGAGTAAACCCCTTATTACAAATGTTGCACTTGTGTGCGTTTGTGCCTTCATGAATTAATTTGTGTCTTTTCAAATATGATGATTGAGTAAACCCCTTATTACAAATGTTGCATTTGTGTGACTTTGTGCCGTCATGAATTAATTTGTGTCTTTTCAAACGTGATGATTGAGTAAACCCCTTATTACAAATGTTGCATTTGTGTGACTTTGTGCCTTCATGAACCAATTTGTGTTTTTTCAAATTTGATGATAAAGTAAACCCCTTATTACAAATGTCACATTTGTGTGGCTTTGTGCTGTCGTGAATTGATTTATGTGTTCTCAGAGTTGATAAATGATTCAAATCTTTGTACCTAACATCATACTTATTTGTTTCTTTGCTATCATTATGCCATATGTTGTTTTCTAAATGGGAAGAGTTATTAAAATGTTTTTCATAAGTGTCACATTTGTAAAAGTTTTTGTACTGCTGGCTGCTGCCTGACTTAGAGCACTCCTTATTGATATTTTGTGTGTTGCTCTGCTGAGCAATGCTGCCAATTTTCCCCTCATCATGCGTTTTGGAGTGAGCATTTGTTTCAAATGAAGAATCATCTATATTATTACTTTCCTGACCTTGACATTTAGTTTTACTCTCAGGACTGTTCTTTTTCATATTGAAATTTATGTCATTTTGCAAGTTTTCATTGAAGAATAAATCTGATGTATCATCCACTTTGTAGAGACTGAAATTTCAAAATAATATAATCAGCAATTACCAGAACAGAGGAATGAGAACATAACTTGAATAAAAAATCATGTGCAGCTATAAGGTATTCAGTTATAGGTGACATGGTAATACTATTTTAAAACACTTTAATAGATGTAAGACAGTATTGTTTATGTAATTCAAAACATCTTCCTTAAACGGTAAACAATCATTCTTATGTTTGTGATATTACAGTAATGTGAAGTGATTATATCATTTTCATTATTTTGTGTAAAATAAACATTTCCTCTGTCCCAGACATTTACAGAGTAAGGTATTTCATTATAACTAATTAAGTTATCTGCAATTAGTTTTGCTTTCCTTCTGTATTTTTTATCCTCTCAAAATATTTATTATTTGATTAATAAAATAAAATGATGGTAACAAAAATGACACCACATATGATACAATCATAATAATTAAAGATATGCAGCGTATCCATAAAGTTTCTGTATGCCACAACAGAAAAATAGCCAATTCAAGTGGAACATTTATGGCCAATGCATTGATGCGTGGTTGATTTATGTTTGGTGAAATGCACAATACCTGTGACAATCTAGGGCATTGAGGACCATGGAGTTGACTGCCCTTATATACACATCTATTTGTGACTGTTGCTGTGGTACTACAACAGATGTCAAATCTGATCCCGTACCTTTCCTACATGTTGTGATTCACTTGGCACACAAACATCTGTTGGTGATATCAGTATAAAATGAATGATTTAGAAGTTATTTCTTTAGCTGAATTTTGAACACTTTATCATTATATGTCCTCAACTCATTTGGTAACATATTAAATATCTCTATACATTGGTAATAGTTCTACATATATGTAACACTAACAAACGATGTGGAGAAAAACAAAAATAAATAATTGGTGGACACAGACTTATAAAAACAAAAACATACCTTGGTCGTTTTATGGAATAACAGTCTTGGTCTTTTCCTTCCTGTAAGAGAACAATTCACTTCTAAATAACATGATTTGCTTCTTGAGACTTATCTTCACAAAGAGGGGCACAAAGAAACATGACAATTACTTTTAATATAACATACAGGGAAAAAATTATAATCTTAAATTTTAAATATAAATGACAAGAGGCAAATGTAAAAGAACATGGTACTGTCATCTGAAGCTATTTTCCTAAAAAAAAAAAAAAAAAAAAAAAAAAAAAAAAAAAAAAAAAAAAAAAAAAAAAAAAAAAAAAAATAAAGACACCTATGAGAATATGACAGTCCTGATTGAAAAGCTATCATTGCGACATGATATTGGGATATCATTGTTGTTATTATTTTATGTCATAGTGATCTGTAGGTCAATGGTTTACTAAGTAATGCTGTCTCCTGTGCTTGTGAGACAGTCACGCTCTTGTTGAGCACTTTGTTCAATGAATGGCCATTAAGGATCACATAATCTTGAACAAGTAATGTCTAGTTTTAAGTGTCTGTGCACGAATTTCCTAGAGATTTTCTGATTATAAAACTGAAATACCGAAGCTTTTGGATGTTTACAGTGAAATGGGCTACTGAATGTCACTGAAATTACATTTCTTTCAATATCACATAGATATCTCACAGAGAATCTCACTTGTAGCAAGACACTGAATGTATGAAAACCGTTAACAAAGCTTCTGGTATTGTCATGTGCTTCTGACTAAACTTGCAGCTGTACAGATATTTGGTGACCACTATGTTTTCAAATGGAAGTTTGTATGAGAACATGTTTCATAAGCCATCTTGGAATATATATTGAAATCTGTTTAATTTAATTTCTGGCAATCGACATCTCTAAAATGTGACGAGCTACAGCAAAACTGAACTCACATGAGAAATCAGCAGCAAAAATACTACAGAATAATGGTTTTATATTTGTGACGAGTAAATTTGAACTCATTTTGTTGAGCAGTGTTATTAGTCATGCTGCAGTGATGAAGTCCAAAAAAAAAAAAACCAACCACGAGATATTTGAAAATGCTAATTTGAAAATACAAAATTGGGATTAACACTATGGATTATCATAAAATGATTATTAATTCAATTTTCCTTCCTTCTAAGGCTTTCTTTCTTCAATATTCACTTATAGATCATATGTTAGTATTGGACATTGGAGACTATTAAAGAACAAAACAATTGTGATGCACTTTTTCTGCAGAACTTACCTTACTATCATGACAAATATCCTGAGTTCTAGTCAAAGTTGTTTCTAACCACCACTCTTCTTCTTTAATTTCTATCTTAGAATCAATTTCACAGTTTTGGATGCTTTCACTACATGTCATAACAAGATGTTCTGAAAAAGGTTCACTCTGTACACAAGAGTTGGAAAGTTCAGCTTCTTCAATTTCTTGTTTTATATCTGTATCATAGTCACTGTCACTTGTCACATTTTCACTCTTAATTTTCTTTAAAGAGTGTTTGGAACAACAGTCTTCCTTATTCTGTGAGCAAAGTTCCAGGAAACTATACTCTTCTTTGATTTCCTTTTTGATATCCATTTTACTACAGTTCTTGCTTTTGAACAGTTCAGTTATTAAACTTCAGTAGCATGTCTGTGGACAAAGAAACCATTATTAGTAACGAGAGCAAAACACAGCAAATTATTATTAATTTATAGATGAGTCATATTTATTACACATCTGCTTCACTTTCGTACCTATTTTGAGGACATGTTTCGCAAATGATCGTTTGCATCTTCGGCTCTTATGCGACTAAAGCTTGATCCAGTGGTGTGGGTAATTCTGGAGTTGCTGCTGCCATCTGTTGATTTAGTGATGAACTTAAATGTGGGATTCTCTTCTGGTGGGATTTCAAAGTTCATTTGTTGGTTTTTATCTTTTTCTATGTATATTCTCTCCCATATGACGAGTTCACTAAGTTTTTGTACGTATTTTAGTAATTCGGTGCTATCTTCAATTTCATGATTTTCAGACCAGAAATGAGCTGCTATTTTGGACTTATCAATATTTTTGTATCTTAAGTGCCTGAAGTGTTCTTTCTTTCTAGTGCCTATGTTTCTTTTTGTCCTCCCTATGTAAATTTTTTCACAGTCTTTACACTTTATCTTGTAAATGCCTGACTTTTCCAAATTATATTTGGTCTAAAGGACATACCACCAATTCTTGGGTATAAATGTAGATAATAAATTAACTTGGGCCACACATATTAGGAATATCTCAGCAAAATTATCCAGAGTTATTTATCTATAAAATACTTAAAATACCAAGTACCAGAGGCCTATATAAGGTCTGCATACTTCACCTTCTTCCATAGTATAATATCCTCCGGCATTCTATTATGGGGAAGTAGCAGCCATGTTATTGAAATACTTTGGTTACAAAAAAAGATTATTCATATAATATCTAATGCTCACAAACTTGAACACTACAAACCTTTGTTTATTGCATTAGGTATTTTGACGGTGGTAAACTTATATATTTATACAATAGTTAATTACGCGAAAACCAATTTACAAGATATAGACTATAGACAGGATATACATGGATATAATACCAGAAACTGCAATCAAATTAATATCCCATATCATAGACATAGAATAGCAGCAAAAAGCATTAAAGTATAACTGCTGACGATCGGGACAAACCATTCTCCGAAACATGTCCAAGTAAGGATAATTTAAGTGATGTTTGTGTTTGAATTACCGATTCATTACTTTCAAATGACATACTTTTGTTTGCAACATAAACGTCTTGCATTTTATCAGTATACAATATAAATTTTTTGTCATTCTCACGCTTAATTAAAATGTCTATTAATGTTGTTATCCTTATGTCTTTTAGAACCAACAGGTGCATCAAACATTTCCAAGATACAGGATCAGTTACTCGCAAAAAGAGAGACACTGGATGCTATAAAGTGACTGGTCCCAATCTAGAAGCAATAAATAATGTTATGACAGAAAGTCCTGAAGCATACCTTCTCGTAATACAGACAGTGTTTAAGGGAAAGAGATAAAGGAAATATAAGAAAATGGACACATAAGACTATATACTAGAGATATTTTCTTGTTTAGGCCTGGATAAAAGCTTTGTACATATTGTAAGACTAATTTATTTCTAATTCCTGGAACATATTCTGCTGATTTTCTGGTTTTTAATGAAGTTACATTCTGAGGAAACTGTGGGTGATAGAAAAGAATTGAGATCAAACTGAAATATTTCTGTTTTATGTGACAGGTTTACAATATGCATATACGTCTACTATAACAGAAAAGCAGATGTTCATTGTGAAATGAGTGTTCATTGACTTATCATTACATATATTCTTCATGATATACTTTTATGGCTGCATAATTAGCTTTGCAGTGCATTGCAGTATATAGTCTTTTTAAAAACAGTTATCGTATCTCCGCATCAGACGAAATTCCACCCTTTATATTATGTGGGCAGACCTACCTCTCAAATGGTATATTTACTGGCCGGAAGAGGGAGGCTCAAAGCTGCTGTCAGCCCATCAAGTACGATCGCAAGCTGCTAGGTGATTTGTATATAAACTCGCTCATCAGCGATCCTATTGATGAAGTCAAATTTTGCGCGGTGAAATTACAGATAAAAATGAACACTGTGTATATTATTAGCAAAGAAAGTCATACACCTATGGTCTGTGTCGCAGTCATTCAAATTTTCAAGTTATATGTCTGTGAGTGTTGAACACTTATGGTACAAGGACGTTTAAGACATCAATTGACACTGAGTGTTTGTTTATGGACGCTCTTTAACTGCTTTGGTTCTCAGCGTCCCATTCTATACTCGGCATGAAAGACCATGTAAATATGCTCACAGGCCTATGTTTGTTGTAAGATGTGTTCATCACAAATTAATTTTCAACATCATTTGCTACATTCTACACTGCCAATCCCCACAGTCTTAATGCATCTCTAATCATCCTAGGGCTCACAAATGGTAGTTTGGTCATCAGAAAATACAGTACTGAAGATAAACGTTTCATATATGTATAACTCTCTAAAGTTCCAACGAAGAAAAAGTATTTTAGTTAATTGATTGAAATTAATCATTTATTTACACTAGCCATATATAGGCTAAGGTTTTTGATAGATAAGAGTCAACATGAAAAATTCAATGTCACGGCCGGAATTTGAACCACAGAGCTCCTGGTTTCCATCCAGTCGCTCTTACCCATTGAGCTACCATGACCAACTTGCCATCATGGCATTAATTTCTCCATTTGACTTGTATATTTCCCCAGTAAACCACTAGGGGCTCTCGCATTCAAGATACACTGTTTGTGGTGACTTACTATCGTAAAGAGAAAGTAATTTGTCATGCAATTTGTCCATCACGTCTCCTACATACCGTCATTTCAAGCGTAAACCTCACAACATCCATTAAAATAACAAATAAGTGTATGCAATCTGCCCAATCTATTGAATTTTATTTGTTGAATGAGATATAGAATTCCTCAGTAGTATATCAAGAATGCATATATAAAATTGACTTTAAACTTCTCTTGAAAATTTAACACAGATTGGGATTGTCTCTTAGTCTTAGGTGCCATAGAAGTCTATAGATTTTTATTGCAGAATAGTAACATCCTTTCTGCAACAGATTTAACACGTACTTTACTTAAAATGAGTCAGCACTAGTAACACTAACTTCACCTTTTTTACTCTGTTAACATCTTTCCAGAACATGTGTTCCCATCCTTAGAATGATCAGAGTTTTACCTGTTTGCTGGTTTGTGCAAGTCATCTACATGTCTCATATTGTAGTATGATTGTGAAGTTATTATAGTTATCTGTAAGATAACTCAAAAGAGAATATAAGTTTTCACTAGCAACAGTAAAAATATTTTTGGTTTTAAATTATGGTACACAGGAATGAACAGAGCCCAATGTTACGAATAATAGGTATGGCCATTTTTTGCAGTAAATTCGCTTGCTGTACACTGAATTACCCCAGGAGATACTTCCTTATCACAAAAGGAAGTGAAGGTAGTTAAAATAAGTAACTCTTAAGCATTTTGGTTAAGTAGACTTTTCTTAATGCAAGACAAATAAGAGTTAACTTTTTGATGGCTTGAATCTTATTTTGTTCTTAAGCTTAGTTCTCCATCTGTTTGGAGCCTAAGATATTTTGTATCACATACTTATAAGTAATTATTATATCTGTTGATAAATTCATTATGTACTCATGCTTTTTTTGAATGGAAGAAAGTTTGTTTTACATAGTTTAACGATAGCTTATTTGCTTCAAGCTTGTTGAGCTGCTCAGAAGGTTTATTGACAGAATCTCTCATCCCTGATGTAACATTTCAGATGAAGGTACACTAGTATCACATCAGCGTAGGTTGATTGGACCAGGTTTATTACAGACTTTTCACTTAGCCTGAAACATGAATGTCTGTAACTTTAAGCTCTAAACACCCTGGCCTCATTTAAGCATTTAATCAATTTCACTCATTGTGCAACATGACAACATTGGAGAATGTAAATTTAAAAATATCTACAAAAAGCACAGATAACTGACTCTTGCTTAAGATCATATGACAAGCTATTTCATTTATAAATATACAAAATGCAATGCCCTGAATATAGAATCTTGTAGGGCACCTTCAGTAATAAAATCTGGTTCAGAATGACATTTACCCTAGTTTCCTGATGCTATTTGTTAACTAAGATCTAAACCGATTTATAAGGATCTCGTTGAATCACTATCTTTCAAGAAAGTAAATGTACACTTTCTGTACATCAATATTATTCAGGTATTCCATGACTAGAGGGTATGAAAACTAAATCAGCCATATACATAGCTGTGGCCTGGTCGTTATTTTAACGTGGTACTCACTTTGACAGATTTGTATGGTTATATTAAACCAGTATGACGAATGATTGATTAAATACCACGAGCAGCTAGCAAATTCTCCTACAGTCAAGCTATTAACTATATGGCGTTGCAGACTATGAAAGAAAACAAAAAACCTTGGAATTATGATTTTAATAGAACGAACATCTACATGTACATATATGAGAAGCACTTTAACAACAGCTCTCGTAGCTCCGTGATAAAATGCACACTGTATAAAGAACACCGACCATTTGTATTTCGAACCCCAAATTGCAGTCAAACTTTTTATCTTAACATTTTTAGTTTGTTAGACACAGTAACGTACTAATTTATAGATATCTTCTTAAGTTATATTATTCCTCCATGGCATTAGAAACTATACAAAAATGGGAAAAACAGGTAAAACGATGGTTTTTGTTGAACCACCAACTAAATTGTATATAAGTTAGGTTGTCACATCTGTGGTTGATGCTCATTGGTAAAATGAACATTGTACCAGGTGAGTGGAGAGATCACTTGTTTGAGTTCACTACACAATTATACTTTTAACTCCAATGTTTTTACCTTCATAAGTGGTAAAGAATCAAACTACATTTTTTCTCTTGTGGCTAAGTTATTACTACATCATTGCATAGAGGATGCCAGTAGGTTAATTAGAGCCAACCTCTAAATATGTATACAATCCATCTGACTATAACAATAAGCTAATATGTAATGTAACAAGAAACTGAAGAGGTGACAGAACAAAGATATAGCTGAAATATAATTCTGTATAATCCAATGGAGTGTAAACCATAAAACTGAAGAGGGATATTGTGTCCCACGGCTAGCTACAAAACAGTCCCAACAATTTGATATTCTACAATGCATTGTAGTAAGATATTAGTTGCAAGAGAACAGTTGTAAATAACTTTGTTACTGCACACAGTAAAAGATTCTGGGATAAAAAGTATGTCCACATGTTAGGGTTCGAACCATGAAGCCTTGTCCTACTTCTCACAACCTGCGTTTTGTCACTGTACTACGAGAGCAGTTGCCAGAGTGTGCCTTATATACAACATAGATGTTATTCTGTTAATATCATTATTCCAAAGTTTATCCGTTTTCTTGCATAGTCTCCAATGCCCTGTAGTTAATAGCGTAGGAGCTACTTGCTTTGTGACATTTAATCAATATTTCGTTATATTAGATTAATATCCATCTTTTCTATAACTTGGGAAATTGTGGGTTCCATCTCAAGTTTAAAATTAACTTTGAGATACGGATATTTTAGAACTTTAAGTGCAGTTGGGTTGGGGTAGGATATGATACTTTTCCATTTTGCTGCATTTTCCATTTCATAACTCAAATGTACACATTTGTAGCAGAGTTTATACTAATAGCATTTGAGCACCAGTTTCTCATGACATTACACTATCCGTTCACAACAATTTTTAACGTCTTGTAACGTAAGTCATATCCTACAATGAATGAAATAATGTTCAAATGAGCCCCTGTTCCATAGAGCTTGGAGTTACCTGACACTGAACTTTCAAAACAAGAGAAAGTTCCAGAAAACTCACCCTGACCACGATTTGAACTTAGAAGTTCCTAAATGTCAGACAGACACACTCAGCATGCTACAGAGGTGCGCCATTGCATCAATGGATCGTTTGTTTAGCTAGAAGGAAAATAATGGTCTAGGGTTTCAGAACAGTGTATTAATATATTCATCTTATAGTATTTGGTGCTTGATTGTACATTTTAAAACTTTATGTTTTGTTCTCGTCTGTGGTGGATATATTTAGGTAAAAATCCTATGACTGTTTAGCTTCACAAGGCCGATATACTATTCGTGTTTACGTGCTCTCGGCAATTTAGTAAATTCCAATAATAAGCCTCACAAATGCAATGCCATTTAATGCTGGTTATTATGCCAATCTGAATCCTCAATTATCCAAGAAAGCGTATATTCTAACCTTATTTGCGGAGCACATTTGGGTTAAAAGTCTCTTCTAAGCCAGTGCATTAGTTAAAGCAGGTTGGAGACCTTTAATGACATTCCACTACGAATTTGCTAAATAAATCGTATTAATAAGAACGGGGATTTGGGAACTAGCCCTCGCAAACGTTCACATTTTCTAAGCCTTGCTTTAGATATTTTGATTACATTCGTGTCCGTTCGTCCTTATGATATGTAAGTTTAGCTTATATCTGAATTAGGCTTTGAACCGCATTAAACTTCATTAGAAATACAAGTTATCTGTAGTAGTGCTTGATTCCACTGAAGGAAAAATATTTTGTCACGAGAATTATGCAGTGTCCCACAAACCTGATCGCTTATAATAATATATGAGTACAGCAGAGTAAACATTACTTACAGAAATAAGGAAATATTTCTCAACACAAAACGATGCACACCGTTGTTTAAATGGGATAACCACAGAGAAACAACTGCAACAAAACGAAACATATCTGAAACTTAAAATGTTCACTTAAATGTTAGTCTGCTGTTTCAAAGAGCTTCAAATCTCGAAGAGAAACCAAATCACAGAAGTATAGATCATAAACAAAAAAATTCGCTTTTTGTGACATGAAATGGACCAAGGCCAACTCAACTACCACGCAGATAATGCTGACATCTAGGGAGAGGTTATCAAATAATTATGCTTCCCGCTACAATCGGTACATGTTGCCAACAATAAACAGAAAGTAGTGATCGTTTCTAACCTGTTTGTAACGTCGTGCTTCACAGTGGAGCAAGTATTCTGTATTTGAGGTTATGTGTTTAAAGTGTGTTAATGTTGACATTTTCCGGTTTTAAGATTGTGCGTTTGGGAATCATTAACGTAAAATGTATTACTTCTGCCCCAGTGCTTCGCTTTTTAAGCCTGCATCAACACGAAATACAGAAATACACCAAATTGTCCAAACTTCCGATCATTGTGAGAGCCCCACGGAAGTTTTATTGCGTCTTAACACGTCCTCCTTTACAGCAGCTGAAAGATGACACAAGTGTTTTAATATATGAGGACCCTAAACGACCGAATATCAGAGGAGATATAAAGAAAATTAGGGACATATTTGACTGTACACCAGAGGAAGCAAACTTAATAATTAAAGAATGTCCAGCTGTGAGATATTCTACGGTGAAAGCAGCATTGGAACGGATTGCATATTTGCAGACTTTCGGTATTCATAATGCTACAGTCAGAAAATATCCCTGGCTTTTGTCAATAAAGCCAGGTAAGTTTCAAGGCTCCTAAATGTTATACCTGCAAAATTATTGTAATGGGCCGGATTTATTCTGATTACTATCTTGGCCTAATATCTAAGTGCGCTTTTTCCTCCATATACCTTGCGCACCAATGTCACAGAGCCAACATGAGATTCAACGTTTGAAATTGAGCATTGCATATTTGAAATCCAGAACAGGGTTTTAACTCAAGTTGTATTTTTATGGTAACTTGCTATGTTCATATACTGGTAGTTATGTTCATTAGATAAACAGTGAGCTATGCTTGGAGATATTGAACACATCACACATGTCTTGTCTTCTGTTTTCTTTGTTTGGTCTCTTCGGAAGAATGTTAAGGGACTTGAACATGTCATACAATTACGGCACATGAAATACGAGTACTATTATATTCACTACAGGAATGTTCCTTTTTTTCTTTCCATGTTTCATTATGTCAGAAATAATGAGTAAGTGCAAGAACTAATATGCTATTTCTCCAATGTATTGAATGCCTGCATAGTGATATATGTTAAAAAATTCCTCTGCAGTATACTGGGAGTGAGTATATTAAAATGACTTTAAATCTTTCTTGAAGATTTTATGTTCATTAGGACTGCCCTGTAGTTTTAGACGACTTCAAAGATTGATATAAACTTTTATGTCAGAATAGTACCTTTTTGTTTATTCTTTGGGTCCCCATCATGAGCAAAGCTCAGACATTGAACACTCCATGCATTTATAGCAAATGCATCATAAGTAATATACTCACCACCACTACTACATTGCTACCTTTTTCTTTTTAAATCTTACATTCTCTATTAACATATGAAAATTTGTACTACCACCATTTCAAGCATTAATCTCAGAACATGCATTATAGTAGGTCAGTAATATTGGCATACTATTAGGCCATTTTTTGGTATGCAACATTTGGCCCAAAAGTGACTGTATCATATAAAAGTCATTACCCTTACGTTTATAGTGCAAATTAAATAACATTTCAGCAGTTTCCATGCTAGTAATAGTACAACATTATGTGTTTAAGGAGTATTTGTTTCATACAAACATCATGATGGTTAGGTTAGATCTATTTTTTTGTATGTTTAGTTTTGGTTAGCTAGGTGAGGCCTAATTTAGTTTTTTTCTTTAAATTTATTTTAATAAGCTTATGCCATTACATGTGCTATAGAACTATAGCAAGAACATTGAAAAACAAAGCAAGGAAAGAAATGCTTTAAAAATGTGAGAAGTTATAATTAACTTCTTGGAAGCTAAAATGACTTCCAGATTAAAATCTAAAAGGGACTGAGGGTTCAAAGTTTGAGATGGAGTCTCTTAAGAGTCGCAGTTAGTAGCTGAATTTAAGAAAAGAAATGAAGTTAAAATTGTATATTGCCTGCTTCGGTAGCGTAGATGGTAGTGTGTCTGCCTCACGTTCAAGAGGTCCCGAGTTCGAATCTCAGTCAGGGTGAGTTACCTGGATAAGGTCTTTTCCGGGGTTTTCCCTTATCCTGAAAGACGAATGTCGGGTAACTCTAAGCTCCATGGACCCCGGACTCACTTGAGCATCATTTCACCCATTTCATTCATCGTCCAATATGACTTAATGTTGGAGAACGTAAATTAGAAGAAAAAAAAAAAAAAACAAATTGTATAAAGCAATGGCAGTTCCAGTGCTCATGTATGGTAGTGAGTCCTGGATATTAAAAAAAAGAGATAAAAGTAAGATACAGGCAGCAGAAATGAGGTTCTTAAGAAGGGTTAAAGAATGAACTAGACGAGATTTAATAAATGAAACTATTCGAGAGGAACTAGGCATATATACAGAGGCCAACATAAGTATTTGAACATAAACATATTTATTACTTATTTTAAAGCTATGTGGAGTAAGCATACGCAAATACAACTGGTACAAAATAAACTTGAGTCTTCCATTAAACATATAAACTCAAAAATAGCAACTGAAATTAATTTGCACTACATGGAGAAATAAAACGGTTACTTTACATTTGGACATAAGTATTCGAACAGAGAAAGCTAGTATGTAGTTATCATCCTCTTTATTTGAATTACTGCTGATAATTGTTAGGCATTGTCTGTATGTATTTTTTAGTGACTGCAGAGTCCATATTTCTCCACTCTATTTGAAGAAGTTCTTTCAGGTGGTCCCTGCTTTTGATGTGATGCTTCCACACATGCTCATCGAGTTCCTTCCAGATGTTCTCTATAGGATTTAAATCTGGAGATTGGGACGGTGTCTTCAAAGTGTGAGGAGTGTTGTACACGATCCAAAGCCTTACAATTTCAGCAGTATGCTTCGGATCATTGTCCTGCTGGAAGTAATAATCATGCCCTAATCCCAGCTTCTATGCAATCTTTTTAAGATTGTTTTCAAGAATCCTTTTGTATTCAAATTTGTCCATGATTCCATCTATGAACACCAGTTTCCCAACGCCAGATGAAGCTATACAGCCCCATACCATCACACTACTGCCACCATGTTTCACTGTAGCAACCATGTTCTTAGGTTCCTATTCTCTATTTGGCAGTCTCCACACTTTTAAGACGTC
Source organism: Mantis religiosa (assembly GCA_030765055.1). Lineage (NCBI taxonomy): Eukaryota > Metazoa > Arthropoda > Insecta > Mantodea > Mantidae > Mantis > Mantis religiosa. Next base: position 25,289,645 of record CM060957.1, read on the forward strand.
CATCATTCTTGTATAAGCAGAATTTGCTCTCGTCCGACCAGGAATCTTATCCCAGAATTCTGTTGGTTCCACCACATACTGTTTAACAAATTTTATACACTTTTTCTTATTCACCTTATTAACATATGGTTTCTTTCTAGGAGTGCGGGCATTGTACCTAGTACTATTTAAAACCCGTTCAACTGTTCTGGTGTGTACTACAGTGCCAAAATATGTTGTTTTCAAATGCTAGGCGCTTTGGCAATGAAGCCATTAGCTCTGTTGCTCTCCAATATTTCTGTGTAGTGGGTCCGGCAGGTAGGGCTTCACAGGTTAAAAGATGTTCTTCAGTCATTTCCTCTTCTTTGTTGCACAGAGGACAATTTGGACTTGTATAAATTCCTATTCTGTGTAAGTGTTTGGCCAAATAATCATGTTCCGTAAGTAATCTAAAATTTGCTACTGCAGCTTTACGTGGGATTTCTGGAATAATTTCTGGATTTTTAATTAAAATGTTCCATTTTTTATCTTTGGCTTTGTTGGATATTGATTGTTTTTGTTTGTTTTTATATTTGCTTTTGATTAATCTTTTTATGGATGTAAAGGGTAAGTTTTTACTTTTGTTCTGAATTGAATTTGCACCTTTTTTGGCAAAAGTTTAGGAGCACCATTTCTAGGTTTTCTAGGTTTATTTACAACAGTATTTGTCTGTTTGAAGTGTTGAGCTATGCAGAACACTGTAGTTTTGCTTCTGTTAATGGTTTTGGCAATTTCAGAGAGCGATTTTTTTTGCTTTTACATATTTATCGTGTAATTCCTCTCTGCCACCATTGTCTCCTTACCTTTATGTCCCATATTACCTGTGAGTTCATAATCGGCTGTATAAATTTGAACACACTGTCTCGAGGCGTATCATAAACACAATTGCTATGTGGTAGGGGCGTGTAGGGTACGTCCAACCACCTTTCTCTCTTTTCGATTGCGTACGTTCGAATAATTACCAAATGACGAATAAATAAACATTAAACTTATGTCCTCAAATAAGAGGAACAGTAGAATAAATACAGTACAGATTGTGTAATAAATCCATGCAAAGTGATATTTTAAATATTGTTTCCAAGACACAAAAGGTTAATGTTTAGATGTTTAACAATTCAGCGCTGCCAAATAAATGTTACAGTATTTATAGTACGTGTAATGTTACATGTTATATTACTCAAATACTTCTGTCGGCCTCTGTAAATTACAGGACAAAATAGAAGAAAATATATAGAACTGGAAGGAACATATGAATAGAATGGACAAAGAAAGAGTACTGGTTTTAATAAGAAAATACAATCCTTGTGGAAGAAGAGATGTAGGACGCCCTAGAAGAAGATGGGAATAGTTGATGTAATGCAAAGATGGAACAGACAGAAATGCCTAATCCCTGAAGTGAAGAAGAAGAAGAAGAAGAAGAAGAAGAAGAAGAAGAAGAAGAAGAAGAAGAAGAAGAAGAAGAAGAAGAAGAAGATATCATTACACATACAGTGGGACTAAGTGTCATCTGCAGTGAGGTACTACTCCTGGGCGGCAGATACAAAAACTTTACCAAGTATTAAGCTGTTGCTGGTCTATGCAAATTGCCTGTATGCCTCATAATGTTGTTCGTACACAGCAAAGTTTGTTGTGAAGTTATAATTATCTGTAAGATAGCTGAACAGAAAATACGAGGAGTGACCCAAAAGAAACCGGATTGTTGTCATAAAAACTTTATTGATGAACCTTTTTACAAAATTACTTCAGTCACCTTCAAAATACCCTCCATTTCATGCGATGCACTTGTCAAGTCTCTTTTCCCAGTGTTGGAAGCATGTTTGGAACTCTTCAAGTTTGATATTGTCCAGTGCCCTTTGCAAAGCTGTTTTTACCACCTCCACATCGTCATAATGCTCGCCTTTTAGCATTTTTTTCATTTGTGGAAATAGGAAAAAGTCGCACGGGGCTAGGTCCGGCAAATACAAAGCTTGGGGAACGACAGACCACCTCTGAGATGCCAAATAGTGGGTCACTCGTAAGGCCGTGTGCTGGAGCATTGTCGTGATGTAGAAACCAGTCAGCTGATCGCCAAAGTTCCGGGCATTTCCTCCTCACATCCTCTCGCAGACGCCTTAAAACATCCAAGTAAAAGTGCTGGTTAACAGTCTGGCCAGGGGCTACGAATTACCGATGCACAATTCCACGAACATCAAAAAAGACAATGATCATCGTCTTCACATTTGACCTCATTGCCTTGCTTTTTTGGTCTGGGAGAGTTGGGAATCCTCCACTGACTTGACGCTTGCTTGGTTTCTGGGTCATACCCGTAACACCAACTCTCATCCCCTGTAATGACTTCGTTCAAGAAGTTTGGATCACGTGCAATCTCTGTTTTCAAGTCTGACACATTCATGCAGATGGTTTTGTGCTCCTGTGTGAGAAGATGCGGAACAAATTTAGCAGCAACATGTCTAATGTGCAAATCCTCTCTCAAAATCTGCTGTCACGAGCTCCAACTGATTCTTGTCGCTGCTGAAATTTGGTCAATTATTTGGCGACGATCCTCGTTTATCTTTTGGCTGACTTTTTCAATGTTCTCCTCATTTCGCGATGTTGAAGGGCATCGAGAACGAGCTTGGTCTTCAACACACATCTCACCACATTTAAAGCGCCCAAACCACTCAAAAACCTGTGTGCAGCTCATAGCGTCCTCCTGGAAAGCTTCCTGAAGCATTTGGTGCGTCTCTGTTGCAGTTTAAGCAGGAAAAAAAATTTCACACACACTCTTTGTTCTTTTAAAGTTGCCATAACGACTTCGCAGAGGTAACCCGCCAACAGTCAGAGAAACGCAATACCACACTTGGACGTTCAGCTCTACACTGATGCCGACTGCACAGCAGTTTCATGAAGGTGTCTACTAACACCATCTAGTGTGAGAACCCTGCACTACGTCTACGAGTGGCAGCGCCCTCGGAGTCCGGTTTCTTTTGGGACCCCCCTCATATATCTATATGTTCACCAGTGAGAGTGTGCACTTCTATGGTGTGATGGTAGGATGTCTGCCTCACATTGAGGAGGTTCCGAGTTTGAATCTAGGTCAGTGTAAATTATGTAGATAAGGTTTTTTCCAGGGCTTTCCCTTATACTTTAAGATGAATGTTAAGTAATTCTAAGCTTTATGGATTCTGGGCCCACTTGAGCATCATTTCATTCATTTATTTTATCATCCAATATGACTTACGTTGGAGCACATTAAATAAATTTTAAGAAAAAATATGTGTAAGAATTTTTGGGGTTTTAAATAATGGCCTACAGGAATGAGGAGGCCCAATGCTAGAAATCATATGTTAATGACCGTTTTTTGTAACATAAACACTTTCCTGGTGTTTGCTCAGTTATCCAAAAATAATTCTGTATTACTCCAAGAAGTGACAGTACACAGAATATGCTTTTCTTAAGGCATTTTGTTTAAGCAGACTTTTTACTTCTTAATGCAATGCAAGCAGAGCTAAGCTTTGGTAGCATGATTTTCATTTGTTTTCAGTCAGCTGAGTTTCTTATCTATTTAGAGCCAATCAATTTTGTACTTATGGGTAACTATTGTGTCTGATTGTTAATGCATTCGCTTGTTTATTCCATTAGATGAACTACTGTCTAAGTTGGAGACCCTCAAATGGTTGAAGAATGAAGATGTAAATGACATTGTTCCTATTCTGCAAGCATCGTTAGATTACCTCCAAATTATCAATTCTGTGGAAACAAGAGACAGGATACCTAATGGAAATAGAATCACATTTTTAGCCCAGCATCTTAAGGTATGTGTTAGTATTTACCGAATACTAAACAAATAAACTGTTTGACTTTGCGTGAAGTTAATATAGAATTAAAAGTGGTTCTTGTATTCCAGTTTTTATATGTGTATGTGATAGTTTCATATTGTGACTTTGTGGGTTTGTAGAATTAAAAGTCTGAGTTGCAGATATTCCAAATGTTCTTTATTTCCGTAGAAATACACTCTGTTCAATTCTCACGTAACAGCGTCACATACACAATCACAATCTACCAAGGTCGATGACCACACATACAGCATTCTGATTACATCACTTTAGAACTGTTTACTCCTTTACAACTCTCTGTTTACAACTGACTCTTGGCGAGTCGTCGCTTCCTTAAATACCTCATTGATAATTCTAGATATTTCTGGAATAAACAAGAAATCGAATTGATGTAAATTAATCATTTCTTCATACTAGCCTTATATAGACTAAGGTTTTTGATAGATAGTCAACATGAAAAATTCAATGCCATGGCCGGGATTTGAACCACGGATCTCCTGGTTTCCGTCCAGTCGCTCTGGAGCTGCCATGGCCAATGTGCCGTCCTGACATTACATTCTAACTTTGACTCATATATTTCCCCAGTATACCACTAGGGGCTCTCGCTTCCGAGATACACCATTGGTGGCAACTTAAGTACTTGAGTCCCAGGCTTCAGCATTTAACTGTTATTATTTTAGTTAATTGATGGAAATTAATCATTTCTTCATACTAGCCATGTATAGACTAAGGTTTTTGATAGTATGGAGAAATGATTAATTTCCATCAATTAACTAAAATAATAAGAGTTAAATGATGAAGCCTGGAACTCAAGTAATTATGATAGTAAGTCGCCACAAACAGTGTATCTTGGATGTGAGAGCCCCTACTGGTCTACTGGAGAAATATACGAGTCAAATGGAGAATTTAATGTCACGACGGCAGGTTGGCCATGGTAGCTCCAGAGCGACTGGATGGAAACCAGGAGATCCGTGGTTCAAATCCCAGCCATGGTATTGAAGTTTTCATGTTGACTCTATCAAGAAATCGAATGTTGTGTCACTAGACAAAACCCAAACCTTCCAGACGGAAATCTTATCTGTGCCGGCAAGTCCTTTATCCCCTTGCTACCTTTATTTGTTCCGGCATACTCTTTATCTCCGTGCTGCCTAACAGTTCCTTTGTGTGCACAGGCCGCGTTATCACGATCTGGTTCGCGACAATATTCTTCTGGAAGGCTTACATTTGAACTCTAGGATTAGAATTTTCATAGTCCTTTTAAAGGAATATGGGTTTAATTTACATACTTGCCAGTTTACACAGCATTACATGGGTGACTTTCTGAATACAGAAGTAACAATTTAATTATTAGTTTCTTTACAACCCATCAATTAATGTTGCAACACATTTCACTAGAAATGTGTTTTCAGGATCCTGAATCCAACAAGAGCAAACAAAGGGTAAGATATATCTAGGTATTTGAAATGTTTAAAATACCAAACTTAGTATGCAAGTTTAATATGTTACAATCATGCAACAAACTTCTTACTTAGTAAGGACTATGATACAATGAAGCGCAAAATTAATATAATTTTGAGTCGACCAGTACTCCATACTCCATATATTGCTACCTAGAATGCATTTCTTAGACTTGAAAGTAATCAGGTAAATAAAATACTTACTTAGGAAAGATAAACACACAGAAAATGTCATAAAATCAGATGGATACAACTCAAGACACCACAAGCATGTTGTTATCAAAAGTTAACTTACAGGCTGGTTAATTATTATTATTATTATTATTATTATTATTATTATTATTATTATTATTATTATTATTATTATTATTATTATTATTATTTTTTTTTTTATTTATGTTTAACGTTGTCATATTGGACGATGAATGAAATGGGTGAAATGATGCTCAAATGATTCCGGGGTCAATGGAGCTTAGAGTTACCCGACATTCGTCTTATCAGGATAAGAGAAAATCCCGTAAAAATCTTATCCATGTAACTCACCCTGACCGAGATTCAAACTCGGACCTCCTGAATGCGAGGCTGACATGCTACCATCTACGCTACCGAGGCAGGCAGGCTGGTCAATGTTTCCTTAAAATAGATGGAATATCTCAAAGAATACAAGCACATAGTTCACATTGCAGAACACAAAGGATTCAGTGCTGAATTGGTTGAAAAGAAAATTGATAAATTCAAGACAACAGAGATGCAGACGAGTACCGTTTCTCCAATCAGTACTAAGACTTCATATAGATTCTGCTTGATTTCCTCCATGAAGGGACCATCAATGCAGTATGCCATTGCAACACTCTCACCAAACTCAGGTCCTCCATTCGATGAAAGAGACCAGGGCTCTTGAGTGAAGGTGTTCTGCTCTCGGACAACAATGCAAGACCACACATGTAAAGCTCACACAAGATTAGATTTGTCATTTCAGATGAGAGAGACTGGATTACCCTGTGTACAGCCCCAATTTTGCCCCGTCAAAATTTCAACTGTTTCCCGCATTCTCAGGATGTCATTACCAAAACAATGATGAGGTGGAGCAGGCTGTGCAATGATTCCTTGCATCGCAGGGCACAAAGTTTTACCAGAATCGTTTCTTCAAACTGATTGCATGCTGAAACAAATGTCTCAATATCAGTGGCAACTATACAAGGTGTATAGTTCATGATGCCATAATGTATTTTTATTTGGCAATAAAGTTTCAATATGGAAAAAAAAAAATGTTAAACTTACTTTCGGAACACTCTTTGTACATATACCAATTGACAAGTCCCTATTGATTTTATCTTGTCATGCATAGAGCATGGAATTTCAAATCTATCACAAATGATCCACTTCTCGCTTTAGCCTACTGTATCCTTATACCTGCAACAAAATATGTAATGAAAATTATCTCTATTAAAAATTAGGTAGAATATAAGATTTTTTAAGAATAATTTGTAGAATAGTGAGTAGAGAAAGTGATGCAAATGCAATACATCATATTTTTCACCTTTAAATGAATATCTGTATTATTAACAGTTTTTTTTATCAATTAGTAACACAAGTTTATTTTGTTTCAGTGTCCAGTTTCCGAAGTGTGCAAGTTTGTCCTCAAGTTTGATTTTGTGTATTACGTTGCTTTCCAACGGATGAAAGAGGTGCTGGAAACTTTAATAGGTAGAACAGTTTCTAAGAAAACAATTTATTGATAAGTGGTCGGGCAGGGATAAATTTATGATATAATGGGTCCATCTCACAAAGTTTTGTCAATACATGTTTAGTGTTGGGATTGGGATTTTATTACGGAGGGGATTCGGTACGTAGGCCACCATGCTGGGCCCATTGTTCCTATGACAGTACAGAGGGCAGGGTCCCTACAGTTTACTTGGATAGAGACTTCCCCCGACAGGCCAGGACAACGAACTCGCTCCCCTGCAGCGGGACAGCAACGAGCCCAGCAGCAGAGGCTTAACAGTTCCAGGCAGGCGATCCCAGCCCCAAAGGTCCCTAGCTGGCGGTCCCGAAATGGTCCCAGCAGAGGAGCGGAGCCTGGCAACCGACCTACCGGAGGAGGAAGTAGTTTTCCGCAGAGCATATCATCCTGTGATGCACCGCCGAGACACCTGCCAACACTTCTACCCTGAAATAGACAACCAGATGAGAGATGATTTCAAATGATAATGGAGATGAAATGGAGGGACAGGAAATCCAGGGGATGTAATTAACCTACCCAGTATCTGCCAGACGACCCAGGAAAACCCCAAAAGAACCCATGGGTCAGGTAGGTCGGCCACAGGAATCGAACCCGAGCCTCCCGAATGCGGGTCTCAGACAAAACTGCCTGAGCCATCCCGCGCGGTCATGTTTAGCATTACTGTATATACTATGTATGTAAATTTTTAATGAAATGGAAACTAGTATTGCTTAAGACAATTTCTTTGAAACCATTTTTTCAAAATAATAAACTACTGTTTCATTTTTATACTTCCATCTGAAAGAACTTTTAAGAATTTGAAAAATGTTTGAGCCAGATTTGTGACACTAAGGGCCATATTCATAGTTATCACTTTGGTTTAGACTATCTTCCTACTAACTTGGCCCTGACCAAAGGCAATACTTTTTGGTATTCATAGATGATAAAAAGCCTCGGACCAGCACGGAGCAAATGTTACACGATGTAGAAAGGTTCTTCTGTGCATGCGCGAGTCCCATAGTGCTAAACAAACCGCAGTGTTCTTAAATGTTAATACATCTCTGTGGTAGTTTCACAGCTGTTTCTTAATCATTCTTACGGTTGCTACTGCTGTTTGAGGTTAGGTAACAAAGTTTGGTGTGCTGTGAATGAGGATAATATGAAGAGTGGTATCAGTTGGTCAAAGGAAGACCAATGTTTTCTCTAGTCCAAAGAAGAATGAACATTATAGAAAATAAATCCGTGTCGACGAATACAAATATGAGAACGGAGGAGGCATGGAGGGAACTTTATAACGAGTTTGTTGATAATGCAGCTTACTGATGCCTGACTAATATTGTGCAGGTGAGCAGTGTTGTCTTGATATCCTCCTCTTGCATAATACCGAAGTGCTATTAGGTTTGAGTGTCAATTGAGATAGTCAGGCCTCGGTTATCGGTCCTGACGTACAGGTTACGACAAGTCATTTCTATCAGCTTTCTGGCATTTGCTTTACTAAACCTGTATCTGCTTTTTAAGTTTAGGTCGTCGTATTTGCAGTAATTTCTATTCTTGGTAGATAAGTTTATCTCAGTCTTATTTCATGAATTCTATGCACTACAGCTACATTCATCACTTCATTGTCGTCCACGTTGCAAAGATAGTCCACCATTAATCTATTGCTGGGCAGCGGACCAAATTTTGAGCCGGACCAACTTGTTTGGCCCTCGTACTATCGCTAATCCCGGTTTATGATTAAGAAAATTGATGGTTCACCGTTGGTCCATCGGAAGTAGCAACTTGGTCCGGACCAAGTCTGACTATGAATTTATAGAAAGTTCATTCATTATAGAAAGTTGATGTTTCTAGTGGGTAATGATACGTAATTTTACTGTATTATCTGTGCATTTTGTTAATATGCTGGATGTTTGTTAGTTATTTTAAAAGTACTAGAAGTAGTTTCATTGTTTATGTATAAATAACTCTATTAAACTTGAGAAAAGAATTGGTCATTTATTTATTTTCATTACTTTTGTAACAAAATGATAAAATTTAAAATTAGTTTGGAGTTTGTTTAGTAAACTGAAGATGAAGGCGATGTGCCTTCGAAATCTATCTTTTCTGAAGAAGAAGGAATTATCAACTTCTTAAGTTAAGTGGAGACTCTGTTACAAATATTTTTATTGTGTAATAAAGTTTATATTTTGTTTCTGATTACTTTTTCCTTAGTATTTCAAAGTATATTTAAAACAATAATGTATTTTGCACAACTCTGCCTTTGTGTACCTGTTCTCATGTTCACTCTAAATAACATATTGTTGAGTGAGAAAATGAAATGTTATTGTACATGCTAGGGCTTTCATGGCCAGCGTTAAACCAATAGAATGTATTTCCCGGGCTTGTGAGCCGTGCTCCAGAGGATGAAAATTCTCCTGACATTTCGCTCATATCTCCGATGAGCATATTGGCTGATAAAGAACCAATGGCAGGCAAATAGGCATGGACACACCGGCTATATTTGATGAGGCCTCTTGCCGAATGACATTCCAGCAAGTACCTAGCTAATCCTTGTTTCACATAAGCTTGCCCTGTATGTCTTAATGGTCACGTGACCTAATCCCCTCACATTGGCTGCTGTCATGGTATAGACTGTTGTGTGGTAAAAATTATTTCTTTATTTAACATGGTGATGTATTTTTATATGTTCGAAGAGAATCGTCAGATTTATATTTTTGTAACTGTTTGAATTAAATATATTACGCAACAGTGTTAATTTATCTGAAATGCATGTTAATTCTTAAACGAAGTAAAGAGAAGGTTCCTTTGCTTTCAAGTCCGCCTTTCATATGACACAATAGCACATGCTTTAGCGGTAGTGGTGACATATTTGTTTATATGACTTTTATCACTGATCTTGTTTTGAACTGGATTTATCATATATTGCCATTCGAAGGTGTGCTGTGCTGTACCGAGTGCGAATTATTTTATTGATCATTTATTGTGCATGTACTTATTATATGTATGATGGCAGAGTCTACCACCATTTTTTTGCTGAAGCATCACAGGCATAAACCTTTACAAACCGGTGAAAAAAGAATGGTGGTGCATGTGTTTAATGCACTCACAGAGAAGAATCCATCTTTGTCATTGAGAGAAGTCGAACAGTTGTGCTCTGAACTTACAGGTGTGAGTGTTAGATCCATAGGAACATCGCGACGAGAAATTGAGACAACAGGAAAACGACCACTCCAGGCAAAGGCAGGAATAAACAAAAGCGAGTGCTCGGAGAATGTGATGAGTTCGTGAAAAGTGCTGTGTGTTCTCATGTGCATAGTTTTTTCTTTAGAAACAAACTCCCTAACATAAATAAAATTTGGTCTGTTGTAAATGGGGATGCAGATTTACCAAATTTCAAATCTAGTCTGTATAGATTGGTTATACAGCTGGGCTTGTGAATGAAAAAAGGGGCAAGAAATATATGCTAAGAGACAGAAGCGATATTGCTATGTGGTGAAGACATTATTTAAGGACAATCAGACAGTACCAGGATACAAGTCGCAAAATATCTGCCTTGATGAGACTTGGGTGAATGAAGGACACACGACAAGTAAAGTATGGCATGACACGATTATTAAGACTGAAAGACAAGCAATTTTGCTAGGTATGTGTGCTGGTTTAAAAAATCCCAGTGGAAAAGGCCAAATGCTGAGTTCAGTTTCATCACAAACTTGTATTTTTGTGTGCCTTCATTTCCTTATTTGTATGATTTTATCAAACTTCCTGACAATTATTATGACGTTTACTGCAGGTTTAAATTTGATGGGAAGACACAGCCTATGGCCTATGGCGCGAAAGCATTAGCCAATTAGAGTGAGGGGGAAGGTAGTTGCACGCAAAGTGATACATGTCAGCAGAGCAAGGTTATATGAAACAGAGATTAGAATCCTCTGAAGATGCTCGTCGGAGATAATGAGCGAAATGTCAGGAGAATTTTCATCCTCTGGACCACGGCCCACAAGCCCAGGAAATACTGGATTAAATATTATTTGGCATCATTCTAATTCTATGTACTTGATTCTGTAATATATTGCACTTTCCATTTGAGTATTGTCTTAGTAATAAATATTGTTTAATACTGTGCATTGAGCAGTTAATACGGGTTGGAAGAGGCAGTTGAAACATGTGCAAATACAAAATATGGTTCATAGAAATACAATATTTTGGTCAGGAAAAATCAGGAAAATTAGGTTGACAATTTTACTGAGAAGCTTGTTTTAGACATTTAGAAAAGTTTATGGCTCATATAGACAGTTTAGGTCCTATAGGATTTGACTGGCAGAGATCTCTCTGAATTCCATTTGTGTAGGTTGTAACAAACAAAATGGGTACCTACAGAACTAGTAATCTGTTCCATAATAACAACAACAGCATGAGTCGAGCAATGGTAATGAATGGAAACATTCTGGTGTTGCTCCTGTAAGTGAAGTGAGGGCAAAAAGGTACAAAGAGGATGACAACGAAAGACAATAGATGAAGCACTGAGAGACTTAAAGGAACTTGAAAATAGGTTGACATATTCAAAGAGAATAAAGAAGATGAAGTAAGCAACAAATTAGGGAGAATTATGAGAGAGGTCCTGTCCATAAAAAGAATATAATATATAGAAGACACAAACAGGAGATATAATCTAATGATTATGAGAATTGTAGAGAATGCAGCAAGGTATAATATTAGCAAGGTTCTCCAGTATAAAACTTGTATATGAAGAGATAAAGCAGGCAAAGAAACTAAAAGGCACTGCCATATGCATTAATAGAGATTTGACCTAAAAGCAAAGAGAATTATTAGAATGCATAAGAATCACTCATAGTCAGGAGAAATTGGCATATAAACAACATTTTAAATTATGGATAGAAAGTTGGGCAGAAAGAAAATTGATGACAGTAACGAGCTACATGCAGTGAATCAAGAGTGCATAAATTTGATGATGAATGCAGAAACCCAGGACATCACACGTGAACAAGAATTGTTGGATCAACGAACACGAAATCAACAGAAACATATGCAAGGATTATTAAATTATAGGTGAATCGTATTTATTAAACATTGGCTTCACTTATGTACCTATATTGAGGACACGTTTCATGAACCATTGTTCGCATCATCGGCTCTAATGCGACTAAAGCTTGATCCAGTTGCATTCGAGTCGACGATGCAAATGATGGTTCGCAAAACATGCCCTCAATATAGGTACGGAAGTGAAGCTGATGTGTAATAAATATGACTCATCTATAATTTAATAATTATTTCGCTTCACTGTGGTGTTCCAGTACAGTTAAATTTCGATATATGCAATGATATTAACAGAAGTGATGTTAGAAGAGAGTGAAATAGAAATGACCAGAACAGGAGATGCTGACAGGGGCAGAGAAAAAATGAAGGGATGATCAACACCAACACAGCACAGGGTGAAGTAGGCCGAGTGGGATGGCTCAGGCAGTTTCGTCTGTGGCCTGCATTTGGGAGGCCCAGGTTCGATTCCCGTGGCCGACCTACCTGACACATAGGGTTTATCGGGGGTTTTCCCGGGTTGCTAGGCGAATGCTGGGTAGGTTAATTACATCTCCCGAATTTCCTGTCCCTCCATTTCATCTCCATTATCATTTCATATCATCTCATCTGGTGGTCTCTTTCAGGGTAGAAGTGTCGGATGGTGTCTTGGCGGTGCATGGCAGGATGATATGCTCTGAGGAAAACTGCTTTCTCCTCTGGTGGGTTGGTTGCCGGCCTCAGCTCCTCTGCTGGGACCATTTCAGGACCAGGGACCTTTGGTCCTCGGATCACCTGCCTGGGACCTTTAGGGCTTGGCTGCTGGGCTCGTTGCCGTCCTGCTGTAGGGGAGCGAGTTCATTGTCCTGGCCTGTCAGGGAGGCCTCTATCCAAGTAAACTGTAGGGACCCTGCCCTCTGTACTGTCGTGGCTCCTTGGGTCGGCCATCCTCTGTCTCCTTCGTCTCATCCTTCCTCCCGGAGGCATAGGAACAAAGGGCCCAGCATGGTGGCCTATGTACCGAATCCCCTCCTCCCCTCCGCAATGAAATCCCAATCCCAGGATGAAGTAAAGTTTGTAGGTAACAAAAATTCTGGTGATAAAAAGGGGTGCAAAGGTCTGATATGTGAACAGTTTTGATGGATAGATAAAATAATGGGGAGAAATATACTGAAAGGGGCAAAGAAATGAGAAAAGTAAGAAGCAGAGGTTATGGAAGAATGTGAATGGTGAACACAAAAGGGATAATTGTGGTGAGGGTAAAGTAGGTGGATAACAAAAACTCTTGTGATAAAAATGGATGCAAAGATCTGATATACAAATAGTTTGAATGGGTAGATAAGATAACATGTTGGACAGGGAAGGAAAGAAATGTGAAAAATAAGTATATGTTATGGAGGGATGAAAATGGTGAACAGCAAACGGAGAGGGATGTCATGTTAGATTATATAAGGAATCAAAGAATGAAAAGAAATCTTAAGAAACATAGCATGCGACAAGACAGAGTAAATACGGTAAGACGATGTGACGAAAATGGAAAGGAAAATGATGAAATGAATAACTGTTTAAGATTGGGAAGGAAAGTGGGAAAGGAAGGCAATAAAGTGATGAGTATTTGTAAAAATACAAAGAAACTATTGAAGAAACTTTAAAAAAAAAAAATAAACAGAAGTTAGTAAAAGAGTAAGTTAAATATATCATTATAATGTTATTTGATAACATTTAGTTAGGAAAAGATGAAATTTTGGTAATTACAGTAAAACTTATGTAAGATAAAGGTGAGAAGGTAGATATAGAAGTGAGGCTGTAGTGAAAGACTTGGAAAAGTTTAGGGAAACGTAAGACATGCACCCCTTTATCACTAGCAGGAGTCAAGAGTTTGAGATGTGGTCCCCCCTCTCTAAATCCTTGCTCCTGATTTCAGGTAGCATTAGATGGGTTTTTCTTGACTTGCATAAGTTTAAGTTGGTCCAATGAAAACCAATCTGCTTGGTCAAGCATGCACAGACAGTACAAATCATAGAAATTACAATTAATTTCCATCAATTAACCTAATAGTTGTTAAACTATGAAGCCTGGGACTTAAGTCACTACAGAAGGTACTATATGTGCAAGATTTCTTGAGCCTTCGGGTCCCAAATTCTCATTTGGTAGGTTTCGCCTATTTCCGCAAACACAGATGACAACTTTGAGACAGGAAATGCGCTACACCTTGTGACATCTAATGGCTAATATGCTAAGCTTTCACGTATGCCATTTCATTTTGAGCAATTGTGAGGTTAATTATTAGCCAACCAGTTGACAACATATCTAAAAGCAAGATTATGTTGATGTTATGGCTCTCAAAAGGGGACACACTATGTTTCGTCTACCTCCGTATAACTGTAATGTGAATGCAATTGAGCTGGCGTGGGCAAAAATAAAGAATGCTTACAAAGTACGCAATGTTAATGAGAGCCATAAATCTGTAGAAACTTGCTATAGAAGCCACGGATTGGGAAGGATACGATAAGAAGGTCCAAGAGCTGGAAATGCAATATTGGAGAAATGATGGTGTAATAGAAAATGCAATTAATGAATTTATAAATACATCAGAGGGTACCAGCGATGAAAGTGCCGCAGTAGACCTGGAAATCGAAGAATCACAAAGCAAGTGAGTGTTTATAGCAGTCATAATATTTGTTTTCTACTTTTATGTGTTTTATAACAGTAAATATATAAGCATACAGCATATATCCTCCAACATTTAGTCATATCAGACGATGAATGAAATGGGTGAAATGATGCTCAATGCATCCGGGGTCCATGGAGCTTAGAGTTCCCCAACATTTGTCTTTTAGGATAATGGAAAACCCTGGAAAAAACCTTATCCAGATAACTCACCCTGACCGAGATTCGAGCTCGGGACCTCTTGAACGTAAGGCAGACATGCTGCCATCTACGCTACCGAGGCGGGCATATCGGATGGAGTTCAATTGTTTGTTGACACATCTCATACAGTCGACGCATATCTTTGCTTATCTTACCGCAATTTGGCTGAATTGTGTTTTTCCAGGTTGATCACACTGCAGAAACAAAAGCGTGTTAGCTCTCTCTTCTTCCCCTCTGCCTGCACCACACCGTAAATCCAGCTGTGCATATAGTATGTATCTCATTGTATATAAGAACTCCTAGTGGTATACCAGGAAAAATATGGATTCAATTGAAGAATTTAATGTGATGCTGGCATGTTGCCATGGTAGCTCAATAATCAAAAGCAACCGTACGAAGACCAGGAGATCCGTGGTTCAGATCCCGGCTATGGTATTGTATTTTTCAGTCTGAATCTACCTATCAAAACCAGAACAAGATGTTGCTAATGGACCTGAAATATAGCATAGGTTTATATTTGTGATCTTGTTGGATTTGGTTTTAAGAACATCTATAAACTTGGCAGTTAAAAGAAAATACATCATTTACTAAATCATGTTCTGCTCACTAGAAATATTTGTAGCTTGAATTTAATAATGCTTGTTTACAGAAGCTGGTGTGGCATCAGAACATATTCTAGCTGATGGATGGATATTACGTTACAATGTTGACATGATAAAAGAACGAATTGAAGAAATGAAAAATGTTGGAGTGAAAGTAATTAAACCATGGATGTTACGAAGTTCAATAAAAAATTACAAAAGGTACTTATAAACCTGAATTTTTACTCATTTACATTCACATGGCTTTTTCCAACAAACTATTCTTACAGAACTGTTGTTTTATTTACTTTATGTTGAGGTAATTGTTTGCAAAACTGGTTTGATTACATATTTTGTTATAGGTGCAACAGGGGTACAGGAAACTGAAATGATCATTAAATGCTTAAAAAGGGGTCATATAATATTATTTGAAGCAAAAGGTTAGAAACAGTGATATATTTAACATTTGAAAGTAATGAGTCTGTAATTCAAACACAAACATCACTTAAATTATCCTTATTTGGACATGTTTCGGAGAACGGTTTGTCCCCATCGCCAGCAGTTACAAAATAATGAATTCACAAAATTGAAAAGTGACCCACTAAAACTCTCTATGAAAGAATTGAGAACCTTAAAAGAAGTCCAGATATTATCTGATATACAGAAATCTAAAGTCAAACCAGACCACCCAGTATTACCGAGACTTTATGCGTTGCCAAAAATTCATAAACCAGGAGATAAAATGAGGCACATAATCAACAACATAGATGCACCTACCTACAAGTTAGCCAAACATCTAGCACATACATTTTCATCACTGCCACAGTTCCACAGCCTAGCCATTAAAAATTCATTAGAATTAGTAGACAGGATCTCAAATTTGCATTTGGACACAGAAGACAAACTAGTATCATTTGATGTCACCTCTCTTTTTCCCAGTATTCTAACAAGATGAACTCATGTTACTCCTCAAGAATTGGCTCATTCAGATTAACTTTTCAGCAGAAGAAGTACAAGATCTCACAAAACTTACTCATTTATGCATACATCAAAATTTCTTTACATTCAACAGTAAATTCTATCAACAGACCTCAGGCCTAACAATGGGCAACCCACATTTACCTTTCCTAGCCAACCTCATTATGAGCTACTTTGAAACACATATCACATCACCATTCCCATACATCTTCAAATGCTGGTACAGATATGTTGATGATATTTTTGCCATTGTTCCACACAAATTTATACAAGATTCCTTAAAACTATTGAACATACAGAATAGAGCAATAAAGTTCACAATAGAGATAGAAAAAGATGGCTACTTGCCTTTCCTAGATCTGAAGATAATTCATGAACTAAATAACATATTGTTGCGAACCCGATCGCGATAAGGCGGCCTGGCACACAATAGACGGATAGGTTTCACGGGGATAATGAGCTTGCATAAGCAGATAATGCCGGCAAGCAAGATAACTGAGTCAAAGGCCTCGCCAGGTAGATTAAGTTACGTTTCTGAAAGGTGATAGAATGTTCCAATTATGTAACTAGATGGCTTGTTTCCAGAAACTTCTAGTGATTGACAGAACAGTCTGGTAATCATGAATGGAGATATAAAAGGGATTGTGACACGCTAGCAGGACAGTTGCGAAATGAGAGATAGCCAGCTGTGTTGTAACGAGAGCTAAAGATGTAATCTGCTGTCACTATTTGTTATTGTGATTGACCTTGTAAGACTGTGTATATGTGATTTAATGTTCTTACGTGAGAATTGGACAGTTTATTGCTACAGAAATAAAGGAGATTTTTAATTTCTGCAACTTGGCCTTTTAATTCTATGAACCCACAAAGTTACAATATCTTTTGGCATCTACAGGAAGCCAACACAAACAGATAATTACATCAAGAATGATAGCTACAACCCTACACCCCACAAACATGCAGTTTTGAACAGCTTAGCACATAGACTAGTCAACATCCCATTGAAACAGAATGAATACAACAAAGAATATAACCACATGATTAACATAGCTGCAATTAATGGATACAGTAAACAATTAATAGAAAAGAAAATTTGGAAATTCAAGAAACAGAAACACATATTGGATACCACAAAATTAACAGAATCAAAAACGAGACAGTTCAGGAAATTTACATATCATCCCAGAGTGCATCATAAATTCAACAAGATATTCAAGAAGTACAACATTACCCTAGCCCCAATAAATAAATTCAGTTTAAAAAACTTATTATGCAACAACCTGAAAGACCCAGTACCTGAAAACAGGAAATCAGGTATGTACAAAATCAACTGCTCAGATTGCAATAAGTTCTACATAGGAAAAACCAAAAGAAGTTTAAATATTAGGTTACAGGAACATATGAGATGCATGAAATACAAACAAATAGAAAAATCAGCAATAGCCCACCATTTCTGGTCTACCGATCATGAAATTGTACCAAATATAAAACTGTTAAAACCAGCCAGTAATGCAGCCGAACTCGATGTTTGAGAAAAGTTGCTAATTATAAAAAACAAACAGTACACTTTAAATTTCGAATTGCCGCCTGAAAACTCTTTGGAAGTTCATCTCACAGTCAACAGATGCCACCACAGACAACCAGCTCATTTCAGGAAACTACGGATCAAACCAGTCGGATAACTGCTGATGATGGGGACAAACCGTTCTCCGAAACATGTCCAAGTAAGGATAATTTAAGTGATGTCGTGTTTGAATTACTGACTCATTACTTTCAAAAGGGGTCATATAAGTTGACTTTGAAATTTCATATACTCTTTGTATGACATCATAAAAAACAAAATATTGGTGTATTGAAATTTAACTGTATGGAACACCACAGTGAAGCAAAATAATTAATAAATTATAGATGAGTCGTATTTATTATGTTCAGTGGGCTTGAAAACCATGTTGACATTGTGTCACTGCAGTATGTTTGGGTTTTTCTGCCTTTTGTGAAGTGGGTTTTGGACTGACAGGACGGCAGGCTCTTCTCACTTCTTGAACTGTATAGCCATTGGAAATAAGGCTTGTTCTAGGTGACAGAGTTCTTTTTGTAACAATTTTGGCTCGCAGATGCATAAAGCATGATTTACAAGTGTCTTAATCATTTTCCATAGTGGAGGGGATCCGTCCCCTTCAGCTGCCGTGGTGCAGGCACTGCGGACCCTTAGCACTCGTACCTCTGGCGTTACTAGAGGAACCTTGGGCCGAACATTCGAGCCCCTCCCTTTGGGAGTTGTTCGGATTGGGTTGGTCTAGGGGGCAGTGGTTCCTGATACCTGTGGGTGATCAGTTATGTCTCCGGACAGGGTTGAGGGAAGCCATTAATATTCCCGGGTACTAGCCTGCAGAGCTATTAGAAGGCGTGCTAGATCGCCAGGCGGCCCCACCGAGGTCATATCGGTAGCCTTCCCAGTTTGGTGTGGGTGTGCGTAAGTGGTGTATCCACTTTCATCCCGTCTTGTGTCCTTGGACCAGATGGGGGGGGGGGCTTGTTAGTAACCCAGGTCTTGCCCTATGGAAAGCCCCACGGAGGATGCCGGGCGCCCTTTGGGACAGCTCGGCTACTCCCTGGTGAAAGAGGCCTGGGTCCTTTGGTCCTACGGGTCCAAGACTAATGGGAGTAAATCCTCTGCACTCAACACTAAACAACTGTCTTAATCATGGCTCGTTTTTGTCTGGGATGATAGCGGTCCATATGAGTGGGCTTACGGTAGACAGTGTGCCAAGTGTACCGTCTGCTTTCTTGCTGACCAGGACGTCCAGGAAAGCTAGCTGTCCATCTGTCTCTTCGTCCATGGTGAATAGTATGCGGTGGTTGATGCTGATAAGATGTAGCAGGAAATCTTGGAGTGCTTCTTTTCTGTGGGGCCATATGATGAAGGTGTCATCCACAAATGGAGCCAATCTGTCAGTATTTGTGGAGCTGTGTTTAAGGCTTTAGACTCAAAGGATTCCATGAAGAGGATTCCAGGCTCAGAGGGCTTCCCACAGCAACTATCTGTGCATAGAACGAATGGTTCCACTGCAAATATGTCGTGGTAAGAACATGGTGGAAGAGTGTGATTATGTCATTTGAGAAGATGTGTTTCAACTGTGTGAGGGCCTCTTGTATTGGAACCATGGTGAAGAGTGAGACAACATCAAAGCTGATGAGAAGGTCTTGAGGTTGTAATGTGATACTCTGGTGATCTGACGTGTGGTTGTAGTAAACAGGCTAGATGTTTGGCTAGGGCATAAGTAGTTCCAGAACACGCATTCTGTCATTCATGACTTACTACTAAGCCTTGCTACAATGCGAGACTATTGAAATTTACAAATATCCCCATAAGTTCAATAAGAAAGAAGCTTTGAAGCTCAACAGCAACTGGCATCCTGTCATCCAACACAAGAAATGGCACAAAAGAGGAGAAAACAAAGATCCAATCCAATCAGAAGGGAGCAACATCGGGAATGAAGTCTACCCCCTCCCTCACTCTGTCTGCCATCTGGGCCAATCATCGGAGGTCACTCGGTGTATAAATGCAGCTGCTCAGACAATCAACACTTCAGATGCTATGCAAACTTCTCCGAGATAACTACGACTGAGCCACTGAAGATGTCTGCCACAGTTGTGGACGAAATGCCTGGAAATTGTAACTCCAGCAAACCACTGCCTAACAGCCCGGAAATAACTTCCAGTTATAAAGGAATTTTGACTCCTGCATGGGCCAAGAACATGGTTTACATGAATTTGGTAACGATGATCATAGATAAGCATATCTGTCATTCAAAGGCTTTCAATCAGCAAATATTTGCTGTATTTCCTTGTTGTCTGATAAATTAATGTTTCTTAAAATAAGAAGTGTGTAAAAAAATTGGGTGTGTTACACTCATATGACTTTCTCTGCTGCTTACATTTAGTGAGGAGGAAACATTGCATTCAACCCAAAAACTTGATATTGTCAATTACAGGAAGTTTTTGAATCGTGAGATTACTCAAATTAATTGAGGGTCATTAGTTTTAGTTAACTGATGGAAATTAATCATTTCTTCACACTAGCCGTATATAGGCTAAGGTTGTTGATAAAGTCAACATGAAAAATTCAATGCCATGGCCAGTATTTGAACCACAGATCTCCTGTTTTCCATCCAGTCGCTCTAACCCATTGAGCTACCATGACCAACGTGCCGTCCAGGAGATCCGTGGATCAAATCCCGGCCATGGCATTGAATTTTTCATGTTGACTCTATATACGGCTAGTGTGAAGAAATGATTAATTTCCATCAATTAACTAAACTAATAAGAGTTAAATGATGAAGCCTGGGACTCAAGTACTTGCGATAGTAAGTTGCCACAAACAGTGTATCTCGAATGTGAGAGCCCCTAGTGGTTTACCAGAGAAATATACGTGTCAAGTGGAGATGGCACGTTGGCCATGGTAGCTCAATGGGTTAGAGCAACTGGACGGAAACCAGGAGAACCGTGGTTCAAATCCTGGCCATGGCATTGAAGTTTTCATGTTGACTATCTATGAGGGTCATTAGGTTTACACTATACCTTGTTTACTTGTAGTGATTCTCTGTGGTTTAGGATAGCTTGCTAGCCTCGCAAGCCTCTGGTTTAAAAACCAGCAGAGTACAATGGATTTGTAAAACTCCTTAGTGAGGCTTCCTTCAGAAGGGAACTTGGAAGTACATTTCACCACCATAATAGAATGACCACCACAACAGAAACACTAACATGGGTGAACCAGACATGTTCTGAAGGTGGGAATAAATGTTCCCAAAACTTGTTGAAGAGAGTAAAAAAAGTGATGTTAGTGTTACTAGTACCCACTCAAGTAAATTACATCTTAACACATCACTGTTTCTAGCTTTTCCATATGTAAATAAAATTGAAAAATATTTGCATTTTTACTGACACATTGCCTTGAGTAGTTGAATAAAATGGTGATTAGTAATGCTATGTAACTTCTACACATATTTGACAGCAGCACAGTTTATAACTCTTGTGTTACAGTACATTAAGAAGAGCTAAGGCCAGCCTGACCGTTCTGGGTGAAGAAACAGTCTCAGACTATCTGGCAAGGCGTTTGGAGTGTAGTAAGGAGTACGTCAAGTATCTGGAACAAAGGAATCCCAAGGCTGTCAAAGTGAACATCGCCAAGATGCATGAAATATTCAATATCCTGTTTGAAGAAGGTTTCACTCCTCATCAAATTGCTGTTCACCTGCGAGTGCTTGAGAACAGTGCTGAAACAATACGAGCAAGACTTGCTCACCTCAAAAAAAGAGGTATTCAGCCTCATTCTCCAGCAATGCTTGTTAAATCTAATAAAGAGTTTGATGCTTTTCTAAAAAAAAATGACAAATATAAGAAAATATGAACTGTAATGTTTTACTTTCAGACTAGATAAATATTTTTACATTGCATTTGGTGTTTTTGACTGAATGAACGTAGATGAGGAATTGAGATGAATAAACAGTATAGCAGCTGCCAGACGAGCTTGCATCTCTTGTTGGTTCAATTCATGGGCCCACTCCACTCTGCCCCAGTGTGCACTCTGTAACAATAAAATATATGATCAAGTTAATGAAAGTATTTTTTTTTTTTTTTTTTTTAGTATTTAGTATTTATTTTCTCATCTTTCTTCTACATACAATTTCATTGATACATTGACATTTGTAACATTTCTTTCACACAATAACAAAATGACTTATTCACATTTAACATACCCTTCCTACCTGCTTGCCTCGAGTCTTGGTCTCAATACACATAACCCCTGGTTTACCGTGTATTGATGACCCTCCTCTCCCTTGTGTCCCCCGTTCTAGTTTTGCAGCCCTTAATTGTTAATTATTCTTCATCAATCTTAACCATTTCTCTCTAACTTTCCGCAGGTATGCACCTATATTTCTTACATTCTTTTCTCCTTTTCTTTATTATTAATACCTCCCCCCTCCCTAAAACTGTCCCACTTTTGTTGCCAAATTTGTTCTCTCCATATCTTTGTTTGCAATAAAGTATACTATGTCAATCTGTATCCTCTTCTCCACACATTGGGCATTTCCCTGTATCCTTATCATATCTAACACCTTTCAAATTTCTAACTCCTGCCCTTGCCCAGGCAAATCCTTCTCGCCTTGCATTATTACACACATCTATGTACTTCTCCCTCCCCCACACTGTCTTTATTTCCCTATATGTCCTCAATGATTTTTTCTCCCTTACACTGGTAAATATAACTTGGCTATCTAAATCTTCCAGCCTTAATGCTACCTCTTTCCAAAAGCCCCTATAATAATACTCCTCGTTTCTCCAAATATGTCCCATACTCATCTGTTCCATCAGTTCCCTTAGTTTTTGTGCCCAAGACTCTCCCCATTTGCTTCTCATCTGCAAAAGAAGACATTCCCTATAATATTGTTTTCCTCCAAATTAGCAACTCTGTATAGATATTTCAAAGCCCTTGAGACAATTTTAACCCTTGTTGAATGTCTTCCCAACTCTAATTGTGCTGCCCTATTAGGTGAAGCTACCGGTAAGCCCAAAATATATTTACAGGAAGATCTGTTAATAACATCCACCTCTTCCCATGCTTCATCCACTCCCCATATCTCTGCCCCATGCAGCATCTTATTTTCTACTATGGCAGTATAAATCCTTTCCAGCCAGTTGACATTGTCAGGTAATTTCCTTAAACATGCTC
This sequence comes from Mantis religiosa, assembly GCA_030765055.1. Classification (NCBI taxonomy): domain Eukaryota; kingdom Metazoa; phylum Arthropoda; class Insecta; order Mantodea; family Mantidae; genus Mantis; species Mantis religiosa. The sequence continues at coordinate 25,312,849 of CM060957.1, forward strand.
TTACAATTTTAGTTAATTGATGGAAATTAATCATTTCTCCACACTAGCCGTATATAGGCTAAGATGTTTGATGGATAGAGTCAACATGAAAAATTCAATGCCATGGCCGGGATTTGAACCACGGATCTCCTGGTTTCCGTCCAGTCGCTCTTAACCTTTGAGCTACCATGGCCAACGTACCTTCCTGACATTAAATTCTCCAGTTGACTTGTATATTTTCCCCGGTAGACCACTAGGGGCTCTCGCATCCGAGATACACCGTTTGTGGCGACTTACTATTGTAAGTACTTAAGTCCCAGGCTTCATCATTTAACTCTTATTATTTTAGTTAATTGATGGAAATTAATCATTTCTCCACACTAGCCGTATATAGGCTAAGATGTTTGATGGATAGAGTCAACATGAAAAATTCAATGCCATGGCCGGGATTTGAACCACGGATCTCCTGGTTTCCGTCCAGTCGCTCTTAAGAGCGACTGGACGGAAACCAGGAGATCCGTGGTTCAAATCCCGGCCATGGCATTGAATTTTTCATGTTGACTCTATCCATGCTCTTACAATACTCATGGTCATTTTACCTTTTGCTAGAACCAATTTTTTCTGTTCCATCCATTTACCAATACAGCTCAGTCTTATCCCCAAATAATCAAATCTCTTCACGACCTCTATTTCTCTTCCATTTATAATAAAAGTAAATAGGTTAATTACACATTTCATTATTTCCACATATTTCCATACAGAATACAAGTGATACACAAATGCTTAAAATGTAATTTTCTGTATGTTAGCTTTGAAATTCCATTTCTTTGTATGATATGAGAAGGAAAAGAATAATTTTAGTATTTCAAAAAAATGTATTTAAATGTGCTTAAATACAGATTTTTTTGGAGAAAGTCTAAACTATGGAGCCCTGGTCTTAAAGTACTTGCAACATTGTAAATTGCCATTAAGGCAGTTGTCTCGTGAGAGAACTCTTAGTGGTTTACCAGGAAAAATGAGAGTCAGTTGGAGAATTTAATGTAATGCTGGCACATTGCCATGGTACGACGCAGACCGGGAGATCTGTGTTTCAAGTTCCAGCCATGGCACTGAATTTTTCAGGCTGGCTCGATCTTTCCAAACCTTGATCTACACATGGTTAGTCTGAAAGAACAGTCATAGATTCATTCACCAAATCCGATATATGCCAAACAATTTATAGTTTGTATAGAAATTCAAGTCTTGCAAGTTTGGATGACATCAGCAAGGAATGGGCCCTTCAAGAGCTATTAAAAGATATGAAATTTTATTATATGGGTGGGGGGGGGGGGGCGGTAAACAACTAAGGATGGAATTTTCTCATGGAAAGAAGCAGCACTTTAGTACAAAGATTTAATTCTTGAGACATGTTAAAGTTGTAAAATTCAAATACGCTGATTATTACCTAGACAAGACATGGATCAATTGAATTACACAAAAGGAAATTTATGATTGGGCATAAGAGACAGCCTTAAATGTTCCTGTAGGTGAAGGGCAAAGGTTTTTCATTCTTCACGCTGGACCTGAGACTGGATTTGTTTTAAATAGCTTGCTCATCTTCAAATCCAAGTTAATGAATGACTACCATGAAGAAATGGATGGAAATGTTTTCAAGAACTGCTTCATCAACTTGGCTTCAAAATGCCCCTTTGAACTCGCTTATTGTAATGGATAACCTTCTTATCATTCAGTTGAACTAAATAAAGTTTCAGTTTCCTCCACAAGAAACATTGTGGTGCAGGACTGGTTACATAAACACAATTACAATTAAGATCCATATTGTACCAAACCTGTGCTGTATGACATTATTAAAACTATTAAACATAAATTCAGAACAAATTAAATTGACTAAATTGCTATACAATATGGACACACTAATTTGTCTCTATACCAGTGTGACTTAAATCCAACTGAACTAATTTTGGGGAAACTGAAATGTTATACACAAATATAACAATTTGTAAGTTAAAACTTCACATGATAATAATTTTCTTATAAATTCTCCAGGATAGCGATTTCATGTGAACTTATACACATCTTCAGCCGGAAACAAAGCTGTCACCATCGTTACGAATGCTAGATGTGGTTATGTTCTTGTTAGTACTACCAAAATCTGAAAATAAAACAAATTTAAAAACAGTATACCGGCATATCGAAATTTAACTGTATTGGAACACCACAGTGAAGCGAAACAATTATTAAATTATAGATGAGTCATATTTATTACACATCGGCTTCACTTACGTACCTATATTGAGGACATGTTTCGCAAACTATCATTCGCATCATCGGCTCCAATGCGACTGAAGCTTGATCCAGTGGTGTGGGTAGTTCTGGAGTTGCTGCTGCCATCTGTTGATTTGGTGATGAATTTAAATGTGGGATTGTCTTCTGGCAGGATTTTGAAGTTCATTAGTTGGTTTTTATGTTTTTCTATATATATTCTCTCCCATATGACAAGTTCACTATGGTTTTGTACGTATTTTAGTAATTTGGTGCTATCTTCAATTTCATGATTTTCAGACCAGAAATGACCTGCTATTGCGGACTTATCAATATTTTTGTATCTTAAGTGCCTAAAATGTTCTTTCTAGTGCCTATGTTTCTTTTTGTCCTCCCTATGTAAATTTTGTCAGTCTTTACACTTAATCTTGTAAATGCCTGACTTTTATTTTGGTTTTATCTAATCAGTATTATTACTGTTAAGTAGGTTTTTAATGTTGAAATTGTTTTTTGGTGCCAATGTTATATTGTATTTCTTGAATATTTTTTGGAACTTTTTTGTGGCCCAGGGGTGGTAAGTAAATTTAGCAAATCTAATTTCTTGTTTCATTGGTGAAAGAGCTGTGATCTGTTTTAATCTTTTTTGAAGTTCGAATGATTTTATTTTTTTATCTACAAGGCTTTTTCCCATCAAATCTTAACAACTGCAATTAAAAATGGGTATGTGCTATACACTGACATCTAGTGGCTAATACGCTAAGCTTTATCATGTCCGCCATATTACGTGTTGATCAATTTTGAGGTTAATTAGCTAACCAGTTTACAACAATCGTATGTTAGAATTAGAATTTTAGTTCGTCCTTGGCAACATATACATGATATGAGACACGTCAAAATGTATAAATACAGTATATACATAAAGTCAAATTGATTACATACAATATACACAGTATGCAGCTTTTCTATGGTTTCATGTGGTATTTGCATAGACTAATTTACTACAAGAAATGTCATAATATAAATATTACATTTTTGTGAATGTACTATGCTCCCAGTGCACATTTACATGGTCATAGTTCTAAAAATTCATTAACCGTATAAAAACAGTGTGCATGCAAAAATTTCTTAACCTTATTCTTAAAGTGTTTTTATGATGCAGCTTTTTTAAATGAATTTGGAAGTTTATTATATAACATTATCCCTTTGTAGTTAAAGCTTCCTTCATAAAGGTTCGTTTGGTGCGCTCGAATTGCCAGTTTATCCTTGTTACGAGTGTGGTGGTAATGTACATCAGCATTTACTTGAAAATGATTTATATTTGTATGAACATTTGTGGATGTTATGGGTCTCGAAAGGGGACACATTATTATGTGTCTACTTCCGCATAACTGTGATCTGAATGCAATTGAGCTGGTGTGGGCAAAACTAAGGAATGTTTCCAGAGGATGCAACGTTACTTGTGATATCTTCGCTTATCTTACACGCTATTTTGCTGAACTGTGTTTTTCAAGGTTGACCACACTGCAGAAACAAAAGAGCGTTAGCTCTCGCTTCATTGCCTCTACTCGCACCACACCGTAAATCCAGCGCTCTTCTTATCTTGCACATACAGTACTTGCACTCTCTATTCAACATAGCATTTTTTCTCTTTGTATAGACCTGAGACAACTTAAACCAAACAAGGTATAGATCAAATCAACCAGGTATCTAAACATTGATATTTGCTATATCAGTAAAAGACTTTGAGACACAGCTCAAAAATGAAAAGTAGGTTAAATACCAGCTGAAGTTTAACTGCCCCATCTTTAGCTGAGTCTTGACTAGTGCAAATTGTAGTAGTTTCCTCTTTCTCTGTATTGTCTGCTTCTTTCAATATTTATATTTTGTTTGTTCCCCCATGATTACTTTTTACATGGAATAATTTTTTTTTTTTGTTATTTACATCCTCCTACGTTAAGTCATATCGGATGATGAATGCAATGGGTGAAATGATGCTCAAATGAGCCCAGGGTACATAGAGCTTAGAGTTACCCAACATTCGTCTTTCAGGATAAGGGAAACCCCCAGAAAAAACTTATCCAGGTAACTCACCCTGACCGAGATTTGAACTCGGGACCTCTTGAACGTGAGGCAGACATGCTACCATCTATGCTACCGAGGTGGGCTGAAATAATCTATATCCTTTTTTAAAATACTATATACTTCAGATAAGAAATAATATGTAGATTAGCCTGTGAAGTCCTCTCATTCTGATAAGCTTTACATTATAACTTATACACTGTATATTTTTAAGAGCATTTTGATTGTATAGGTATACTTAGTGTACATAGCATAGATCTCATTAACATATAATGTATGTCATATAACATTTTCTCCAAGATATTCTTTTTGCTTAGTCTGAATTTTCAAATAATTTTGCTTTTTTCAAGTGAAATTTACTATTAGCTTTTCCTTCTGGTCATGTAAAGAACATGGAATTTCAAAGCCATCACAAAGTGACATGCTTTTTAAAACTCTTGACTAGTAATATAATTTTGAGTCGCACTTATTGCTAGATTTACCTAAACACATTTTGTTAGGATCTTCCTAACATCATCAGTTGTTGTCGACTAATGGACGTTGGTTTGGTGAACTCATTGGAGGAGATAGGTGCGTCTGTCAATATCTTGATGAACTTGAAGTTTGGGTTTCCTTCAAAGGTAGTGTCGAAATTAAACAATTTTCTTTCATATTTCTTTATGAAGATTTTTTCCCACGTGGTTAATGCAGCTGGACCTTGGACACTTTTTAATGGGTGGATTTGTCGTTCTATATCATGATTCTCCTTCCAAAAATTTATCTATTTCCTTGTTCCTGATGTTCCTAAAATGCTCTTTAAGCCTAATGTTCAAGTACCTTTTTGTTTTCCAAGTAAAAGTTGTCACAGCCTTTTCAGTTTATCCGGTACACGCCTGATTTTTTGTCCCAAAGACAACTTCTCCATTGGAAAAAAAAAAGGAACTTGAACATTAGGCTTAAAGAGCATTTTAGGAACATCAGGAACAAAGAAATAGATAAATCGGCAGTAGCGTACCATTTTTGGAAGGAGAATCATGATATAGAACGAGAAATCCACTTATTAAAAAGTGTCCAAGGTCCAGCTGCATTATCCACGTGGGAAAAACTCTTCATAAAGAAATATCAAAGAAAATGGTTTAATTTCGACACTACCTTTGAAGGAAACCCAAACTTCAAGTTCATCAAGATACTGACAGAGACGCACCTATCGCCTCCAATGAGTTCACCAAACCAACGCCCATTAGTTGATAACAGCTGATGATGTTAGGAAGATCATAACGAAACGTGTTCTAGGTAAATACTAGCATTGAGTATTAGTTCGACTCAAAATTATATTAATTTTGTGCTTCATTTTATCATATTCCTTACACATTGGAATCTTGACTATTATTTTACATCTGTATTCTGTATTCTTCTTTATCTTTAAAAAAAAAAAGTATAATGAAGGTTTAACTATATTAATAAGCAGAAGACAGAACAATAAGCTTCATAAAGAAGAGTGAGTACTATTCCAGTTTCACATCTCTTCAAAAAAGTTACTGATCACCATAGACTCACACTTGCAAGTTTGACTAGCCATATGAACAATATGTCCAACCAGAAAACACCATCTATAGTCAAAGGCAATGACAAAAGTTCCTAAACAAGTTCCAGTAATTACGTGTGATTGGAGGAATTAAGCAACAGTGACGTCAAAATTAATTGAAAAAACTATTTGTATTTTTTATATATTGAGAGACCAGTTTCAGAAGCTCTTGCATCCATTTTCAATCTTAAAGGTCCGACTATCATCTGTCTTCTCTCTGGTGGTGGAATTATGAACTTCATCAAATTATCGACTGGTGGGCTTTCAAAGTTCATTACTCTGTCCTTATTGTTCCATATGTTGTTCATTACTCTGTCCTTATTGTTCCATATGTTGTCCCACATTGTCTGTTTTGATTTATCACCCCTTATAGTAAGTGATAAAATGAAGGGAAATGATATATAAATACTCAAATGGAGAAGATACTGATGAGAATGGAATCCTGGGTAGAGAAAATAGGAATGATGATGAAAATCAAAACTGGAATTGGGAAGATAGAGGCTAAAATTGACACACAACCAGTTGGTATGAAGGACGTGGAAGCGCTGGCAGAAAGGCAGAAGACCTTGACCAGTGTGTTAATGCATAGAATGACCTTGGGGGATGGCTTAGCATCCTGGAAGGCAGAGTAGAGGAATGGACAGTGTCTGTAAATGTGCTGAGAGCGCAGGCTTGAGAATGGAATGGCTAGCGGACAAGGTGACAGCTACCCTCATCTTGAAATTGAGTATTTGGTACATCGGACTAAATGTAAAATTTGCTATTTCCAAGTTTTACTTTTTGGACCCGATACCCGTGTAACTTATAACTTTTGAAAATATTGATTTACTAAAATCTTGCATACACTCCTTTAAAAATTTATAAAAGTAATACGAGGTACATCCAGAAAGTAAGTTCTGTTTGGTAATAAAATTAAATTGTGTACAGATACAGAAAAATTATTTATTGCACAAAATTCTACAACTCTTAAACTACTTTTCTACATAACTGCCGAAATTTTGCAGGCATTTGTCATAGCGAGGCACAAGTTTTTGTATACCTTCTTCATAGAAGTTTGCCGCCTGTGTCTTCAACCAGTTGGAAACATTTTCTTTCAACTCTTCATCATTGTTGAAGTGTTGACCGCCAAGGAAAGATTTGAGATGCAAAAACAGATGAAAGTCGCTAGGAGCGAGGTCGGGGGTGTATGGGGGGTGGTCAAACACGTCCCAGCCAAATCCCTGTAGGATGTTTTTCGTCGCATTTGCAGCGTGTGGTCCTGCATTGTCGTGAAGATACACAACACCTTTTGACATCGCAAATTTGCCGATAAATTTCAATTGGTTTCATTTTCCTAGCATTCAGAAGACGAATCACAGATCTGTTTTCACAAGTGGCAGGATTTTCAATCAACACCGACATTGTAAACAAGCACAACAAAGTGTACGTGGCTGACAGCGATCTCACAATGGCGCACGTTTCTTCTCCTTGATACAAAGTGTCTACCACGCATGTGCGGAATTGCGATCACAGCGCTGCAGTGGGGATAAATTGAAACAGAAATTATTTCTGGATGCACCTTGTATTATAACATTGAAGCAGTGTATAACAGAATCTATGAAAAGATTCAATAATAGGGTCATAGAGAACAGAAGTTTAAGCTTACCTGAAATTCTTCTTCAAGCCTCGAGAGAAGAACAGCTTTCTCAATATCTATATGACGTTCTACACAGCACATTGTCAAAATTAATGATTTGAGAGCTTCTACAGCAAAATTAAACCCTGAAAATGAAAATGTTATTTTAATAACTAAAAGGCACATCTGTTCAGCTGCACAAGTTAACACAGCACAGGAGTTGCAAAATGCAAACTGTAACTTTGTTAACCATAATATTGATTGAAATTGTTCAATATTTTTGTCTTTGTATTAAAGTCCTGTAAATTTGCAATTGCTTCTTGCAATTGCATAATAAGAGAACTGAATCTATGGCCAGCATACAGCATCTTAAATATCTAGCATTTATTCCCTTTGTATCTATAATGAAATGGCTGCCTCACACCCACTCTACCCACCTCGGTAGCATAGATGGTAGCATGTCTGCCTTACGTTCAAGAGGTCCCGAGTTCGAATCTCGGTCAGGGTGAGTTACCTGGTTAAGGTTTTTTCTGGGGTTTTCCCTTATTAAAGTTTCTGATAGAGTCAACATGAAAAATTCAATGCCATGGCTGGTACCCGAACCACGGATCCCCTGGATTGTTGAATTTTTCATGTTGACTCTATCCATCAGAAACCATAGCCTGTATATGGCCAGTGTGAAGAAGTGATTGATTTCCATCAATTAACTAAAATAATAAGAGTTAAATGATGAAGCCTGGTACTCAAGTACTTACAATAGTGAGTCATCACAGTGTATCTTGAATGCGAGAACCCCTAGTGGTTTACTGGGGAAATATACTAGTCAAATGGAGAATTTAGTGTCATGATGGCAAGTTGGCCAGGGTAGCTCAATGGTTGGGAGCGGCTGGACGGGGGCCGGGGGATCCGTGGTTTGGGTCTTGGCTGTGGCATTGAATTTTTCACGTTGACTCTATAAGATGTTAAAGTATTTTTAGGATCAGTTGGTGAAATTGTGATGTCCCTTATTGAAATATATACATACCATGAACTGCCCAGATATTGTATGACAGTAGATGTTTTGTGAGAATAGCTTTGGCTTCTGTACTGATATCAGGTCCACCAATATCTCGAGCAGCTTCTAATTGAACATCAAAACGCTTACAGAACCAGTCCAGCATTGGTCCCCATTCTCGGACCTGGAGACTGTAAAGTTCATCTGCTTCCTGCAAACATTCATACACACTGTAACATCTGTTGCATATTATTATAGGTACATATTCAAAATATCCATTACAGCTTTAACTGTGCACAGAAACAAAATCAAGTTAAAAGAATATAAGTTACAGTTATAAGAATAATATATATGAAATACAATCTGGCAGTTACAGTATTTCAGCTTTGTTTTAAATGTTCACTAGGCTTTTACAGGGTGTCTGTTTATTTTGTTATATTTGATGTGCATTAGCATCTAAAGTAATTGTCAATGATTTGTCATTAAAGCAGCTAAATACTACTTACAGAGCTATGCAAGTGTTATCAGAATAACTTTTTATTCAGGTAATTTTGTACAGAATAAAATGATTTTGAGCGCTCTCTGAAAGCACTCTGCAGTAATGTGTTCCCCATCCTCCATACTCTTCAGACTTGCCTCCCTGTGACTTTTATCTCTTTTCCTGGCTAAAAAAATGAACTAAGGGGGAAGTATTTTGCTACTTCGGAGGCAGTTTCAAAGAAGATGTCAAAAGATGGCTTCCAGCACGCGTTCCAGGATTGACAGAAGCGTTGGGCAAAGTGCATTTATCTCAATTGAGAATACTTTGAAAAAGACCACACCATAAATATTAATAGCAGAAGCATTATTAACAGTGAAGTATTCTTCATTTTTGAGTTTGATTTATGAGTCACTATGTTTACACTCAAATTTCACTTACTTGTATAATTGAAATGTTTTCAAGATCATTCGATGTCATCCTCAGCTGTTTGGTGACTAAATGAACATTCTTCTTCTTCCATTACTACGGTGCTCTGATCCCTCTGCCATCTGGTGTTAGGGGCACCAGAGGAACACAAAGTTGAAACAAACAGAAAAATCTGCAGTGTCACACCATTTTTGGACAGAAAACCACAACATTGGCCATAACATTAAACTGTTAAAATCTTTAAGTACACCCATAGAATTGGATATTTGGGAAAAAATATTCATAACCAAAAACCGTGATAAAGTTATAAATTTTGAAATCCCGGCATTAAATGAAGTATTAAAACTTAGTGCCCCTAACACCAGATGGCAGAGGGATCGGAGCACCGTAGTAGTGGAAGAAGAATGTTCATTTAATCACCAAACAGCTGAGGATGAGATAGAATGATCTTGAAAACGTTTCAATTATACAACAACAAGTAAGTGAAATTTGAGTGTAAACATAGTGACTCATAAATCAAGCTCAAAAAAAAAGACCACATCAATTTAGATCAAGCCTAGTATATTTTATGTATAAAATGACGAGCTGTTGCCAAGGTAAGACGTGTTGGGGTGGTGCTTACGCTTGAAAACATGGGCGTGCAACTGGAGCTACATAGGGCCAGAATCGCACATTTTTGCACTAAGAAATGTATGGTAAAGAACAACCTTGTTAAAGAAGGAACAATAGATGCTGCATGGACCATCTTAGTTGTGAAAATACTGCTAGTGATCAGAGGAGACGAGTTGAACCCTGGACCCGTAGCGAACATGACAATGGAAGTGCTGGAGGAGATACTGAAAAGGATGGAGAAATTGGTTAAAGTAGAGTTGTTAGAGAAGAAAATAGATAGAATGGAGGAAATTGAGAAGAGAATTGAAGGAAAAATAGCTGAAAAGATTGCGGAGATGAATGTATTGTTAAAAAGGAAAAATGAAGAACCAGAGAAAGAACTAAGAGAATTATTAAATTTTAGATGAGTCGTATTTTTTACACATCTGCTTCACTTTCGTACCTATTTTGAGGACATGTTTCGCAAATCATCGTTTGCATCTACGGCTCTTATGCGACTGAAGCTAGATCCAGCGGTGTGGGTAATTCTGGGGTTGTTGCTGCCATCTGTTGATTTAGTGATGAACTTAAATGTGGGATTCTCTTCTAGCGGGATTTCAGTCGCATAAGGGCAGTAGATGCAAACGATGATTTGCGAAACATGTCCTCAAAATAGGTACGAAAGTGAAGCAGATGTGTAAAAAATACGACTCATCTAAAATTTAATAATTTTTCGCTTCACTGTGGTGTTCCAATACAGTTAAATCTCGATATAACTAAGAGAATAGAGGCAATCTAAAGAGAGGAGTACAGAAGAAGAAAACAAAATCTTGGGCATTATCATGAAAGAAAATTGAGATGGCAGGACATGATAGATGAATTGTTTTGCAAAGAACTACTAGGGCAGCCAAAATCAGCACTAAGAGAAGTGGCATTACTAGAGTTGGTTAATACAAGGAGGAGGAGAGTAATAATACAGAGAATACTGAAATTCTGGTATAAGTGTATTAAAGGGCAGAAAGGGGAATTATTGAATCTGTGCATGAAGCAACAGAAAAGCGTTAAGAACACAAACAGTTGGTGGTCGGAATTGGAAAGAACGGTTTCAAGGATAAGCATGGGAGATTTATGGAGAGCACAGGAGTCAAATCATAGCGGTTTTTGGAAGGAAGTGAGAACTAGAGTACAAGACATAGATAAGCAGGAGATGTGGGAAAGTATAGAAGAAAAGAAAGCTTTACAATTTAATAAGCAATTAAAGACAATGGGGTAGGGAAAAATATATAGATCAATGTGACAAAGCTGGAAGAGAAGACATAGCATGGATGAGAGTAGGAATATTATACTTAAAAGGTTGAGAAGTAATGAGGCAGGGATATGTGAATTTTGTGGAGATAAAGAGACCACTGTTCATTACCTGATAGAATGTAAGGAGTTAACAAATTGCAGGAGAAAAATATGGGATAAGAAATGGGACAATGTGAGCAAAGAGGTGGTGGCATTACGTATGTTAATGGGGACATGTGAAAAGAAAAACAGATGTGTAAACGAATTCTTACATAAGTTAAGAGAAAAGTGGACCAGGGTAAAAGAAGTGAAGGTCAAGAAGAAATGTCACCAAGCTGCTCAGGAAAACCAAAGGCTAATGGCCAGGGGACCTGAGTCACTAGGTAAATCTTAGGTCAGCAATTTCATGTATTTGCACAGGATTTATAATAAGTCATGTATGATGTCAAAGTCATTGTAAGTGAAAATGTAATGGAAACTGTGCAAATAAATAAATAAATAAATTAATAATAATAATAATAATAATAATAATAATAATAATAATAATAATAATAATAATAATAATAATAATAATAAAATAATAATAATGTATAAAAACATTCTCAGTCTTTATTCACTTACCCTCATATATTACTATTATTTATTTATTTGTCAATAGACTGCAAAGCAGTTTCTAACATTGCCAATTACAATCTAAAAGTTTACAATTATAGGATATGGAGCAAAATATAAACAGTATAAAAACATATTTACAGATCATCAACTTTGTACAAACATTTATCCATTAAAAAGTATTTTAATTTGTTTTGAAATTGCTTCGTACCATTTAATGCTTTAATTGATGTTGGCAGTCTATTAAATAAAATCTGTCCCATTATAAAAACATCTCTATCAGTAGATCGTTCAGAAGTACAGTCTCTAAAATAGTCATTGTTGCGTCTGGTATTATAACTGTGTACATCAGCAGTCTTCAAATTTACTTTACTTACAACAAAAAGAATTGCTTTATATACATATAGTGAGTATAGTGTGAACATTTTGTTTTGTTTGAAAATATCTACACAAGAATCAGTATTTTTTAAGTTAAAAATTATCCTAATACACCTTTTCTGCAGAATGAATACTCTGTCCAGATGTACCCTTGGTACTCAATAATAAATTAAAGGTAAGCTTATATCTCTTATAGAATTTATTTAAATTTATTAATAGAACAGTTAAAATAATTAGGGTTAAATAAGCATTAAATGCATATATGAACAGGGCATCTATAGATGTCCATATCACTTCACTTGCATTTTAAAATGAACGTCATATGACATCCATACCACTGAAAGGGTTAAATAAATCAAAATTACTAAAAGCTTTAGTACTAAAACCTGGAATACTCCATGTATTATTGTTTTTCAATTTGAAATTTGTTTTTCATTAGTAATATCACTGTTTACTTCAACACTTCATTTATTCCAAGTTCTCTTGGGCTTCAAGCCAGGTGTAGATATGGTGATGTATCAATGTTTCGGGAGCATACATTGTTCCCATCTTCAGGGTATGCTGAATGATAGAATACCCTGAAGATACCATACCCTGGGATTCAGCATACCCTGAAGACGGGAACAATGTATGCTCCCGAAACGTTAGTACATCACCACGTCTACACCTGGCTTGAAGCCCAAGAGAACTTGGAATACTCACGCCACCAGGGAAGTTAAAGCTCCTATTAATGCATTTATTTTCTTCTCATTAAGATATGATGCAAACCAATTTAAATTTTCATTTTTAATCCACAGAATTAACAGTTATTCCTGACAATTATGTTCTTATATTCAATGTATTTATACAGTCTGTTAAACATTATTTTTTAAAAATAACTTCTAAAAAAATTAGCAAGAAAGAAAACGCTGTATAATTTGAAACATTAATGCACTGAAAAGGCGTTAACAATTGAGAATTTTATACTCTCAGGAGAATTTCAGTTTTTAGTGACTCATTGCATAAATACTAAGGGAAATGCTAATTTGACAAACGTGGTGTTCATATGCATCAAAACATTCACAGCATTCTTTGTCATCATGAGGCTGTAACTCATGAACAATAATCACCATGTAGAGTTTCAATTTTCAAAGTTTAGCAGCTATGAGGACAGAGGTTTCTGCTGCTGATCAATTTCAAAATTATTAATTTATAGATGAGGCGTATTTATTACACATCGACTTCACTACGTACCTATTTTGAGGACATGTTTCGCAAACCATCATTTGCATCTTCGGCTCTTATTCGACTGAAGCTTGATCCAGTGGTGTGGGTAATTCTGGAGTTGCTGCTGCCATCTGTTGATTTAGTGATGAACTTAAATGTGGGATTCTCTTCTGGCGGAATTTCAAAGTTCATCAGTTGGTTTTTATGTTTTTCTATGTATATTCTCTAATGAACTTTGAAATCCTGCCAGAAGAGAATCCCACATTTAAGTTCATCACTAAATCAACAGATGGCAGCAGCAACTCCAGAACTACCCACACCACTGGATCAAGCTTCAGTCGCATAAGAGTCGAAGATGCAAACGATGGTTTGCAAAACATGTCCTCAAAATAATTATTTCACTTCACTGTGGTGTTCCAATACAGTTAAATCTCAATATAATTTCATAATTGTTTCGTATGTTAGAAGATGCCTTTTTCAGTTGTTAGATTTAGCCTTAAACAATTCCATTGTTCCACATTTATTTACCAGTCATGTACAGTTTCTACAATATGGATTTAGTATGGTATACTCAGAAACAAGAATGAGGTAAAACTTGGACAAGTCTTCTTTCTGATTCCTGCCCTGTTTCATATTACTAAATGTAAAATTTTCGGATTAGTCAATGCATCACCACAAACTTTGTGTTCAGGAGAAATTTTAATGACATTCTTTGAATAAAAATGTAACTGACAAAAGAACACTTGTTTCAACAGTCAATGAGAGAGGACTACAATTAAATATCACAAAATACTTACACTTGACATAAACAATACTGTGTCTGTATCCAGTAAAGTCATTATGTGATGGACGATATCAAATTTTGTTACATTATGTGGATTATCTATCACTGTGGAGCAGAGTGCTGTCTGAAATCATTCAAGAAAACATATGTTGCACTTTAGACATTAGTATTTGTATACAAATATAGAAGCTTTGTTTGGAATTATAACCAGTCTAACAGGAATTTTCTTGACACTGGAAAGCATGCTATATGCTGGTGGTGTTTATATTCATGTCTCCTTAAATTCAAGCCCATAGATTCCTCATGTAAATTATAACTATGGTAATTACATGCTGAAGATTGACTGAAGATCAGTAGCGGCTCGTGGAATAAAAATGTGGATGTTCACAAGACCTACACTTAACATGCACACTAGCACTATCCGCTACTGCTACCACCACCACTACTACTGAGTGCTAGCTCAAACGCCGCACAAAATGTTATACAATCTATTAGCCTAAAAAGAATGTATCTATTCCTATCACATTGCTTATTGTGTCGCTTTACTGACAGTCTGTAAGCTGAGCATTAATATTCACATGACCAAACATGGCAAACTGAATACATACATTGTTACATCAGCGTGAATTCCCGTGCTTCTTTATCTTTTCACTAAGATGTACCAAGTTGGCACATGCTATTTTTGTCCAAATACTCACTTCAGAGCTAAACAGAAGGCACGGAAAGCAAAAGAGAGCATTTCTAATACTGCAACCGCATAGCCATTTACAGGTTGTGTATACATTGTTAAATTTGCGCCTATAGTCCCGCTTCTGATTTTTGTAAGATGCTTAACTGTCAAATTGGGCTGCGGACGTCCTAGTCGCTTTATTACATTTCTTCTTCGCAAGCCACTTTATCTACTTTATTTGTTAAAATGGAATCCACTGAGTTTATAGCTACCTCTTGAGAGAAGTTCAACAGTCACAAAGATTCGAAAACCTTGTGATCGGTCGCTGCACACAACAAAGAGTAATTGTTTTGCGCTAAAGCACTAGTTGTACTTGATGTACTAAGAAACTCACAATTGTCTCATCTGCTGATTATCTACAAATTCCAAGTTTATCACAGTGTTTAAAACAAAACATCTATTTAGAAACTGGACTGTAAAAACACACCATATTCAAAGCAACATAAAGCAGCACAGCAAAGGCTGATAGCGCTAGGAGTTGTAAACATTCTTTGTATTTGGAGATAGTTACAGTTAAACTCTATAGATAGTAGCACTTCCCAGAGATGGCCAAGAACTCTGGCATTGCCAATGTGAATTAACGTAAATATCGAAACTGTGCTCTGATCTGGGCGTACCCAACCAATGCCTGTCTGTAGCATTTGCTGTCTACGCATGCACAGAGCTTTAAACGTTACATGATGTGCTAGCACAAGAAAAGTGTGCTACCTGCAACGTTGCCACATTTTCATGCTATGGCTGTCTACTTACTATACATTAAGCAATGAGGGCGATAAATACAAATAGCGAATGAAAAGAGGGAACAGGCTTCTACAAGACAAATATTGGGGGTTCACGTGCTCTTGTGCTCCTGAACAGCAGCCGCCCCTGTTGAAGATGCAGAAAATAATTTTGAAAAACTAGTCTCTTGAATTCTGTGGAAATTTAATCAATTATCTTAAAAGGTAAGTGAAGTTTGTGACAAATAATTATATTTTATGTTGTAAAAGGTTTATCACATTCTGAAATTCCTGGTCCCATGCTAGTTTTCTAAGTGATTTTTTTTTACTTCATTCCAACTTTTCTCTGATATCATAGAATCTTTTCTCTAAGAACACAACAGTTTCCTATTAAGAATAGATCCTGTTTAGCTACATCTGTTCACTCATTACCAATTGCTTCTCTGCAAGGCGTATGAACACAGGAATCTGTTTCACTACAGGGCAAGCAATTCCCTGTACTACAGCCATGCATCCAAATCTGTATTAACATAACAGATGCTTATACCCACCAAATGCATGGAGCTCTGCTGAATCTTTTCTTTCTGGGCATCCCATTCTGCAGCAACTGCAAGTGCCAGAGGCTCGCTTTCAACCAAGAAAGGGTTACCTCTTGGAGTCTTCAGTTTCCGCTGGTCTAGTGTTATCTCGTATTTACCATCATTATATAATATACTTGTTCTCCTGTAGAATCTCTTTGGCACTGAAATGATGTAAACACAAGCATTACTATATCGAAATTTAACTGTATTGGAAATGCACAGTGAAGCGAAATAATTATTAAATTATAGATGAGTCGTATTTATTACACATCAGCTTCACTTACGCACCTATATTGAGGACATGTTTCGCGAACTATTGTTCGCATCATCGGCTCTAATGGAACTAAAGCTTGATCTAGTGGTGTGGGTAGTTCTGGAGTTGCTGCTGCCATCTGTTGATTTTATGATGAATTTAAATGTGGGGTTATCTTCTGGCGGGATTTCAAAGTTCATTAGTTGGTTTTTATGTTTTTCTATGTATATTCTCTCCCATATGACGAGTTCACTATATTTTTGTATGTATTTTAGTAATTTGGTGCTATCTTAAATTTCATGATTTTCAGACCAGAAATGAGCTGCTATTGCGGGCTTATCAATATTTTTGTATCTTAAGTACCTAAAATGTTCTTTTTTCTAGTGCCTATGTTTCTGTTTGTCTTCCCTATGTAAATTTTTTCTTCACTGTAAAATACGTACAAAAACATAGTGAACTCGTTATATGGCAGAGAATACACATAGAAAAACATAAAAACCAACTAATGAACTCTGAAATCCCGCCAGAAGACAACCCCACATTTAAATTCATCACAAAATCAACAGATGGCAGCAGCAACCCAGAACTACCCACAACACTGGATCAAGCTGTAGTCACATTAGAACTGATGATGTGAACGATAGTTCGCGAAACATGTCCTCAATATAGGTACGTAAGTGAAGCTGATGTGTAATAAATACAGCTCATCTATAATTTAATTGACCAAGCCACATAAGGCACATGCATTTTAAGCTTTGGAGACATTTTCATTAATTTCACTTACTTGTTCCACATTATTAGTTTACCCTTAAAGACACAATATCCCTAATAACTAGAGATGGGGTTTCAATGCAAATGCATTTTTTATAGGAATAGTGGACATACTCGTAACTCAGACTTAATGTGTACTTATTTGTTACATTACAAGGTGAACATAAAGTTTTGATCCATTTTCGAGGAAACGTAATATTAGACTCAAACAAATACAGGTATTGTAAACTATAAGACATGGTAACACATAATCCGTAAACATTTTTTCTTAGTCTCATTCGATATGATCACCTTGCACATCCATACAGGTTTCCCACGATGCACTGCTGCCTCAAACATTTTGTTCAGCATTGAAGGTGTGATGTTGCACATTGTCTACCTGATATGCTCCTTAAGAATGGCAATGGAGGTGATTTTAACTTTGTAGATTTGTGATTTGACATATCCCCATTCAAAAATGTCAAGAGGTGTCAGATTTGGGGAACGTGGTATCCATATGTGGTGTGAACCCCTGCCAAACCATCGACATGGGAATGTGGTATTCAGGTATTCCCGGACAATCAGTGCAAAATGAGAAGGGGATCCATCCTGTTGGAAAACCACAGTCTCCAAACTGCCATCCTGCTGTAATTGTGGTTGAAGGAACAGTTGTAGCATATCAAGGTATGAAATGCCTGTCACTGTCTGTTCTTCAAAGAAGAATGGCCCATAAACCTTCGATTTTGTCAGCCCCAACCACACATTTGGGATGTTTCGTTCCCACTCCATGATCGCATTTGGTTGTTCATCCGCCCACACTCTGCAGTTGTGTCTGTTGACCATGTCACATCTGTGGAAGGTGGCCTCATCGCTAAACAACATATTTTGCAACAACTTCTTCAACTGTCCTCAATAGGTCGTAACACATTACTTCGCGACAAGCATAGTCTTCCTGTTCCAATGCATGTCGAATTTGGAGGTGGTATGCCCGTTTTTTTTAAAGTGAAATACAGAATCTTTCACATTGTTGATAATGGTACACTCAACTCTCGACTTAACCTCCTGGTTGATGCTTTCGGACTTCTGGTCACAGCATTGCTTACCTGTTGCACAGTTTCATTGGTCACCCAGGGACTACCCAAATGTTTCACGTCTTGGAAACGTTTCACGTTCTTTGAAATTTCTGCATCAGTAGTCTGATATTAGCACTTGTAGGACCGAGTTTAGGAATTTCCATTCAAAATCCGCTTGAACCTCCTGATATGTAAATCCCCCTCAAACGTGCAGAAACAACAGTGATTCGTTCTTCAGTTGACAGCATCTTTCAGATCTCCCGTAAAACAAATTAAAAATCAACTGTTTTCCCCAAAATGGATCAAGAATTTATGTTCATCCTGTATTTTATGTTAAAAAATTATGTACTTTTTCTTATTTGTATGTACATATTTGCATATTTTGGTCTTTTTAGGCATATTTAAGACATTTTTAGCTTAATCACATATATGGTACACAATATAACGGATCATCAACAATTCCCTCTGCACTGGGTACTATCCTACCACTTGAGAAAAGGTTGGCACCCTAGTTTTCTGCATTCCATTCCCAACCAGATGTTATTGTTTCCAACACATATTCACTGGCAGCATCCAGTGTTGCCACCAGAATTCCCGACTCTAGGGCAATCTTGGTTACACAACTTTTCAATGACCTGATATTAAGTTTAAATAAGCATTTTAATGGTTTGAGTGAACATTTAAGTTTTGTGATTTTTATTTATCTTATTTTAGTTCTAGGAATTACGTTTTAAATAGAAAAAAAAATATATATTAAAGGAACCATCTGTGGAGAAGAATACTTTACCGATGACCTTTTACAGATGTGTCAAAGACCAATTTGTTATGTCAGATATCAGAAGAACAGTAGAGACGAAATAACTGTCAACAAATAATTGAAACCAAAAGCATCCAAGACTGGTCCACCTAAGTGTAACTTGCAAGACACAAACCAACAGATGGAAGCAAAGAACAAATATTTCCATGTGCTATATTATCTCAAGGTCAAGTTTTGATTTGTATCTGCAGGATTTACAAATTTTGGTCACAATGTAGTAGCTGAGAGTGAATCACTAAGGCACGCTATTGCAGAAACATGATTTAGTGCATCAACTAAATCAACTTCATATAATTTTGAGTCGAACTTATACTCAATGCTCCACTTATTGCTAGTATTTACCTAGAATGCATTTTGTCAGAATCTTCCTAACATCATCAGCTGTTGTCGACTAATAGATGTTGGTTTAGTGAATTCCTTGGAGGCAATAGGTGCATCTGTCGGTAGCTTGATGAACTTGAAGTTTGGGTTTTCTTCAAAGATAGTGTCGAAATTAAACAATTTTCTTTATTATTCCTTTATGAAGATTTTTTCCGACGTGGTTAATGCAGCTGGACCCTGGACCATTTTTAATAAGTGGATTTCTCGTTCTGTATCATGATTCTCCTTCCAAAAATGGTACGCTATCGCCGATTTATCTATTTCTTTATAAATTATATCACTTAAAATTATAAGGACTGATCAATATACACTGACTCCCATAAATAATCGGACAGACTTTGCATTTCACTATGGAGTGCTCTATAAAGCAGGATAGATTATATGTATCAATCTCAAGGTACTCCTTGTGTTAAGCAAAAATCATTTGCTATGAATATCCATTTTAGAGATTGAAAATATGGCTAAACTAAGAGCTTCCCCATTCTACCTTGTTTACATCATGAGTTTACAACACAAAAAGAATCGCAATACAAACGAGTGAGTGAAGTTTGTCAGTAAACAAAACAACATCGTAGAAGTAGTACGTCAACTGTGCACCAAGAAGAAGGCAAGAGCATAAGTATGGGGCCCAGAGGTAAGCAGAGTATCTTTGAACAGAGACAGTCAGTTGTCTGTCACTAAGAAAAGAACAAAACATACCGGGAAATAACAGAGATTG
This sequence comes from Mantis religiosa, assembly GCA_030765055.1. Lineage (NCBI taxonomy): Eukaryota > Metazoa > Arthropoda > Insecta > Mantodea > Mantidae > Mantis > Mantis religiosa. The sequence continues at coordinate 25,333,129 of CM060957.1, forward strand.
TGAATCTTAGCAAAAGTACAGTTAGTGACATAATTCACCGGTAGAAGTATGAAGACAGAATTAAATCTCGAGCAAAGCCAGGGCAACCAAAACTTCTTACCAATAGGCAGGAGTCTTATATTCTGCGGAAGGCAAAACGGAATCCGCGTATAAGTGTTCCGGTGATTTGTGTTGAGATTCAGAAAGAACTGGGACGGACAGATAGCCCTGAAACGGTCAGAAGGGCCATGCAAAAAAAAAAAAAAAAAGATTTTAATGGTTGCATAGCCAGAAAAAAAGCCATACATTTCCAGCAAGAATAAAAGGAAGCGATTACAATTTGCCAAAGATTTTGTTAACAAGACAACCGATTAGTGGGACCAAGTTGTTTTTTTGTGACGAAAGCAAGTACAACCTTATTAAATTTTAGATGAGTCGTATTTTTTACACATCTGCTTCACTTTCGTACCTATTTTGAGGACATGTTTCGCAAATCATCGTTTGCATCTACGGCTCTTATGCGACAATCTTGTTGGTTCCGATGACAGGGTGGTTGTGAGGAGGAAACCAAACACCGAGCTGGAAGAGCGCAATTTACAAGGCACAGTCAAACACGGCAGAGGGAGTGTAATGGTATGGGGCTGTATTTCCTCTACGGGAGTGAGAAAGCTGGTGTTCATTGACACAACCATAAACAGGGAAGTCTATCATATACTATTACAGCAAAATTTAAAATAAAGTGTAGAAATGATGGGTATTTTGGAGAGCTTCTCATTTTATCAGGATAATGATCTGAAGAATACGTCCCACATTGTGCAGCTATGGTTATGTTACAACTGTCCTCATGTACTGCATGCACCCCCTCAGTCCCTGGATCTTAATCCCATAGAAGCATTATGGGATAAACTGGAGAAGGCTGTGCGGAAGATCCCCATCACCTCCGAGCAGCACTTGAAGGAGAGGTTTCAAGAGTAATGGAGCAAACTTTCTACAGCCTACCTGAAAAACCTGGTTCATAGTATGCCAAATAGGTTGCGAGAAGTAGTGAAAAGAAGAGGGAGAGTCACAAAGTACTAAGACATATTTTGTATCATACTCAAGTTATGTCCAATTACTTTTGAGGGCCAAAAAATGCCATATTTCTTTTTAATTCTTAAAAAAGCATGCATTATATCATTTTTATTGAAATAACGTTTATTTTCTTACAAGAACAAACCATGTAACTGTCGATTATCATTAATTTCAATTAAATAGCACATCAAATGTTGATTTTCACTTTCAAAACTTAGTACTCTACTTTGTCCGATTATTTATGGGAGTCTCTGTATATTGTGACTGAATTTTTCCTGTTCTTTCTTTGACAGTTTCCGGTCTATATCAGAAATACTTAAAAACAATATATAATGTCCCCAAATGACAGCACTCTCACATCAGTAGGTTGGTAACAATGCTCTATTTTGTAGACCCTTGTTGCATTTTACATACTACAAAATGGAGGTGACATTAGAGAAGTAGAACAGTGTAATAACATTATCCTTTTGTTTAAACTGTAACCATACAGCCTCTGGAATACTGCAACAAGTATAGAGTGAAGATTCACTAATTTGTGTAACTGTTTAGGAGGTTCAAGGATTTCAAAGCATCCCAATTATTAAGTAAAGTGGATCTGCAGTTCATGATTCTGCTGTGTATTGAAATCAACATCAACAAAGCTACTGCAATTGTCAATGAGGATTGACAGGTTATGTAAGCTCAGTGAATTGTTGAGTATTTCATATGGCAGGTCTATACAATTACGATCATTTCTGTATGACACATGCTTGTGCCTACTGTTGATTCCCTAAGAAAAGGCTGTGTAATTGGAGAGAAATCAAGAAGTACTACATCTCTTTATGATGGAGGGCATGCCATTCTGAAATCAGTTATCATTAGTGATACTGTCATGGCTGCATCATTATGAGCCTGAAGAGAAATAAGCCAGTACATGTGGAAACTGCCAGGTTTTCCAATAGCAAAAATGGCAAAATTGTTAAATCTGCAGGGAAGATGAACACATATTTTAACAATAATAGAATGATTTACCAGCTCCCCCTGATGAAGCACATTATAAAGAAATGATAGCAATGCATGTCCTCATGTTCACCTGCCTTGGTAGCGTGGTGGTAGCATGTCTGCCTCACATTCAAGAGGTCCCAAGTTCGAATCTCAGCCAGGGTGAGTTACCTGGATAAGGCTTTTCCCGGGGTTTTCCTAAAAGACGAATGCCGTAACTCTAAGCTCTATTGACCCCGGGATCATTTGAGCATCATTTCACCCATTTCATTCATCATCCGATATGACTTAACATTGGAGGACGTAAATTTAAAAAAAAAATAATAAATAAAAAAGTGTCCTCATGTTCATTTCAAGTTATTAAGTTTTTGACTAAATTTAACATTATCTATGTAATGCATCCAGTCCTGATCTTGCGACCAGTGATCTTTTATTTCTATCATTTATGACAAAGTTCCAGGACATCAATTTGAGAAAGTTGGGGCCTTGCTCAAAAACGTGAGGCAACTGACAGTACAAAGAATGGCCTGCACTATATATTTTAAGACTGGAAGAGATACTAAAGGTGCATTCAAATAGGAGGGAATTACTTTGAAAAATATAATGTAAACATTAAAATGGAGTAATAAATATCTGTAACAACAAAACAATCTCAGCCTTCGTTGATCAACCCTCATACACACTATATGTAAATTTCAAATGCCTTGTCTGGTAGCAGCCATTTTCTTCACTTTCTTATTGTGTTGCTTATATGGAAGTCACTAACATCTGAACAAATTGTAGCCGAAGAATTAGGGGCCCTAAGCAGCAAAGTGTAACTGAAGGATGGAGAGTCACACACTGCACAGCAAAGCTGAGGAATTTTTTTATAAGAGGAGTGATGCAAATCAGCATAGTCTGGAATCTGCAAAATTAATTCCTTTGTTTGAAGAATTAAAAACAAATTATTTTTCGGGGATTTTGCTACACTTGTGGGCTGAAACTTTCCCTTGTGCTTGAGCAGTAATAAATGAGCTATGTTGACATACAGTAATTGTCATATATAATAAAGTGTCTTAAAGGGAGAGAGATAGGGTAGATTACATTTTTATCAATCACATTTACTTCTAAATCGTGTAATATAGACATACTTTAAATTTTCCATCTTTCTTCTGCTTTTACATGCAGTCAGGGTAAATGATGTAGGAAGGTGGCTAGTGAAATAATATACATAAAACCAGTTAATACACCATTAGCTATATTGTTTATTGCACAGTCAAAGAACTGTTTAAGTGTATAAACTGTATGTGGAAATGTATTAATCTGTAGGGAAATGAGAAGTTTTTAAATTATTTCTTAGCATATTGCAGCCAACATAGTAGCTCCAAAAGAACTATTATTCTCACCCAAATATTAAGATTACTTTTTCGTTCGTATACACCTCGTTTGTGTTTACATTTGATAATGTTTTACCATAATATAGTACATTAACAATGTAAAACAATTTAGCTTTAAAGTGTATCAATGTTTACCCATTCATATCTAATCTTTCTTGTAAGTTCTTTTCATCCCGCCATTTATCCAATTAATTAAAACATGTGATTCATATTTCCAGTTCTTTTATATGCGATTCGCGTTCAGAATATACACTATCTCAACGTAAATACATCCAAAACTTAACCTCAAATAGCTATTGCTTTCTAACCTGTTCCTTACAGTTCACTTTACCTGCATAGTGTCGTACGGGAACTCCAAACAAATATTTTGGATTTGACGGAAAACTTAGTTTACTGTAAGTATACACTTTTTTGACCAATTCTTTCCACATAATTGTATCAAAATTTGTTTTGGTGCATATGTTTAAAATGTAACTGGTTTCTGCAAATTTGCGATTTTCGTGTGCATAAGTTGGTGTCTTTTGGAGGCACGTAAATAATACAATTGCGACTCATTGTAGTGTTTGTGCATTTGGCTCCTCTAAGCGGAAATTTTACTTCTGTGCATACATTTGGATGAAAAATTTATAGTTCAACAAGACTTGGGTATTTATTGTGGATCTCGCAAAGTGCCAAAGGAGTGGAAAGAATATAGTGATAAACAATTAGCAGAAAGACCATTTAGTACATTGCATATAGAAAGAAAACGTTTCCCGGTTATTTGAAACGACGGGTTCGAACTCAATTCCACTTTTCAGTAAAAACGAAATCTAAATAGTTTCACTGAAAGATTTAGAAATCTGCATAATGAAACAAGTATAATTTAGAGAATGCTAGCTAATGAAGTAATGATTGGGCTAATTTGAGTTCAACAAAAGAATTCATGCGCAGTGAATCGGAATTTCCAAAACAAACATGAAGGGATTTAAATATTTTGATCCGCTAAGCCAACTAGTGCAAATTGAAAGCAAAATAATTTCTTGTTAGCGATAATGAGCAGTATGTTGGAAGCAAGTTTAAACTAATATACTACACCCTATCTCGTAAATCTTCCCGCCTCTTGAATCTTTTGGCGTTTTTTTTACAGCAAAACTTGGTAACCATTATGTTATGGATGATAATTAACAAAACAAATTTTGTGATCTAAAGCCCTTGGAGGACGTTTATATGAGGATGAGCATCAAGAGGGCCTTGAATGAAGTTATAGCACGTGGCCTTGGAGGCTGTGGGTTCAAGGACTTGCACGTAATTCTATATGCAATCAAGTGTAGTGTAACTCGGTGTAATTTGTAAACAACTTCCAAGAAGAGCTTATGTCCGCGTAGTGGACAGCTCTGCTACGTCGCAATTTAAGGGTGTCTTTTTATAACAATTTGTTTTTGCTCTAGATGTCGACAGTGGAAAAACCTGACGCCAGTGAGATGGATTGGCAGATAAATAAACAGTGTCTCCGCGACAGAATTGAGACATTACTCAAGACGTCTCAGTGGAGTGATTGCACCTTTAGAGTGGGAGAAAATTCGAGTTCAAAGGTACATTGTTCACTGGTATTCAAGTTGACTTTGGGCTTAGAGGGATTCATAATAGAAAATAACGAGGTTGCTAAGAACAAGGAACAAATGACTACAATTCGTAGTCATTGTAGAATTCGGGAAACTTGTTATGCAATAACTGATCCTCGTGGTCGGATACAAAATAAGGAAAGTACCGTGTAATAGCACAGATCTGTTGAAATAATGAAAAGTAGTAGGATAATGTGACAATATCTGAACATTTCTAAATTCTGTTCGTATTATTTTTTGTAAAGTCGCTATTTCCAAAACCAATTAAAATGATCTCTGTGTAATATAGGCGCATATCTCTTCAGTTAGAAAAGAAAAAGAAGGTATTACTGGAGAAGTCGGAACTGATTGTTGGTTTTCTTTCTTTTTCTTTTGCTTTTGACAAAAATTTGTCAGTACCATCAGATGTGTTCTGCAGAGTACATAAAATCTCGAATATTAAATTTACAATCAGATCGCATTAGCAGCTTGGAGTTCGAACATTTGCCTGTTTAATAGATATGTGTAATCATTATTTTGTTTTTGATTTTCTTAGTTTTGCATTTTTAAATCTTGAATCATTTAAACATCATTCCAGACTATACAAGATCTAAAATAGTATTTTAGTGAAGTTCTGAGTTTTAACATCTCAGAGCAAACATATCAGTTTATTAGTGACTTAATGACAATTTTATTTTATCTTATATTAGGTTTCAATTTTCACAATAAAAAAGGTCCTTAAATTATGATGTGTTCTATGTCCAGAGCTTTGCTCATGGTGGAGACCCAGTGTACAAACAAATACAATAGATAATTTTTCTGATTAACTTTTTCTATACTATAAATGCAGTGTGGTGGTTAACAAAACTCATAGAGGTAAATGTATTTAATTGAATGCTTTATTTTAAAATTTTCACTTTTATTGAATCATATTTTTTTTAATATAAATTTTTTAGCTTCTCAACTACCTGTCTTTGCCAAGCAGAGAAAGTATTGAACTTCACCCAAAAAGTTCAGTGTCAAGTTCAATATTAAGTTTCACTATAAACATACATTGTGAGGTTCTGTGTGTGTGCGTGCATATGAGAGAGAGAGAGAGAGAGAGAGAGAGAGAGAGAGAGAGAGAGAGAGAGAGAGAGAGAGAGAGAGTAGGATTATTCAAAATGAGTTGTGGAGTAAATATCAAACTGCTACTTTAGCCCAGTATCTTCCAAAGAAGTGACTCAAAAGATTTAGAAGACAATCTCCAACCCCATACTGTTCTTTACATGAAAAAATGTTTGATATTTTTTAATTTCTTAAAATACTTGTTTAACAATTTGGATTAAAATACCATATAGTTGTAATATTTAAATGACAAATGAAATACATATCCAGATTTTTCTGGGAATCGTTTCTAAAGTTCCTTTTAATTTTGAATGACTTTTGTATAACTGGTAGACTCTTAAGAAATAGATAAAATATCTTAGTGCATATGAAATGTAGATTTTTTTTAGTTAGCTGTTTTCAAAAATTCCATATTGTGTGTTTAAGTTTCCCAAAGTGTAAATATGTCTTCTGGCAGAGCTTGTTAGAAATTCTTTGCAATTCTTTATTCCAGTCCTTCAAAAGATCTCATTACTGTTATACAGGGTGTATATAAATGAATATCGGAGTTTTAACTCTATAATATTTATTACATTCAACTTACAGCTATAAATGATATGTCAAATGAAAAAACAAATCAAACAGCTTTACCAAGAACATTATAAATTTTCACTGTGACTACCCCTTGTCACACAGCACACATCAAGTCTATAGCCGAGTTCTTCCCAAATGTGTATTCAGTTATTTTAGCAACAGCTGCTTCAGTCCGGTTTCTTAATTCAGAGAGGTCAGCTGGTAGCGGAGGCACATACACATGATCCTTGATGAAGCCCCAAAGGTAAAAATTGCATGGCATTAGGTTAGGAGAACGTGGAGGCCATGCATAGCAAGCCCTGTCATTGGGGCCCTTGCGGCCTATCCAGAGCTCGTGTACAGTGACGTTCAACCAATCGCATACTTCATTATGCTAGTGAGGTGACGCACCATCTTGCTGGAAAAAGTTCTCTGGCTCATTTTCTTCCAACTGAGAGAAGAGCCATTGCTCTAGTGTATCAAGGTAAGAAGTGCCAGTTACAGTAGTTTCACGAAAAAAGAAAGGCCCATAAGCTTTTTGCCGGGATACAGCACAAAAAACATTCACTTTAGGGGAATCTCATTGCATTTGTACCATCTCGTGAGGATTTTCTGAACCCCAGATGCGCACATTGATTGTTAAAATGTCCACTAAGGTGAAAGGTCGATTCATCACTGAAGACAGCACAATCCATAAAATCGTTATCGTCTTGAAATAACATGTCATTTGCGAAGCTGGCACGTAATCCATGGTCTGTCTGCTTTAGAGCCTGTAATAACTGTAAACCGTAAGGACGTAGCTGTAAGCGTTTTCTTACAACTTTACAAACAGTCGACACAGGAACTTGTAATTCACGACCAGCCTTCCGGACTGATTTCATTGGGCTGCAAGTGAACAACTCTCACTCGCTCAACAGTCTCTTCACTTACTCTTGTCGTCCCGTGCTCTTCTCTTTACAAAGGCAGCCGGTCTCTTCAAACTGATGATACCATCTACAAATGTTATTATCACTAGGAGGATCACAACCGAACTTAATGCGGAACGCACGTTGCACAGTAACTACAGATTCGGTCTTTGCAAACTGCAAAACACCAAACGCTTTCTGTTTACTAGTTGCCATCTTTGCTTCTACCGCTGTCTAGCGGATTGCAGCAGAAATATTGCATGCACATGCGCATTGGTGCCAACAAACAAAACTGTTTGAGTTGCTTATTCATTTGTCATATCATATATAACTGTAAGTTTCATGTAATAAATATTATAAAGAGCTAAAACCCTGATATTCATTTATATACACCCTGTACTAATATGTGAATGTTAGTAATATATTCTTGGGACATCAGTTGAGGGATGTTCAAAGTTGTCATATGTTGCATACCTTTGCTTCAATTACTATTTAATGCTTAATTTGAAATCATTCTTAGACAAAAATTCATCTTGAGAACATGACATCAGTAGAACACCTGCTTTTTTATATACAGAATGATTCAAAAGTCCATAAATTTTAGTGATATGGTTACTGTATTCCGTTTTCTAACTGGTAATCCTACAATATGTTTACCAAAAAATGAAAGAATAGCTGTTGTGTCTGCTCGTCTTTTTGGTACAATGTACGAACAGATTTCATCCATAAATTTAGGAAAACAGCATCCCCATGCTGGCTATAAAGAACCTAGTTGATAAATTTCAGCATAGTGGTAGTGTTACAAGCATCCAGGGATACTGCCTGTACCACCGGCAACAATGCAAACTGTACAGGTTGTGATTGTTTGTAGTCCCTCACTTCTGCCAGGACACTTAGTAGGGAGCCGGATATTCCTCAAAGCACTGTGTGGGGAACTCTCCACTACACATTGAAAAAATGTTCATATCATATCCAGTTTGTATATAAGCTTGAAGCTGAGGACTATGCAGCAAAAGATGATGTATGCTGTGATCTTCTAGAAGGCATGGAGAATGAGAATTTGATGGAAAAGGGATTTGTGACATCGTTGAAATGTCAGTACTTTGTTTCACTGTTGCAAACGCCATTCTTTCGTGGAACACATCTAATTTGTGTCATTTCGTTTTGTATGCATATGAACGATGCTGCACAGGCGAACTGTTCATGTTCAAGGTCTTAAGCTTCAGTTTATGCCACCATGTTTTCACACACTTGGGGAAATATTAAGCGAACTTTGCTGTCAGCATCTGTACATACGAGTACATCTCAGCTCACTGCTAGAGGGATACTGTGAGACAAAGAGAGACACATCTGCTATCTCTGTTGCCCGCTGGCTGTAGACCTGGCAACGCAAAGAGAACGCGAGCCTTCATTGGCTGTGCCCATGTTCATTCTTATTTTGTAGCTACTCTACTATCTTCTCAAGCAAAAATCACTGCTTTGAAGTGTTCTCCATGTGCTCCAGATTTCATTGCCTGATTTCTTTCTCCTTTCTTGTTATGTGGCTGAAAACTTGTATGCAGTGGTGTACGATTCACAAATGCTGATAAAGTTACTGCACATGCAACAGAACACTACTACTTATTTCATAATATGGTTTCCAGCAATGCTTTCAGAATGTTTATACATACTGGCAGAAGTAGGTCTGTGCATAAGGGAATGGTTTTGAAGTAAATGTGTAATTTGGGTCATGATAACTGTTATAAAAAAATCTGGGAACTTTCTGAAGCTAGTTTATATGACTGTGGAGTGTCAAATCTGATTTGCATTTTGTATATTTATTGACTGATACAGTGTGATATTTCTGTGCAGGAGTTCAAAGCCCACAAGTTAATATTGGCATCATGTAGTCCTGTGTTTGAAGCCATGTGCTTTGGTCCTTTGGCAGAAAAAGACTGTATCACTGTTACAGACATGGAGCCTCAAGTGTTCAGAATATTACTAGAGTAAGTTTGTTGTATTTACTTGTCTCTATCACTTAGGTAATTAGCCATGTTAATAGTAGTATTACACTTTTTTAAGTTAATTGATGGAAATTAATCATTTCTTCACACTAGCCGTATATAGGCTAAGGTTTTTGATAGTCAACATGAAAAATTCAATGCCATGGACAGAATTTGAACCACAGATCTCCTGGTTTCCATCCAGTCATTCTAACCCATTGAGCTACCATGGCCAACGTGCCGTCCTGACATTAAATTCTCCATTTGACTCATATATTTCCCCGGTAAACCACGAAGGGCTCTCGCATTCGAAATGTGAAATGTGTAGTGTTTAACGCCCACTTTTACTACATACGGCACCGCAGGCGGTGACACTGATGATGCATGAGATGAAGATGGAGCACCGGTGGAATGAGATGGCGGGGGAAACCGGAAGTCCTGGAGAAAACCCGCCCCAACGCCATGTTGTCCACCACAAATCTCACTTTGCGGTCACCTGGGATCGAACCCGGGCCGCCTTGGTGAGAGCCAAGCGGTCTAACCACTGAGCCACGGCGTGGCCACTCGCATTCGAGATACACCATTTGTGGCGACTTACTATTGTAAGTACTTGAGTCCTAGGCTTCATCATTTAACTCTTATTATTTTAGTTAATTGATGGAAATTAATCATTTCTTCACACTAGCTGTATATAGGCTAAGGTTTTTGATAGAATTTAATGTCAGGACGGCACGTTGGCCAGTAGCTCAATGGGTCAGAGCAACTGGACGGAAACCTGGAGATCTGTGGTTCAAATCCCGGCCATGGCATTGAACTTTTCATGTTGTCTCTATCTATCAAAAACCTTAGCCTATATACGGCTAGTGTGAAGAGATGATTAATTTCCATCAATTAACTAAAATAATAAGAGTTAAATGATGAAGCGTGGGACTCAAGTACTTACGACAGTTAGTCGCAACAAACGGTATATCTCAAATGCGAGAGCCCCTCGTGGTTTACCAGGGAAATATGAGTCAGATGGAGAATTTAATGTCAAGACGGCACGTTGGCCATGGTAGCTCAATGGTTAGAGCGACTGGATGGAAACCTGGAGATCTGTGGTTCAAATCCCGGCCATGGCATTGAGTTTTTCAGCTGGACTCTATCTAATAGTATTACATTCTAGTTTATAAACACGTACAATTCCTTTATTAAATTATAAATGAGTCATATTTATTACACATCAGCTTCACTTACATACCTATATTGAGGACATGTTCCATGAACTGTCGTTCACATCATCGGCTCTAATGTAACTAGAGCTTGATCCAGTGGTGTGGGTAGTTCTGAAGGTGCTGCTGCCATCTGTTATTTTTGTGATGAATTTAAATGTGGGGTTGTCTTCTGGCGGGATTTCGAACTTCATTAGTTATGTATATTTTCTCCCAGATGACGAGTTCACTATATTTTTGTACATATTTTAGTAATAAATATTTGTAAGAATAGTTTGTACAAGAGTAGAAAATTCCTGTGAGTGTAGCATATCAGATTTTTTTATTAGTACAATTTGTAGCACTACAAAATTTCTCCTTATCTCATATTTTTAAAAATTATATCAATTAACACAGCTATTTGATTGTTAAAAGTATTGCACTGTCAGTAGTGGCCCCTAGAAGCACTAATTATGCCAGCTGCAGCAAACCCCTAAATCTTTGGACTATTCTGATACACTGTAGTAATACACAAACTGTTTATACAGGTACATATACACTGACAATGTGGTCTTGAGTTCCGTGGAGGAAGCCTGTGGTGTGCTATATGCTTCAAAGAAATACATGCTGCCCCATCTCTCTGCCAAGTGCCACAATTATCTCAAAAGTAATCTCCGTCCAAGCAATGTCTTATCTGTCTTGGAATTTGCAGATGGACTGCAAGAAAAGGAACTAATAATGCCATGCCTTGATGTAAGTATTGGTTATCTTTTAAAACTTCTTGTGAATCTGAAACACAATTTAGAGCAGATTATAAATGTGCATAATGCGTCTCTGGACTGCTTGACATTCACCAAGGCAGCTCTCGTTCGATCCCGGCGACTGCAAAGTGAGATTTGTGATGGGCAACACTTCGCTGGGGCAGGTATTCTTTGGGATCTCCGGTTTCTCCACCATCTCATTCCACTGGTGCTCCATCTTCATTTCGTGTATCGGTGCCACTATTATGGGTGCATTATAAGTTGGTGATTGACGGTTGAAGTAGTGGGGAAGGAGAGGGGATAGCGCCGTTGCCACTTTACCGTTGCTCTCCACGTGCTAGGCAACGAAGATGGCGGGTAGAGGGGAGGAGGAAGTTCGACTGCGGTAATGTACACACACATATTCCTAGAAATTTGCGTATTGCAGTATTAATCATAAGACTGCCGTAAGACTGTCTACACGTTTAAGTGAGCAGTTACCTAATTACAGCATACGAAATCTTCAAAATGAACAAAAAATAAATGGTTAGCTACAGTTAAGATTTAGAGAAACAAAAGTGCCATACCTGCACAGAATAATTCATTCTATTCCAACGGGAATATGCCGCTTATCTCAGAGTCGCTGCTGTCATTGGTACTGCTTTTCTGATCATTGTCGCCGTCGTCGTCGCCGTCAGAGCTTCTGCAATCTCCCACGGAAATCATGAGTTCTTCCACTTTCTTCCAAAATGCCGTCGTTTTCCCATGCTACTACTATAACTTTTTTTGTGTGACAGACAGCATCTTCCCAATTTTTAGCACTTATTTTTGCTATTGCTTCTGTTAGTTTTATAACAGATGTTATAGTGAAATCTGTATTGTTGCACGCTACATATCCCTTTATTTGGGTCCAAATCAACTCTATTGCATTAAAATGACTGAAAAATTCAATGCCATAGCCGGGATTTGAACCACAGATCTTCTGGTCTCTGTTCAGCCGCTCTAGCCATTGAGCTACTATGGCCTATGACATTAAATTTTCCAACTGACTCCTATTTTTCCCGGTAAACCACTTAGGAGTTCTCATAAACACATGAGACAACTACCTTAATGGTGACTTACAACGTGTAAGTACTTTAAGGCCCGGGCTTTATAGTTAACCTTTCCATACTTTAGCCTACACACGGATAGTGTGAAAGAACAATTAATTTCCATCAATTGACCTAATAGTGGATATCGGGAAAAATACGAGTCAGTTGGAGAAATTTGTTATATTGGCACGTTGGCCATAGTAGCTCAATGGTTAGAGCAGCTGGACGGAGACCAGAAGATTCGTGGTTCAAATCCCGGCTATAACATTAAATTTTTCAGTCTGGCTCTACCTTTCCACACGACACATTTCATTTCAGTTTTCTAACTCTGTTACTGTCCACCAACGCAAAGTCCCTGAGAGGAATGTGGCACCCAGTGCCAACCTTACACAGTGGGACAAGGACAGCAAATGTGTGTGACAGAGAATGCATGCTATACAAGCAGCAGAACCGTTAAAAAAACTTGCGCCCTGTTCACTCTGTAAACCGAGAAGATTTATTCACAAAAGTAGAAGATGCCAGAATGTTTTTGAATGGTCTATAACTGTTCAGTGACAGTTATCATCATTGTGTGCATAGGAGTTGGTGGACCTGGTTTTAAAAGAAAGAGACAGTCAAGAATCATGAAACAGCAAGAAGAATGGCAGCTGCAGTTAGATTTATTGTAATATGTTTTAGTGTTGAAACTAATAATAGACTTAGTCAATATTTTTGGGTTTGATTTATGAGTCACTATGTTTACACTCAGCTTCACTTACTATTATTGTATTTTGGGGAGAACTGTTTTATTATATGCAGACATTCCATTTTGGCTTTGATAAAGTTTTAATTTTCTAGGTTATGTGTGGCTATTTCTGTCGGCGATAAAATCGTCTTTATTATTTGAGACGTTAACACACATATTGAAGTGTGTGTTTGGAGGAATTTAGTAACAGTGACGTCAAAATTAATATAAATTATTTGTGGTTGGTTTATTGACACTCGTCACTTACTTTTTCATATATTTATGAGAGACTAGTTTCAAAGGCCCTGGCCTCCATTTTCAATCTCTTCCCAACTGGCAAATGTTGTTATCTGCTCTCTCTGGTGGTGGAACTATGAACTTTTTTGTCAAATTATCTGCTGGCGGGATTTCAAAGTTCATTATGCGATCCTTATTTTTCCAGATGAATATGTTCTCCCATGTTGTCAATCTATTTTGGTTTATCACTGCTTTTAATAATTTTGGATTTGGATCAATGTCATGGTTTTCATTCCAAAAATGAAATGCTACTGCTGACTTGTCTTCTTGTTTCAATCTGATGTTTCTAAAGTGTTCCTTGACTCTGGTTTTTAAATTTCTTTTTGTTTGACCTATGTAGCATTTTTCACAATTCTTGCAATTTATTTGGTATATTCCAAATAAACCAATAATACCAATAAATTGCAAGAATTGTGAAAAATGCTACATAGGTCAAACAAAAAGAAATTTAAAAACCAGAGTCAAGGAACACTTTAGAAACATCAGATTGAAACAAGAAGACAAGTCAGCAGTAGCATTTCATTTTTGGAATGAAAACCATGACATTGATCCAAATCCAAAATTATTAAAAGCAGTGATAAACCAAAATAGATTGACAACATGGGAGAACATATTCATCTGGAAAAATAAGGATCGCATAATGAACTTTGAAATCCCGCCAGCAGATAATTTGACAAAAAAGTTCATAGTTCCACCACCAGAGAGAGCAGATAACAACATTTGCCAGTTGGGAAGAGATTGAAAATGGAGGCCAGGGCCTTTGAAACTAGTCTCTCATAAATATATGAAAAAGTAAGTGACGAGTGTCAATAAACCAACCACAAATAATTTACACATATTGAAACCTTTCTGGAGTAATCTAATTTCTTCTGTTGTAAACTTCTCTTGTGATAGGTTTATTACATTGACTTGTTCTTTAAAATCCCGGTGTTTTAGTTGATGAGAATGCTCCAGTTGACGTTCTTTTAACAGTTTGAATTTCTTCTTAAGTCTTTCATTTTTTCTTTATCATTAATATGTAAACATAGTGACTCATAAATCAAACCCAAAAATGTAGAATACTTCACTGTTAATAATGCTTCTGCTTTTGATATTTAGTCAACATTCTTCATATATGATATATACATAATGTTTAGTAAATGATAAGTATGAATGTGTACAGCTTTTGAGAAAGTAAATTAAATACGTCACGATAAGCGTCAAGCATTCATTCTCCTGACAATTCACTGATTCTTCTTCATACAGTCCATTTAGGTTGTGAGCTTTGATTTGACGGCCACAACTCACACCATGACGGATCAGTAACTGAACAGACGTGGGGTGTCATAAACTTTTCAAGGGAAGGTGTGGGAACCTTCTTCAACCCCCCTGCATTTCAGGCCCCGGACACTTTCTTTGCTGTGGTATACTGTACTTAGCTTTTACTAGCCTGTATTCAGGGCCGTAATGGAGGGGGAATGCGGATGTATGCCGTCCCCCCACTATTTTTCTGAGGGGGATGCAGTCTCCTTACTATTACCTAATATTATTTATACTTTTTAATTCATTACCTTTCTTAATTTAGCATTCAAAATATTGCAAAAATACAAAATATATACATTCAAAATACATTCAAATAATATTTGACTGTTAGCGAACATCCAGTACATATATGGAACCCAGAGAATTACCTAAAAGAATGGATAAAATGTTGTACGTATGCTGAGAACAACCAAAACAGGAAGGCGAAACTGCAAGTGCAGAATTCTGATCGGTCCTCCAGCATCTGGAAATTTTTTAGGTGTGCACCCCCCTACTTTTTTGTTAGAAATACGGCCCTGCCTGTATTATATTTTCCATTTATCTCTTTCGCTTTTTGTGTTAGTTCAAATGTCTTTAGCTTCCAACAAGCTTATTTTTTTCTTTATGTATTACCATTTAGTAATTTTACCCTTATTAACTACTGATATTCTATTTTCTACTTACATATTTTGTCTTCCCACTGTTCATTTTACTATTTTCCCTGTTTCAGTTTCCATTACCTCCTTTCCTTTGTCATCCTGTTCTATGTAAATCTTCATTTATTATGGCTAGGCATGAGATGTGTAGGTTTTCATGCCCCCCCCCCTTTTTTAATCAGTGTCCAATTTTCTATTAACATTTCTGAACAGTGATTCTATTTTCCCACACCATAACTTTCTCTATTTTTTCCCAAGTTGCTTTCTGATTTGCCCCTCCCCCAGACTTTTTTTATAAATATCACTACTATACATTGCTTCTGCTCCTTTTGCCTTGATACATGTTTTCATTCACTTTTGCCCTTGCATATTCCTCTCTCTTCTTCAGTGGAAACCCCTTCATGTGCCTTGTTGGACTCCCACTATTCACCATCCCTTCTTTTGTCTGTCCCATTCCACATTTCAGCACATGCTGTGTGTTCCTTGATCCCTAGTATCAATATTTATTCATCACTACTAATTGCTGTTGTTATCTCTAAATGTGCTGTCTGCTGATTTGCTACTGAATGTATTTTGGTCCGTTCGTTCTTTCTGCTGTTTGACCATTTATTCAAGGATTTAAGTTGTGAATGTAAACTAAATTACCTTGCCTTTGCTTGTGTTTCCTTTGTTGGATTCTTCTTTACAACAAATCTCTTTGCACTTAAGTCAAGTCTTTATTCATATAAATATTGTTTTCAGCATTCTTGCCTGCTTTAACGCCTTAACAAACTTCTGCATATTTATAAATTTCACCAAAATATTTCTTCTTCCTTTCCTACTTCCAATTCTGAATGCTTCCTTTATTTTATAATTTTTTTGCTTCCATCTCCAATCTTCTTTCTAGTACTTCTTGAACCTCCCTTTTTTCGCCTTAATTCCTTATCTTTCCTCAATTCCTGATATCAGTTAGTTGTATCCTCTGTGTATGTCCTCTAGCTCTCTAGTCTTCTTTTTATGTTTTGAATTACTTTCTTAATTCAGTAGAAGATTTCAGACTGTAAGACTGGACCACTGGGTTTTTTCATCTCTCTCCCAGACGTTTCGCTTGCAACTGCGGCAAAGAGAAGAATTGTATAAGAGGGTTCCAAAACTTCATTCTTACCTTGGGTGAAGGACATCTTGGATCCTCCTCCCCCCACTTTTTTTTTGAGTATTCTACCTACTAATGGAATTATTTGTAAACTTCACTGTAGTTTAGAATCATGTCTTTGGTGACAAGCAATATGGATGTTCAATGGGCCATTGTAATTCCTTTTTTAGTAATTTGTGAATTGACATTAGAAATGTCCATCAGAAGGCTTTAGAATGGTGAAAGAATTATCAAAATAAATTGAGTGATATTTTGTGATTAACTTAATATGAAAACAGATTAACTTCTTTAATAGCCTAGGATTATATTATGGATAGGAGCCACAGGCTTTATGATACGTTGTAACTTCTTAATTGAAACATTTGCAGCTTGTGTTATATTAAATAAATGTAAAGAGTATTTGTAGTCGATTTATTGACACTCGTCACTTTTTATATTATCAAGGGACTAGTTTTAAAGGCCGTTGTCTCCATTTTCAACCAAGAAAATAGAGGTTGAAAATGAAGACAGTGGCCTTTGAAACTAGTCCCTCAATAATACAAGGGGCATCCAGAAAGTAAGTTCTGTTTCAATTTATCTCCGCTGCAGTGCTGCAATCGCAGTTCCGCACATCTGCGGTAGATGCTCTGTATCAAGGAGAATAAATGTGCATCATTGTGAGATTGCTGTCAGCCACGTATGCTTTGTTGTGCTTGTTTACAATGTTGGTGTTGATTGAAAATCCCGCCACTTGTGAAATCAGATCTGTGATTCGTTTTCTGAATGCTATAAAGGTGAAACCAATTGAAATTTATTGGCAAATTTGTGATGTCAAAAGGTGTTGTGTTACTTCACGACAACGCACGACCACACACTGCAAATGCGACAAAAAAAAATCCTACAGGGATTTGGCTGGGACATGTTTGACCACCTCCCGTACAGCCCTGACCTCGCTCCTAGCGACACTTTTATCTGTTTTTGCATCTCAAATCTTTCCTTGGTTGTCAACACTTCAACAATGACAAAGAGCTGAAAGAAAATGTTTCCAAGTGGTTGAAGACACAGGTGGCAAATTTTTATGAAGAAGGTATACAATAACTTGTGCCTCGCTATGACAAATGCCTGCAAAATTTCGGCATTTATGTGGAAAAGTAGTTTAAGAGTTGTAGAATTTTGTGCAATAAATAATTTTTCTGTATCTACACAATTTCTACAGAACTTACTTTCTCAGTGTATCTCGTATAAAAAAGTAAGTGACGAGTGTCACTAAACCGACTACAAATAGTTTTTACAGTTAATTCCTCCAAACACACATGATCATTCCTTTCTTGGAAGCGTTGTTTTGTGTCATTAATCGACTCCCTTTAAATTTAAATTTAACACATGATCATATTTTAAGCATAATTGAGTTTTTGACATAATAGTATGCACAGATTTACATTATCAATAATTATATTAATTTTATAAACTTGTATTTTTTGTCACATGACTGATGTCTTAAGAATAATTGTCTATATGTGTATAGTGTTGTTTTATATTGTAATTATTTTGTATTATAAACTGACGTGGTCTATGTAACACTTTTTGTGTATACTGTAGGATTGAAAATAAATAAATAAATGTAAAGAGGATATGACAGGTGGTGAGCCTAGACTAAAGCCATGTCAAATTCAAATCTAATGCCCTTTGCATAAATAAATGCAAAACTCTTTCTAAGTAGCAACAGCATGCTTGCAATAGCTTTATATCATGTTAAAACAGAAGTTTGTGTTGCAGGTGATGTGTAAATATACTAAGGAAGTCCTGGAGATGCCAAAAATACACATCTCTGACACAACCCTTGTGATGCTACTGGACCAGAAAGACTTAAACCTAAGTGAATCAGAATTGTTTGATGCAGTGATGGATTGGGCACTAACTGAATGTAAACAACAAGATATGGAACCAACAGCCGCCAACTGCCGACAAGTCCTCATAAAATCAGGTGTGTTCTCTAAAATAAGATTCCTGGCGCTGTCTTTACAAGAGTTTTCAAAGGGACCAGAATGTTCTGGAATTCTAACAAAAGAGGAAATCAGCATCTTAAAGGACGCTCTCTTGAGTCTTGAAGAAAATAATAACTTCAAGAATTGTGATAATACTCATGATGTTGAGAACAAGATAGATGATGCTATGAAACAGAAGGAGAAAGAACATTGCAATGCATTGTCGAAAGTGTTGCACTTAAAAGGCATGAACTGTTCCTTGAAGCCCCGTAATCGCATCTCCATCAAACAGCTGTATTGTGCTCGGAGGTTTCTGAAGACCGCTGTGACTGTTTCTGGCCGTCTGAGGTTGCTCATGAAGGTGCAGGCCAGCCAGAGTGTTACAGTTAGTGGTATTCGTGTGTTCTCAAGGCTGATACCCCAGCGAGAGTTCATGCATGCTCCTACGTTTCCACGTGACTACAAAGAGAACATGGAGATATGCGTGCTGAACAATCAAGGGATTCTTCTCTGTAGAACTGTGTACAATGAGGTAGTGGAGTACAACACGTTATGTACTGTAATGTTGTCAGAGAAAGTGAGGTTTGCAAGTGGCGAAGAGTACAGCATATTACTTGTGCTGCCAAGTAGTGGTGATCGTGCTCATGAGTACCCTCTGAGCTTCATGGCTCAAACTGAGACTAGTCATGATGTTGAGTTTCGTTTCTGTGATCATGCCGATATTAATGGTACTGGTGCATTTGTGCGCCGCCTAGATATGGGCTTTGTTGATGCTATTGTATTCTCATTATAAATGAATCTCTTCTCAGTATTATTCTTGTAAATATTACAGAAAACCTCTTTCTGCTGAATTATGTGAGATTTGGTATAGAACAGAAAAATTGAAACATATTGCCTCTTAGGCTTCTGGTGTTGATTGCATCATAATGTCTGAAGATCTGCTAAAGGTTGCTCCACTTCTTTTGAGTTCCTTTTATGGGCTATTGGCACTAGCTGTTGCCACCGCCCATTCTTATACATAGTCTAAACTTTTCTCATTGAGTGATGGATAACCAATGACACCTCACTTTCTTAGTAAGGCTTCTGTGCCACAAGAAATACTTGGCCACCATTTCTGTTTAATTTGTTGTTTACTATAAATATTTCAATACTTTCTTGGACTACACTGGGAAAAATTGTCCACATGTTGCCAAAATTTTGATGTCAAAATTTATGATTGATTAAGGCTTCACGGTTGATCAGCCACTTCAAATTTATGAAGATCGAGCTTTCGGCCATTTTACACTCTATGGCCAAAAGCTCGATCTTCATAAATTTGATGCGGCTCACCCGTGAAGCCTTAATCAATAACGCTCGCCACGAAAGCTTCAAGTCTTACAAAATTTATGATGTCTGGTTTGTTAAGTATTATTAAATTGGAGGCAGTAGAGGAAAACATCAGCAGATAATCAAACATTCTGACTTAACCTTCATCAGAAGCCCAAAAGTTTGTGTAGCCATGGAAGCGTGCATACCTATCCAGTGAACCAAATGGATTTTAAAAATATAACTGTTTACATTATTGCATTAAACCGAGAGATTCTTAATCTCGCACTTCTACTCTCTCTTACTCCCTCTTGTGCAATTTATAAGCCATGTGATGTTTTGAAATCCAGTAGTAATACCTAATCTTCTACAAACAAGTTTTAAAAGCATTAATTATCTTCACTATAATTATGAAAGCTTATTCTACATTAAGCCAGTGATATAGGTGATTTGTATGCACTGACATTTTAATTAACTTCTCTGGAATAAAACATTCTCAAAAATACAAAAATATAGGAATAATTGTGTCTACTTCATTTTAATTTACGAGGGCTGTTCAATAAAGAATGATCACAATTTTTTTTTGGCAACGTAGCTTTACTCATCCTCATAATTTTGATGATCCTTCTCAAAATAGTCTTCCCTGAATGCAATGCACTTGTCCCAGCATTTCTGCCAGTCTTCAAAGACATGCTGGAAACCATTTCTTGAGAGATCCTTCAAAATTACCTTTGCAGCCTTCAACACTGCTTCTCATGATGGATAATGCCTCCCACGAAGGCATTTCTTCAAGTTAGGGACTAGAAAAAAGTCATATGGGGCTAAATCCGGACTATAGTGACGGTGAGGGATGCACTTCACGTTGATTTTTGCAAGGTATTCAGCAACAACATTGGCAATATGCGGCCGTGCATTATCATGGTGCAGCATCCAATGTGGGTGGCACCCAATGAAATGTTCAGTATTTCAGAAAGTGCTCTTAAGGTAATTCGTCGATCCTCTCTCACAATGGCAGCAGCAGTGTTGATGTTTTCTTCCATAAGAGCAGTAACGAGCATCGGATCCACCTTATTTTGAAATTGATTGTCTCCCCTCTTTAAACATTTTAAACCACCTTCGAGCTGTGCTGTAGGGAAGAACAGACTCTCCATAGGCCTCCTGTAACATTGTATAGGCCTCAACTGAAAATTTGTTGAGACAAATGAGCAATTTCAAAGCTGCATATTGTTCCTCGCATGGTACCTCCATTGCAGAACATGTCTGAATTTGCCTGGTTCTCACAGGTGGGAACCAGGAGTACCAACAGTGAAAATACTACGGCGTGTTTGTTTCACATTAAGCTAACAGAATATAATAAGATTGAATTTTAGTGCGAAAAATTATGACCGTAAAAAAATTATGATCATTCTTTATTGAACAGCTCTCGTATAGCGTTAATTCCTGTAATAGGGGAAAAAAAACTGGCCTTTTAGCAATTACCTCCTCAACCACAAGTTGGTTGGTGGCACCTTCTATGGAGTAACCAAGGTTCACAACGACATATTTTATAACTACGTGGTAGAGAAAAAGCAAATAAGTATAAGATTTAAACTTAACAATCTGCAAGAATCCCGTTATTAAATGTCATTTGTTTGAAGGCTTAATGCTCAAAGTATTATTGTGTTTATTGTATTAACATTTTCAGGAGCAGCTGAATATTATTATGTACCTGTCTTTTATTAAAGTCTTAGTTGCCAAAGTAGATAGTGTAATGTAGTGTACTAACCTGTTCCAGTTTCTTACAAATGGAGTGTTTTGTGATGGAGTGAAATTATGTTCACCAATGTTTCCAATGTGAAAAATAAATCTGTGATAATGTTAACTTTTGTGTGTGAAAATTATTTTTCCAACATTTGTTTTCCTTCATTATTTCCTTATCTTAAGAAGCTTTTATTACTCCTACATTGAAATGACACATTGTAATGGATAAATTGCTGAACATTAAAATAAAGATTCAGTTAAAAAGGTTCCATATTCTAAATATCTAGAACTATGATCTATAAACTGCAAGTGAAATCCTGCAGACTTAAAAAGTGAATTCACTTTATTGTGAATAAAAAAAAGTGTAATATCAAAAAGCTGAAAGAAACTCGAGTCGAGAAGCATACATAGATTACAGCAATAATAATAATAATAATAATAATAATAATAATAATAATAATAATAATAATAATACGAGGGTGGGTCAAAAAGTAATGCCTCCTATTTTTTTCTCTTTTAATTGCCAGAAAATGAAATACAATTTACATAGCTTGAAAACTACAACATTGACGATTAATTTGTCATTATTCAATATAATCTCTATCCTTTTCCACAGTTTTGATCCATCTTTTAACTATGGCATGTATTCCAGTGTGGTAAAACACACGGTCTTGCTTCCTAAGCCAATGATGCACGGATGTTTTCACAGCGTCGTCATCTTCAAAATGAATCCCACGATGAGCTTCCTTTAGTGGCCCGAACAGATGGAAGTCTGATGGTGCCAGGTTAGGGCTGTATGAGGTGGGGGGGGGGGTGAGGTAAGAATTGCCATCCCAATTTCTCAATTTCCGCAGTGGTGTAACGGCTGGTGTGTGGTCCCGCATTGTCATGCAAAAGAAGAACATCCGCCATAGTTTTTGTTGGGCAAACTCGGCGAAGACGTACTTTCAGCTTTTTGAGAGTTCGGACATATTGGACAGCATTTATTGTGCATCCCTGCTCCAAAAAATCAATCATAAGCACACCCTCTCCATCCCAAGACACTGTCGCCCTAACTTTCTCTGCCGACCGCTGAGTTTTGAATTTTTTTTTCTTCGGTGATGTGTGATGCCATTCCATTGACAGCCTCTTTGATTCAGGTTCAAAAAAATGAACCCACGTTTTGTCTCCAGTAACAATGTGTTCCAGAAACTCCTCTCCCTTCAAACTGAAGCGCTGCAAGTGTTCGGAGGATATTGTTCTCCTTGTATCTTTGTTTTGGGCAGTTAACATTCTTGGTTCCCAACTTTTGAGTAACCCAGTTGTTGAATAATCGTCATCACACTGCCTCTACTGAGGGAGGTAATGCGACACAATTCACCTGTTACCCAGCGATCACCACGAATGATTGCTTTGTGTAGCAATAGTCAACGTCAGGTGATACATACGGAGATTATATACAACAAATTACATATAAAATAAAATACAAGATACATCTTTGATCGTCAATAAGATAAAATACAATGGTATATACAATGTATTAATTACAATTAAAATACAGCATTAATCTTGAACTGAGTAATATGGTGTTGCAACTAGCCAGTCATAAGTCTTTTGCTTAAATCTTGCCTCGGGTAGGATTGTGAGTTTCTGTGGTAGATTATTATACAGTTTTAATCCTATCACTTTAAAGCTTTTTGCTGAATAGACAAGAGAGAGAAGGGCTACCTTGGATGAGAACAGGAACAATATTCCTTAGAGGGATAAGAGGTAGGGAAAAGGGAATTTGTGAATTGTGTCGTGGAAAAGAAAGTATAGAACACTATGTAACAGAATGCAAGGAAGTTGCAACATGGAGAAAAAAAGATTTGGGAGGAAAAATGGGAGAAGTAGAGAAGAGGATAGTACCTATAAAAATATTAACAGGAAAGGAGGAAAAGAAGTATTTGTGAGAAAGATTGGTTTACAGAAAGTAAAAGAAAAATGGGCAAGAAACGTAAAGAATATAAGGCGTAAAGAACACAAGGAGGCATGGAGGTTGGGCACTGATGACCTTGGAAGTTGAGTGACCATAAACACAAATTATCAACAAATTATCATACCTGGCAGAGCAGAAGACGAGGGTATCAGGTAAGCCAAGGTAGCAACAAGATAAACACAAATAAATGTAGCCTAAAGTTGTAAATTGTAAAATTTAGGAATATGCACAAATAATTTATTCATTATCAAAAGGCTGAAAGTTTATGGTTGCCCGCCTTGGTAGCGTAGATGGTAGCATGTCTGTCTCACACTCAAGAGGTCCCGAGTTTGAATCTCGGTCAGGCTGAGTTACGTGGTTAAGGTTTTTTCCAGGGTTTTCCCTTATCCTGATATACAAATGTCAGATAACTCTAAGCTCCATGGACACTGGAGACATTTGAGCATCATTTCAACCATTTCATTCACCATCCGATATGACAACGGAGGACATAAACTTACAAAAAATAAGTGTATGGTCTTTTAGAAAGAAAAAAAAATACTTTTATTCAAAGAATTTACTATCAGCTTGCTGGAGTATTGTTGATTAAGGTTCTTGATTTATGACAATATTCATAGAAAAATACATGACAACTCTTTCCTGTTACATATTTTAATAGAATGAACAGTTTTTGGTTAAATTAAATTTAAAAAGTCCATGATTTTTTACCTCCTTAATTCTACTGTATTAATTACACAGAAAATGAAATTAGTTACAGTGGAATAATAAATATTATGCAAATAAAAATAATTACTAAATATTTTTATTTGTATAACAATGTATTAAGTTAATTGATGGAAAGTAATCTTTCCTCCATGCTAGCATGTACTAAGGTTTTGGACAGATAGTCAACCTGAAAAATTCAATGCCATGGCCAGAATTTGAACCACGGATCTCCTGGTTTCCATCCGATTACTCTTAACCTCCGAGCTACCATGACTGTCTTATCTATCCAAAACCTTAGCCTATACACACCTAGTATGGAGGATTGATTAATTTCCATCAATTAACTTAATAATAATGGTTAAACAATGAAGCCTGGGAATCAAGTACTTACAATATTAAGTTGCTGCAAACGGTGCTTATCTTGAATAAAAGGGCCCCTAGTGGTTTATCGGGAAAACATGCAAGTCAATTGGAGATTGAAAACTGGGAGATCCATGGTTCAAATCATGGCCATGGGATTGAACTTTTCAGGTTGACTATCTAAACACAATGTGGGTTTTCCCATATCCTGAAAGATGAATGTCGGGTAACTATAAGCTCTAAGGACCCTAGGCTCATTTGAGCATCATTTCACCCATTCCATTCATCATCCAATATGACTTAATGTTGGACGTAAATTAAAAAAAAAATGTAATTCTTTATTTGCTCAATGGCTCTAAGCTCAAATTCCTAACTGGATTGTACCAAGTGCAGATATATTTGCTGTCATAATTGAGGGTGGCAACAACTTTACAAAATCAACACGAAAGAAGAAATGGTAAATTTGGATATGAAAAGTCCCGATAGGAGCAGTCATGATATGGTGATGTTGCACTGGATTGTACTTAGAACTCTAAAAGAACAGTTATTGCACCCATTTCACTCCGACAAGTACAGTATTTATCACCAAATGAGTTTCATAATGTGTTGGATTTCAGGTGACATAAAAAACAAATTATACTGTTTAGCATAGATTGACTTAGATAGACTTAGCATAGATTGTAAACTAAATTCAAAAAGATATTCAAGAAGTACAACATCACCCTAGCTCAATAAATAAATTCAGTTTAAAAAACTTATTATGCAACAACCTGAAAGACCCAGTACCTGAAAACAAGAAATCA
The DNA here is from genome assembly GCA_030765055.1 of Mantis religiosa. NCBI lineage: Eukaryota > Metazoa > Arthropoda > Insecta > Mantodea > Mantidae > Mantis > Mantis religiosa. The sequence goes on from CM060957.1 coordinate 25,358,607, forward strand.
GGTATATACAAAATCAACTGCTCAGACTGCAATAAGTTTACATATGAGATGTGTGAAATACAAACAAATAGAAAAATCAGCAATAGCCCTCCATTTCTGGTCTACCGATCATGAAATTGTACCAAATATAAAACTGTTAAAACGAGCCAGTAATGCAGCCAAACTTGATGTTTGGGAAAAGTTGCTAATTATAAAAAACAAACAGTATACTTTAAAGTATAAACTTGAAAGAAGCGTAGGGACAGTGAAGCACAAACTAGTACAAAATTGAATCGAGAATATATTGACACATTGCTTCACTCACCTGTTTATTCACAGGACATGTCCACCCATCAGCCTATAACAAATTCCAAAAAATCTTCTCAAAACACAACATAACTCTTGCACCTCAAAATAGGTTTAATATCAGAAATTTGTTAAAAGGCCCTCCCAAAAATTCAATCACTACCAAAGAAAAACCAGGAATCTATGAGATCAAATGTGAAACTTGCCCTAAAATTTATATAGGAAAAACAAAAAGAAATATTAACATCAGAACTAAAGAACATATGAGAAACATTAAAAATGGTGAAACAGAAAAATCAGCAGTGGCTTTTCATTTTTTGAATACTAGACATGACATCAATTTGGAAACATCTCTAATAAAATACGTTAATCACCCCATAGACCTTTCCGTATGGGAAAAAATCTTCATTAACAAAAATCGTCATAGAGTCATGAATTTTGAAACTCCACCACCGGACATCTTTGACAAGTACATATCGCCATCTATTGACAATATGGAGAAAGAAGAAACCACTACAACTTGCACTAGTCGAGTATCAGCTGAGGATAAGAGCAAGAGCTCTTGAAACATGTCCTGTGAATAAACAGGTGAGTGAAGCAATGTGTCAATATATTCTCGATTCAATTTTGTACTAGTATACTTTAAATTTCGAATTGCCACTTGAAAACTCTCTTTGGAAGTTCATCTCACAGACAACCAGCTCACTTCAGCAAACCACGGATCCAACCAGTCGGAAACTCCGAAACATGTCCAAGTAAGGTTAATTTAAGTGATGTTTGTGTTTGAATTACCGACTCATTACTTTCAAACGTATTTACATATTTTTTCTTCAAAATATTTATTTTTATGTGAAGTAAGATTTCATATTTATGCCCATGATCCTTTATCTCGAGTTTTTCCCTTTCCTGTAAGCATTTATGCTTTTACAGAAAAAATATTTATCTAAGAATTTGCTCCCTATTATCACTATTATACCGCTTGCAGAAGTTAAAGGCATATGAACACTGGCCATTGCTCAAACGCAGTGCTGTTGCCAAGCGTAGTATGTGTACCTTCAGAGGTTCCGTGTACATAAGAGCAGTTTTACCCGCCAGCAAAGGTTTTGGCTATTCTTCCCATAATTAAACAACACATTACATATTCCTAAACCATTAAGATCTTACCTTGACACATGTCACAGCAGTGGAACAGCAAGCACGGTATCCAATCCAGCAACTCGTTTTCCAATTTCATGGATCTTTCCTGGAGATTGAAACACAAGTATGGTCCCTTTTTCTAAAGATGAAGCTGCTTCACTACAATTCATGACACTGTATGCACAATATCTACACCACAATGTTACAGAGTTAGTTGCTGGGATTTTGAAAAATCTACAGTTGCCCTATATCTTGGATTGGAGAGCTTTCGTAAAAACTTATTCATATTAAATATAATTTTTCTGCCCTGAGAACGAATCACTTCACGTTTGTTGATAAAAAATCACTTGTCCCAGCTTCAAGGGACATGTTCATGCACTCAGATCACAAACACTGGAAAAAAGATATGTGTATAATAATAGTTTAATGTAATACTAACAATATTTCAGCTCAAGTTCAACATACAACTTAACGATGCCATTCACTTTAACAAAACAACACCTCTACTCTGAAAACGAACTGAAAATTAACTCTGTTTCAAACTGTGTGATTTCTGTTTACATAGCAGGTGCATTATTTATTTATGCTTGAGATATTGTGAGGAAAGAATGGTGTTGTTTTACAGGCTTATCTGTGATGAATGGATGCATGTTTGGTAACCATTACCATGTGAAGATTAAACATGCATTGCTTGTGTTCTAAGTATAGTAGAGATAGGATTTTTGTACGGTCATGATCAAAAAATAAAATTCTTTCTTATTATAAGATTGGCATCTGTAATTTTCACATATTTATCCGTAACATTTAACCATAACATGTGAAGATAAAACATACCTCGCTTGTGTACTAAGTATCGTAGAGAGAGGATTTTTGTACGGTCATAATCAGAAAATAAAATCCTTTCTTATTATAAGAATGGCATCTGTTATTTTTCAAACATTTATCCGAGCGTAATTAATTAATATAATGTTCTCAGTACAGGCGCGTGAGATGCATGTACCACATTCGGCAGCACTGCTAGGTGGGGCAAGCTTAGGATTGGCTGGAGTCTGCAATATGGCCCACCTCAATATACCTTTAACTTTTGCAAAGATTAGAGGTCAACCACCTCCATACAGACACACACCAATTCAATGTCAAAGGAGAATGTATTTACACATTAGTAAACAAACTGTCAATGGAGCAGGTAAGTTATACACAGGGAGATGCCTCACACACTTACTAAATGTGCGTGATAAGAAGAGCGAACAGGTACCAAGTCCTCATTCGATAAGTTTTGTTTAACTTTGTGAACATAGATGACAACTTTGAAATTTGAAATGTGCTATACACTGACATCTAGTGGGCTAATATGCTAAGCTTTATCATGTCCGCCATATTTCGTTTTGATCAATTTCGAGGTTAATTAGCTAACCAGTTTACAACAATCGTATATTAGTATTAGAATTTTAGCTCGTCCTTGGCAACATATACATGTTATGAGACACGTCAAAATGTATAAATACAGTATATACATAAAGTCAAATTGATTACATACAATATACACAGTAAGCAGCTTTTCTATGGTTTCATGTGGTGTTTGCATAGACTAATTTACTGCAAGAAATGTCATAATATAAATATTACAGGTTTGTAAATGTACTATGCTCCCAGTGCTCATTTACATGGTTATAGTTCTAAAACTTCATTAACCGTATAAAAACGGTGTGCATTCAAAAATTTCTTAACCTTATTCTTAAAGTGTTTTAATGATGCAGCTTGTTTAAATGAATTTGGAAGTTTATTATATAACATTATCCCTTTGTAGTTAAAGCTTCCTTCATTAAGGCTCGTTTGGTGCGCTCGAATAGCCAGTTTATCCTTGTTACGAGTGTGGTACATCAGCATTTACTTGAAAATGATTTACATTTGTATGAACATTTGTGGATGTTATGGCTTTCAAAAGGGGACACGTTATTATTCATCTACCTCCGTATAGCTGTGATCTGAATGCAATTGAGCTGGTGTGCGCAAAATTAAGGAATGTTTTCAGAGGATGCAACATTACTTGTGATATCTTCGCTTATCTTACACGCTATTTTGCTGAGCTGTGTTTTTCAAGGTTGACCACAATGCAGAAATAAAAGAGCATTAGCTCTCGCTTCTTCCCCTCTGCCCACACCACAATGTAAATCTAGCACTCAACATAATTTGCGCGTACTGTAGACTTGCATAAGTCTGTTGTGGCTCCACTTCCCAGCACGAACAAAAGCTGTGAAGGAACTACAGGAGGCTACAGTCGCAGAGATGCATGAAAGTCTCTTATAGTTACAGGTTCAAAGACCATTACCCTGTTCCAGAGAGGGCAATGAACGACTTTGATCAAGCAGCCTTTTTGTGTTCAGGGGAATGCTTTGTCCGTTAGGCAAGTATCCACACCATCTCTTCAGTAATCATATATCACAAGACCCAGAAGCACACCTGTAAAATGAGAAGGAAAGGAAAATAATGAAAGGAAGTGGTAGATAGATGAGAAACTACCCAGCATTCACCTCCTAACCAGGGAAAATGGAAATTGAATCCAGGTTCTAGTGAATGTGAGTCTTACGTTTATCACAGAGCAATCTTACTTGGTTAATGTGAGCAAATATTCTCTCTCATGACATCGCAACTAGGAGTAGCATTCTTCTCGTCTGTCAACTGTAAATATGAAAGGAAGTAGAAAGCCATACGGTAAACAAAACAAGTTAACTGGAAGATTGAGGACAAATAAAACAAAAGGAATTGTAGTTTAAATATTAAAATATTTATTTAATGAATTAAATTAAGATACAAAACTAGATGCTACATAAGAGTATTCACAAGAAGAAAAGAAGGAAGAAGATGAAGTGGTGTTCTCAGAGACGTATGCCAGGATTACGTGAGCGTACAAAGTTGAGAAGTTCATCACTGTCCTCGCACACAAATGGTTTAAGATGATGACAGGCCACGTCGTGCCACTTAACACCATCATTGTAGAAGTTGTTTAGAATGGACAAGCAAGACTCATCATTACCCTGCCAACAAAAAACAAAACACATTCATATCAGAGCAGTTTTAACAAATACTAGAGTCTCCATCAAAAGGCTCCAGTTCATATATGTAAAAATATGAAAATTGTATAAAGACAATGAGTAAATGATTTTATATATTTTATGCATTATTTACATATATATTCATGTGTAATATGTCTTGTTTTCAAAGTAATGCCCAACTATGCCATTATAACCTATCACACAGTTCTCATATTTTTGTTAAACATGTATAGCCTGTGACCATCTGGATGAAATGGACATTTTTTTATGATGAAAGAGTCCTCAAAATTGGTATGACCAATATGTAACAAACTTACTCAATTTTAAAGTATTTAAGCCTCACCATTTACCCCTTTCACTTAGCCATATTTGCAATAAAGTACCAAAAGTAATCTCTGATATCCACATTCAGCAAAACAGCTTGAAATTTGGTGACATGAATATGAAAAAGAAACTTCCAACCCACAGTTTCCAAAATGTTTGAAACATATAGCCTGTGATCATTTGGAAACATAGGGTTTCTGAATGGTGAAAAATTAATAAAAACAAGTTGAGTAGTTTTCGAGACTGCCCACATCTGCATGCACATTATTTTCTCTTTATAGTATTAATATAGATATAGGGCGATCCATATAAACCTGAACCATTTCAATAGGCCATAACTTTTGAACCAATAATAGGACACACGTGTAACTTTGGGAGATTATATTACACTGTTTACATCTCAGAGAAAATGTTGGAAGTGTCCTCCACCAGCATCTATACATGTTTGTATTCGTCTCACCATGTTCTCTGAAGTTTTATGGAGATGATATTGAATTGAGAGAAGGTTATTTCCAGCAAGATGGAGCAACCTGTCACACATCTAATGACAGCATGGAACTTGTAACCAGTTTCTTTGATAATTGAATAATCTCAAAAGGTCTGTGGCTCTCCAGATCCTCTGACGTAACCTTACCGGATTTTTGCTTGGGGTATCTAAAAACAGAGTGTACAAGAATAGGCCAAGAACAATTGATGTTCTAAAGGAATCCATTTGAACCGAAATAAGTAACATTGTTGAGGATACTCTCCGTAAAGCTTCAGAGAATATGGTGAGACAAGTACAAACATGTATAGATGCTGGTGGAGGACACTTCCAACATTTTCTCTGAGATGTAAATAGTGTGATGTAATCTCCCAATTGTGTATTATATTCTCCCAAAGTTATTCGTGTGTCCTATTATTGGTTCAAAAGTTATGGCCTACTGAAATGGTTCAGGTTTATATGGATCACACTGTATTTTTACAGCTCTGTTAAAATTATTGTTACAAAAACTTATCTACTTCATGTTTCTTCTTAACAGAAATAGTTTCTATACACAGATTGTTCTAGGTACAAGAATACAGGAGACTAAATTGATAGGCAGGTGTTTAAAAAATCGGTTGTGAGTTTGTATCTATAAATTAATGTACAATAATACTGTTTCTCTAAACTTTATATTGACACTTAGTTTCAAAAATAAGCTTCCATAAGAATAGATTGTACAAGTTATATAAACGATAGTAGATCCGAATGCAACACTTTAGCTACTTTCCTTTCCCAGTGTATTTTGGGATATTCTTTAGAACATGTCCCGTATGAAATTTTATAAGTCCAACATCGAAGGCACGCACGAGGGCTGACGGAACCTGCCGAAGTAATCTCGCAATTGTAGTGCTCCTGAAACGGTTATTGGCGTAAGCTTTTGTTGCCAACCTTTAGTACAACACCCCAAGCATCTATATTGTAGATGTTCGTAACTTAACAGGTGGACAGTACTTGTGCCATTGTTACCCATTGTTAGGAAGGTAGCAGCTTAACTGTAAAATCTGAAAATGAATATTCCACCGGGACCCTGGCATTCAGTAAATAAAGTTATTAGGTGGAAGTTGTATCTGAAACCAATGACTCGTTTTATGTTTTATTGATCTTGCGCCTTTATGTGAAGACGAAGAAAAGTGTATGCAGTTTCTGTATGATGAAAGTTTGTTAAGGACGAGAATGTGCTGGGAATGCGATGCCGTCCTACGTCAATAAAAAATACCTGGTATTGTTTAAATGTTCATTGACTATGGACTTTTTTTTATTTCTTGTTATTTTTTATTTTTATTAGTTTTTTATTTACGTCCTCTAACGTTGTCATATCGGACGATTCTTTTAAAAAATGTAGATAAGAGAAGACCCGGCATTGCAACAAAAAGTAGTGTGGTTGGCAGTATTGAAAGTTGTCTGCTATTATAACTCGGCGCATACCACTTCGGCAGGTTCCGTCAGCCCTCGTGCGTGCCTCCGATGTTGAACTTTGACAAAATTTCTTACGGGACATGTTCTGTTCTCGAACTTCACGGGGTGCGCTCCAATTATTGCATGTGTTTTGTTTGTTTTGTGGATATACCACCGGTTCTTATGTAAAGCTAACCTCATGAATGCGGCTATAATTCTTGGTGTGTTTTACGGGAGAATATAGCACCACCCCATGTACATTTAATTTTACAAATTAAGCTACAATTATTACAAGCATTTTGTGTGTTTTACAAGAGAACGTAGCTTCGTCTCTAATCCAAGTTAACCTCAATATTATTCCATGATCTTCATGTTTTACAGAAGAATATAGCGCTGTCACTCGATAAGTTTAGTTAAACGGAAACTCCCACATGACCCTACTGTTTACGGAAACAATGTCAGGGACAAGGGAAGTGGTCAGACCAGAAACCAGTTTTCTCAGGTCGTTGGTATTTGCCAGTGTCAAGTGCACGTTAAGCTTTATGTACAAACTGTCACGAACCGAGTTTGATTTATGTTTGCTTTGTTCAAAACCTGCTTCATCTTACACATTTTCAAATTAGACAACAGCCATGTATTTGAAAACTCGAAATTAAAATAGTTGGACAGATTCATTATGCAAAAGAAGATTGGAATTGCTAAATTCTTTGCGGAGGCGAGTCATCAGGATAAGTATTTTTCCTGGCCTTTCCCTTATCCTGAAAATATGAATGTCGGTTAAATTTACGCTTTATAGACCCTGGGCTCATTTGAACGTAATCTCATCCATTTCATTCATTCACCATCCGATATTAAAAAGCTTACTGCTCTAGCTTTCAATACTTACGGTATCAATAGGAAATGATGTAATACTCCACAGAATTACGTAAAAAAATGAAGCTAAACATTGTTTCACACAAGCTTGCCCCGCTCACGTGAACTAATTGTTGGAAGATAATTGTCAAATTTATATTTTCGTAACTGTTTGAATTAAATATATTATGCAACAGAGTTGATTTATCTGAAATTCATGTTAATTCTTAAGCGAAGTAAAGAGAAGGTTCGATGGATAGAGTCAACATGAAAAATTCAATGCCATGGCCGGGATTTGAACCACGGATCTCCTGGTTTCCGTCCAGTCGCTCTTAACCTTTGAGCTACCATGGCCAACGCACCGTCCTGACATTAAATTCTCCAGTTGACTCGTATATTTCCCCGGTAGACCACTAGGGGCTCTCGCATCCGAGAGAAATGTGGAGAAATGATTAATTTCCATCAATTAACTAAAATAATAAGAGTTAAATGATGAAGCCTGGGACTTAAGTACTTACAATAGTAAGTCGCCACAAACGGTGTATCTCGGATGCGAGAGCCCCTAGTGGTCTACCGGGGAAATATACGAGTCAACTGGAGAATTTAATGTCAGGACGGTGCGTTGGCCATGGTAGCTCAAAGGTTAAGAGCGACTGGACGGAAACCAGGAGATCCGTGGTTCAAATCCCGGCCATGGCATTGAATTTTTCATGTTGACTCTATCCATCAAACATCTTAGCCTATATACGGCTAGTGTGGAGAAATGATTAATTTCCATCAATTAACTAAAATAATAAGAGTTAAATGATGAAGCCTGGGACTTAAGTACTTACAATAGTAAGTCGCCACAAACGGTGTATCTCGGATGCGAGAGCCCCTAGTGGTCTACCGGGGAAATATACGAGTCAACTGGAGAATTTAATGTCAGGACGGTGCGTTGGCCATGGTAGCTCAAAGGTTAAGAGCGACTGGACGGAAACCAGGAGATCCGTGGTTCAAATCCCGGCCATGGCATTGAATTTTTCATGTTGACTCTATCCATCAAACATCTTAGCCTATATACGGCTAGTGTGGAGAAATGATTAATTTCCATCAATTAACTAAAATAATAAGAGTTAAATGATGAAGCCTGGGACTTAAGTACTTACAATAGTAAGTCGCCACAAACGGTGTATCTCGGATGCGAGAGCCCCTAGTGGTCTACCGGGGAAATATACGAGTCAACTGGAGAATTTAATGTCAGGACGGTGCGTTGGCCATGGTAGCTCAAAGGTTAAGAGCGACTGGACGGAAACCAGGAGATCCGTGGTTCAAATCCCGGCCATGGCATTGAATTTTTCATGTTGACTCTATCCATCAAACATCTTAGCCTATATACGGCTAGTGTGGAGAAATGATTAATTTCCATCAATTAACTAAAATAATAAGAGTTAAATGATGAAGCCTGGGACTTAAGTACTTACAATAGTAAGTCGCCACAAACGGTGTATCTCGGATGCGAGAGCCCCTAGTGGTCTACCGGGGAAATATACGAGTCAACTGGAGAATTTAATGTCAGGACGGTGCGTTGGCCATGGTAGCTCAAAGGTTAAGAGCGACTGGACGGAAACCAGGAGATCCGTGGTTCAAATCCCGGCCATGGCATTGAATTTTTCATGTTGACTCTATCCATCAAACATCTTAGCCTATATACGGCTAGTGTGGAGAAATGATTAATTTCCATCAATTAACTAAAATAATAAGAGTTAAATGATGAAGCCTGGGACTTAAGTACTTACAATAGTAAGTCGCCACAAACGGTGTATCTCGGATGCGAGAGCCCCTAGTGGTCTACCGGGGAAATATACGAGTCAACTGGAGAATTTAATGTCAGGACGGTGCGTTGGCCATGGTAGCTCAAAGGTTAAGAGCGACTGGACGGAAACCAGGAGATCCGTGGTTCAAATCCCGGCCATGGCATTGAATTTTTCATGTTGACTCTATCCATCAAACATCTTAGCCTATATACGGCTAGTGTGGAGAAATGATTAATTTCCATCAATTAACTAAAATAAAAAGAGAAGGTTCCTTTGCTCTCAAGCTCTCCTTTCACATGGCACGATAGCACGTGATTTAGCGGTAGTGATGACATATTTGTTTATATGACTTCTATCACTGACCTTGTTTTGAACTGGATTAGTTATATATTGCCATTCGAAGGTGTGTGCCGAGTGCGAGAGCTAAATTATTTTATTGATCGTTTATTGCGCGTGTACTTACATGTATAATGACGGAGTCTACCGCCAGTTTTTCGCTGAAGTATCGTAAGGGTAAACCTTTACAAAGCGGCGATAAAAGAATTGTGGTGCATGTGTTTAATGCACTCACAGAATCCGTCTTTGTCAGTGAGAGAAGTCGAACAGCTGTGCTCTGAACTTGCAGACGTGTGAGTGTTAGGTCCGTAGGAACATCGCGACATGCAACTGAGACAAAAGGAAAACTACCACTCCAGGCAAAAGCAGGAATAAACAAAAGCGCGTGCTCAGAGAATGTGATGAGTTCGTGAAAAGTACTGTGCGTCGTCATGTGCATAGTTTTTTGTTTAGAAACGAACTCCCTAACATAAATAAAATATTGTCTGCTGTAAATGAGGATGCTGATTTACCAAATGTCAGCAGATCTAGTCTGTATAGATTGCTTATACAACTGGAGTTTGTGAATGAAAAAAGGGGCAAGAAAAATTTGTTAATAGACAGAGGCGATATTGCTGTGTGGCGTATACCTTGACGAGACTTGGGTAAATGAAGGACGCACGACAAGTATGGCGTGACACGACTTTTAAGACTGAAAGACAAGTATTTTTGGAAGGTATGTGTGCTGGTTTAAAAAATCCCAGTGGGAAAGACCGAAGGCCTTTCATTATAAACTTGTTTCAGTTTCATTCCTCATTCATTCAGTTTCAACTTGCTCAGTTTCATTATAAACTTGTATTTTTGCATGCCTTCATATTCTTATTTGTATGATTTTATCTATCTTCCCGGCAATTATTATGACGTTTACTGCAGGTTTAAATGTGACGGGAAGGCACCGCCTATGGCGCGAAAGCATTAGTCAATTAGGGTGAGGGGGAACTACTATTTGCAACAAAAACTTCACTTACCTTAAGAAAATTATGTATATTTTTCTTATTAAATGATGAAAAATTTACATAATTTTCTTAAGATAAGTTAAGTTTTTGTTGCAAATAGTTATATTTGTGTAATACTTAACATATTAGCAATTTTGATTTATTATTGCTTTTTACGTTTTTTTTTTTTTCAACTATTGCAAATACTACTTGGCTAACCACGAACTTTCAGATCTCGAATGCTTGGATAACCTAGGTCCCGTGGGCCTCGTATTCTCAATATGCATTCTCGACCTGATAAGTATCACTTACAGTTCACAGTACACAATATACTACACGTAATTTACTCAGTCAGCTGTAGATACAATGAAGTGTTAAGAAACTGAGTTCGTGGAAGAGTTATTGAGCGTCTGGGTATACTGACCTGAGCTGCCTCTCTGTTATCGGGCTGGGCTTGACCGAATCCTCCAGTGTTGCTCCAATCTCCGGAGTTCCTCTGGGTCGTGGGTCCGATCTTGGCTCCGGATCCTGACCAGAACCATCCGTTCACGTTGGCGGGCTGCAGGTCTGGACGATCGCAGCCGTTAAAGTTACATTTACGTCCCGACGTCCAAATGTAACGGACATTTCCTGAACACAACACAAAACATAGCTTAGAATTTTGACACAAAAACTGTGAATAATTTGGCAATTTGCTCTGAATTAAATAGTATTTATAAATAGTTCTATAACAAACATGAAAATTTGCATGATATTTTCTTAAGTAGTTCTTGAATTAAATATATTCCCTACAGGAGGTTTTCTAAATTTTGGAATCAAATTTCAATTTTTATTCCAAATATCTTGCAAGTTTATCACATTATTACCAAAATAAAGCATGAATTACTTTTTAAAACAAGACTCCCCTCTTAACCCGGGAGCGCCTGAAGCTATCTCCGGAGTCTTTCCAGTGGACACTACCTTGAGTTTAAAAAGCCCCTCCCATTACAGGGTGGAGGTGGATAGACACATCCGGAAAAACTAGCAAAAAACCGCGGTAGGGGCGCCGGTGATCTAACACAATATGTTAAAGTCTGTTTAGTTAACGCGTGTGCAGTTCGGCCGCTTCTTTTGACGAACACTTATAATAGTTTTACAACACCGGCCCTCCTTTTCTCAGTCCTTTCTGCAAGGTTGTCACCTTTCTCGATACGTCATGAGTATCGTACGAGGTTTCGTCTAAATAAATTATCTCATGTCCATTACTGCGAACATAACATCGCCAAGCTACAATTCTAATGGGATGTTCCGAAACGACACCGAACGAATATATAGAAGTACTTGCTCATCTTCTATGTGACACATATAGAGTTTTACCGCCAAAATAGCAGCATAAAAAGCTCTACAGAATGAGTGTGGATTAGGCAGTGTCAGGAACAACAACGCGTGCCTCACACTATTGAAGTATAGATGTATTATTTTATCTTAGCAGGAATCCTGCGCGGTAGGGATGAGTAGCAACTGTGGTGGGGATAGTGCACCTATCGCCACAATGCGTCCCACGCGTAAGATTACGAGAGGGGAGGGCGGTGCATAAGGTGTCTAAAAACAAATTTCATTCTCGAAGCCAGTTTTGCAGCTCTTATAAACTATGTTGTGATTCTTACTATGGTAGTAATCTCCACGCTTTTGTTGGATCTTAAATAGTACATAGGCATTTGGAACAAAACCCTGTTCTCCTCCAGCAGGCATGATAAACAACTGTCGGCCTTTCAATATCGCTGCAGAGTCCCTGTAACGTATTTCACTCCAGGCATATGGTCCAGTATGTGCTGTATTTATATAAGTTTCATCCATATAAACTATATAAACTTCACTTCGATATCTCTGAATATCTCGTAAATACTTAAGCCTTTTTGCACGTATGATGCGATGTTCCATTAAAATTTGTCTGTCACGCTTAGTGTTGTGTTTTTTTTTCTTCAAATAATTCTAGCTTCAAAAGAACTCTTCTTATTGTTCAGACATTGCCTTGGAAGTCAGTAGAATTTTTAGCTTCATAAGCACTTTCTTCAAAGTTGGCCTTTGTTTTTCTGTGTTTTAAAAATTATTCATAGTTCGCCTAACTACTTCTGAATTAAAACATCCAAATTAGATTTTGTGCATGTTCTTAATCTTTGTTTACTTGGCATAGAGAAGGACGTTGTTGTACTAGCACCAATGGCTTTTCTTTCCTTAATAATTCTCCTAAACTGCTTTCAGACACAACTGTTGCCTCAGATACCCTTCTCCAGATTTTTATAGCTGACCCAGACCATCGTTCCTTTTTTATAAATCTATGGATATTGGTTATTACTTCCCGTGTTTTTAAATGTAGCACTTTATTTCCTAATGTGCTGCTAGGAGGCGTCATTTATAAATGCCCGCTTGGAACCAGGAGACAAGCACATTTGAAACAAGCTGTAGTGTTACCGAGTAGCTTTGCACGTGTTTACTTACTCGCAACTGACCTGCCCTGCCCTTCAGTTGCAACCGTTCTGAGGTGGACTCGTCCAGATACCACTGTGCATCGCTCTGCACTTTTCAAGATAAAAAAATACATCTGTACGCAGATAGATGACACACCGTGCCGCCTGCTGTAGCTGTTTGCAAACATACCGACATACTCCACGGTAGCTTGCTACTATTAAGAATTCCTTTGGCTTATGAAACTGCGATAAAGAAACTATTTCCTTAGTTATTTGTTTATGGGTGTTTAACAAGTTCCAACATTCCGTTATAACAATCGATGATGACATATGCAACTTAAATCTTTTAGAGGTAAGTTAATGTTAGTGAGGTTGAGGATGGAAGAACTAAATGATAAACAGAACAGAGAACAATATCAAATAACTGTAGGTAAATTTAACCAAAACTAAACGCCTTATGCAATGACACAAGCATTTTATTTCACTGTGTTTAATAATACTGAATAAAGCATTTGTAACTTCAAAGGAAGCTGTTGATTTTACACTTACTGGTTGAAAGTATTGTACAATTAAGATCATAGCAAAATGAACAATCTTGGAGCTGTCCGAGTCATTATCGACTTTTTCACAAGTAACTACCCTTTGCCTTATTACCTGAAATCGAGGCTAGGGTCACTGTTAAAGAGCAAGGAGCAATGCTTTTGTTTTCGTGACCGGTGCGTCCCAATAACAACTTTTGAGGTTCGCACACCAGTGGAACCTGCACTGCCTAATCACAAAATAATGTAATATTTAATGCTGCATAAAATTCTACCTAAGAGTTTAAGTTAATTGGTGGAAATTAATCATTTCTTCACACTAGCCGCACACAGGCTAAGGTTTTGTATGGATAGAGTCAACATCAAAAATTCAATACCATGGCCGGGATTTGAACCACGGATCTCCTGGTTTCCGTCCAGTCGCTGTAACCCATTTGAGATTCGAATAATCACAACAAGTGAGATGGCACAAAAGCTCTCAGGAAGTCTCAAATTCGAATCTCGAGGCCCGACCGACATTTCTTAGTACCTGAAGATCCTGACTTGAATGAGAGTGACACAATGCTAACCAGAGTTGCACTGGAGATTCGATCCTAAGTTATTAATATTAAGGTATTCTTATCTTGAGCCACGACTATTGTACCTACACTCTGACACAGATCTTCCACAGCGCAACTACTCGGGTGTTTGTTTTATATTTATTATTCCTAGGGGCAAACGTTAAAAGAGTGGATTTTTTCATGTTGACTCTATCTATCATAAACCTTAGCCTATGTGCGGCTAGTGTGAAGAAATGATTAATTTCCACCAATTAAACTAAATAATAAGAGTTTAATGGTGAAGCCTGGGACTCAAGTACCTACGATAGTAAGTCGCCACAAACGGTGTATCTCGGATGCCAGAACCCTAGTGGCTTACCGGGGAAATATACGAGTAAAAGGAAGAATTTTATGTGCAACTGATTTTGCATACATGGACATGGACATATTAGTTAAACATGGCCATCTGTAATTCAACTTAAGTTAATAACCAAGCAGGCCATATAGATGATGCAACAAATGCTTTGGTTTATTGAAATCCCAAATTGGACGTAGGGCCAATCAGAATTAAGTATTACCATAACTTAGCAACCAAAACAAAAAAGAATCAATTGTTTTATTCTTAAATTTTTTCTTCTGGCTTGAACTCTCGAAGAGGGTAGACATGTTTTCGGTAAAAGACTACTTGAAACTACGGGAAGTTATTGGAGTTCATCATTTATGAACGTTTAATAAACGTTTAAAATATACATCGAATACGTGACGCTACGATAAATAATTTAAGTAAAAAACCGTTGCATCATTTATGAATGAAAGGAGAAAATTAATATATAGTAACGGGCTATATACATCAGTGTAAAAAGTCGCATGTAAAGAAGAAAATGATGTCGAGAAATATAATTCCAAGTAAAGTGAAATTTTATTGATTATTTTATTCCATATTTGCCTAAAAGTGAAATCCCTTTTGTATCGATACCACGCCTGAGAAGTTTCACATCTCATCGCTCGTCGCAGCTGCCAGAGAGGATTTATAGAAATCTTCGAGAACATCATCTTCACGGCTTTTAGACGAAAGGTTCATCGCTTCTACATCAAGGTAAGGTTTGGCTTCAACACGCGTCGCCACACCGAGGGAGCGCGAAACTTTTACGTGTGTGGGGTGTAGACCTCACGACGGGGCGAATCCAACTTCAGATATGTCACCGCATCGTGTGATATAAATACAACCCACAAGGAGGGGAATAACTCCAAATGTCAGGACGGCACGTTGGCCATGGTAGCTCAATGGGTTAGAGCGAATGAACAGAAACCAGGAGATCCGTGGTTCAAATCCCGGCTATGGCATTGAATTTTTCATGTTGACTCTATCCATTCTACCTAACATATTTTCGAAGCAGCGACACCGAAATTCGGACTATAAGTATAACGAGTTCCTCAGGGCTTAAAGAAACTATGATTCGATCTATTTGTTGGTCGATTGTGAGGTCATGTTTGAGGTAATTATTTTCTGTTAACTTAGAAAATCAAAACAGTATTAAAATACACTAGTTTCGTGTGGTTTGCGCTCTGTCGCATGCAGGAAGGGAGAGGTGGGAGTCACGTGATGCTTGGTTGGCGAGAAGGGGATAAAGCTCTCCACGCGCATGCGCACACCGACCGCAGTTTCTTTGCGGTCTACTTGTTAAGTTATGAACTACGAAAAGGTTATAAACAACCTGTATTTTCTTGCAGCCCGTGAAGGGGGGACCATGATCTTAATAAAGGCACTATGATATGTGCAATTTACTAGAGGTCACTAGTAGTGTTATACATTTTGTTGTGCAGCCCGTGAAGGGGGATCATGATCTTAATAAAGGACATACTTAGGCACTATGATATGTGCAATTTACTAGAGGTCACTAGTAGTGCTATACATTTTGTTGTGCAGCCCGTGAAGGGGGATCATGATCTTAATAAAGGACATACTTAGGCACTATGATATGTGCAATTTACTAGAGGTCACTAGTAGTGCTATACATTTTGTTGTGCAGCCCGTGAAGGGGGATCATGATCTTAATAAAGGACATACTTAGGCACTATGATATGTGCAATTTACTAGAGGTCACTAGTAGTGCTATACATTTTGTTGTGCAGCCCGTGAAGGGGGGATCATGATCTTAATAAAGGACATACTTAGGCACTATGATATGTGCAATTTACTAGAGGTCACTAGTAGTGCTATACATTTTGTTGTGCAGCCCGTGAAGGGGGGACCATGATCTTAATAAAGGACATACTCAGGCACTATGATATGTGCAATTTACTAGAGGTCACTAGTAGTGCTATACATTTTGTTGTGCAGCCCGTGAAGGGGGGATCATGATCTTAATAAAGGACATACTCAGGCACTATGATATGTGCAATTTACTAGAGGTCACTAGTAGTGCTATACATTTTGTTGTGCAGCCCGTGAAGGGGGGACCATGATCTTAATAAAGGACATACTCAGGCACTATGATATGTGCAATTTACTAGAGGTCACTAGTAGTGCTATACATTTTGTTGTGCAGCCCGTGAAGGGGGGATCATGATCTTAATAAAGGACATACTCAGGCACTATGATATGTGCAATTTACTAGAGGTCACTAGTAGTGCTATACATTTTGTTGTGCAGCCCGTGAAGGGGGATCATGATCTTAATAAAGGACATACTTAGGCACTATGATATGTGCAATTTACTAGAGGTCACTAGTAGTGCTATACATTTTGTTGTGCAGCCCGTGAAGGGGGGACCATGATCTTAATAAAGGACATACTCAGGCACTATGATATGTGCAATTTACTAGAGGTCACTAGTAGTGCTATACATTTTGTTGTGCAGCCCGTGAAGGGGGACCATGATCTTAATAAAGGACATACTCAGGCACTATGATATGTGCAATTTACTAGAGGTCACTAGTAGTGCTATACATTTTGTTGTGCAGCCCGTGAAGGGGGGACCATGATCTTAATAAAGGACATACTCAGGCACTATGATATGTGCAATTTACTAGAGGTCACTAGCAGTGCTATACATTTTGTTGTGCAGCCCGTGAAGGGGGATCATGATCTTAATAAAGGACATACTCAGGCACTATGATATGTGCAATTTACTAGAGGTCACTAGTAGTGCTATACATTTTGTTGTGCAGCCCGTGAAGGGGGGACCATGATCTTAATAAAGGACATACTCAGGCACTATGATATGTGCAATTTACTAGAGGTCACTAGTAGTGCTATACATTTTGTTGTGCAGCCCGTGAAGGGGGGACCATGATCTTAATAAAGGACATACTTAGGCACTATGATATGTGCAATTTACTAGAGGTCACTAGTAGTGCTATACATTTTGTTGTGCAGCCCGTGAAGGGGGGACCATGATCTTAATAAAGGACATACTTAGGCACTATGATATGTGCAATTTACTAGAGGTCACTAGTAGTGCTATACATTTTGTTGTGCAGCCCGTGAAGGGGGATCATGATCTTAATAAAGGACATACTTAGGCACTATGATATGTGCAATTTACTAGAGGTCACTAGTAGTGCTATACATTTTGTTGTGCAGCCCGTGAAGGGGGGATCATGATCTTAATAAAGGACATACTCAGGCACTATGATATGTGCAATTTACTAGAGGTCACTAGTAGTGCTATACATTTTGTTGTGCAGCCCGTGAAGGGGGACCATGATCTTAATAAAGGACATACTTAGGCACTATGATATGTGCAATTTACTAGAGGTCACTAGTAGTGCTATACATTTTGTTGTGCAGCCCGTGAAGGGGGATCATGATCTTAATAAAGGACATACTCAGGCACTATGATATGTGCAATTTACTAGAGGTCACTAGTAGTGCTATACATTTTGTTGTGCAGTCCGTGAAGGGGGGACCATGATCTTAATAAAGGACATACTCAGGCACTATGATATGTGCAATTTACTAGAGGTCACTAGTAGTGCTATACATTTTGTTGTGCAGCCCGTGAAGGGGGGATCATGATCTTAATAAAGGACATACTTAGGCACTATGACATGTGCAATTTACTAGAGGTCACTAGTAGTGCTATACATTTTGTTGTGCAGCCCGTGAAGGGGGGACCATGATCTTAATAAAGGACATACTTAGGCACTATGATATGTGCAATTTACTAGAGGTCACTAGTAGTGCTATACATTTTGTTGTGCAGCCCGTGAAGGGGGCACCATGATCTTAATAAAGGACATACTCAGGCACTATGATATGTGCAATTTACTAGAGGTCACTAGTAGTGCTATACATTTTGTTGTGCAGCCCGTGAAGGGGGATCATGATCTTAATAAAGGACATGCTCAGGCACTATGATATGTGCAATTTACTAGAGGTCACTAGTAGTGCTATACATTTTGTTGTGCAGCCCGTGAAGGGGGGACCATGATCTTAATAAAGGACATACTTAGGCACTATGATATGTGCAATTTACTAGAGGTCACTAGTAGTGCTATACATTTTGTTGTGCAGCCCGTGAAGGGGGCACCATGATCTCAATAAAGGACATACTCAGGCACTATGATATGTGCAATTTACTAGATGTCACTAGTAGTGCTATACATTTTGTTGTGCAGCCCGTGAAGGGGGGACCATGATCTTAATAAAGGACATACTCAGGCACTATGATATGTGCAATTTACTAGAGGTCACTAGTAGTGCTATACATTTTGTTGTGCAGCCCGTGAAGGGGGGACCATGATCTTAATAAAGGACATACTCAGGCACTATGATATGTGCCATTTACTAGAGGTCACTAGTAGTGCTATACATTTTGTTGTGCAGCCCGTGAAGGGGGATCATGATCTTAATAAAGGACATACTCAGGCACTATGATATGTGCAATTTACTAGAGGTCACTAGTAGTGCTATACATTTTGTTGTGCAGCCCGTGAAGGGGGGGCCATGATCTTAATAAAGGACATACTTAGGCACTATGATATGTGCAATTTACTAGAGGTCACTAGTAGTGCTATACATTTTGTTGTGCAGCCCGTGAAGGGGGGACCATGATCTTAATAAAGGACATACTCAGGCACTATGATATGTGCAATTTACTAGAGGTCACTAGTAGTGCTATACATTTTGTTGTGCAGCCCGTGAAGGGGGGATCAGGATCTTAATAAAGGACATACTCAGGCACTATGATATGTGCAATTTACTAGAGGTCACTAGTAGTGCTATACATTTTGTTGTGCAGCCCGTGAAGGGGGATCATGATCTTAATAAAGGACATACTTAGGCACTATGATATGTGCAATTTACTAGAGGTCACCAGTAGTGCTATACATTTTGTTGTGCAGCCCGTGAAGGGGGGACCATGATCTTAATAAAGGACATACTTAGGCACTATGATATGTGCAATTTACTAGAGGTCACTAGTAGTGCTATACATTTTGTTGTGCAGCCCAGTAAAGGGGGGCCATGATCTTGGTGAAGCACAGACATACAGATAAGCTCTCTAGCATTGTAAAACATAATCGTAAGTAATCGTAAGTTACCATGGTTTGTCATGTTCATGATGCAAACCTGTAAAACACTTCCACTCTCGTGAACTATGGAGCTACTTACCGCGTGCAATTCTCTGCTTGATGAAGTCATTCTCCTGAGGCGTCTCCAAGGACACGGCGTCCATACAGTGACGACGGCAGATGTTCCTAGCGTCCAACCAATCAACCTCCAGATTTCTCGTGGGACCATGTTCCCAACTGAAGAAGTAGGCGTGTTGAACACCGCGCGCATCTCTGTATGACGCGTGTCGCACTCCTGTAATACAAGATACACGTGACAATAAACACAAACTGCGACAATATACTTCTTTCTGCAAGTACAAGGGCTGTTCAATAAACAATGATCATTATCTTTTTACGGTCATAACTTTTCGCACTAAAATACAATCTTATTATATTCTGTTAGCTTAATGTTAAACAAACACGCCGTAGTAGTTTCATTGTTGGTACTCCTGGTTCCCGCCTGTGAGAACCAGGCAAGTTCAGACACGTTCAGTATCGCCTACCACTGCAATGGAGGTAACATGCGAGGAACAATGTGCGGCTTTGAAATTCTGCTTTCACCTCAACAAATATACAGTTGAGACCCATACAATGCTACAGGAGGCCTATGGAGAGTTTGTTCTTCCCTACAGCACAGCTCGAAGGTGGTTTAAAATGTTTAAAGTAGGGAGACAATCAATTTCAAAGGAAGGTGGACCGGTGCTCCAGTTACTGCTCTTACGGAAGAAAACATCAACACTGCTGCTGCCATTGTGAGAGGGAATCGACGAATTACCTTAAGATCACTTTCTGAAATACTGAACACTTCATTGAGTGCCACCCACACGTTGGTGAGAGAACCATTACACATGAAACCTGTTTATGCGCGATGGGTTCCAAGACTGTTGGTTCCCGAACAAAAGGACATTCGCATGCAGGTCTGCGTGCAGTTAAAGTTGATGTTAGAGGAAGATCCGGAGTTTCTTTCAAACGTAATCACTGCTGATGGAACTTGGCTACATTATTTTGATCCTGAGAGCAAAAAGCAAAGCTCAGTGGGAAAATCGCCTTCATCACCAAGCCCCCCCCCCCAAAAAAGCTAAAGTGGTTGCTTCTGCTGGGAAAGTTATGGTCATCTCATTCTTTGACATTCATGGAATGGTTTATCAGCATGTTGCACCTGCACACACATCAGCAACTGGACAATACTACAGGGATGTCCTTAAAACATTGCAAGTCCATATCAGGCGCAAAAGACCACATATCCGTGAAGCAGGCTGGATGCAGCACCACGATAATGCGCGGTCGCATATTGCCAAAGTTTTTGCTGAATATCTTGTAAAGATCAATGTAAAGTGCAACCCTCACCCTCCCTATAGTCCGGATTTAGCCCCATGTGACTCTTTTCTATTCACTAACTTGAAGAAACTCCTTTGTGGGAGGCATTATCCATCATCAGAAGCAGTGGTGAAGGCTGCGGATGCGATTTTGAAGGATCTCTCATAAATTGGTGTTCAGCATGTCTTTGAAGACTGGCAGAAATGCTGGGACAAGTGCATCGCATTCAGGGGAGACTATTTTGAGAAGGGCCATCAAAATTATTAGGATGAGTAGAGGTATGTTGTAAAAAAAATGTGTTCATTCTTTATTGAACAGCTTTGGTATTATATCAGGATTTTATATAATATGAATGCTAAGAAAGTAAGAAATAATTTAAAATAAAACCTTCCTGCATTTTAAAGTAAAATAGAGGCTTATAAGGAACGCTTCTTAAAGAAGTATTGGTAAATAACACGAGATGCATGCATTAGCTTCCAAAATAGAAACAAATGACTTACTATTAGAGCAACTCCTGGGGTCTGGAAGGGCTAACCTCCTCTGGGCCATCACAATGGTGGCCCCCAACACAAGGAGGGTCAACTGTCGCAACATTTTTCTGAAACAAAAAACAAAATTTGTAAATACAGAATGCAGTGCAGTTTAGAAATTACAACAATTGTATTAGCATATTTCATAAGTAATTATGGGGTGATGTTTTAAAATCCTAAGTGATCTGTAATTTGTACTTGTACCTAACGCCTAAGTAGCCAGTTTTGTTTATATTCGTCAAATAGTGACAGTTTGTACATAAGGAGTTAAAATATGAACATGGATAGCTTTTTTGAACTTCTATGGTATCCTCTAATTTTCACCATGTCCTCTAGCCTGATTGTTGGTTGACAAAGCACTGAAGTTTATTCGTAGGGAGTTGAAGATAAAGTAAGGTTAGCTTTTAAAACTTTCACGTAGATAAATCATAATTAAAAATAAGAATTAGTTGTTTTTGGAAGTTGTAAAGTAATCTATAATTTTTGTCAGTTGCTGTTCCATAATTGTACAATACATATTTTAATCATACGATGTAAACAATGAACATTTCTAATTAAGGGTTGAGAATATGGTTGAGGAATTTTTTAAAACTGTAAGGTTTCTTATAATTTTTATTGGGTTTCACAGTATAAGCGTATAAGCTGACATTTAAGTTTAGAGTCTTCTAGGAATACGACACGATGATTTTCCTAAAAGCTCTTCCATTCCACTATCTTTTGTATTAAAAAATGAAATCGTCATGTTTTACTCTCTCAAAATTGGGTCTAAAGATTTTCATTTAAATACTATACATTTACGACGGTGGTCTGAAAAATTTCCGATCTCAACATAAAGATAGCAGCACTCGTATATAAAAAAGCTAGTGAATTTCATTGTTCATCTGTTGACAGTTACTCACCAAAGTTTCAGCCATTTTGGACGCTCAGTTGTTATGTAACAGTCGTTTGAGTAAGTGTGAGTGTTGTTGTGAAAACGGACAAAATCGAATATCGACTGCCATTAAATATTTGTTTTTGAAAGGCAATACGCCTACGCAAATCAAAGATGAGTTGGATTCTGTGTATGGGGACTCTGCACCATCTGAACTTTTGGGCAGCAGAATTTAAACGTGGCCGTAAGAGTTTGGGAGACGATGAACGTTCCGGACGTCCAAAAACTGCAACTACCGACGTAAACATCGCCAAAGTTCACCAAATGGTGCTAGACGACTGTGGAATTAAAGTGAGAGACATAGCAGAAGTTATGAACATGTCAAAAGAACGTGTTTGTCACATATTAAATCAACATTTAGACATGAGAAAGCTGTCCGCGCATTGGGTGCCGCGTTTGCTCACGTTGGACCAAAAACGTGTTCGAATGAACATTTCCAACGCTCTGTTGGCGCAGTTTAGGTGAAATAAATCCGATTTTGGCGCCGATTAATTACTGTAGGTGAAACTTGGATACGCCATTATACGCCCGAAACAAAAATACAGTCCAAACAGTGAACTACAAAGGTGGAATGGGCTCCAGAAAAAGTAAAAACTGTTTTTTTTTTCGGGTGGGAAAGTGATGACGACTGTTTTTTTGGGAGGGGGGGATAGTCATGGAGTTATTTTAATCGATTATCTTCAAAAAGGAAAAACCGTTACAGGAGCATACTATGCATTATTACTTGACAAGCTGAAGGCAGAACTTGCGGAAAAACGGCCACATTGGCAGAAAAAGAAAATCTTCTATCACCAAGACAACGCACCGTCTCACATCTCAGTGGTTGCAATGGCGAAAATCCACGAATTACGATTTGAACTGCCTGACTCACCAGATCTAGGTCCAAGCGACTTCTTTTTGTTCCCTCATCTGAAAATTGCACTCGGAGGACAGAGATTTTCATCAAATGAAGAGGCAATCACCTTTGTGAACAATTATTTTGGAGAGAAAAACGCCGAGTACTATTTGGACGGGTTACAGAGATGAGAGCATCGCTGGGAGAAGTGTGTAAAGTTACAAGGAGACTTTGTTGAAAAACGCCGAGTACTATTTGGACGTGTTACAGAGATGGGAGCATCGCTGGGAGAAGTGTGTAGAGTTACAAGGAGACTATGTTGAAAAACGCCGAGTTCTATTTGGACGTGTTACAGAGATGGGAGCATCGCTGGGAGAAGTGTGTAGAGTTACAAGGAGACTATGTTGAAAAACGCCAAGTACTATCTGGACGGATTACAGAGATGGGAGCATCGCTGGGAGAAGTGTATAGAGTTACAAGGAGACTATGTTGGAAAACGCCAAGTACTATCTGGACGGATTACAGAGATGGGAGCATCGCTGGGAGAAGTGTGTAGAGTTACAAGGAGACTATGTTGAAAAACGCCGAGTTCTATTTGGACGTGTTACAGAGATGGGAGCATCGCTGGGAGAAGTGTATAGAGTTACAAGGAGACTATGTTGAAAAACGCCGAGTACTATTTGGACGTGTTACAGAGATGGAAGCATCGCTGGGAGAAGTGTATAGAGTTACAAGGAGACTATGTTGAAAAACGCCAAGTACTATCTGGACGGATTACAGAGATGGGAGCATCGCTGGGAGAAGTGTATAGAGTTACAAGGAGACTATGTTGAAAAACGACAAGTACTATCTGGACGGATTACAGAGATGGAAGCATCGCTGGGAGAAGTGTATAGAGTTACAAGGAGACTATGTTGGAAAACGCCAAGTACTATCTGGACGGATTACAGAGATGGGAGCATCGCTGGGAGAAGTGTATAGAGTTACAAGGAGACTATGTTGAAAAACGCCAAGTACTATCTGGACGGATTACAGAGATGGGAGCATCGCTGGGAGAAGTGTATAGAGTTACAAGGAGACTATGTTGGAAAACGCCAAGTACTATCTGGACGGATTACAGAGATGGGAGCATCGCTGGGAGAAGTGTGTAGAGTTACAAGGAGACTATGTTGGAAAAAAATTCTGAAAAATATCTTATATCTTTATTAGGTTGGAAACTTTTCAGACCATCTATGTAAGATATTTGCTTGACATATGACATGACATAATCTTAAATTTTCTCAGAATAATCTAAGAACTCGTCTTAATTGCGAATGAATCTTTTATCATTTGTAAAATGTAAGGGATTAATAGTATATGATACGTTATAGACCTTGTGTGTCTTAAACAACATACCTTTTTAATTGAAAAGGAATTATAACTATCGAGATTACTCTATATACTCATACACATACTTGTGACAAAAACAAAAAACATTTGAAAGCGTTTCTCTTCAGAGATTACGGTTGATACCTTTCTCACTGTTACCTCTGTGACACGCAACAAACATATTAACAAGATAACAATCTTGTGATTACCTGCTTGAAACGACGTTACCTAACATCAACTGGCGTTTGGGTTTGAGTGTTGTAAATGGTTTTGTCAGCTCTGTTTTATTTGTGTTCTCATTTACGAGTAGATAACAAAACAAGAACAACTGATTCCATTGTTCTAAAATTACTCAGCAGTTACAAAACAATTTTCAGCTGTGATTTATTCATCTTTCATGCCACATTCCGCTTTATATACTTAAGGAACTTGTGGAAATTGTCGAATATACTAATACAGATATTATTGCATCGCCTGTAGTATATTCGTAATTAGACAGCTGACAAATGTTCACTGGAACCAGCGAATAATATCCTATGTTAGACGTAATGTTAACCTCACACGTTACTAGATAACTCAGTTGGAACGAGCACAGAGCTACACAGAGTCATGATTCTCTTCAGACAGGACTATTTGCGAAGTATTTTTCCAGTAATTTAGAACTCTTAGCATGTAATTACCAGTTTAAAAAAATCAGATGCACGTTCATTGTTGTTTGCATGTATGTAATTAAAATGTATCCTTTTCTCTCAATCCGTGAATATGTAATACTTCCACCTTGTATATATCGTAGAAACTAGAGCTCATAAATTTTTTTCTGAACCCAAAATTAGTAGGAATTGCCTCATGAAGTGCTCGAAACATTCAAAATTATTTTCTGTTGCCCAGTGTTATGAAATGTTATCATTTTCGAACTATACACATATCTCCTTAATGTAATTGAAGAGGTTAAGTACATTTGAGGAAATTACTGAATCCTAACCAGGTTGTACAGACGTGTTATCTGTCGTGAGTGAAAGTATGAGGGTAACTGGTGACATTTTCATAACCTCATTTCATTTTCACAATAACAACGGTTTCTGCAATAAACTTTAGGTGTACACTGCTTATTATCTACTGACTTGTTTAATTTCTTATAGCTGTATGTAATACGTGCCCTGTCTTACATGGCCTGCTGTAACAAAAGTCGTCCAGTCATCTGTTCCATACAAGATGGATATTTACCGCAACAAATTAATGGTGCAACGATTACAATGTTCGGCGGTCTACAGTAACCGCTCTAAAACTTAATAACGATAATTCATCTGTAGAACTATTAGTGTTTGTGCTAGAATCCTGTTCTAGATGAACCAGACAGTAAGTGGGACGATTGCAAGGCTTGCTCGTCATCTGCGAGAGGGAGAAAGAAAGCGATAAACCCAGGACACGTCACGAAATGGGTAAAGTGGGCGAGAAAGCGTCTCTCTGCTTCACATTTATCATCGCAATGGGTGTATCATGGTTTCAGTATCTGATGTTTGGGTTTGTGTCTCGTATTCTGTCGCTTTCTTAACGTTGGGGCATTTTAACATGCTCTTCATAAGTACGAGGACCCGCCTTGGTAGCGTGGTGGTAGCGAATCTGCCTCACATTCAAGAGGTCCCCAGTTCGAATCTCAGTCTGCGTCAGTTACGTGGATAAGGTTTTTTCCGGGGATTTCCCTTATCCTGAAAGACGAATGTCGGTTAACTCTAAGCTCTATGGACCCTGTACTCATTTGAACACCATTTCATTCATTCCATTCATCGTTCGATATGACTTAACGTTGGAGACGTAAAATTACAAAAAAAAGTAAATAAAAATGAATAAATAAAAAAGAAGAAGTATGAGATGAGTTCAAGCTATAACACCTTCTATTTATTTTTTCGGGACCGGGATCAGATACAAACTTGTTTTTGTTTTAAATACACGTGGACTCTGTGAGTTAGGACTGCCTTTGATACTTATAATGGCGACGTTTTCATTGCAAGAACACCGTGTAACCATTCGTTTTCTCCATTTTCGTGGTGTGAAACCTATTTAAATTCATCGCCAGTTGAGTGATGCATGTGGTGATGGTACCTTTTCATTTCTCCTATTTCTTTACGACTCGACATCTTAATAATTTGGTAGAGTCCCATAAACAAATTTTACCACGCAATACAGATGAGTTGCAATAATTTAAATTTACGATTATGGGTAAAATATAATTGAACATATTAATTTTAACTACAATTCATGCTTTTATAATAATAAACAACATAAAAATTTATATAACATTCAAATGCCTACAAAGATAAATAATAACATTTGTTAAAATTGGTGTTAAAAACTCATGCAAAAAGATATGTAACAAAAAATAAAATTAATTAAAAAGTATTTAATAAAAATATTTACAAATATATTAAAGCGTATTAAAACTTAAGCTAAGAAATGAGAAAGTCACCTGTTACCCACCCCATAAAATTCTTGGTATTTAAAGTATTTTGTTAAAGTATTCAGTTGTAAATATAATTTCTTTTTTTTCTTATTATATCATATAATCTTTTAACCTTAAGTGTCTTTGAATATTATAACTATGATCAGCAGTATTTGGGTCTTCCTATAGTGAATGCTCTGGGGTACCAATTTCATCGCATGCACATCTGTCAGTTTGAATTTGGCCAAATCTAAATAAGTATTCTAAATAGGGACCATGTCCCGCTACGTAGTGTATTAAGCCCTGGGACGAATGTTTCACGAATATCTGGAAAGATAGAATAAGTCCTCATACCAGTTAAACTTACGTCCCAGGTATCTTGCCAAATTGCTAATATTTTATCGTTTATATCTAATTCACCTTCTCTATTACAACCTAAAATACTGGAAGCTTTGACAAGGTTTTCCCGACGTAGCCAGCAACGTGCAGCTCTTTTCCTAATTTCTAAGTCTAAAGGTAAAATTCCTAGTGCATCTGTAGGGGTAGTGGAAAATGCATGTGGTGATGGTACCATGAATGTGTCTAATGTGCGTTCCTGGGTGAGATAGTTCAATGAGGGCAGAACATCGTGTGACAACAAACCAAGACAGTCACGGCCTTGCACCAGCCGGTCTGACGACATGATCCAGCGAGTGGAGAACGTTGTTTTGGAGGATCGTCGATTAAGCGTTGCAGACATTGCCTCCAAAATTGGCATTTCCGTGGAATCTGTGCACACAATCCTGCATGAAGATCTGAAAATGCGAAAGGTGTTCTGCCTTCATTAAACTGTCGCACCCAGGAAGGCACATTAGACACATCCATGGTACCATCACCATATTCCTCACTCAACTGGCGATGAATTTCAACAGGTGTCACAGCACAAAAATGGAGAAAACGAATGATTACACGCTGTTCTTGCAATGAAAACGTTGCCATTTTAAGTATCAAAAACAGTCCTTACTCTAGTCCTTACCACTAGAGTTCTATGCACTGTAGAGTGCTGCCATCTCTGTCAAACATTCAAAAAGAGTCCACGTGTATTTAAAAAAATAATGGAAGCTTCTGTCTGGTCCCAGTTCTGTAAAAAACTATATGTCATAACTTGAACGCACTTCGTATAAACTACCCTTAAATTCCCGTGGAGCGAGGAGTGTTAAGCTACCCAGTCGAACATTTGAAAGTAGCGTCTCGTTTCCTAATGCACTAATTCGTAACAGTTTAAATAGCTGGCTCTAGATCAGTGTTTCTCAAAGTGTGGTCCGCGGGCCCCGGAGGTCCACGAGGTGGTCCATTAAGTCAAGTTATAATGTTGAATTAAAACAATAGAAAGCGTAGAATTGTATTTACTGAGTCACTTATCTGCTCTGTGCTACATTCATTTTACTTAACATAAAAACGTAACAACAAAAATGTCTTAAGTAATTATTTAAATTCCAATTATAAAATTCTACAAAAAATCGACTGTTTCGTATAAATTGAGTTGCCAAACTATGTGGGTCCGCGAACAAGTTGTTAGTTGATAAGGGGTGTCCTTGAGGCAGAAGAGTTTGAGAAACACTGCTCTAGGTGATACTAGATAAGGGAATTTGAAGCGTTTTAGTCTCAAATGGCGCTTTTGAGAAATATTTTTCTGTTCATCAAACTTCAAACGTGATAACCAAAGATAAAAATGCAGTTATCTCAGAAGAAGTTGTTACTTTCTGTGCCACGTGCAGAGATGACGAAAATTCGATATGACTGGAATTCAGCGTGAGGCATCTTGGATCCGTTAGTACAGGGTGTCCCACCTAGGATTAGGATATTACTATGGAAGGATTCGGTACGTAGGCCACCATGCTGGGCCCATTGTTCCTATGCCCCAAGTGGGGCGCCTCCGGGAGGAAGGATGAGGTGAATGAGACAGAGGGCGCCGACCCAAGGTGCCACGACAGTACAGAGGGCAAGTTCCCTACAGTTTAATTGGATAGAGAATTCCCCCGACAGACCAGGACAAAGGGCATGTTGTCAGGAGGTCTACCCGAAAGTAATCCCGGGAGCGATGGAAAACTCCGGGAGTCTAAAACGCTCCCTCCCCATCGACAACAACGTCATGACGGGGGGAAGTGGATACGCCACTTACGCACGTCAACCCCGCAGGGAAGACTACCGAACAACCTCGGTGGGGCCACCTGGTGATCTACAACACTTTCTATTAGCTCTGCAGACTAGAGGCAACCCTCTACCTCCTCCGGGCGGCCGTAGCCTGGCCGGAGGTACCCAATCTCCCGCGGGTGTCGGAAACCACTGCCCTCTCGAGTCCAATCCAATCCGAACAACTCCCATTCAGGGAGGGACTCGAATGTTCGGCCCGAGGTTCCTCTAGTAATGTCAGAGGTACCACGAGTGCTAAGGGTCCGCAGCGCTCGTACCACAGCAGCTGAAGGGGACGGATCCCGTCCACTACGGGGCAGGACAAGGCTAATATATATATATAAATATATTATATATATATTATATATAAACTTGAGGGTATCTACCAGGGCATTGCCTCACGGAGTGAAGATTGACCCTCCTCTAACGACCAGGGAGTTACCTAGCTGTCCCAAAAGGGCGACCGGCATCTCCGTGGGGCTTTCCATAGGGCAAGACCTAGAGACTAACAAGCCTGTGGATTCAAGACGGGATGGAAGTGGATACGCCACTTACGCGCGCCAACACCAAAATGGGAAGACTACCGAATAACCTCGGTAGGGCCGCCTGGTGATCTGGCACACTTTCTACTAGTACCCGGGACTATATGGCTTCCCTCAAACCCGTCCGGAGACGTACCCGATCTCCCACGGGTATCTGGAACCACTTCCCCCTCGATTCCAACCCAATCCGAACAACTCCCTATCAGGGAGGGGTTCGAATTTTCGGCCCGAGGTTCCTCTAGTAACGTCAGAGGTACCACGAGTGCTAGGGGTCTGCAGCGTCCACGCCACGGCAGCTGAAGGGGGCGGATCCCCTCCCCTAAGGGCAGGACAACGGTCACGCTCCCCTACTGCGGGACGGCAACGAGCCCAGCAGTCAAGCCCCAAAGGTCCCAGGCTGGCGGTCCCGAAATGGTCCCAGCAGAGACGCGGAGTCCGGCAACCGACCTACCGGAGGAGGAAGTAGTTTTCCTCAGAGCATATCATCCTGCCATGCAACTCCGAGACTCCCGCCGACACTTCTACCCTGAAAGAGACCACCAGATCAGAGATGATATGAAATGATAATGGAAATGAAATTGTGGTACAGGAAATTCGGGGGATGTAATTAACCTACCCAGCATTCACCTAACGACCCAGGAAAACCCGCGAAAAATCCCGTGAGTCAGGTAGGTCGACCACGGGAATCAAACCAAGGCCACATACGAAACCGCCTGATCCATCCCGTTCGGTGTGTCCCACCTAACTCTGCGACCTCAAATATCTCCGAAATGAAACAAAATATGAAAATTCCAATTGGCCAGGAATGTAATTACCTATGTCAGGGAAACTAAGTACCAACAATGAAACTACTGCGGCGTGTTTGTTTCACATTAAGCTAACAGAATATAATAAGATTGAATTTTAGTGCAAAAAATATGAGCGTAAAAATTATTATCATTTTTTATTGAACAACCCTTGTATATATAATTTTAATGAAATTTATTAGAGCCCTTTTTGAGAAAATGAAAAGTTTCGAAAAATCTTACACACAAAGGGTAGTTTGGGTTGGAACTTTAGAATATACTGAACTTAAATACAAAATACTGTATTTAACGAGCTTTTATTTTCCCTTATGCTGTTCAAAACACATTCAGAATACCTCAAAAGATGTATTTTAGGTGAAATTTCTGTTGACTCTTTTGCTGAATTGCAGCACTTCCTGTATTTGCTGTATGTGGCAGAGAAAGCAAACTGAGTCTCGAAGCCTGCGTCATGTTAGAACATAGTAACTCGGGTCCTGCTAAAGGTGCGCCTTATTGCTAGGCAACACACACTGCCGGCTGTCCGCTGTCCCCGTTATTACACTAAGGTCATTGTCACATGGACTTGCCACGATAAATACTTAATGCTGCTTTCTCAACTTTTAAGAAAACTATTAAAATCATATGACTTTCTCTACCCATTATCTTTTATTGGTAGGTATATAAAATATTATTTGGAGAGTTTATTTTGTGTCTACTTCATTTTGATCGTGATACATTTTACAGAAATAGTTCTATTACTCACTTCGTTAAAGATAAAACAGCGTAGTGATAGTCAAATGTTTAAGAACTAGACGCTATATGTTGGTCTTAAAATTTCATATTCTTTTCATAATAGGACGAGAAACAAATAAATAGCGACAGGACTAAAAGAATATTAAACAATTCGAACCATTAATTACGATATTTTGGAAATGGTTTATTCCAAAAAATGTATTTGTGTGTTTAAAGGAATCTATTTGCGTGTAATTTTTTTTAATTTACGTCCTCCAACAATGTCATATCAGAAGATGAATGAAATGGGTGAAATGATGCTCAAACGAAAAAATTGTCCATAGAGCTTAGAGATACCCGACATTTGTCTTTTAGGATAATGGAAAACCCCGTAAAAACCCTATCCAGATAACTTACCCTGAACTAGGATCAAACTCGCGACCTCTTAAACGTGAGACAGACGTTCTACCATCCACGCTACCGTTGCGGGTACTTTATCTCTCTCTCTCTCTCTCTCTCTCTCTCTCTCTCTCTCTCTCTCTCTCTCTCTCTCTCTCTCTGTGTGTGTGTGTGTGTGTGTGTGTGTGTGCGCGCGTGTGTGTTTGTCTAAGCGTCTATCAGTTGTACAATATTATACAAAACTACGTCGGAATAAAATAGATTTCACAGTTTAGTCCCCTAAAAAGCAAAAATACATTTTTGTCATGTAAATATTTTAAATAAATGGATTTTAGTCAAAATTGTATAGTCTCATTTTTGAGGACATAGAAGGTGGTTAAGTTTGGGGATATTTCTTAAAAATCGTTGCGCTTTTTGTTGCAATTTACGTCTTACAACGTTAAGTCATATCGGAAGATGAATGAAATCTGTGGCATGATACTCAAATGAGGCCGGGATCCATGGAGCTTAGAGTTACCTGACATTAGTCTTTCAGGATAATGATAAGGGAAAACCTCGGAAAAATGCTTTATCCAGGTAACTCACTTTTATCGAGATTCGAACTTAACAACAGTTTGGGTAATTAGTTGTTCTTTAACACTGGCCGCGTGTAGGCTTAAGTGTGGAAACGTAGAGTCAGACTGAAAAATTCAATGCCATAGCAGGGATTTGAACCACGGATCTTCTGGTCTCCGTCCAGCTGCTCTAACCATTAAGCTACTATGGCCAACGTGACGATATGACATTAAATTCTCCAACTGACTCGTATTTTTTTCCGGTAAACCACTAGGAGTTCTCATAAACACACGAGACAACTACCTTAATGACGACTTACTATGTTGTAAGTACTTTAAGGTCCGGACTTTATAGTTCGGACCACTATTGGGTACAATTAATGGAAATTAATTGTTCTTTCACACTGGCCGCGTGTAGGCTAAAGTGTGGAAACGTAGAGTCAGACTGAAAAGTTCAATGCCATAGCCGGGATTTGAACCGCAGAACTTCTGGTTACCGTCCAGCTGCTCTAATCCTTGAGCTACTATGGCCAACGTGCCGACATGCCATTAAATTCTGCAACTGACTCGTATTTTTCCCGGTAAACCACTTAGGAGTTCACATAAACACATAGTAGCTCAATGGTTAGAGCAGCTGGACGGAGACCAGAAGATCCGTGGTTCAAATCCCGGCTATGGCATTGAATTTTTCAGTCTGACTCTACGTTTCCACAACAATTTGGGTATTGGACCTAGTTTTTGTTTTTAAGTTATGATATTCAGAGATATATCTATGAACCTTTTTCTGGAATATTTTTATCTTGTCTACTACCTATAGATAGTAGACAAGTAGAGAATAGTCTACTCTAACACTTGATATCGACGTTTCGCTGAAAATATATGCTTCACTTTTTTCTGGAAAAATGACCTTGTGTGTCCTTTAAATTGAGAGAGGTTCGTTTTTTATATTATCAAAAATAGGTCTGAGGATTTCTATTAAAATACCATGAGTTTAAGGTTTTGCATTATAAACAAAGTGTGTGTGTAACTTAGAATTCGTGTAAATGGCCTGTGAAGTACGGAACGTTATGACCGGTAAAATATACAAAATCTTACTATATAGTTATGGAGATCTCGTTATCACAACATTTATGTCAAGTAAGACGTTTTTGGGTTAACCTTTCCCAAAATATTCTTAGTTATTAGCTTCAACTTACAAATACGTAATCTTTTCAACTGATAAGTTGCTATGGACTTCGACAATAGGCTCTGCTTTTAAAAACGTGACAAACAAAAGGTCTAGTAAAAGTTTATCTAAATTAACTAGTAGCAGAACTTCCAAATACGTAATTTTTGGAAGTCATACAATACGGAAGCGAGTTGCGTGGTTTCCAAACATGGAGAACCTGTGTTCACGGCTTGTGATGAATAATGAACGACTGGTAGGTTCGATTCCATCTTGGGTCACTTCCGTTATCGGAACTGGGCCGAACGAACGCCCCGTTGTTTTTTTTTTTCTGTCTTGTAGAATCGCTAGGCAGAGAATGTAGGCCGTTGTGAACTCGCTGGCTAGCACCACGACTTCAACCCGCTTTCTTCTAACGTCAATTTTCTAACCAAACATTTACTTTATGGTACTGTCTTTTTTTTTTTGTTCTGGAAAACACTTCAAGCTCCATTTCCAGGGATTATCCACGCAGAATCCACATTGCTTTCTCTACCATTACATTAGGTAGAGGAAATATTGTATTCTAATCAGTAATTCGAAGTTGAGATATTACAAGAAGTACACATCATAAAAACATTAAAAGACAGTGAAAACGTGTTTTAAGAAGTCCCATTCAGATATCAATTATATTAAAATATTTTCATTTGAATTTTATATATACAGTTAATAAAGAATCCAGTAGCAACATTGAGGGAGAAAGAAGTCAGAAATTTATATTATACAGCGTGATCCATATAAACCTGAACCATTTCAACAGGCCATAATTTCCCTTTGAAAGCTCGTAGAATGTAGAAATTTGTTTTAATGATCTCAGTGGTTCTGGATGAATTGACAATGACAATTGTTGACAGCTGCCATTTTCTTTGATACGACTGTAGACACTGAAGTTTATATGGGTATCTTCAAGACATTTGTGGAGCAGCTGGATGATATCGAATTGAGAGAAGGTTATTTCCAGCAAGATGGAGCAACGTGCCATATATCTAATGACACCATGGAACTTGTAACCAGTTTCTTTGACAATCGAATAATCTCAAGCGGTCTGTGACCCCCATATCACCTGACCTAACCTCACCGGATTTTTTCTTGTGGGGATATCTCAAAATAGAGTGTACAAGAATACGCCGGACAACTTATGTTCTCAAGGAATCCATTTGAACCGAAATAAATAGGAGCGCTGTTCAATAAAGAATGAGCATTATTTTTTACGGTCATAATTTTTAGCACTAAAATCCAATCTTATTATATTCTGTTAGCTTAATGTGAAACAAACACGCCGTAGTAGTTTCATTGTTGGTACTCCTGGTTCCCGTCTGTAAGAACCAGGCAAGTTCAGACATGTTCAGTATCACCTACCGCTGCAATGGAGGAAACACGCGAGGAACAATATACAGCTTTGAGATTCTGCTTTCGTGTCAACAAATCTTCATTTGAGGCCTATAAAATATTACAGAAGGCCTATGGAGAGCCTGTTCTTCCCTACGGCACAGCTCGAAGGTACTTTAAAATGTTTAAAAGGGGAGACAATCAATTTCAAAGGAAGGTGGACCCGGTGCTACAGTTACTGCTCTTACGGAAGAAAACGTCAACACTGTTGCTGCCATTGTAAGAGAAGATCGACGAATTACCTTAAGATCACTTTCTGAAGTACTGTGTGACACCCACACGTTGGTGACAGAAATATTACACTTGAGACTTGTTTGTGCGTGATAGGTTCCAAGACTGTTAATTCCTGAACAAAAGGACATTCGCCTGCAGTCCTGCATGCAGTTAAATTGATGTTAGAGGAAGATCCGGAGTTTGTTTCAAACGTAATCACTGCTGAGTTTGATCCTGACAGAAAACAGCAAAGCTGAGTGTGGAAATCTCCTTCATCACCAACCCCCAAAACGGAAAAGTGGTTGCCTCTGCTGGGGAAGTGATGGTCATCTAATTTTTTGATATTCATGGAATGGTTTATCAGCATGTTGTACCTGCACACACATCAGTAACTGAACAATACTACAGGGATGTCCTGAGAACATTGCAAGTCCATATGAAGCGCAAAAGCCCATATTTTCGTGAAGCAGGCTGGATGCTGCACCACCATAATGCGCGGCCGCATACTGCCAATGTTATTGCTGAATATCTTGCAAAAATAAACGTGAAGTGCAACCCTCACTCTCCCTATAGTCCGGATTTAGCCCCAGGTGACCTTTTTCTATTCCCTAACTTGAAGAAACGCCTTCGTGGGAGGCATTATCCATCATCAGAAGTAGTGATGAAGGCTGCGGAGGCGATTTTGAAGGATTTCTCAAAAATGTTTTCCAGCATGTCTTTGAAGACTCGCAGAAACGCTGGGACAAGTGCATCGCATTCAGGTGAGACTATTTTGAGAAGGACCATCAAAATTATGAGGATGAGTAAAGGTACGTTGTGTTTATTGAACAGGCCTCCTAGCTATAGAGGAATCAGCCTTTGGAACAACCTTGAAAGTTTTGAAAGAAGATCAACTATATTTTGCTTATATATAAGCAAAATTACCACAAATGAACTAGAGTTTGTATAAAATTGTTCTTGTTAACATTGTTACTTGCTGGTCAGTTGTTATTAACACTAATTTTACAGATATGTTAAAATATTCTTCAAACAGGTTTGAGCTCCTTGTAAATTTAATGACGATAAAGCACGGAGATCGATGAAAATCA
This sequence comes from Mantis religiosa, assembly GCA_030765055.1. Classification (NCBI taxonomy): domain Eukaryota; kingdom Metazoa; phylum Arthropoda; class Insecta; order Mantodea; family Mantidae; genus Mantis; species Mantis religiosa. The sequence continues at coordinate 25,394,864 of CM060957.1, forward strand.
CTTGGAGAATATGCTACAATATTAATTGTGTAAAGTCATTACAAACTTAAGAGGAATTTTCTTCTTACAATTTTTAGAATAACTTCCCAAAGTGTTACCGAAGCCACTTCCGGATTGAGAGAATGTAAAGTGGAAAGCAAATAGGTGCGGCCATGTAACAAGGTCGAGGGCTGGGCCCGCCAGCGAATCCCGGTCAAGTTGCCACTTTAGCAAGAGAAAAAGTGTCTCAAGTTCAAACGCCCGTGACCGTCTGTAACTGCCCAAGTCAACTTTCTTTTGGTCAGGTGTTTGTTATTGCCTACGTCATGATGGCAACAAAACAATTCTGATATCGCTTTTATTCGTTTCACTTGTTGCGCTACTTCTCATTTGCAACAATCCTCTTGATCACATCTCACTTTTATCGAAATAGTTTCTGCTTACTACAAAATATTGTTGAATTTTCGGGTTGGTCGGATGGCTCAGTTGCTTAAGGGCTAGCCTACTGATCTTAGGATTACGGCTTCAAATCTGGCCCATACCAATGGTTTTAGATATCCCCAATTCAGTAGCTCTACTGACATGTGAAATAACTCCTGCAGGGCAAAATTCCGGTACACCAGTGGCACTGATATGATGCAAGGTACGTGGCAGAGAAAATAAAAATTTCTTTTTCTTCACTTAGAGGGCATCTAAACATATTTTTGGCAAAATTTTGATAAGTTATATAAATTATTTAACTGCATATTACTTTGTAGACAGTTTATCATCCAGATAATACGTAAATATTTAAATGCACACTATTCGTATGATAAAGTAAACAATACCTTTAATTCAGCTAAGGATTAATAAGGTCGATTAAAACTTCAAATTCAGCGTGAAATGGAAAACCATTCTCCCACGAGACAAGCGATACATCGCGCATCAACTATTCTACAACAGAGAATATAAATACATTAAGAGAGTTTCAACCACTGGCCTGAATTTCGTTATGATTATATTCCACTCTGAGAGTAATAACGAAATAGAAATAAAATACAGTGTGCTTAAACGAGGGTGGTCTGAAAATTTCCAACGTCAAAAGGAAGAGGGCAGCACTCGTAAATAAAAGCTAGTGAGTTCCGTTGTTCATCTGTTGACAGTTACTCACCAAAGTTTCAGCCATTTTGGACTCTTAGTTCTTATGTAACAATCGTTTGAGTGAACTGATGTGAGTGTTTTTATGAAAATGCACAAAATCGAATATCGAGCTGCCATTAAATATTCGCTTTTGAAAGGCAGTACGCCTACAAAAATCAAAGATGAGTTGGATTCTGTGTTTGGGGATTCTGGAGCATCATTTAACCACATTGAAATTTTGGGCAGCTGAATTTAAACGAGGCTATAAGAGTTTGGGAGACGTTGAACGTTCGGGACGGCCAAAAGCTGCAGTAAACATCGCCAAAGTTTGCCAAATGGGGCTAGACGACCGCCGAATTAAAGTGAGAGAGATAGCAGAGGCTATCAACATGTCAAAAGAATGTGTTTGTCACATATTAAATAAACATTTAGACATGATAAAGTTCTCCGCGCGTTGGGTGCCGCGTTTACTCACGTTAGACCAAAAACGTGTTCGAATGAACATTTCCAACGCTCTGTTGGCGCAGTTTAGGTGAAATAAATCCGATTTTGGCGGCGATTAATTACTGTAGATGAAAGTTGGATACACCATTATACACCCGAAACAAAAATACAGTCCAAACGGTGGACTGCAAAGGGGAAGCCGGCTCCAGAAAAGGAAGAACTGTTTTTTTTTCGGCTTGGAAAGTGATGGCGACTGTTTTTTTGGGATAGCCATGGAGTTATTTTAATCGATTATCTTTAAAACGAAAAACCATTACAGGAGCATACTACACATCATTACTTGACAGGCTGAAGGCAGAACTTACGGAAAAACGGTAACATTTGCAGAAAAAGAAAATCCTGTTTAACAAAGACAACGCACCGTCTCACACCTCAGCGGTTGCAATGGCGAAAATCCACGGATTACGGTTTGAACTGCTTGACTCGCCACATCTAGCTCCAAGCGACTTCTTTTGTTCCCTCATCTGAAAATTGCGCTTGGAGGACAGAGATTTTCGTCAAATGAAGAGGCACTCACCTTCGTGAACAATTATTTTGCAGATAAAAACGCCGAGTACTATTTGGATGGATTACAGAGATGGGAGCATCGCTGCTGTATGGACCCTGCCCTCTGTACTGTCGTGGCACATTGGGTCGGCCGTCCTCTATCTCCTTCGCTTTATCCTTCCTCCCAAGGTGCCCCCACTTGGGGGCATACAAACAATGGGCCCAGCACGGTGGCCTACGTACCCAATCCCCTCCGTAATGAAATCCGAATACGAATTTTGATAGTGTTTTGTCTTTGTGTTATATCCAATTTTTCATTTGTGGTTATAACATTTAATAAATATCCTGATGCTGGGAGAGATGCACACTCCCGAAACGTCGATTTCTAATCGTCTTTTCACCTGGCTTGCTGCCCGAGAAGAAATTGAACACATTCATCACCAGGAAAGCTTCAGGTCTTATTGTTATAACACTCCATTATTATCACCTTTGTTTCGGTTTTGTTTTTTTACCTCCACTTATTCCACCCATTGACTGTAGTGGTCATATCGGTAACTTTGCTTTGTAACATTATTACGAGGACTGTTCAATAAAGAGTGATCACAATTTTTTTTTTGACAACATACCTTTACTCATCTTCATAATTTTGATGTTCCTTCTCAAAATAGCCTCCCCTGAATGCGATGCACTTGTCCCAGTGTTTCTGCCAGTCTTCAAAGACATGCTGGAAACTATTTTTTGAGAGATCCTTCAAAATCGCCTCCGCAGCCTTCACCACTGCTTCTCATGATGGATAATGCCTCCCACGAAGACGTTTCTTCAAGTTAGGGAATAGAAAAAAGTCACATGGGGCTAAATCCGGACTATAGGGAGAGTGAGGGATGTACTTCACGTTGATTTTTGCAAGATATTCAGCAACAACATTGGCAATATGCGGCCGCGCATTATCGTGGTGCAGCATCCAGTCTGCTTCACGGAAATGTGGTCTTTTGCGCCTGATATAGACTTGCAATGTTTTCAGGACATCCCTGTAGTATTGTCCAGTTACTGATGTGTGTGCAGGTACAACATGTTGATAAACCATTCCATGAATATCAAAGAATGAGATGACCACAACTTTCCCAGCAGAAGCAACCACTTTTGCTTTTTGGGGGGTTGGTGATGAAGGAGATTTCCACACTGAGCTTTTCTGTTTGCTCTCAGGATCAAAATGATGTAGCCAAGTTTCATCAGCAGCGATTACGTTTGAAAGAAACTCCGGATCTTCCTCTAACATCAACTTTAACTCCATGTTACCTTCATTGCAGCGGTAGGCGATACTGAACATGTCTGAACTTACCTGGTTCTCAGAGGTGGGAACCAGGAGTACCAACAATGAAACTACTACGGTGTATTTGTTTCAATATACTAAGACAGAATTTTAGTGCGAAAAATTATGACCGTAAAAAATTATGATCATTCTCGTTTATTGACAAATTTGTTACGTGTGCAGTTACTAATGGGTTTCTTTGATTATGTGTGCAATCTAATTTTTAAACGCTACACTTCCACACTTTTGGGGAAATAGGGAGTAATCTTGGCTTAAAAAAAAAAATCCACGCCAACCGGAGTCGAAGCCGTGACAGGTTCGCACCCAGGTTCGAGCCTTTCTAAATGGTCAGTTCTAGTTTGAGCAGAAGAGAAGTGCAATGTTTGTGAAATATGTATATTTGTGGCAAGTGAGGTAAGGCTATATTAAATTCTCTAGCCCACTCCTAAAGGCACAGCTGACACACTGAAGGCATCTCCCGTTAAGTCTAGCAGTTGGTCTACATTCCATCATTTCTGTCGAGACCACAGAATGTCTGAGGCATTTACCGCGCGGTACAGTTATATCCCTCGCTACGTGTTCACGCATCTACCAGTCTTTGCTTCCATCTACACCGGTTATATTTTACCAGAGATTGCCAAATGCTCCTGTCCTCTACGCCACGCCAAACTCAGTTAGACTCTAGCTTGCTTTAAATAAGAAGTTTGTAGGAAAAAAAGGAAATAAGCCAGAAAAAGAAGATGGCAGTTTACAAATCAACATATAATACGAAATTACTTTATGGTAGCAACATTTGTATAACACCAAAATACAAAAGCAAAAAATATAAATAGCAGAAAATTGTTAATAAGACAATAATAGAGCAAACAAACTTTTATATGAGAAAAATTAAATTTGTCATAGAAATAGACAAACAAATGGAGGATTAATCTGATGTTTTACACTCACATGTCTTTTTCTATCCATTCTTTAGCAAATATTTTTTTTATCTTTCTTTCTCACCATTGCTGGTGCTAGGAGTCGCTCGGGTGTCCTCAGAGCGACGGAGCCGAATGATGATGATGATGATGATGATGATGATGATGATGATGATGATGATGATATATAAGGGCGCTCAACAACGGCGGTCATCAGCGCCCTTTAAAAAACTAGTCATGGCTAAAGCCAGATATAAAACTTTCTAAAAACTATACAAGTGTAACAAAACCTATTAAAAATACACGTACATAAAAAAAATCAATCAAAACCTACTAAAAATTTCGTTCACCCTTTTCACCTTTTTTTTCACCTTTCCACCGACACGGGTCTCCACGCACGGCCTAAAGTCCGTTTACTTAACACATGTGCAGTTCCGAGGCAAAGGAACCTGAGCCGCCCGCCCTCTAATGACCGTCATAAATCTATCTCCACACTTCACAAATGGAACACTGTCGCTGAGGACCAATAGCAACCCTGATTTTCTCGAAGTGACAGACGCATGTCTACTCCACGTGGAGTCTCAGTTGCCAAAGTTCCAACTTCCAGTTGATCTGTTTCATTACGTGCAGAAATTCGTTGTGTGTCACAATGTGGAGACCGTAGGAGGGAAATGCAGTGGTAAATGCAAATGAAGTAGAGATAAATAATCAAAGTGAAGACTGTGAATAACTGGGCCAAATTATATTACTGGAAAAGCCTAAAAAATAACAAAGTTATAACGGGAACTGTTTCTAAGCAAATTCAAGCGCTTGTTTTGAACACATATAAATATGTGCTGACAAATAATTTTGGTAAGGGGTCGTGCAATGAACCTGATAAATTCTGGATATTCACAGAAATACAGTGAGCAATAGTGTGACGAAAGGAATACCAAAGACGCCGATCAAGTGTGAAATCAAAAGGAAAGGTTTCTCTAAAGTAGATAATTTCACGTGGGATTTAATTTGTCGAGAAATTTATAGATTCTATGCAAAAGGGAGAGCGCCCACCTTAGACGAATTGGTTGCACATTTGCAAGAAATTTGTGATTTTCCTTATGGGCGCTTCACTTTGCGCAGTCTCCTAAAGGAGCTGGGTTTCAAATACCGCACTTTGAATAAGATAAGAGTTATTATGGAATCCAGTAGAATTGTAGCTTGGCGATATAAATATATGTCAAAACTAAGGAAGTTTTGCAGTAAGGGACATAAGATTATTTATTTAGACGAAACCTCGTACGATACCCATGACGTATCGAGAAAGGTGGCAACCTTGCAGAACGGTCTGGGAGAAGGAGGGTCGGGGGTTGTAAAACGATTATAAGGGTTCGTCAAAGGCAGAAGCCGACGTGCACATGCTTTAACTAAACAGACTTTACACGTGGGTGGACCTGTTGACCGTCTCCCTCAACTACGAAGAGGAGCCCACACGAGGCAGACTGTTGGCTCGGGACCCCGGGTGCGCCAAACCCGTACCTACCGAAGTAGACCCCTGGGGGGCGAGGGAGCCGAAGCATTTAACTTTAGATATTAGGTTTGAGGGGTCGGCCCAACGTCTGGGATGATGAAGAGATGAATCAAGGAGCAATTGGTGGAATGATGGTGGGGGAAACCGGAGGAAACCCACCGCAGCACCATGTTCTCCACCACAAATCCCACTTTGCGATCTCCTGGGATCGAACCCGGGCCTCCTAGGCTAGGCAAATATTCTTAAAAGAGCTAATTGTTTATCTTCATTTATAAAATTTATAAGAATTGTTTTATTGCATCTTTCTTTTAGGTAAAATGAGAATTGGAGATGTACAGTAAACTTAAGCGATTGTCAACTCTTTAAATAGGTGGTCGCTATATGATAGCTTTTAAATGTTGTTTTCTTTGTATGACCAGGGAGGGAGGGAGAGAATAACGACTTCCAATTTGAGAAAAGTATAAATATTTGAAAATTAAAACAAAGTACAAGCAATATCTCCGAAACAGTTAACTCTACAAAAAGCAGAAACAGAAAAATCATGATTTCACATAAATTGTTCTGTAATGAGCTTTACATATTTCTCTAGCAAGAATTTGTCTATCTCAAAACTAGTTTGGCTGCAATAAAGAAGAAGAAATAAACACGGGGTATTTTTTTTTTAAAAAAGTGACTCTCTAGTGGTTTTTTATGGGAACGAACAAGAGCAATGCTTTCATTTTTTACTCCTGAACTTTAGACACACAGGATATAAATTACGTACAGCTTCAATATCAGAACTGTAATTTTAAATGACGAATCTAAGGACTAGCTTTCACTGTTAGGTGGAAGAGCGTAAAAACAATTTGTGTTGCTCTGTAATCTGCTACACCAAACACTTGGTTGTGTCACTGCTATGTTATCTTCTTTATTCTCGCAACACGTGATTTCTAAACCGTGAAAACGTGGGCATTTCCGCATATGCGTAGCAAAACAATCTCGCAGCAGTTTCTGAACGTTGGTACTTATGACATTTCAAACACGCACACACACAATTCAGGCTATTTACGACGGTGGTCTGAAAAGTTTCCAACCTCAGCATGAAGATGGCAGCACTAGTAAATAAAAGCTAGCGAATTTCGTTGTTCATCTATTGACAGTTACTCACCAAAGTTTCAGCCATTTTAGATGTTCAGTTGTTATGTAACGGTCGTTTGAGTGAGTTGAACTGAGTGTTTTTATGAAAATGGACAAAATTAAGTATCGAGCTGTCATTAAATATTTGTTTTTGAAAGGCAATACGACAGCGGAAATAAAAAATGAGTTGGATTCTGTGTATGGGGACTCTGCACCATCATTTACCACAGTTAAGTGCGGAGTTTCTACCCAATTAGTCCAAGAACCCTGGTCTCCTTCAACCCCGGAGCGATGGGTAACCCCGGAGGTCTTTCCATAGGGCAATACCTGATTTCTTAAAAAGCCCCCCCCCCCTCCGTTGACAACAACGTCAAGACGGGGTGGAAGTGGATACGCCACTTACACGCGTCAACCCCACAGGGAAGTCTACCAAATAACCTCGGTGGGGCCTCCTGGTGATCTAGTACACCTTCTACTAGCTCTGCAGGCTAGTACCCGGGACTTACGATGCAACACTCTACCCCCTCCGGGCGGCCGTTGCCTGGCCGGAGGTACCCAATTCCCCTTGGGTGTCGGGAACACACTGCCCCCTCGAGTCCAACCCAATCCGAACAACTCCCCTACGGGAGGGGCTCGGCAGTTCGGCCCGAGCTTCCTCTAGTAACGTCAGAGGTACTACGAGTGCTAAGGGTCCGCAGCACGCGCACCAGGTAGCTGAAGGGGACGGATTTCCTCCTTGGGCAGCTGAATTTAAACGTGACCGTAAGAACTTGGGACACGATGAACCGTCGGGACATCTAAAAACTGCAACTACCGACCAAAACATCACTAAAGTTCATCAAATGCTGCTAGACGACCGCTGAATTAAAGTGAGAGAGATAGCAGAGGCTATAAACATGTCAAAAGAACGTGTTTGTCAGATATTAAATCAACATTTAGACATGAGAAAGCTGTCCGCGCGTTGGGTGCTGCGTTTGTTCACCTTAGACCAAAACCGTGTTCGAATGAACATTTCCAACGATCTTTTGGCGCAGTTAGGCACAATAAATCCGAGTTTTGGCGCCGTCTAATTACTGTAGATGAAACTTCGATACACCACTATACGCCCGAAACAAAAATACACGCCAAACAGTGGACTGTAAACGGGCAACCGGCTTCAAAATAAGCAAAAATGTTTTTTTTGGGCCGGAAAAGTGATGGCGACTGTTATTTGGGATAGTCATGGAGTTATTTAAATCGATTATCTTAAAAAACATTACAGAAGAATACTATGCATAATTACTTGACAAGCTGAAGGCAGAACTTGGGGAGAAACAGCCATATTTGTAGAAAAATAAAACCCTGTTTCACCAAGACAACGCACCGTCTCACACCTCAGTTCTGTGTTGTGGCTGGGAGGTAGAAAGTAAATTTTGCAAGGATTTCTCCCTACCGTGGGTTGCACTGCTGACAGACCCGTTTGAAGGGACATATCTGTGCTCCAGAAGCCCCACAGGGAGCTTGGAGCCTGTAGACGTAGCACATGTCAGGGACTTCGTCTAAATTTCCACAGATCTTGCCCGACTGGGTCATTCCTGCCTTCTAGATGTGACGTTAGAAGCAAAAGAACGTACCTGCGGTGCTGTGCCCAAGTTTCGGGGATCCCTCCATGAGTGACATTTAACGATCAATATGGTTACTTCTGTTATAAGAAACGTTCACGTTTACAATTAATTACAACGTTGGAAAATGTCGAAGCACCTTGTTTCTTTACATAATGCTGTGGGAACGTGATAATCGCAATAACAGCGTGCAATAAAGGTGAATTATAACAGTTTCCTTAACCTCACTTTCTAACCTTTGTACTGGTATAATAAAACACGCAATTCCCATGATGCATTTCCGAGTAAAAGTGTTTCAGGCAAGTTGTGTTACGCAAGAGGAAGTATTTATTGTTGCGCTTTATTAAGGACTGTGGGAGAATCTCCACACTGCATATTTTAATACAAGAAAACTTTCTCTCCAGTACGCGATCATAATCCTCTCGCCTCTCGACTTTGTAGCCAAACAATGGTACATGTAGTAGTGTAGGTCACGAAATTAGTTTACGGAAACGTAATAACGGTTCTTTGTTAACAGATGATCTTAACTTTGAAACAGGTACAAGGGTGATGACTTCAGAAAATATTCGTTTCCATAGTATTTCCTCTATCCACCCTTCAAGAAATTACTCTTACAAGAGGTTAATCTATCATCTGTGTACTTCATGTTAAATAAGATAAACTTTCATTAGGTACAGTGCGATTCATATAAACCTGAACCATTACAAAAGGCCATAATTTCCGTTTGAAAGCTCTTGGGATGTAGAGATTTGTTTTAATGACTGCAGTGCCTCTGGTAGAATTAACAACACTGAAAATTGTTGACAGCTGACAGTCTGAAATGTGCAGTCATAACAGCAACATGCAGTACTCACTACGAGAGCATGTTTACATTTTAAAAACATATTGGAAGACAAATTCCTTGGTAACAACACAACGGGAATTTCAAAGAGAATTTAATGTACACGATGTTCCGACAAAGGCAACAATTTTATCGCTCGTAAGAAAGCTGGAGACAACTGAGAGTGGAAAACATAGACCGTCATTTGTTACAGATGTACGCAGAAGGCTATTGAATTCTCCAAACAAATCGTTGTGTCGATTGAGCCAGGAATCAGGGTATTCATATGGAACATGTCAAAGAGCTGCGACCTTACAGAGTGCATATGGTGTAACAACTGAAAGAAGCAGATTATGATAAACGAATCAGTTACTGTCGATTGTTTCAGGACGTCCAGACATTCTCTCCATAACGTGGTTTACAGATGAGGCATGGTTTCATCTGTCAGGCTACATAAACACACAAAACACCAGATATTGCGCTGCTGTAAACCCCCAAGTGATCCACGAAACCCCACTGTATGATGGTGTGCGGTGTCAGCTTCCAGGATGGTTGGTCCCATTTTCTTTGATACGACTGTAGACACTGAAGTTTATATGGGTATCTTCAAGACATTTGTGGAGCAGCTGGATGATATCGAATTGAGAGAAGGTTATTTCCAGCAAGATGGAGCCATACATCTAATGACACCATGGAACTTGTAACCAGTTTCTTTGAAAATCGAATAATCTCAAAAGTTCAGTGGCCCCTTCAGATCCCCTGACCTAACCTCACCGAAGTTTTTCTTGTGGGGGTATCTAAAAATAGAGTGTACAAGAATAGGCCACGGACAATTGATGTTCTCACGGAATCCATTCGAATCGAAATAAGTAACATTGGCGAGGATACTCTCCGTAAAACTTAAGAGAATATGGTGAGACGAGTGCAAACATGTATAGATGCTGGTGGACGACACTTCCAACATTTTCTCTGAGATGTAAATAGGGTAATGTAATCTACCAATTGTTTATTATATTCTCCCAAAGTTTCACGTGTGTCCTATTATTGGTTCAAAAGTTATGACGTTTTGAAATGGTTCAGGCTTATTTGGATCGCAGTGTATAATATAATGTAATGAATGCAGTGATGCGTAACGGTTTTATGTGGGACATCCTCTATTTTAATCAAAATTGTTATAGCCATTTATGAAAAAGCCAAAAGTACCAAAAATATTTTCTGTATGATGGGTAGGTATGTATGAGAGAAGAGAAAAGAAAATTATTAGTCTAATGTTTGCCTGTTACGTACTGATCACGTTGTACATAAACATATTCCAAGCGTTTGTGTAAAATTTAATGCATTGTTATCTAATTGAAGTTTTAGTATAGAATCTATGCTTATTCCATCGATATTATGCCTGTTAATCTCTATAAACATAAGACTAATCAAATAATAAGGAAACATACAGAACTCTAAATTGAACATCTGCGCATCGCAATTAAAGCACCCAATGTGCTAAAGAAAACGGGACATGCACAGGAAATGCATATTATTAAAAATGGAGAAAAGGCGGTGAAAGGATGAACTTTCTACTCTCGTAAGGTGTCATCCCGTTTTCTGTGCTATCAATTAACGAGCATTCCAACACTACACAGCCTTGAGAGGTGAAATTGCACCTTTCTTTAAAAGGGTCGTGAGATATTACGTTCACTTTCCCTTCCTTGTATACCTACCACTTTCGATTCGTACACCGTGTGTTCATAAAGCCCTGTAGGGCAACAAAAACACCATCTCATTATTGGCAGTCAACATCATCAATTGCATTTCTTGTGTCGAAATTAAACACTGAATGTGTTGCTTTTCTACTTACAAGAGTTTGTTGTCCATCTACAGTGCGATCCAAATAAACCTGAACCATTTCATGAGGCCATAACTTTTTAACCAATAATAGGACACATGTGCAACCTTGGTAGAATATAATACACAATTGGGAGATTTCATTACACTATTTACATCTCAGAGAAAATGTTGGAAGTGTGCTTCACCAGCATCTATACATGTTTGCACTCGTCTCACCATATTCTCTGAAGTTTTACGGAGATTATCCTCACCAATTTTACTTATTTCGGTTGGAATGGATTCCCTGAGAACATCAATTGTCCGTGGCCTATTCTTGTGCACTCTATTTTTTATATACCCCAACAAGAAAAACTCCGGTGAGGTTAGGTCAGGGGATCTGGGGGCCATAGACCCTTTGAGATTATTCGATTATCAAAGAAACTGGTTACAAGTTCCATGGTTTCATTAGATACATGGCACGTTGCTCCATCTTGCTAGAAATAACCTTCTCTCAATTTGAAATCATCCAGCTGCTCCACAAATTCTTGAAAATTCCCATATAAACTTCAGTGTCTACAGTCGTATCAAAGACAATGGGACCAGCGATCCTGGAAGCTGACACCGCGCAACATATGCCCGCCTAGGTAGCGTAGATGGTAGCATGTCTGCATCATGTTCAAGAGGTCCCGAGTTCGAATCTCGGTCAAGTGAGCTACCTGGATAAGGTTTTCCTGGGGTTTTACCTTATCCTTATAGACGAATGTCGAGTAGCTCTAAGCCCCATGGACCCTGGACGAATGTGAGCGTCATTTCACCCATTTCATTCAGCGTCAGATATGACTTAACGTTGGAGAACGTAAAATTACAATTTACTCCAACCTTCTCATCATGCAGTGGAGTTTCGCGGATCACTTGGAGGTTTACAGCAGCCCAATATCTGGTGTTTTGAGTGTTATATAACATTGGCAAGGATAAATATTAAAAGCAGAAGCATTATTAACAGTGAAGTATTCTTCATATTTAAGTTTGATTTATGAGTCACTATGTTTACACTCAAACTTCACTTACTTGTATAATTGAAACGTTTTCAAGATCATTCGATCTCATCCTCAGCTGTTTGGTGACTAAATGAACCTTCCTCTTCTTCCACTACTACGGAGCTCCGATCACTCTGCCATCTGGTGTTAGGGGCACTAAGTTTTAATACTTCATTTAATGCCGGGATTTCAAAATTTATAACTTTATAACTTTATCAATCCCCAACAATTTGAAATCAGGAATTTATCAGATTAATCGTGAAACCTGTGAAAAAAGCTACATAGGAAAAACTAAGAGAAACTTGTTAACCAGGCAAAAAGTACACCAGAGGAACATTAAGTTGAAACAAACAGAAAAATCTGCAGTTTCACATCATTTTTGGACAGAAAACCACAACATTAGCCACAACATTAAACTGTTAAAATCTTTAAGTACACCCATAGAATTGGATATTTGGGAAAAAATTTTCATAAACAAAAACCGTAATAAAGTTATAAATTTTGAAATCCCGGCATTAAATGAAGTATTAAAACTTAGTGCCCCTAACACCAGATGGCAGAGTCATCGGAGCTCTGTAGTAGTGGAAGAAGAGGAAGGTTCATCTAGTCACCAAACAGCTGAGGATGAGATCGAATGATCTTGAAAACGTTTCAATTATACAACAAAAAGTAAGTGAAGTTTGAGTATAAACATAGTGACTCATAAATCAAACTTAAATATTGGCGAGGATACTCTCCGTAAAACTTCAGAGAATATGATGAGATGAGTACATGTATATATGCTGGTGGAGGATACTTCCAACATTTTCTCTGAGATGTAAATAGTGTAATGTAATCTACAAATTGTGTATTATATTCTCCCAAAGTTGCACACGTGTCCTATTGTTGATTCAAATGTTATGACCTATTGAAATGGTTCAGGTTTATATGGATCGCAGTGTAGGAAGCGAAATGGCTCCGCGGTAACATGCTGTATTACGGAGATCCTTGGTTCGACCGGCCTCTCTGCCTATTGGTTTTTTCGTGTCTTTTCCTAGCTGACAATGTAAATGTTCTTCTTGGCCCTACCAGATGGTAGCCTTCTCTGAATCGCCTCAGATGGATTGAGTTCTCTCCGGTTCTGCCAAAGAGAAACGTCCTCTGAGCAGCCCACTGATCGAACTGGGCCACCATGTTTGGAATTGTTAAGGACCTCTGCGCGTTTCTGTCGGCCGACCTGCCTATGACCTATATCCTCCTGAGCTTCACATCATCCGCCCTTCGTATGGGCGGTAAGCATCAGATTGGGTCGCGGCGTGAGGTGTGGCCACAGCTCCTGGTCTTCATTCATACATTGAATACTAAAAACCACTGGATAACATATGCTCTTTGAGCGAAGTTTTTGGATAACGGTGCTTCTGCTTTATGTAAGCTTGTAATTTTCCTTTATCCTCTTGCATTGATGGGATTAAGTCCATTACATGCTTGATTTATCAACAATGAATACATAAGGAGTAATCTAAAGAACCACTTAAGCAATATAAGTAAAAAGTAAGATTGGTTATGTTTGGAATGATTTACGTGCATTTGCAAGTTTGGTGTCAGAGGGAAAGTCGGCTAGCAGTTAATGAAATGTGGCCAAAGAAGCTGCATTCCAAGCAAGGACAGCATTACGCACCACACTCACGTATCAGGATTCGACTCGACCTACTATAGCGTGTCTATGACCGGGTTCTCTTCTCTGACATCGTTTGGGACGTCTGCTTTACCGATTTTGTTTACTTCTTCTTGGTGGTTCCAAGTTTGGCAAGACCTCCTTCCATATCACGTGAGTTTTGCAGTCGTCAATACTTTAAAGGAAAAATACAGTTTAAGAATTGAAAAAACAAAAAGCTTATGTTTTTACTTATTGAACGTGGAAGTATCAAAAGCTTTCTAAGCACAAAATGGGTCAAAATGTGTCTTTAGTTAATAAATTACTAAGCAAAAAATATAAACCTCGTTATGGCACAATATTTATTTCAAACAAAACTTTCTGTGGCATTAGCTATTTCATAGATGGTCTTTATTCCAGCTATTCCTAATATCACATGAAGAAACACCTGATATTTACACTAAAGGACCTAAAATTTCGGCAGAACGTCTGAATTTTTTTCCTTGGAAATGCTACATAACCTATAAATAGCCTTTGGCGGCAGAGTAATCATCGATCACAGTAGGTGGCATTTAAAAGCATTCTATCTTCCCTTAAGATATTCAGTAACATAAAAGCTACATTACATAATAGTAGATCCTTAATATATACAATGAACTATATGTAAAACTGTGAATATGATTTATCACTTCCTTCTACCAGATAACTGTTTTAGAAAAGACACATGGCATGCAACTATTAAACAAATAATATATAGAGTTTGGAAACGTACAGTCAGACAGAAAAATTCAATGCCATAACCGAAATTTGAACCACGGATCTTCTGGTCTCCGTCCAGCCGCTCTAACCATTGAGCTACTATGGCCAACGTGCTGATATGACATTAAATTCTCCAACTGACTTGTATTTTCCCCGGTAAACCACTTAGAAGTTCTCATAAACACATGAGACGACTACCTTAATGGCGACTTGCAACGTGTAAGTACTTTAAGACCCGGGCTTTATAGTTAACCACTATTAGGTCAATTAATGGAAATTAATTGTTCTTTCACACTGGCCATGTGTAGGCTAAAGTATGGAAAGATAGAGTCAGACTGAAAAATTCAATGACATAGCCGGGATTTGAACCACGGATCTTATGGTCTCCGTCCAATCGCTCTAACCATTGAGCTACTATGACCAACGTGCCGATGACATTAAATTCCCCAACTGACTCCTATTTTTCCCAATAAATCACTTAGGAGTTCTCATATCTAGAGTTATTAATCATGAAATATCGGTTTACACGTTTTTAATGTTAGATGGACAAAATTATCTCTTTATATAATTATTTAATACACCCTGGTAAGATCTGATTATAAAATACGGAGGAAAAAACCACTTTCTCACTTGAGCATTATTAAAATATTTTCTTTTGTTTTTCTTTTGTTTTGCTGTGTCTTAGTTTGTAAATCGTAACTATATACATAATATATACTGATTGAAATTAAATATTCGATGCATTTGTCTTATTTTGGTTATATACTTTGTGAATAAATCCGATATTTTCTACTCTATGGCATTCTTAACTAAAAGGCAAGTTCTTCTTCGTAAGAATGTTCTTTTGTAATGATTTGCTCGTATTCAAGTAAAGTCTTTTTTTACATGTAATTAATTTATGAAATGAAATTAGATTCTTTTATACTTGCAAGTCAGAGCGAAGTTGGTTTTTCAACAGTGAAAGATTTATCAAAAGTGGTTATCTGAGTGGGTTTTTATTTCCTATTTGAATTCCGCCACACTTACATACACATATGTTTTCACTTTATGATATTAATATAATTAAATGAGGATGACGCCCCTTTTTGTAACGATCTACTTATTCGAATGCATTCGTTTCAACTCGATGAAGACAAGATAAAGCAAGTTTCGAATGCGTTTTACTATCAAGAAAGTGCATGGAGGAAAGGAGTTTAATTGCCGCAATGTGTACTAGGTATCTTTTGTTTTCATGCTGCGCTGTTCAACTATTATCTCTGCTACCAGCAAGTGCTTGGGTTCGTTGGCCTCGCCACATCTGTGACACTTCGCTCTCCAGCAAACAGTTCTTTCACTCCGTGCTGGTCAAGGTTGCCGTTAAACGGAACGACATCGCCAAATTCTTACGATTTCAAGATAACAGTTGCTTTGCTTTTCAACTTCAGAACTATTTATTACTGCTATCTTCATATGCGTTTTCTTCTGCAGAGCACGTGTTTCTATCGGCTCGTTACAACTTGTGAAGTGTCATTATCTGAGAATGTAGAGACGGGAAAAATAAAAAGAAAAGAATCGAATCTGTGGATGTGTTACATTCAGAACCTTTTCTACTCACATTTCTACAAAATATTCTTATAAAAGCTACCTACTTCTTCTAATCGAGATAAACTTTACTTATACATTTCATTATACCTATAAGAAAAATACAGCAGGTTAAAACGATAGTCATATTTTTAAAAAGAGGATCGGCATGTGTTGGCTTTGAAATTGTATGCTCTTTGTATGATTATGAGAAAACTCGAACGGCGACATCACTTGAAAAATGTATAAGTATTCGGAAATTCATATTAGTAACAAAAAATATCTAGTAAATGGTTAATGGACCCCAAAATTAGTTAATGAGATCTACTTTTATGTAATAAGACTGTATCTTATTCTTTATGGTGTATAAATTATATAAAAATCTTCAAAATGAAGTATTCACAGCTTATTCGCGGAAAATTTAAGATATAATTTTTTATGTGAACATCTTAAACATGTACCTAACATTTTCATCAGAATCGTTAAAGTCATTTTTGAGGAAAAAAAATATACAACGAATCTGAATGTGAATTCGGCTTGGGGGATTTTTTTTTTTCAAATTTTCGTGCCGCATCTTTGAAAGATGCAATATAAATACAGTTTTTGTTTATAATCAACTTTTTTTATTTATGTCATAGACACAAAGATCTCCTTTTCTACTTTTTTATCCAGGAAGCCTCAAAATGTTGTGTAATCTCAGTACCGAATTTTTGGGTGGAGTATAATACTTTGTATAAAGGAAGTAAAAATTAAAAAAAGTTTCAAAAAGGGATAGGTCTAGAATATCCCTAAGAAATGCTACCAATTTTACCACATTATTTGAATCACAAAGCGAACGTAGCCGAATTTAAAGCTCTGAGTGTATTTAGGATATTTTAATATAAAAATTATGGGTAATGTAATCCAAACTATATACGTAGTTATAGTTATACAAAAAATATAGTTTAAACCGATTTATGTACATTTTTCCCAAACGCATTCTCTGGTCTCAGGGCGTTGACTACGTCCCACCTTTCGCTGCTGCTCCCCCACTCATAACACCCGTTATGGACCGAGGTAGGGTTGCGGTGGTCGAACGTAGGCCTTAGCTCTCCATGGGCTGTTGTGCCACGGAATTTATTAGAATTAATTATTTCCGGGCTGTTTTGCCATGGTCTGTTGATGTAGGAACGTCCAAACGTTTCGTCCACAACTGCAGTAGACATCTTCAGTGGCGCGGTCGAAGTTTCCTCGGAGACAGTTTCGCTGTGTCTGAGAGAAAACTTTGACCGCGCCACTGAGGATGTCTACCGCAGTTGTGGACGAAACGTTTGGACGTTCCTACATCAACAGACCATGGCAAAACAGCCCGGAAATAATTGTAACGTTGACTCCGGCCGTGAAAGCTTACGATCTCTCATGACCAGGGAATTTAGTTTAGTTTGAAGCACATTTTTTCTGTAGTAAGATTTTGCTCATCTCTTATGATTCCTTCTGAAATCAAATAATGAGGATTTGCGAACTATTCGCATAAAACGCATTATATGCATTTTAATTTTGTATAAATAATAACATATTATATTTTAATTAAAGTCTTAAGAGTGACGTTTGAGAGAATATAAAAATAACAAAAACGTTTCCATATTAAGGATAATTTAGTATGGCGGGGATGCATTTTTAAAAAATGTGTCGCATCTTTTGAACCTAAATAAACCAAGCTTGGAATTTAATGGTGAAATCTTAACGTTGGGTTTTTTGGTATCTACAGTACAACTCCTCTAACTATGGCAGAAAATAAACCGAGATATACAGTGTGATCCATATAAACCTGAACCGTTTGAAGATTACATTACACTATTTACATCTCAGAGAAAATGTTGGAAGTGTCCTCCACCAGCATCTATACATGTTTGCACTCGTCTCACCATATTCTCTCAAGTTTTACGGAGATGATATCAAATTGAGAGGTTATTTCCAGCAAGATGGAGCGACGTGCCATACATCTAATGACACCATGGAACTTGTAACCAGTTTGTTTGATATAATGAGCAGCAAAAAAATAATTTTTGAATGTTTTGAGTACTTCATGAGGCAATTCCTACTAATTTTGGGTTGAGAAAAACAAATATGACAATGAAAAAAATTTATTAGCTCTAGTTTCTTTGATATACACAAGGTGGAAGTATTACATATTAACGGATTGAGAGAAAAGGATACATTTTAATTACATACATGCTAACAACAATGAAAGTGCATTTGACTTTTTTAACTGGTAATTACATGTTAAGAGTTCTAAATTGCTGGAAAAATATTTCGCAGATAGTCGTGTCTGAAGAGAATCATGACTTCGTCGTCTTTTAGCTTGCCTCTTGTGATGGAGTTCCGCAGAATCCCTATACAAAGACCAAGCATTACTTCATTCCAACGGCCCTGATATCTTTGTTCCATAACAGAAATCTCCTGATGGAATCTCTCCCCATGTTCATCACTAACAGCTCCACAACTAGGAGGGAAAAAGTCTAGGGGGGAGTGGAGAAAATGGATCTTAAGGGACATGTTGCATCCAAGATTACGGTATTTTTGCAGGAGCACTGTCACCAAATTCTTGTAGTTGTCCTCTACGGTATTTTGACAGGTGTACCAACTCCCAAATTTAAAATATTTACTCTAAAAAATGAATGTCACTTTATCTTCAAAACAAGAGCTAATCTATCATTTTCATGGTGATTTTTGAATTCAACAGATGTCGAATAACCTCAAAAGTTTTTTGGCTCCCCAGATCCTCTGACCTAATCTCACGGGATTTTTTTCTTGTGGGGGTTAAAAAATAGAATAGGCCACAGAGAATTGATGTTCTCAAGGAATCCATTCGAACCGAAATAAGTAACATTGACGAGGATACTCTCCGTAAAACTTAAGAGAATATGGTGAGACGAGTACAAACATATATAGATGCTGGCGGAGGACACTTCCAACATTTTCTCTGAGATGTAAATAGAGTAACGTAATCTCCCGATTGTGTATTATATTCTCCCGAAGTTGCACGTGTGTCCTATTCAAAAGTTCAAAAGTTATGGCCTATTGGAGTGGTTCAGGTGTCGCACTATATTACAATAGTAAAGAGTACATAACAGGGACTAAATATATTTAAAGAAAACGTAAAACGAACAAAAAATCTTAATTAAGTCCCGTTATATTTTAAATATTTACTTGTTTACAAACACTTGAACAAAAATGTTAACATCGAATAGCGTTAAACGTCACTTGTTTATTTGTTGTGTAAAATTCCAAACAACTGAAGGTTTCTGACCTGAAGACATTTGGAACTGCCATCTGTGAGGTGTTAGAAAGAATAATTACGAGCGTAAATCTGGTTAACTGTATTTCCTTGTTTCGTTCCTTGAAAATCAAGATGTGAAGTGACATCATCTAACAGTAAATATCACGTCATGTTGCGGTACATCAAACCTAAGAAAAACAAATGTAAACACTCTTATTCCGGGAAGCGAACTAAGACTGGTACTCAGGGCTCGTGTACACGAAGAAAATCTGCACTTAACGATACGAATTTATAGACAAGTAAACCTTATAAATGCAAAATTAATGAAAATAAAACTCTGAGGAAGGTGTTGGTATACCTGGAAAGGGTAGCTGTTGCTGTTTTGATTGTAACTATGCTCCTGGCATTTCTCTGTTAGTGTAAAGAAAAGCTTTATTAGAAAAGTAATTCAAGAAGTGTTCGTATCCTTAATAGAAACTTAAGATGGAGGCACAATCTTTTAGCAAATAATAAATGTTTTTGAGAATTTTGTTGGATTCATCTTTAGAGGCTACTGAAATAATAGAACATATAGGACGATAAACATATGACAGTATTTATACTAAAATTAGTTATATTCAGTTTGCACTAATTGTTGAGTTAGCTAGCAAAGCGAGTACTGTAATAACAGCAATAAAATATTACAATACTGTAATAACACAACTGGGAGATTACATTACACTATTTATATCTCAGCACCTAGGGAAGTAGCTTTAGTAGAATTAGAAAAGGCTAGAAGAAATGGAATAATAATGGAAAGAATAATAACATTCTGGTAAAGGTGTTTGGCCAAAGAAAAAGGGGAAATTATGAAATTATGCATGAAACAACAAAAAAGGATTAGCGAACTCAAATAGTTGGTGGACAGAGATAGGAGGAATTATGAAAAAAATAGGAATGGGAGATATATGGAAGTGAGAGGAAAGGAATACAAGCGATGTGGGTAAATTAGTAAAATGCAGAATAGAAGATATAGAAAGACAGGAAATATGGGGAAGTCTAGAAAATATGAAATCATTACAATTTTACAAGCAAATAAAATGAAATTGGGGACAAGAAGCATATACAGTTTACTCTAATAGGCAAGAGAGAGAAGGGCTAGCTTGGATGAGAACAGAAACAATATTCCTAAGAGGGATATGAGGTAAAGAAAAGGGAATTTGTGAATTGTGTGGGGGAAAAGAAAGCATAGAACACTATGTAACAGAATGCGAGGAGGTTGCAATATGGAGAGAAAAGGTTTCGGAAGAAAAATGGGAGAAAGTAGAGAAGAGGATAGTAACTATAAAAATGTTAACAGGCAGAGAGGAAAAGAAGGTAAGAAGTATTGGTGAGTTCTGGCAGAAATTAAAAGAAATATGGGCTGGAAATATAAAGATATAAGAAAGGAAGTTGAGGGGGAAGAATGGGACTAATTAAGTAACAAGGAAGCATGGAGGTTAAGAGCTACCTGGCAGAGCAGAAGACCAGGGTGTCATTTCTTTTTTTTTAATTTACGTCCTCCAACGTTAAGTCATATCGGACGATTGGTGAAATGATGCTCAAATGATTCCGGGGTCCATTGAGCTTAGAGCTACCCGACATTCGCTTCTAATGATAAGGGAAAAGCCCGGAAAAAACCTTATCCAGGTAACTCACCCTGACCGAGATTCGAACTCAGGACCTCTTGAACGTGAGGCAGACGCGCTGCCATCTACGCTACCGAGGCGGGCACCAGGGTGTCATGTAAGTCAATGTAGCAACAAGGTAAAGACAAATAAATGTAGCCAAAAGTTGAAAATTGTAAAATTTTGGAATATGCACAATAAATATATCATATCATATCATTTACATCTCAGAGAAAATGTTGGAAGTGTCCTCCACCAGCATCTATACATGCTTGCACTCGTCTCACCATATTCTCTGAAGTTTTACGGAGATGGTATCGAATTGATAGAAGGTTATTTCCAGCAAGATGGAAATGGAACTTGCAACCTGTTTCTTTGATAATCGAATAATCTCAAAAGATCTGTGGCCGCCCAGATCCCCTGACCTAACCTCACAGGGTTTGTTCTTGTGGGGGTATCTAAAAAATAGAGTGTACAAGAATAGGCCACGGACAATTGATGTTCTCAAGGAATCCATTCGAACCGAAATAAGTAACATTGTCGAGGATACTCTCCGTAAAATTTCAGAGAATATGGTGAGACAAGTACAAACATGTATAGATGCTGGTGGAGGACACTTCCAACATTTTCTCTGAGATGTAAATAGTGTAACATAATCTCCCAATTGTGTATTATATTCTCCCAAAGTTGCACGTGTGACCTATTATTGGTTCAAGGGTTATGGCCTGTTGAAGTGGTTCAGATTGATATGGATCACACTGTACTTAGTTGTCAGTTGACGCCAAGAAAGACTAATTAAGTATAGTGTATCAATTGGAAATCCTAAAGGAGTTTCTGATACTATTATTTATCCAAATTCTCAACGAGTCACTTTTACGACCGAAGGGTAGATTAGCTGGGAATTTTGACGCTAGAAAGGCAATTATACTTTGTATATATTTTATACACTGTTACCATATTTTTTGTCGTTTCTATCAACCGAATTACTAGTTTTAATTCATTACTAGTACAAGTTTTCATTTATGAAAACGGTAGGCTTTATTATAAAGAAAACCAAACATTTTAGAGACGAAAAAGTTTACTGGACTCTTGAGCATTCATTAGAATATCTTCAGGAATAAATGAATTGCTTTGTGCAGTAACCCCTCGTGTCCAATTGGTGCAATTTTTCAGGAGAAGCAAAACCTGAACTTCCCTGTATACACACATATAAATGAGAATCTACAGTCACGTATGTAAATTGGATGGAAAACATATTTTCTGTATGTTTAATGCTATCGTGTGTACAACGAAATGCATAATAAAGGTTTATCTGTATTAGTAAGACCTAAATAGAAGAACGTGCTGTGAATGCAACACATTAGAAACTTGCAATATTAAACTAGTTTGGACAAAAGAATAACAAAGCGTTACAATTATTTTAATGAGTTTATATTTACTCTCATTTGTCTATTTAGTTTGGTTTCTAAACGAGAGATGCTGCAGTGGTTGTCTACCTTAGTGATGCAATTGTTTTCTCAGAGTTTTTATAGAATGTGCATATAAAACAATACCTATATTTTAAAGGGCTTTCGTCAGCTATAAATCCAAATTGTGGTATGCAAAACCAAACACTTTTGGAGAATAAAATGATACACGACCTGAAACAAGTGAATGTCCAGCCATTAGGGTATTATAGTCTCACAAAGGGATTGCAAAATGCAAGGAATCGTGCCGTAGCAAATTCAATATATTGTGTGTTGTCATAAACTGGATGAACAATAGCTCCCTGTGATGCAATACTGCAGGATCCTGATCATCAGCTTTCGCCTCTCAGTAAATTATCTCCCTAAAATAGCTGCTTTCGCAATAACTGTTGGTCAGTCTACATCAGAAGAGATCAAAATTAATATCACATTGAACATAATTTCAGAACTTAAATTTGAAACGTAAGTAAATGTTTAAAAATATCGTTCACAGTTCTGAGTGACGTAATCTCTATAATTGGTGTTCGTAAATTAAGATTCGGAGTATTGTTATCCCCCCTCGTAGCAATTCCATGAGAAAAGAAGTAAAAATGCAATAGGTTTCTGAAAACACATTTCTTTTTGATAATTGTGTAATTCATTATTCTAAAATAACGTTTGCCCATATAGGCAAGCAATAGGCAAGTTTTGTAAAGAATGGGGTTTGAAGATAAATAAAAACTAAATTTAAATTCATGATGGTAAAGACGTTTTCAAACTGAAAAGAGAAAAAAATCGTGGTTGAGAAAGGGCTTAAAATTAGTGAATTTACATGTATTTCCATCTGCTGAATTAAAAAATAACCATAAAAATGATAGATTAGCTCTGGTTTTGATGATAAAGTAACATTTCATTTTTTAGAGCGGAGATTTTAAATTTGGGGGAATTTTTTTGGGAGTTGGCACACCTGTAAAATAACAAAACACAATCTGAGAGAAATTTTGGAAATTAAGTGATGCAAAAGTTAAGGAAGGCATTTTTGTCGGACCACAAATAAGAGAACTTATAAAGGATCCTGCATTTGACCAAATTTTGGAGGGGAAAGAAAAGGAAGCTTGGGAAGCCTTCAAGGGTGTTGTTCATAGATTTTTAGGCAACAAAAGAGATGCCAACTACAATCATTTGGTGACAGTGCTCCTGCAAAAATACCGTAACCTTGGATGCAACATGTCCCTTAAGATCCATTTTCTCCACTCTCACCTAGACTTTTTCCCTCCTAGTTGTGGAGCTGTTAGTGATGAACATGGGGAGAGATTCCATCAGGACATTTCTGTTATGGAACAAAGATATCAGGGCCGTTGGAATGAAGTAATGCTTGGTCTTTGTATAGGGATTCTGCGGAACTGCATCACAAGAGGCAAGCTAAAAGACGACGAAGTCAATAATCCACCACATGATTCTCTTCAGACACGACCATCTGCGAAGTATTTTTCCAGCAATTTAGAACTCTTAGCATGTAATTACCAGTTTAAAAAAATCAAATGCACTTTCATTGTTGTTAGCATGTATGTAATTAAAATGTATCCTTTTCTCTCAATGCATTAATATGCAATACTCCCACCTTGTGTATATCATAGAAACTAGAGCTAATACAAATTTTTCATTGTCATATTTGTTTTTCTCAACCCAAAATTAGTAGGAATTGCCTATGAAGTGCTCGAAAATTCAAAAATTATTTCTTTTCCTTGCCCAGTGTAATCTATAAATAATCTTTAAAATACAATTTTCAGGCAATGCTATATTTTTAAAACGTGCATCCATTAATAATATTATTTTCCATCGAATTTAAATTCCAAGTGAAATATATTAAAAACAATCTAGCTAGTGACATGTTTCTTTTTTTCCTTTCTACATTCATCTCATTGTTTTCTATTTAAGTGATTTATATATCCATCTTTAACTACTCGTGATACGCATGCCTCCAACTTCAGACAGAATTTGCTCCCGTTAAGTTTGATGTTAGATTTATTCAATTTACAGTCCACTATCAGATGCTATAGAGGATACTAAATCATTCTAAGGAAAGAAAAGATTCCAAAACCCAGTTAAGAACCCTGTACCATGAAGTACTAATATGTAATTTTATACACAAAATCTGATCACACGTGATAAATATGAATGGTAATGGAATTGTTAATTTGTATAAATTACAACTAACCTACTGCAATTTTTATTACAGTTATGCTAAGCTTAGGAGTCTAATGTAAACTAAAATACCTTTGTAAGAATGTCTATAAAATGTACAAACAGACTGCAGTTACACCTTTTTAAGCAGAGAAATATCGCAGTGAAACGTACTATGACTGTTTGGTTTTTGTATATCTATGTCACTGGGTATTTGAAATGCAATATATCTAATATTAATGCTTTTGTTTCTCTTATATGTTGTTCCACATTGTAAATATAACTATAATAAATGATTCTATGTGCCTAACTTTATAACAAAATAATCTTCAAAACAAAAGAGCAACCAGTAAGGCATCAAATTTTGAAATGTTTACAGTTTTCATACTCTTTCTCTAATATAGTTCTTTACAGTAAGAGATTACAAATTTGCTGTAGATTTTTTCCCTGGATAAAATAAATCATGCACTAAATTATATAGGAAAAAATAAACTATAGTTTATATTAAAGAAAAACTGCTTAGATATCTTCATCCAAGCATGCATATTAAAACTGTGAAATAAACCGACACCATGAGCATTTTAAAGTAACAAAAGAAGCTTGCGAGAAAATGAACCCTTAAAGTTTCTATGGATATTTAAATGGTCAGAAAGGCAAATCCACAATTGGATCTGATCTTAGATGATGATAGATTATCTCTTTACTTTCTAAAATATGATCTGAAGCTTTCCTGGCGACAACTATGTTCAAATTGTTCTCGGGAAGCAAGTCAGGTCAAATGACGACACCTCTCCCATCATTAGCATATTTAATAAATGTGATAACCACAAATGAATCACTGGATGCAACACAAATATAAACCAAATAATTATATATATTTGTGTTGTATCCAGTGTTTAATTTAATAAATATTCTGATGGTAGGAGAGATGCACACTCCTGAAACGTCAATTTCTAATTGTCTTTTTCCCTGGCTTGCTTCTCAAAAATCACTTGAACATTTCTTTCTGTATTCTATACCTAGTAAGAAGAGGAAATTTGTCAAAATTTCAATGTCAAAATTTGACCAGAAATATATATTTTTGAAGCCTCTTGAATAAAAGAAAGGGTGTATGCATCTTCCAAGATTGTGATAGGAAGATTTTCAAGAAAATTTCCTTCCCAAATTATCCCCAAAAATGGACAATTTTTCAAAACCTGGTTTCCTAAAAAATGACTAAGGTTTTATATAATACGTTTTAAGATTTTTTCATGAAAAAATAAATGAGAATCTTGAACTTACTCGTAATAATCTCTCGAGTGCTCTTTAATTTGATTTTTTTTTGGTATATTTGGTAAACAGCAATAGAGTAAATTTTACCACATAAAAATGTAGGTCTCATTAAATCCATTGTTAATGAATTTTTTCTGTGGAGACTACTTTTCCGAGACAATTCTTGTTTTAATTTCAAATATTTATTATTTTCTCAAGAGAAAAGTCTTATTCATTTAGTTCTTCTGGTCATAAAATAAAATAGAATTTCAAAGCTTCACTTTACGACCAGATTATAAAATATTTGACTTTCGCTTGTCTATCCTATTCCCATTGTATCTATAATAAATTCACTACTGCAAATGTTTTTTCTCGATTAATATGAAGTAATAGAAAATAAAAACCGATTGTTGAAGAATGAATAGAAAAACCATGTGAATGTAATGCTTCAGGATATGTATGATTTTTTGATGTTTAAAACTGAGTATGGATTAGAGACTTACCTGTGTATTGTACCGCTATAGACCGGCAACTGAACTGCCCCACCAGAGTGATGCCCCTGTATATAGCCGGCCTACATCCGCGGGGAAAGACGTCGTATAACCCAGATTGCCCTCTCTCTCTCTCTCACTCACTGGCCCTACAACGAGCATCGTCAACATTACCTGACCTCCAACCGGGGGAAAGTTATTCTTACATTACTATATGAAATTGCAAGGAAAAAATACTTGTTTGTGTATTCAATGTTTTTAAAAAGAGTTATGAGGAACATTTCAACACCAGACAAACTATTTTCAATACTTTTACATCCTCAACTCTTAAACTTCGTTGACATATGCTTAAATGATAAACACTGAAGCATGCATTCAGTAGGAATCAAAAAATATATCCTTATTCCGATTAACCTGGCTAAGGTAAATTTACATATTTACGTTATGTATTATAACTATTTAGTGAATTTATAGGCACTAAAAATGTGTAAAATAGGCACGCAAAAAGGCACTAAAACTGGCAAAATAGGCACTTAAATAGGCACTAAAAATTTGCTAAGTAAACACTTAGAAATACACAATTCAGTAAAATGGCTCCTAAAATGCACTATAACAAAATGACAATCATCGCAACATATGCTGCAACAAATTCGCTAAACACAAACTATTTTGTGATTCCCTAGACGAAATAGTTCTACATTTATTCCAAATTTCATAAATGGCTCCACAGCAAGTTAAAATAACAGATACTTTCGTATAATTAAAATACATATAAATCCACTTCAGTAAGAACCATAATGTGCAGAAAGGTGTGAAGTAATTAACTGTCGAAAAACAAAAGCATGGGTTGGAGGGGCCCTAAGGGTGAAAACTGAAATATCTAAAGCTTTTGTTAGACTTGTTTCAAATTTATACCATTTATTTTTATGATCGATCAAGAATGGAATAATACCAAGTTTCAGCTTTCTAGTTACAACAGTTTCTGAGGAATTAACAGTTTATGTCTAAATTACAGGCGATTTTCAAAATGCCCCACCTATTGGAATTTTAAAAATTAATGCTTGGGGTATAAGTTCCAGCACCCATTTTGACCTATTAATGACCTGTACCTATGTGAAATATTTGTCTTCGCCATATCAACGAAGGGGAAAAATAATCATACCTAGTTAACAATTTTTATTTTCCTAGGCGTTTTCAGTAAGAAGTAAGCATTATAATCCTTTTCAATACAAATAACAAAAACACAACAAATGTAAATGGATACACTTAATATACAGTTGCCCTTAGAGTCATGTTTAGAATTTCATACAGATTAATAGAAAACTGCATCCTGTGGAACATTTTGAGGTTAGGAAAATGTAGAAAATATGAAATCTGAGAAATCTGAGGTTAAAATTACGTAATAGCAGCTACGATACAGGTGTAGGGTTATTTAAATGGTCATGTCACGTTTTTTGTAGTGCCACTAGAAAAAAAAACTGTATATTATTGAACTATGTGTATATTAATTTTAAGGCGAAAAAGAAACCAAATTTGGTATTGTAAGTTTTGGGCCAATTTGCACAGATATGTCTCCATAATAAATGACTTTTTGTATATCCAATGTGCAGCAGTAAGAAATTTCTCTTCCCCAAAAACTTCACGTTGAAACCAACAAATACAAAAGCTGTTGTCACAAATTACAAACAGAAGAAATTGGCTAAAAAGGCAGTTTTAGGCACTAATAAGCAGAATAGGTTTTTATAGGCACCATAAAACTAAGAAATTAGCTAATAATTGTAGCAAACTTGCTTATAACTTGAAAGCCTACGTTTCTGAACAAAGGAATAAAATAGGCAAATAGGACCAAATCCACCCCTAGTTATAACTAAGAGCTTGACGACTTGTATGTACATGTAGCATTCTATGGACACTTGGTAAGTTCAGAGTAGCAATTGGTGTTTCCTGAAAACTATGCAATCTATCATAATTAAACTTTTACCCCTTATATATCAGTCTCTTCTAATTCAGAAACTATAATAAAATCATAAATAAAGCTAATAATATTTGCATTGATATTACAAAAAACACAGAATTTTCAACAAATTCCACGCATTTTCTTCTTTAGATGCCCTCTTCTCCTGAACAGTTGAAGTAACAGATTGAAGACTTTGTAATCACTGTACAAACTTGCTAGTAAACACAGCTGGTGAACCATTAAGAAATTTAATCAATAATAGCAATTTGAAAAATAAATAATAATGTACTCTTTGAAAGGATAGAGTCAGACAGAAAAATTCAACGCCATAGCCGGGATTTAAACCACGGATTTTCTGGTCTCCGTCCAGCCGCTCTAAACCATCGAGCTACTATGGCCAACGTGCCCACATGACATTAAATTCTCCAACTGACTCGTGTTTTTCGTGGTAAACCACTAGGAAATCTCATAAACACACGAGACAACTACCTTTATGGCAACTTATGCTGTAAGTACTTTAAGGTGCGGGCTTTTATAGTTCGGAAAATGAAAAAAAAATGTGTAGTGTTTAACGCCCGCTTTTACTACATATCGCACCGCAGGCGGTGACACTAATGATACATGAGGCGAAGATGGAGCAACGGTGGAATGCGATGACGGAGGAAACCGGAGATCCCGGAGAAAACCCGCCCCAGCGTCGTGTTGTCCACCACAAATCTCACTTTGCGGTCGCCTGGAATCGAACCCCGGCCGCCTTGGTGAGAGCCAAGCTGTCTAACCACTGAGCCACGGCGCGGCCTTTATAGTTCGGACCACTATTAGGTACAATTAATGGAAATTAATTGTTCTTTCACACTAGCCGTGTGCCAGACTGAAAAATTCAATGTCATAGCCGGGATTTGAACCACGGATCTGTTCGTCTGCGTCCAGCCGCTCTAAACCATTGAGCTACTATGGCCAACAGTCTGGCTTACCCTTCATAGTGCGTCCTACACAGGGCTATTGTGTGAAAGAACAATTGATTTCCAATGTACTCTTTGGTTTTTAATTTTTATATATGAAAATATTTTTTGAGGAATTTCATGAAAGTGTAACGTATGAAGTTTTCACCAACTATTTAGAACAGTATATTCTGCATATGCGCAAATAAAATTCAAAGCTGTATCTATTATAGTTTCCTAGAAGAGTGTACGTAAAGTTAAAAAAAGCAAGTTACGGTAAATGGAAAAGAAGACAATGTGTTTTTACGTAACAACCAAAATTCAAAACATTCCTGGTTCACATTCCTCAACCCCAGTTGTCTCAGCATCCTCTCTTTTCACCTCATCCAAATTCTTGCTTTCTTAGACACTTCCTGCACTTGTTTTTGTTTCTTTTAGTCTTGATGCTTTAATGTTTTCAAAGGCACAGTCAAAATTAAAACCTGGTTCTAGTCCAATTTTCCAAAATACAACTTCCCTTTTAGTAGCACCATCATTAAAATATATCACAGCATCCATCACACTAAATTTAATAGTTTTACTGACAACATACACAGATTTTGGAATGCTTAACCAGATTAGGTGATTGAAGCTCTCGTTTGGGTTTTGAGTAGGACCATATACTCTTTCAAATTACTTCTCTTTTCTCTAAGTCTTCTGGCCATTCTTTTTTGTACGTGTCCCACACACTCTAGCCTTTTCACTTGCATCCCTTATCCATATACATTGGCTTCTTGTACCCTTAGAAACCCTTTGGAGTCCCATCCCCTAAATAATTCTGCTTGCTATAAGGGAAATGCAGAGTAAAAAGGGAGGCGTGATAACCTGGCCGCCATATTTAAAACCTCATTTAAATACACTTAATTGCCACAAGCACACAGAAATTTATAATGGGCATGTTCTACAAACTATGTAGATTCATATAAAGTAAAAAAATCCACACTTTCATCCAAAATCACTAGCACTGACGACTATCACTAATGAATTAATTTAGTTTATGTAAATTCCCTAATTTGTTATAAAATTATAATTTCTTTTACAGTCAATATTCCCTTTAGCACCCATAACTGTTTTACCCGGCATTGTATTAGTGCATTTTATAAACGTTGAAAATAAGGATAAGGATGATTTTGAGTTCTATTTGAACCTAAAGCACGACAAAGTTGTGTCCAGGTTGGTCAAATAATGACAACATGTGTACAACATGGGTTGCAAAATATGAATGTGAGTGGGGTTTTAAAGCCGTACATAGAGATACAAGACTTTTTTCAGATGTTTCTGTTCAACATAGCCTCCTTGTAATTCTACCCACTTCTCCCAGCGATGCTCCCATTTCTGTAACTCGTCCAAATAGTACTCGGCGTTTTTCAACATAGTCTCCTTGTAACTCTACACACTTCTCCCAGCAATGCTCTCATCTCTGTAACCCGTCCAAATAGTACTCGGGGTTTTTCAACATAGTCTCCTTGTAACTCTACACACTTCTCTCAGCGATGTTCCCATCTGTGTAACACGTCCAAATAGTACTCGGCGTTTTTCAACATAGTCTCCTTGTAACTTTACACACTTCTCCCAGCAATGCTCTCATCTCTGTAACCCGTCCAAATAGTACTCGGGGTTTTTCAACATAGTCTCCTTGTAACTCTAAACACTTCTTCCAGCGATGCTCTCATCTCTGTAACCCGTCCAAATAGTACTCGGCGTTTTTCTACATAGTCTCCTTGTAATTCTATACACTTCTCCCAGCGATGCTCTCATCTCTGTAACACGTCCAAATAGTACTCGGCGTTTTTCAACATAGCCTCCTTGTAACTCTATACACTTCTCCCAGCGATGCTCCCATCTCTTTAACCCGTCCAAATAGTACTCGGCGTTTTTCAACATAGTATTCTTGTAACTCTACACACTTCTCCCAGCGATGCTCTTATCTCTGTAACCCGGCCAAATAGTACTCGGCGTTTTTCAATATAGCCTCCTTGTAACTCTACACACTTCTCCCAGCGATGTTCCCATCTCTGTAACCCGTCCAAATAGTACTCGGCTTTTTTCAATATAGCCTCACTGTAATTCTACACACTTCTCCCAGCGATGTTCCCATCTCTGTAACCCGTCCAAATAGTACTCGGCGTTTTTCTACATAGTCTCCTTGTAACTCTACATACTTCTCCCAGCGATGCTCCCATCTCTGTAACACGTCCAAATAGTTCTCGGCGTTTTACAACATAGTCTCCTTGTAACTCTACACACTTCTCCCAGCGATGCTCCTATCTCTGTAACACGTCCAAATAGTGCTCGACGCTTTTCAACATAGTCTCCTTGTAACTCTACACACTTCTCTCAGCGATGCTCCCATCTCTGTAACACGTCCAAATAGTACTCGGCGTGTTTCAACATAGTCTCCTTGTAACTCCACACACTTCTCTCTGCGATGCTCCCATCTCTGTAGCCCGTCCAAATAGTACTCGGCGTTTTTCAACATAGTCTCCTTGTAACTCTATACACTTCTCTCAGCGATGCTCCCATCTCTGTAACCCGTCCAAATAGTACTCGACGTGTTTCAACATAGTCTCCTTGTAACTTTACACACTTCTCCTAGCGATGCTCCCATCTCTGTAACCCGTCCAGATAGTACTCGGCGTGTTTCAACATAGTCTCCTTGTAACTCTACACACTTCTCCCAGCGATGCTCCCATCTCTGTAACCCGTCCACATAGTACTCGACGTTTTTCAACATAGCCTCCTTGTAACTCTACACACTTCTCTCAGCGATGCTCCCATCTCTGTAACCCGTCCAAATAGTACTCGACGTTTTTCAACATAGTCTCCTTGTAACTTTACACACTTCTGCTAGCGATGCTCCCATCTCTGTAACCCGTCCAAATAGTACTCGGCGTTTTTCAACATGGTCTCCTTGTAACTTTACACACTTCTCCCAGCGATGCTCCCATCTCTGTAACCCGTCCAAATAGTACTCGGCGTTTTTCAACATAGTCTCCTTGTAACTCTATACACTTCTCCCAGCGATGCTCCCATCTCTGTAACACGTCCAAATAGTACTCGGCGTTTTTCAACATAGTCTCCTTGTAACTCTACACACTTCTCCCAGCGATGCTCCCATCTCTGTAACTCGTCCAAATAGTACTTGGCATTTTTCAACATAGTCTCCTTGTAACTCTACACACTTCTCCCAGCGATGCTCCCATCTCTGTAACCCGTCCAAATAGTACTCGGCGTTTTTCAACATAGTCTCCTTGTAACTCTATACACTTCTCCCAGCGATGCTCCCATCTCTGTAAGCCGTCCAAATAGTACTCGGCGTTTTTCAACATAGTCTCCTTGTAACTCTATACACTTCTCCCAGCGATGCTCCCATCTCTGTAACCCGTCCAAATGGTACTCGGCGTTTTTCAACATAGTCTCCTTGTAACTCTACACACTTCTCCCAGCGATGCTCCCATCTCTGTAACTCGTCCAAATAGTACTTGGCGTTTTTCAACATAGTCTCCTTGTAACTCTACACACTTCTCCCAGCGATGCTCCCATCTCTGTAACCCGTCCAAATAGTACTCGGCGTTTTTCAACGTAGTCTCCTTGTAACTCTACACACTCCTCCCAGCGATGCTCCCATCTCTGTAACTCGTCCAAATAGTACTTGGCGTTTTTCAACATAGTCTCCTTGTAACTCTATACACTTCTCTGAGCGATGCTCCCATCTCTGTAACCCGTCTAAATAGTACTCGGCGTTTGTCAACATAGTCTCCTTGTAACTCTACACACTTCTCCCAGCGATGCTCCCATCGCTGTAACACGTCCAAATAGTACTCGGCGTTTGTCAACATAGTCTCCTTGTAACTCTACACACTTCTCCCAGTGATGCTCCCATCTCTGTAACACGTCCAAATAGTACTCGGCGTTTTCCTCTACAAAATAATTGATCACGATGGTGATTGTCTCTTCATTTGACGAAAATCTCTGTCCTCCGAGCGCAATTTTCAGATGCGGGAACAAAAAGAAGTCTTTTGGTGTAGATCTGGTGAGTAAGGCGGATGGTCAAGCAGTTGAAACCGTAATTCGTGGATTCTTGCCATTGCAACCGCTGAGGTGTGAGACGATGCGTTGTCTCGAGGAAACAGGATTTTCTTTTTCTGCAAATGTGGCCTTTTCCCCGCTAGCTCTGCCTTCAGCTTGTCAGGTAATGATGCGGAGTATGCTCCTGTAATGTTTTTTTTTTTTTTTCCTTTTTGAAGATAATCTATTAAAAGAACTCCATGCCTATCCCAAAAAACAGTCGCCATCACCTTCCCAGCCAAAAAAAAAAAAACTTTTTTTGTTTGTTTTTGAAGCTGGTTCCCTCCTTGCAGTCCACTGTTTGGACTCTATTTTTGTTTCGGGCAGAGAGTTGGAAATGTTCACTTGAACACGTTTTTGGTCTAACGTGGGCAAACGCGGCACCCAACGCGAAGCCATCTCACTCAACAACCTATAAATGTTCAGTATATAAAATAGAAATACTAATGGTTGCTAGTAAAAATACAATGATTGGTCGTATATCGAGAAAACTCGTAAAATTACGTCGCATGCTCATGGTGGACAGAGTGCAAGAGAATGTATTGTAAATCTCTGCAGTTTCATGATCATCGCTTAAAGGTCGTTCCATGTTTCATATTTACTTTGGTTTGCTCTGTCGTAACAGTGAATTCATAAAGGGATTTTTTTTTACCTACAGCCAGTATTACGAGGGTGGGTAAAAAAGTAATGTCTCCTATTTTTTTCTTTTAATTGCCAAGAAAATTGAATCCAATTTAGATAGCTTGAAAACTACAACACTGACGATTAATTTGTCACTATTCAATATAATCTCCGTCCTTTTCCACAGTTTTTGTCCACCTTTTAACTAGGGCATGTATTCCAGTATGGTAAAACACACGGTCTTGCTTCCTAAGCCATTGAGGCACGGACGTTTTCACAGCCTCCTCATCTTCAAAATGAATCCCACGATGAGCTTCCTTTAGTGGCCCGAACAGATGGAAGTCTGATGGTGCCAGGTCAGGGCTGTAAGACTTGCCATCCCAATTTCTCAATTTCTGCAGTGGTGTTACGGCTGGTGTGTGGTCTTGCATTGTCATGCAAAAGAAGATCATGCGCCATCGTTTTTGTTGGGCGAACTCGGCGAAGACGTGCTTTCAGCTTTTTGAGAGTTCTGACGTATTGGACAGAATATATTGTGCATAACTGCTCCAAAAATCAATCATAAGCACATCCTCTGCATCCCAAAACACTGTCGCCATAACTTTCCCTGCCGACCGCTGAGTTTTGAATTTTTTTTTCTTCGGTGACGTTGTGTGATGCCATTCTATTGACTGCCTCTTTGATTCAGGTTCAAAAAAATGAACCCACGTTTGGTCTCCAGTAACAAATTTTCCAGAAACTCCTTTCCCTCCAAATTGAAGCGCTGCAAGTGTTCGGAGGCTATTGTTTTCCTTGTTTCTTTGTTTTGGGCAGTTAACATTCTTAGTACCCAACGTGAACAAACTTTTGAGTAACCCAGTTGTTGAATAATCGTCATCACGCTGCCATTACTGAGGGAGGTAATGCGACACAATTTACCTGTTGTTACCCGGCGATCACCACGAATGATGTCATCGACTCGCTTAATTTTTGCATGGAGTCACTGCAGTCACCGGCCTGCCGCTTCTCCGAATGAACTTTAACAGATAAACTGAACAATTCTTTGATTTCTTCCGTAACCGTAAAACAAAGCCTAACTGTATATACAAATATAACAACCTGTAACTTAAAACTTCACTTATCTTATCTTAAGTCATATCGGACGATGAATGGAACGGATGAAGTGATGCTAAAATGATTCCAGGGTCCATAGAGCTTAGAGTTACCCGACATTCGTCTTTAAGGATAAGAGACAACCCTGGAAGAAACCTTATCCAGGTAACTCACCCTAACCGAGATTCGAATTCGGGACCTCTTGAGCGTGAGACACACACGCTACCTAGGTGGGCTTAAAAAAATTTACTTACCATTTACTTGTTTAAAGAGTTTGGTATAACTTTAGTTCCTCAAAATAAATATAGTATTAAAAATTTATTGCATTTCTCTATAAAAGATAAAATTTCTAATAATAAAAAATCTTGTATTCATCAGTTTAATTGTTTTGATTGTGATAAAATATATACTGGAAGTCAATACGTAATTTAGAAACCAGAACGAAGGAACATTCTCGTAATATTAAGTATAAACAAACCGATAAATCGGCCGTAGCAGATCATCCTGAAGTTAAATTATTAAAACAATTAAATGGTCCAATGGATTTAATGGTTTGGGAAAATATATTTATTTAAAAAAATAAACATCGCGTAATGAATTTTGAACTACCGTCAGTCTATTCTGTTTTTAAATTTGTTTCATTTTCAGATTTTGGTAATACTAACAACAACATATCGACATCTAGTGTTAGTAACGATGGCGATAGCTTTGTTTCCATCTGAAGATGTGTATGAATATACATGAAATCGCCATCCCGGAGAATTTACGAGGGCTATCCAGAAAGTAGATTACGTTTTCGTCTGTTTCCGCTAGGGGCGGGGCTAGCGCGGCCATCTTGGGGTCAGAGCGTTGCGCAGCTCAGTCGGCATCTAGCCGTGCTAGTGAGAGGTTCGTGCTGTGCTCCGTTCAGATACTGTGGCGGTTTGAAATGTCTGCGTTAATTGAAAATCCCGCGAGCTGCGAGGTGCGTGCAGTAATAAGGTTTCTGACTGCAAAAAACTGTAAACCGATAGAAATCTATCGGCAGCTTTGTGAAGTGTATGGGGACAACAGTATCACTGAAGGTGGAGTGCGTCAGTGGGTCATCAGATTTAAAAATGGCCGAACCAATGTTCACGACGAAGATCGAAGTGGGAGACCCAGCATAGTGACTGCCGAACTTGTCGAAAAAGTCGATGCTAAAGTCCGTGAAAATCGAAGGTTCACAATAACGGAACTTTCTTTGAGTTTTCCACAAATTTCGCGAAGTTTGTTGCACGAAATCATCAGCGTAAAGCTTGGTTACCACAAGTTTTGTGCAAGATGGATTCCAAAAATCTTGACAGAGGACCACAAAAATCAGCGAATGGCTGCAGCGTTAAACTTTTTGGACGTTTACCATAAGGATGGTGACTCTTTACTCGATCGCATCGTTACTGGTGACGAAACATGGGTGAAACACGTGAACTGTGAAACCAAATTGCAATCAATGCAGTGGGGGCACACAAGTTCTCCCCAAAAACCCAAGAAATGCATGCAAACAATGTCGGCAAGGAAGATGATGGCGACTGTTTTTTGGGACAGAAAAGGTGAGATTTTGGTGGACTTCCTGGAAAGAGGCACTACAATAAACTCTCAAAGGTATTGCCAAACTCTCCAAAAACTCAGAAGAGCCATTCAAAACAAGCGCAGAGGAATGTTGAGCTCTAAGATCTTGTTGATTCACGACAACGCCCGGCCCCACACGGCAAATGTCACTCGTGAAGTTCTTGAATCTTTTAAGTGGGAGTTGTTTCCTCATCCGCCGTACAGTCCCGACCTGGCACCGAGCGACTTCCACCTATTCCCAGCAATGAAGAAGTGGCTGGCTATGCAGCGTTTTGATGACGACGCACAGCTGCAAGAAGAGGTAACGAAGTGGTTGAAGGCGCAGGCGGCCGAATTTTTCGACGAAGGAATTTCCAAGCTCGTACATCGCTACGATAAATGCCTTAATTTGAATGGTGACTATATCGAAAAGTAGTATTTGAGTGTGGCTTTCATCTATATATAATAAAATTTGTTTCCTATACTTTGTTTACTTTTTATTCCAAAACGTAATCTACTTTCTGGATAGCCCTCGTATAAGAAGTCTTAAGTTACAATTTGTTATGTTTGTATATATTTATTTGCTTCACTGTTAATAGCATCATATTTTACGTGTTTATAACTGGTTTAAAGGAACTGGAAAAGATATAGCAGAATTAAAAACCACAGAAAATTCATTACTTGATGGTACAGCGAAAGTAGTAACTAAAAACGAAAATATTAGGTTCAAAGATAAATCTAATTAAAATCCAAACCCATTATCTCGGCAGTAGAAAGGAAAAAAAAAAAAAAAAAAAAAGAGAGAACAGATAGAATGAAGAAATATTGGAAACTAAGAAAAGTGCAACACATAGGGAATTGACTGATTCAACGTACCCTAACCAAAGTGAAGCGAAAAGAAGAGTTTTAATGTGCCTAAAACATGTGTCTTTTGTATTTTTCGCCGGGGTCGTTGACGTACTCGCCTAGACCGCGTATAAGGGAGAGGTTTTGATAGCTGGGAGTGAGAGCGTGTGGATGTAGTCTGTTAGGGTAGGAATGTGTAGGTCACGACGGATTACAAGGTTAGGGATGTACCACGGGGAATCCGTGGCAATACGGAAGCATCGTGACTGTAGGACTTCAAGTCGATGTAGGTGAGTCTTAGCTGCTATACCCCAAATGGCACAGGCATGAGTGATGGCTGGTCGGAGCAATTTATTGGATATGGACATCACTGAGCGTCGATTGTACGATGGGTACAACATATGCATACGTTTGCTGACCTTGTTGAACGTGTAGGTGCTGTGGTCCTTCCACGTCAGTTTTACACCAAGCAAAACTCCTATATATCGTACATACGATTGCCAATGTACTTCCTCTCCGGCTAGACGTCCCATAGGGAAGGGGATCCGTCCCCTTCAGCTGTCGAGGTGCGGCGCTGCGGACCCTTAGCACTCGTGGTACCTCTGACGTTACTAGAACCTCGGGCCGAACATTCGAGCCTCTTCCTGAATGGGCATTTTTCGGATTGGGTTGGACTCGAGGGACATTAACGCCAGAGGTTCTACTCCCATTGGTCCTGGAACCGTAGGACATGGACCCGGGCCTCCTTAGACTAGGGAGTTACCGAGGTGTCCCAAAAGGGCGCCCGACCCTCCGTGAGGCTTTCCGTAGGGCAAGACCTTAAGCTATACCAAGCCCCCCATCTGGTCCTGTGGACTCAAGACGGGATGGAAGTGGATACGCCACTTACGCGCGTCAACACTCAAGGTGAAGACTACCGAACAAACTCGGTAGGGCCGCCTGGTGATCTAGCACACCTTCTACTAGCTGTGCTGGCTAGTACGCGGGAATATTAATGGCTTCCCTCAACCCCGTCCGGAGACATACCCGATCTCCCGCGGGTATCAGGAACTGCTGCCCCCACGAGTCCAACCCAATCTGAACAACTCCCTATCAGGGAGGGGCTTGAATGTTCGACCCGAGGTTCCTCTAGTAACATCAGAGGTACCACGGGTGCTAGGGATCCGCAGCGCCCGCACCACGGCAGCTGAAGGGAACGGATTCTCCCCTATGTGGGGACTCGAGGGACAGTGTGTTCCCGACACCCACGGGGAATTGGATACCTCCGGCCAGGCTACGGCCGCCAGGAGGGGGTAGAGGGTTGCATCATAAGTCCCGGGTACTAGCCTGCAGAGCTAGTAGAAGGTGTGCTAGATCACCAGGCGGCCCCACCGAAGTTTCCGGTAGTCTACCCTACGAGGTTGACGCGAGTAAGTGGCGTATCCACTTCCATTCCGTCTTGACGTTGTGCTCAGCGGGGGGGGGGGGGGGCTTTTAAGAAATCAGGTATTGCCCTATGGAAAGAGCCCCGGAGTATCCATCGCTCCCGGGTAGAAGAAGGCCCGGGTCCTTGTTCCTACGAGTCCAGGACTAATAGGAGTGGAACCTCTGTACTTAACTCTCCGGCTAGACGAACAGGTGGTAGGTCCTCTAGCTGCCTTCTGGAGAAAGAGATGGCTTGCCTCTTCTGAGGGTGATTGCTCAAGCGCCATCGTTTGAACCAGGTGGTGAGGAGATCGGTGTATTGTTGGTTTCTATGTGCAGCCCTATAATGTCTAGTTGACATGGAGGTTACAGCTGTGTCGTCTGCAGAAAGGTACAGTGAACAGCGGAGCAAAGAAGGTAGGGTGTTGACATAGAGAAGGAAGACAGTGGGTCTCAGGACAAGCTTTGTAAAACAATGCATGTGCTAAAGAGCAAACGACAGAGGGCAGAGAAAGCCATGTGAACATATCACACACGATTTTTAAAGATCTGATTATCCCTTCTTACCTCTAAACATGTATTAAATAGAAAAATGTGCTTTTTTTAAGAAGTATTTATGAAAGACCTATAAAATGAATGGTAATGGAAAGAGAAAGTCCTGTGAATGTAATAGTCTCGTGTTATATCAGCGTTACGTGCTTCTACAGAAACGTCTGTTTATAGTACAATAACCTAGAGGAACGATGAATTGTCATTTGATTCTGTCATAAATGAATCGTTATTGACATCAATTACTGTAAGGTTATGACATTACTTTCTCCGGTATATCGACGTATCCATCACGTCAGGTTCAGGTCGGAGGTGAACGAAAGAACCGTCTAGCTGTTGCCACTACCACAAAGAGAAAACTCGTGAAACAACTAATTCTGAATTTCAGCCAATTTTGTTTCAAATGCCATTCTCTACCGAAAACTCTGAGGTGTTACTTTCAAGTATCCTTCTCTACTCACTCTTCTGGAAATGATTCTTACAAAACCACATTTTTCTATTCATTGTTAATCCAGATGAATTTTCACTACATATTTTGTTGTAGAATATGGAGTTTAAGGGATGACCAAAAGTGTATTGCTATCTGAAAACCCTATGCATTCGAACCACCTTCAAAGCAATGAGATTGTATTTCTGCGCTCGTTCTAACTGAGCTACCTGTAACGTGTGACATAAACATTCCATCTAACATATAGGGGAGATGTGCCCAGTACCGCACGGTGTCAGTATCTCGTAGTTGCCGATAGATAGTAGAAGATCATGGTGTTTATTCAGACAAACAACTATCTTTGTTACCAACGGAAAGTTTTCCCTCCTCTTTGACCGTTGAATCAGAAGTTATTGTTCAGAGAAGTCGTGTAGTGAACTGGAGCTGTGCTGTTAATAACTTGCTGACATTGCTGCTGCCTTGTCCGGTGAAGAACCAATTAAGTATTTGTACTCATATTATTTGGTATTAAGTAGACTACACAAACACAAAATACAGTGTCGGTTTAAAATAATCGGGCCGTGCTATGACGTTATATATACGTACGTGTGAGTTGCTCAGTACCGTACGATAGCAATTTTCCCAGTACCGTACGCGAAGGTATATTTTTATCTCCTGAATGCTGAAACATTAACATCGACTCTGTATAAGTTGATGTTGCAGAAAAAGGCACACAAATAGAATAACAAACCAATAGCAAAGGTACGCAAGACTAACATTAATAAAACTATAAATAGAGAACCTAGCTCTAACTCTATGCCAACAGAAACTGAAAATAGTGTAGAGCCCTCGAAGACTAAAAGAAAATTAAATTTTGGAACCAAAACCAGTGTTGATTGAAGTGTTCTAAGAGAGTGTATCATTTGTTTAGAAATCACAGACGAGGCTTGGGTTCAGTGTGCATCGTGCAAGGGTTGGACACATATTGAATGTACAGACAAGAGAACATTGATTTTTATACATGTGGTCACTGTGTTTAAAAATATGTTTCATTAGTTCTAAGACATTTTTATTTTGTTGTGATCATCTCTAGAGAACGTTTTGAAGAATATATCATCATGCTACTGTGTTCTGTTTTTATCTCAAAAATACAATAATTATGATAAGAATAATTATCTTGTGATATATCATGCAGTTCCCTTTATTTAGAAATATGTATTTATTTACGTCTGTCCGGTACTGGGAAGCACTTTTTGAGATGCGCAGTTATCACTAATATTTACTTTAGTTATTAAAAGTCAACATGACTCGCGGTCATGAATATTCATTACTAATGCTGTTTCTGTATGTTATTAGCTACACGCTACTTGTTCTCCATTGCATTTTCTTTGAATTTTGAAAAAAAAGGGAAAAAAATCCTTAGGTGTGCGGTACTGCGCGCATCTCTAGTATTCTTTTGTTCCAGTGAACATTTGCAGACGTGCGAACGTCAACTGTTTAATTACCAATATATTACAGGCGACGTGATAACATTTATATTAGTACTAATTTCGTTGATTGTTTATTGGGACTGCGATTCCATTACGGAGGGGTTTCGGTATGTAGGCCACCATGTTGGGCCCATTTTTCCTATGCCGCCAAGTAGGGGTACCCCCGGGGGGAACGATGAGGCGAAGGAGACAGATGGCGGTCGACCCAAGGAGCCACGACAGTACCTAGGGCAGGGTCCCTACAGTTTACTTGGTTAGAGACTTCCTCCGACGGGGCAGGACAACGAACTCGCTCCCCTACAGCGACATGGCAACGAGCCCAGCAGCCGAGTTCTAATGGTACAAAAAGGTCCCTGGCTGATGGTCCCGAAATGCTCCCAGCAGAGGAGCTGAGATCCACAACCGAGCTACCGGAGGAGGAAGTAGTTTTCCTCAGAGCATATCATCCTGCCATGCACCGCCGATACACTTCTACCCTGAAATAGACCACCAGATGAGAGATGATGTGAAATGATAATGGAGGGACAGAAAATTCGGGGGATGTAATCAACCTACCTCGCATTCACCCAGCGACCCGGGGAATCCCCCGAAAAAGCCCACGGGTCAGATAGGTCAGCCACGGGAATCGAACTCGGGCCACAGACGAAACCACCTGAGACATCCCGCTCGGTCATCGAGTGTTTATCATGCATGTTAAATAGACAGGTAGAACCTCGTAATGGAGTCGATGTTTTCATGTTGGAGTACAAAATACGGATTGCAGAAAACTCGAGAATAAGGGGCAACTGACTCACCTGATATATCTGGTAAACCGTAAGAAATAAACAAAATGTTAATACACAAGAAAGGAGCTATCATTAAAATACGGATGGTTCAGGCGGTTTCGTCTGTGACGTGTATTCGAAAGGTCCGGGTTCGATGACATGATTTCTCATCTGGTGGTCTCTTTCAAGGTAGAAGTGTCGGTGAGGGTCTCGGCGGTGCATGGCGGGATGATATGCTCTGAGTAAGAGTTCCCCCTTCGGTAGGATGTTTGCCGATTTCCAAACCCGGTCCCGTGGTGTTTCCGAGAAGCCGAAGGGTGGGAAGTTCCGTTGCCCTGGCCTGGTGGGGGGAAGTGTCTATGTAGTAAAATGTACTCTGCACTGTCATGGCTCCTTGGAGCACCCGCCCTTTGCCTTCTCTCGCCTCATCCTTCCTCTCGGGAGTGCCCCGAATTAGGGATATAGGTACAATTGACCACATCTGGGTCTCCATGACGAATCCTCTGGGTATAATTGTCCAGTCCAGAATACTAATACTCGCCTGGGTAACGTAGATGGCAGCGTATCTGCTTCACGCTCAAGTGGTCCCGAGTTCGAATCTCGGTAACGGTGAGTTACCTGGATAAGGTTTTTCCGGGGTTGTGCTTTATCCTGAAAGACGAATGTCGGGCAACTCTAAGCTCAATAGACCCTGGGCTCATTTAAGCATCATTTCACCCATTCCATTCATCGTCCGATATGACTTAACGTTGGAGGAGACATTCACACAAACACACACACACACACACACACACACACACACACACACACACACACACACACACACACACACACACACACACAGAAACATACCCACAAAACAATTGATGTCAAACGGCTTCTGCTTTGTAGTATTAATAGTTTCCGAGACATTTCTTATTTCTTTTCATTCTTGAAGTTCATGCTTCTCAAATGGAAAATCGTTATTCTCCTCTTTTTCAAATTTCCTAATAATGTAAAAGCTATCACATAGCAACCAAACCTTAAAAGTTCTGATTATCGCTTAAGCTTACTGCATTCACTACGTCCATTGTAACTACATACAAGGAAATTTTAAAAGCTTAGTCTTGATTAACTTAAAACAAATACAGCGCGATCGAAATAAACCTGAACCATTTCAATAGACCATAAATTTTTAATCAATATTAGGACACAAGTGCAACTTTGGGAGAATATAATACACAATTTGTAAATTACATTACACTATTTACGTCTCAGAGAAAATGTTGGAAGTGTCCTCCTCCAGCATCTATACATGATACGACTGTGGACGCTGAAGTTTATATGGGTATTTTCAATACATTTGTGGAGCAGCTTGATGATATCGAATTGAGAGAAGGTTATTTCCAGCAAGATGGAGCAACGTGCCATACATCTAATGAAACCATAGAAATTGTAACCAGTTCCTTTGATAAACGAATAATCTCAAAAGCTCTGTGGCCCCCCAGATTCCCTGACCTAACCTCACCGGATACTTTTTGTAGGGTTATCTAAAAATATAGTCTACAAGAATACGCCACGGACAACAGATGTTCTCAAGGAATCCATTCGAACCGAAATAAATACGAGAGCTGTTCAATAAAGAATGATCATAAATTTTTTACGGTTATAATTTTTCGCATTAAAATTCAATCTTGTTATATTCTGTTAGCTTAATATGAAACAAACACGCCGTAGTAGTTTCATTGTTGGTACTCCTGGTTCCCGTCTCTGAGAAACAGGCAAGTCCAGACATGTTCAGTATCGCCTATCGTTGCAATGGAGGTAACATACAGTTAAAGATGATGTTAGAGGAAGATCCGGAGTTTCTTTCAAA
Source organism: Mantis religiosa (assembly GCA_030765055.1). NCBI lineage: Eukaryota > Metazoa > Arthropoda > Insecta > Mantodea > Mantidae > Mantis > Mantis religiosa. The sequence goes on from CM060957.1 coordinate 25,438,924, forward strand.
CGTAATCACTGCTGATGAAACTTGGCTACATCATTTTGATCCTGAGAGCAAACGGCAAAGCTCAGTGTGGAAATCTCCTTCATCACCAACCCCCAAAAAAGCAAAAGTTGTTGCTTCTGCTGGGAAAGCTATGGTCATCTCATTCTTTGATATTCATGGAATGGTTTATCAGCATGTTGTACCTGCACACACATCAGTAACTGGACAATACTACAGGGATGTCCTGAAAACATTGCAAGTCCATATCAGGCGCAAAAGACCACATTTCCATGAAGCAGGCTGGATGCTGCACCACGATAATGCGCGACCACATATTGCCAATGTTGTTGCTGAATATCTTGCAAAAATCAACGTGAAGTGCATCCCTCACCCTCTCTATAGTCCGGATTTAGCCCTATGTAACTTTTTTCTATTCCCTAACTTGAAGAAACGCCTTCGTGGGAGGTATGATCCATCTTCAGAAGCAGTGGTGAAGGCTGCGGAGGCGATTTTGAAGGATCTCTCATAAAATGGTTTCCAGCATGTCTTTGAAGACTGGCAGAAACGCTGGGACAAGTGCATCGCATTCAGGGGAGACTATTTTAAGAAGAACCGTCAAAATTATGAGGATGAGTAAAGGTACGTTGTCAAAAAACTGTGATCATTCTTTATTGAGCAGCCCTAACATTGGCGAGGATACTCTCCGTAAAACTTTAGAGAATATGGTGAGACGAGTGCAAACATGTATAGATGCTGGTGGAGGACACTTCCAACATTTTCTCAGAGATGTAAATAGTGTAATGTAATCTTCCAATTGTGTATTATATTCTCCCAAAGTTACACGTGTGTCCTATTATTGGTTCGAAGGTTATGGCCTATTGAAATGGTTCAGGTTTATATGGATCACACTATTGAATAAACGAAACGTAGCAATAGTTTGTAGAAGATTATTTTTAATGTAATACATGAAATGTTTGTGTTGAAGAAGCGTCAAGAGTTGGACAAAGTGGTATGTCGTCTGAGTCACATAATTACCATGGCAACATTTTTTAGGACATTAGCCGCGTCACGCAACATGAAGAGGAAGCAACTTGTCTATTGGTTAACGTCTGGAAGAGGAAGTTTCAAGGCAACACGAGATTTATGATGGATTTCCCGACACAGGTATCAACACATTTACTGCACCACGGAATTTCTGCAACTCTATTGTTACAGCTCAAGAAATTGCTAAAAATCCAGTCAATTTGATGAAACAGGATGCCTAACATAAGCACAGTTAACTTTTCTGCTTCAGGCACACACAAAAAAGAAGAAAAAATAAAAAATTGAAAGAAAAAATAAAAAGTAAAAAGATCTGCATTACCAAAGCTTTGGCTTCTCCCGATTTTCTTTTAACTTTATTATTTTATACTCTTACAAAGCAGAGTTGTGCAGATACATTTTATTTCTAATTAGATTAAATAACTAATAAACGTAATGCTGCTGACTCCCAGCAGCTTACAACTGTGTCTCAAAAGGATGTACATATACTAGGAATTAAGCTGTACAATAAACTGCCATCTGATATTAAATCAATCGCTAGCATCTCAAAACAGCAGTTTAAATGGAAGTTAAAGGCTTTCCTCATACATAAATGTTTATATAACTTAAACGAATTATGACATTGCAGCTTTAATTATACCTGAAAGTGATAAATTCATTAAGCTGATTAAGGGATCATGTGTAGAATTAGTTTCTAATGCTGTAATTGACTATGTAAATTAGTTTCTGTAAATTAGATTCTAATGTTGTAGAATTTACTATGTACAATTAGTATTGTGACTTTGTGGGTTCGTGAAATAAAAAGTCCAATTACACCACTCAACAATGTTCTTTATTTCCACCGACTTACAGTTTAATACTTGCCAATTACACAGAATTACTTGCTGCACACAGTTACAATTCACCAATCCGTCCGTTACAATTTCACTGTACTCGCGGTTACGTAAGCTCCGGTACACATTCAAAGTTACGTACAGTCTTCCGTTGCACAATCCTTTCGTTCATTAACACGTCACTGACTAACTCTTACACCAAGAACTGCGACTGTCTCCTCACTCACTGACAAAACCAACTCACTGACTGACTAAACCAAAACCAACTCACTGACTGACTAAACCAAAACCAACTCACTGACTGACTAAACCAAAACCAACTCAACTCCGTCTGTCTGTAACCTTCTTTATATAGGAATATCGCCGGTTTCTAGTGACCAGGAGAATGTTCCAGATTACGTAATTTCTGGACCAGGTGGACAGAAACAGACGGCACACTGATGTTTTTCCTCCCAACCACTGCCTGTCAAATACTACAAGACAAACGAGGGGAAGGTGTGGCTAATGCGGTCCTCCCCCTGCCTTCCGTTCCCAGCTGGTTCACAGGGTGCTCCAGCGCTCCCGTTACACTGCTCCCTCCTCAAAGCTGTTCGCCTCGAACAGCCCCATCGTAGCGTGCGAGGCGGTCCAGGTGTACCACCAGCATCTGCCCGGAGTCTGAGCCAGAAGTAGCGCTGCCGTAGTTTGTGAATCATTCGGTTCGCTCCCAGGTGTCCTCCTGAAGTACCGGCGTGCACTTCCTCCAAGACTTCCGGGACCTTGCTCCGGGGAAGTACCAACTGTCCTCTCTGCGCCTTCCCATCGGGTGACTCCCATACCCGGAACAGCACGCCCACTCTGGTCTTCAACGAGTCCCATTGGGCCCAGTACGACTTGTAGGTGGCGCTCCTCGGTGCGATGTCCTCCCAGGTTGTTCTCGTCCCTGCGTCCACTTCCCTCAAGAGTGGCCCCAAGTCTGCGTCCGCCAGCTGCTCCCTCCTCAGGCCTGCGCTATCCCAGCCTTCAGCAGGCACTGCCACAACTACTCGGACTGCTGCGGCACGCTCCTTCTCTTCCACTCTTGTGCGCTCATGGCCGTCCTGGATCTGCGGTAGGACACCTCCAATGTAATGGTCGCTAGCGTCGGTGTCCACAATGAAGGCGCCACCCGGTTGTGGGAAACCCAAAATTGGAGCACTGCACAGGGTCCCCTTCAGGTGCTGGAAAGCGTCTTCGGCGTCCTCCGTCCACACATAAGGCCGGTTTTCCTCCGTCAGGCGGGTGAGGGGTTTTGCGATGTTGTCGGCCTTTTCCTCTAAATCATTAAGGCGGTCGTCTACTTGACCCTTCCGCTTGCCCAGGTTCGTGACGTCATCCCCCACGCCGGCCAACCGTTCCTCAAACTTGGCGGCGAGAGCCTCGTTCGCCACCTTCATTTCGGTAGCCAGACCGTCGTTCGCTGCTCTCATTTCCGTGATTAACTCGGCCTTCATTTGTTCCATCTTCTCGGCGATGTTGTCCCTAGCCGTCCTGATCAGTTTCAGTTCCGCGGCCAGGTTATTTCTAGTCTCCAGCTTCTCTGTTAATTCGGCCCGCATTTCTTCCATCTTCCCGATTAGTTCGGCCTTCATTTCCATCATCTTCTCCAAAAATTTTTCCAATGCCGCGTCCATGGTTGTAATGTTCGGTGATGTTGTTTTCCCGCTTCCTGACACCAGTGTGACTTTGTGGGTTCGTGAAATAAAAAGTCCAATTACACCACTCAACAATGTTCTTTATTTCCACCGACTTACAGTTTAATACTTGCCAATTACACAGAATTACTTGCTGCACACAGTTACAATTCACCAATCCGTCCGTTACAATTTCACTGTACTCGCGGTTACGTAAGCTCCGGTACACATTCAAAGTTACGTACAGTCTTCCGTTGCACAATCCTTTCGTTCATTAACACGTCACTGACTAACTCTTACACCAAGAACTGCGACTGTCTCCTCACTCACTGACAAAACCAACTCACTGACTGACTAAACCAAAACCAACTCAACTCCGTCTGTCTGTAACCTTCTTTATATAGGAATATCGCCGGTTTCTAGTGACCAGGAGAATGTTCCAGATTACGTAATTTCTGGAACCAGGTGGACAGAAACAGACGGCACACTGATGTTTTTCCTCCCAACCACTGCCTGCCACCACTACAAGACAAACGAGGGGGAGGTGTGGCTAACGCGGTCCTCCCCCTGCCTTCCGTTCCCAGCTGGTTCACAGGGTGCTCCAGCGCTCCCGTTACAGTATTGTGACTTTGTGGGTTCGTGAAATGTTAAAACGAGGTTATAAAACACAAAAACTACACTTTATTTTCCTAGCAAATACATTCGTCACCATTACAGTTTGCTAGCTAACCTCAAACTGTTTATTTTCTCTAAAAACTACCCTCAACTGTCTCTCACTTCCGGTAACGATCGGCCATCATTTTTCATCGGCTTCGCGAGCCTAGCACCAGGGTGACACTGCTCCCTCCTCAAGGCTGGTCATCCCGAACAGCGCCTTCGTAGCGGGCCAGGCGATCCAGGTGTACCACCAACATCTTTCCTCGTTGAGCCGCAGGACCTTCCTGCCGACGTCGACCGTCGCCTCGTGGCTCCTGAGGGCATCCAGTCCCAGGATCACCTCCTCAGCCACCTTCGCGACGAACACCCACAGACGCACGCCACTCCGTCCCAAGTTCAGCTCCAGCAGGGCCTCCTTCTCCACAGGCATGGTGTCGCCCGATGCCGTCACAAGCTGGTATGGTCGGCTCGGTTTCCTCGTCGGCAAACCCTTCGCCACGTCAGGTCTGATGATGGTCATGGCCGCCCCGGTGTCCACCAGCACGCGGCATGGCTTTCCTCTTACCCAACCGTCCGCGATGAGGTTGTCATCCATCCGCCGGCTGACGGCGCGGATTGTCACTCGAGGGGATGGTGGTAATGGCGCCGACGTGCCCCTCTCCACGACGGCCCTTACTCGTTTTCTGGCTGCTCTTCCTGGTGTGGGCAGTCTCTCCGCAGGTGTAGGCGGCTTCCCAGTGGCAGGTCAACCAAGGCCTTGCTAGCCAGCTGCTCGATCGCTATGGCGAACTCCTGCAGCGTCTCCCCCGGCTGCTGCGACCTTGCCTTTAGCTGGCTGCGGTATACTGCGGCTAAGCGGTGGTTCCCGAAGCGATTCTCCAGGGCCTCCCAGATGTCCTTGGGCACCGCCGTCATCTGCACCGCGTTTAGGGTTTCCGCGGCCCGTCCCTGGAGGCTGGCTATTAACTGTGTGGCCTCCTCCTCCGGTGACCATCTGTTGTGCTTGGCCACTGTGTCGAACTGGCGGCGGAAGACCTCGAATGTTGACGCGCCGTCATATTTCGGAGGTTTGACGCGCGCCGATGTTGTGTCGCGTCCCGGTGCGTCAGCCTTCAATCCTTCAGTCTCCTGCCGACGACGTCCTCCACCATGGCGTTCAGGGACTTGACGCTGCTGTCGGCCTTTCCCTCCAGGTTGTTTACGCGGTTCGCGAGGTCTTCGACGTCTTCAACCATGGCGTTCAGGGACTTGGCGTTATTGTCGGCCTTTTCCTCTAGGTCATTGAAGCGGTTCGCCAGGTCCTCGACGTGCTCGTCCACTTGGCCCATCCGCTTGCCCAGCTCCGTCACGTCATCCCTCACGTCGGCCAACTGTTCCTCAAATTTGGCTGCGAGGACCTCGTTCGCCTCCTTCATTTCCGTGGCCAAACTGTCGTTCGCTGCCTTCATTTCTGTGGTCAATTCGGTCTTTATTTCTTTCAACACTGCGGCCAGTTTGTTATTTGCCGCTTCTGTTTTTGTTGTTAACTCATTCATCTTCGCGGCCAAGTTGTTATTTGCCGCTTCCAACTTCGCTGTTAATTCGTTCATCTTCTGCAAAAGCATTTCCAATGCCGATTCCATGGCCATAATGTTCGGTGATGTTGTTATCCCACTTCTTGACACCAGTTGTGACTTTGTGGGTTCGTGAAATGATAAAACGAGGTTATAAAACACAAAAACTACACTTTATTTTCCTAGCAAATACATTCGTCACCATTACAGTTTGCTAGCTAACCTCAAACTGTTTATTTTCTCTAAAAACTACCCTCAACTGTCTGTCATTTCCGGTAACGATCGGCCATCATTTTTCATCGGCTTCGCGAGTCTAGCACCAGGGTGATAGTATTAATGATGAAAAATTGACTATTTTAGAAACAACAATCTATTGACAATATTTATTTGCTTTTTCTACTTTAGTCTTTTGTTGGATTCTGTATCTGTTACAGTTTTTAGTCTTATGCAACTTTTTATATGTATCTTTGTATCTTGAACTGACGTGTCCTATAACATATGTATTATGTTCCAAAGGGTGAAATAAATGCAACACAATACAATATAAATCTAACCTATTCAGCAATGGTATACAAGTTATACAACTAAAATTTTTAAACTAAAAATCTGCCTAAAATAGGGAGATAATGGGCATCTAAAAATAGGCATCTGCCTAAAAATAAAAAGTTATTTTTATACTTTAATAAGATTGCTGACCTAACCTAAATTGGGTTTATCATATTTCTTCCTGTTGATCACGAGTTGTTCCATTCTACATCTACCAGCCTCTATCCTTCCATGTGTGTCCAAAGTTGTCATCACAGGTTGATCATCACGGGCTCCTCCTGGTCCTGAAGTAGGTTGTCGTCTGAGAGTAGAAACCACTGCTCCTCCACTAGTCCATTCAGTTACTATTCCGCCTCAATCTTTCTGACATCCTCGGTTGTTGGTGATCCACTTATCCCATTTATAATGTATGTTGTCCTCGGTATACGAAGTTGTCATCATCGGTTGATCATCACGAGCTCCTTCTGGTCCTGAAGTAGGTTGAGATCTGAGTGTAGAATCGACTGCTCCTCCACTAGTCCATTCAGTTACCATTCCGCCTCAATCTTTCTGACCTCCTCGGTTGTTGGTGATCCACTTATCCCATTTATAATGTATGTTGTCCTCAGTATCCAAAGTTGTCATCAAAGGCTGATCATCACGGGCTCCTCCTGGTCCTGAAGTGAGTGGTCATCTAAGGGTAGAATTGACTGCTCCTCCACTAGTCCATTCAGTTACCATTCCGCCTCAATCTTTCTGACCTCCTCGGTTGTTGGTGATCCACTTATCCCATTTATAATGTATGTTGTCCTCAGTATCCAAAGTTGTCATCAAAGGTTGATCATCACGGGCTCCTCCTGGTCCTGAAGTGAGTGGTCATCTAAGGGTAGAATTGACTGCTCCTCCACTAGTCCATTCAGTTACTATTCTGCCTCAATCTTTCTGACATCCTCGGTTGTTGGTGATCCACTTATCCCATTTATAATGTATGTTGTCCTCAGTGTCCAAAGTTGTCATCATAGGTTGATCATCACGGGCTCCTTCTGGTTCTGAAGTGGGTTGTCATCTGGGTGTAGAAACGACTGCCCCTTCACTAGTCCACTCAGTTACTATTCTGCTTCAATCTTTCTGACATCTTCAGTGCTTGGTGGTCTGCTTGTCCTATGATACCGAAATTAAGGTTTGCCAGAAGTAAAGAATCATGATGGATGTCAAAGGAATGCTGGTTCTTTGTTACAAAACGTGCAAGGGCAGTTGATTCGAATAGCAGTTGGGGGGGGGGAGTTGTTATAACAAAAGCAACGTACGAAACAGTGTGCTTAGCAGATTTCTAAAGGGGCTCACTTGACTTGTATATGGTATTCTTTGGATCATTCATAATGGCATGACAAAACAGCTACAAAGGGATCTTTGGTTGAAAAGGAGTTTTCAGAAAGTGGAAGTGATACACCCACGCGCATCTGTGGTCATTCAGGACAGTCTTCGGCGTCAGGCCGATTAGAGCGGTCCGAGGCGTGAAGCCCATTAGGGCAGTCCTCTTGTTCTGTCTTGGATATTTTTCGGTTCATATATACGTGAGGAACGAGTAAAGTTTATCGAGTAATAAATATTCTGCCGTCAGTAACTCTAAACAGGGATATTGGTAACCCTTGATCGGCAACTTCAATTTCGATGTTAAAAAAAAGTAAATAAATAAGTTGGGAACGGGCATTCCAGTGTCATTAAAATCTCCTTCTCACACACATCCACGCATACCCTGTGAGAAACCTCATTGTTTTACCCTGAGCCACACATTATAATAGTGTGACTTTGTGGGTTCGTGAAATGAAAAGTCCAATTTCACCACTCAAAAATGTTCTTTATTTCCACCGACTTACAGTTAAACACTTGCCAATTACACAAAATTACGTAATGCACACAATTACGATTCACCAGTTCGTCCGTTATCGTTCCGATGCACGTACACAATTACGTAGTTGCTTCCGTTGCACGGCGCTACTTCACTAGCACGTCCAGCACTAACACTGACTTCTTACACCAAGAACTGTCCTCACTCACACACACTAACCAACTGACTGACTGACTCCGTCTGTCTGCAACCCCCCTTTATATAGGAATATCGCCGTCTTCCAGTGTCCACAGGAATGTTCCAGTAAAAGAATGATCGAGAACCAGGTGTAAGAGAAACAGACGGCACAGTCATGTTTTTCTTCCGACCACCGCCTGTCACTACTATAAGACAGACGAGGGGGAGGTGGGGCTAACACGAACCTCCCCTGTCTTCCGCTCCCAGCTGCTTCCACAGGGTGTTCCAGCGCTCGCGTTACACTGCTCCCTCCTCAAAGCTGTTCGCCCCGAACAGCACCATCGTAGCGTGCGAGGCGGTCCAGGTATACCACCAGCATCCGCTCGGAGTCTCAGCCAGAAGTAGCGCTGCCGTAGTTTGTGAATCATACGGTTCGCTCCCAGGTGTCCTCCTGAAGTACCGGCGTGCACTTCCTCCAAGACTTCCGGGACCTTACTCCGGGGAAGTACCAACTGTTCTCTCTGCGCCTTCCCATCGGATGACTCCCATACCCGGAACAGCACGCCCTCTCTGGTCTTCAACGAGTCCCGTCGGGTCCAGTAGGAGTTGTAGGTGGCGCTCCTCGGTGCGATGTCCTCCCAGGTTGGTCTCGTCCCTGCGTCCACTTCCCTCAAGAGTGGCCCCAAGTCTGCGTCCGCCAGCTGCTCCCTCCTCAGGCCTGCGCTATCCCAGCCTTCAGCAGGCACTGCCACAACTACTCGGACTGCTGCGACACGCTCCTTCTCTTCCACTCTTGTGCGCTCATGGCCGTCCTGGATCTGCGATAGGACACCTCCAATGTAATGGTCGCTAGCTTCGGTGTCCACAATGAAGGCGCCACCCGGTTGTGGGAAACCCAAAATTGGAGCACTGCACAGGGTCCCCTTCGGGTGCTGGAAAGCGTCTTCGGCGTCCTCCGTCCACACATAAGGCCGGTTTTCCTCCGTCAGGCGGGTGAGGGGTTTTGCGATGTTGTCGGCCTTTTCCTCTAAATCATTAAGGCGGTCGTCTACTTGACCCTTCCGCTTACCCAGGTTCGTGACGTCATCCCTCACGCCGGCCAACCGTTCCTCAAACTTTGCGGCGAGAGCCTCGTTCGCCGCCTTCATTTCTTCCGTCTTCTCCGTGAGGTTATCGTTAGCCGTCTTCATTTCTTCCAGCTTTGCGGCCAGGTTGTTTTTTGCCGCTTCTATTTTCGTTGTTAATTCGTTCATCTTCGCCAAAAGCATTTCCACTGCGGATTCCATGGCTGTAATGTTCGGTGCTGTTGTCTTCCCGCTTCCTGACACCAGTGTGACTTTGTGGGTTCGTGAAATGAAAAGTCCAATTTCACCACTCAAAAATGTTCTTTATTTCCACCGACTTACAGTTAAACATTTGCCAATTACACAAAATTACGTAATGCACACAATTACGATTCACCAGTTCGTCCGTTATCGTTCCGATGCACGTACACAATTACGTAGTTGCTTCCGTTGCACGGCGCTACTTCACTAGCACGTCCAGCACTAACACTGACTTCTTACACCAAGAACTGTCCTCACTCACACACACTAACCAACTGACTGACTGACTCCGTCTGTCTGCAACCCCCCTTTATATAGGAATATCGCCGTCTTCCAGTGTCCTCAGGAATGTTCCAGTAAAAGAATGATCGAGAACCAGGTGTAAGAGAAACAGACGGCACAGTCATGTTTTTCTTCCGACCACCGCCTGTCACCACTATAAGACAGACGAGGGGGAGGTGTGGCTAACACGAACCTCCCCTGTCTTCCGCTCCCAGCTGCTTCCACAGGGTGTTCCAGCGCTCTCGTTACAATAGCTTCAAATTAGCATCAACGTGAAACCCTTGCCAATCATCTTATTGTATCAAATTGGCGTCCCAACGTGGAACTGTGTGCCACCCATTAATATCAGCTTCACCTATTAATAATCTATGTTGTTCTCTTTGCTTTTCTTCTAGGTATTGTTCCAGCCCTAGTGTTGATACCTTGCCTGCAAGTTCCTCTAAGATTTCACAATCTTCTTTCTTTTTAAGGATATCATCTAATAGTTTGCCTTCTAAAAGTTGCCTTTGTTCAGTAAGTTGATCTTCATGTTTTTTGCATTCAAACAGTACATGTTCCGGAGTATCCTGAAGTTCACAAATCCCACAATTATCCGTGTCCTTCCTCCTTATTTTAATAAAATACGTACCATACGGTCCATGTCCTGATAAGAAACGTATTAATCCTTGTTTTGAACGTAGATGTTTCAATCTAAGACGTTGACATATAGTCGGAAAAAAAAGGTATAGTCTTCTTCATACTTCAATATCATTCCATTCATCCTGTCAGTCATCCAGAAGTTTCACATTAATCTCCTGTTTATTTGCACATATTGTTCCAATCACCTCTTCTATCATATCATATTTAGCTTTCTTAAACCAATAGATGACTGCTCTTCTGATTATTAAATCTATAGGCCAAATTCCTAATATTACTAAAAGGCCATTGTTGCTGTTGTTCCAGTTGCTCCTGTAAATCTTAACAAAAATTGTCGCTGAGCTCGCCTCATTATCTTAATATATTTCTGTATTAGAAAACTATGAGCCTAAACAGCAGCACCGTATCCCATAATTCCTATCATTATGCTGGTATGATATATCCTCACAGTTTCCAAAAATAATTTGAAGTTCTTAGTCATCAAAGTTGCCAGCTTCATCATAATATTACTTGCTCGATCTGATATCTTCTTAGTACTTCAGGCATATACACACCCAAATCGAAATTGTAATGTAAGAGACTTAAGAAAGTCATAAGCACATTTTGAAGATAAGAAAAAAATTTGAATGTCGCCCATATATGTCTATGAACAACATAGATAAAAAATGATACGTTTTTTAAATACAAAACTTAGTAATTTTATTCAGTATATCTCAAAGATGAAAGACGAAGATTCCCCAAAAAATCCCTTCAACTTAAACTACCTTTACATAGAAACATTTTCCTTGATTTTTTATTTTGCCAGAATGGCTCTAACATGCACCATAAACTTTTTCTGACCATCAAAAGCTGCCTGACCAACACAGTGCGTGTTGAACAATCTCACCACGTCGCTGTTTCACGTGATTACCAATAACTTACTGTTAATTAAGGGACAAAATGCTTCCTTCCAAGAACCGAACTTTGGTGACTCAGCTACAAACAATAAACTTTCTTCTGTTTGCTTGCCAAGGTGAAAATGCCTGATCTACTGCCCCATACATGCTGATAAGGTATTCAACACTCACACACTTGCAATAATTGACAACGTGTCAAGGACTTGACTGGTCTTATCTCCCATACGAAATGTAGTAGAACTTCCCAGAAACCTCAACATTACATAACGTCATAGACTTCTACCCTGTCCTTCCAAACAAATCAAACATTCACATGACTTTCTCATTTGTTACTGGCTAATAAAAACTGTTATTAGGGAGGTTTATTTATATATTTACTTCATTTTAACTGATATAAACCTTTGTAGAAACAGCTACTAGCTACATTATAAATACAAAGGGAAAAGCGATAATGAAATATTAAAACACTGGACGCTGTATATTTGCCTTAAAACTCATAATCTTTCCATACAATCACAAGAAGGAACTGCATATTGACAACACTTGATAGGAATGCCAACAATTCGAAGGACATCACAAGGTTATTACTAAAAACTTCAAGATAACATTTTAGGATACAGAGGACAGAATCTGTCACGGCCAAAAACCAGCTGGTCTGACGAAATGATCCATCGCGTAGAGAACGTTGTTTTGGAGGATCACCGATTTAGCATTTTCAGATCTTCATGCAGGATTGTGTGCACAGATCCCATGGAAATGCTAATTTTGGAGGCAATGTCTGCGACTGTCTTGGTTTGTTGTCACACGATGTTCTGTCTTCATTGAAATGTCACACCCAGGAATGTACATTAGACACATCCATGGTACCATCACCACATGCCTCACTTAACTGTCTTGGTTTGTTGTAACACGATGTTCTGTCTTCATTGAAATGTCACACCCAGGAATGTACATTAGACACATCCATGGTACCATCACCACATGCCTCACTTAACTGTCTTGGTTTGTTGTAACACGATGTTCTGTCTTCATTGAAATGTCACACCCAGGAATGTACATTAGACACATCCATGGTAACATCACCACATGCCTCACTTAACTGTCTTGGTTTGTTGTAACACGATGTTCTGTCTTCATTGAAATGTCACACCCAGGAATGTACATTAGACACATCCATGGTACCATCACCACATGCCTCACTTAACTGTCTTGGTTTGTTGTAACACGATGTTCTGTCTTCATTGAAATGTCACACCCAGGAATGTACATTAGACACATCCATGGTAACATCATCACATGCCTCACTTAACTGTCTTGGTTTGTTGTAACACGATGTTCTGTCTTCATTGAAATGTCACACCCAGGAATGTACATTAGACACATCCTTGGTACCATCACCACATGCCTCACTTAACTGTCTTGGTTTGTTGTCACACGATGTTCTGTCTTCATTGAACTGTCGTACCCAGGAACGCACATTAGACACATCCATGGTACCATCACCACATGCCTCACTTAACTGTCTTGGTTTGTTGTCACACAATGTTCTGTCTTCATTGAACTGTCGCACCCAGGAATGTACATTAGACACATCCATGGTAACATTACCACATGCCTCACTTAACTGTCTTGGTTTGTTGTAACACGATGTTCTGTCTTCATTGAAATGTCACACCCAGAAATGTACATTAGACACATCCATGGTACCATCACCACATGCCTCACTTAACTGTCTTGGTTTGTTGTAACACGATGTTCTGTCTTCATTGAAATGTCACACCCAGGAATGTACATTAGACACATCCATGGTAACATCACCACATGCCTCACTTAACTGTCTTGGTTTGTTGTCACACGATGTTCTGTCTTCATTGAAATGTCACACCCAGGAACGTACATTAGACACATCCATGGTACCATCACCACATGCCTCACTTAACTGTCTTGGTTTGTTGTCTCACGGTGTTCTGTCTTCATTGAAATGTCACACCCAGCAACGTACATTAGACTCATCCATGGTAACATCACCACATGCCTCACTTAACTGTCTTGGTTTGTTGTCTCACGGTGTTCTGTCTTCATTGAAATGTCACACCCAGGAATGTACATTAGACACATCCATGGTACCATCACCACATGCCTCACTTAACTGTCTTGGTTTGTTGTCTCACGGTGTTCTGTCTTCATTGAACTGTCGCACCCAGGAACGTACATTAGACTCATCCATGTTACCATCATCACATGCCTCACTAAAAATAACTGTTATTAGGGAGGTTTATTTATATATTTACTTCACTTTAACTGATATAAACCTTTGTAGAAACAGCTAGCTACATTATAAATAAAAAGGGAAAAATGATAATCAAATATTGAAGTACTGGACACTATATATTTGCCTTAAATTCATATTCTTTCCATACAATCACAAAAAGAAACTGGATATTGACAACACTTGATAGGAATGCCAACAATTCGAAGGACATCACAAGGTTATTACTAAAACCTTCAAGGTAACACAAGGTGAGACCGACCTCCCTCTCAAAACCAGGGAGTTACCAAGGTGCCCCCGAAGGGTGCCCAGCGCCTCCGTGGGGCTTTCCATAGGGCAAGACCTAGAGAATAGAAGCCCCCACATCTGGTCCTTGAACACAAGAGGGGATGGAAGTGGATACACCATTTACGCGCGCCAACTCCAAAAGGGGAAGGCTACCGATATGACCTCGGTGGGGCCGCCTGGTGATCTATCACACCCTCTACTAGCTATGCTGGCTAGTACGCGGGACTATATGTCTTCCCTCAACCCCGTCCGGAGACGTGCGCGATCACCCACGGGTATCGGGAACCACTGCTCTCTCGAGTCCAACCCAATCCGATCAACTCATCCTGCGGGAGGGGCTCGGCAGTTCAGCCCGAGTTTCCTCTAGTGACGTGAGAGGTACCACGAGTGCTAAGCGTCCGCAGCGCCAACACCACGGCAGCTGAAGGGGACGGATCCAACATTTTAGGATACCGATGTTTTGTAGGACCGCTGATTGAGCATTTTTAGATCTTCATGCAGGATTGTGCACACAGATCCCACGGAAATGCAAATTTCGGAGGCGATGTCTGCAGCTGTCTTGGTTTGTTGTCACACGATGTTCTGCTTTCACGGAACTGTCGCACCCAGGGACGCACATTAGATACATTCATGGTACCATCACTACATGCCTCACTCAACTGGCGATTAATTTCAATAGATGTCACTCCACGAAAATGGAGAAAACGAATGATTACAGCTGTTCTTGCAATGAAAACGTCGCCAGTTTAAGTATTAGAAACAGTCCTTACTCTCATCACTGCTACTAGAGTTCTATGCACTGTACAGTGCTTCCATCTCTGTCACGCAAATGCAAAGAGTCCACGTATATTTAACCGAACGGGATGGCTTAGGCGGTTTCGCCTGAGGCCCACATTGGGGAGGACCGGTTTGATTCCCGTGGCCGACCTACCTGACCCATGGGCTTTTTCGTGGGTTTTCCCGGTTAACTAGGCGAATGCTGGATAGGTTAATTACATCCCCCGAATTTCCTGTTGCTCTATTTCATCTCCATTATCATTTCATATCATCTCTCATCTGGTGGTTTGTTTCAGGGTAGAAGTGTCGGCGGGAGTCTCGGCAGTGCATGGCAGGATGATATGCTCTGAGGTAAGCTACTTCCTCCTCCGGTAGGTTGGCTGCTGGTCTCCGCTCCTCTGTTGGGACCATTTCGGAACCACCAGCCAGGGACCTTCGGGGCTCGGCTGCTGGGCTCGTTGCTGTCTCGCTGCAGGGGAGTGTGTTCGTTGTCCTGGCCTGTCGGGGGAAGTCTCTATCCAAGTAACCTGTAGCGACCCTGCCCTTTGTACTGCCGTGGCTCCTCGGGTCAGCCGCTCTCTGTCTCCTTCCTCCCGGGGGTGCCTCGTATTTTGGATACTTAACAAGTAAACCATATCTTGAATTTTCTGGAAATAGCCAGTGTATCTGAATCACTTTTGTGCAACTGGTAAACAACAGGAGATAAAGAAAAGTTCTTCCACACAAAAAATGTAGATTTAGTTAAAACACGCAGTTTATACGAAATGTTTGAGAGATTCGTTCTCATTGACTGTAAAATGTCAACAGTTTAAATTATTTTGAAGTGGTAAGTTATTGTTTATTTGTTTCTGGGGCGGTTATGCCAATAGTGTGGAACTTCAAGGCTGCATATAAACATTTGAATATCGCTTCACTAACTTGTATTCCTCTTGTCGATGCGTAATGAAACCATTTCTACAGGCATTTGTTTTGATTAACTTAAGGGGGACCGAAGTGCTAACATTGATTTTCTAAACTACTAAAGCTAGAGCCTCAATATTTTGTACTGATATTACTAGTAACTAAAGAAATGAGTGTACCAGTTTTCATCTCAATATGTAACTGCATTCTTCATATGTAAATTACTTTATACTATTTTATTACCTAAAATCAAAATCTATCCCCTTTGACAGATATTCCTCAATAGATGACATTTTGTTATAACTAAATTCCTTAATACCTTGATAACAAATTAAGGAATCGGATTTTTGAAATTCTGTATAGTTATTTTTTTTTAAATTATTTTATGTATCAAGGCGAAAAAACTTAAAAAATCAGAGCTTGATTATAGTAATTATTTTTTATGAATTAAACTATGACCAATATAAAAGTTTCCATACATCAGTTTATTGCACAGCTTCTGAAGTGTATTGTGTATAATTTTCAGAGCTCTAGCTGTAATATTGTGGGAGAAGACAGATTTTGAATATGGAAAAATAACAAAAAAAGCTGATCACACAGAAAATGAAGCTAGTCACAGTGAAGCAACAAATATTACACAAATAAAAATATTTGTAAGAGAGTCTCCACTTAACTACAACTCCGTTGTACGGAGAGTAAACTGAAGACGAAGGCAATGTGCCTTCGAAATCAATCTTTCTAAAGAAGAAGGAATTATCAACTTCTTAAGTTAAGTGGAGACTCTATTACAATATTTTTATTTGTGTAAAAAAACTGAACTTGAGATAATGGATTTAAAGTTTTGCATGTAGTTTACATAAAAATATTTAATTTATTCATATTATAAATCTCCATCACTGTAACTTAAGCCTTCTTCGCTCCTAATAGCTCCTTGAGCCTTAGGCTGTAGATGTATTTACTTATAATTGAGAAGCAAAACCAGAGGTGTGAAGCATCTCCAGGTTCAGAGTTTGGGGAAACAAAGTAGGTATGCTAAAACTTTTATCAATTCTTTCAACTGGCCAAAATCTAAAATAATGTATTTGCTCTCACCTACATCCTCCTCTGGTGTATAGGTACTCCATTGCACCTCCAATTTGGAAAGGTGTTTGTTTTTCTTTTGCAGTGCTACAGCCTCAGTTACCTCCTGATTTACTTCAACTGAAGTATCTGTCTTATGTTGTCTTATTCTTATTACGCTTATCGTCTGTAGCTGCCCATGACCGCAGAAGTCGAAATAAACAGTGATTAGCTGTAGGAGCCGCAGGTTTGCAGTGAAGAGTTAACCTAAGATTTCGCCCAAATGTAGGCTCTCTGAGGGGGTTGCGGGAAGGTGAAGAGATGGGAGTGGCTTCTTATACATTGCTTAAATGGAGGTTTATAAACCTAGCTCCTCCTACTCTTAGCAACGGCTATAGCGTGACCTTAAGGCTTAGCTTCTGTGTGCTCTGTTTTTCGAACACAGGGAGAATTTAATTAAATGCATGGAGGTTATTCAGAAGAGAGCTCTGTTAAACAACAATGCCACACTTGTTCAGGCTTCTGGGTTTATGGCCACTTTGAAAGATTATAATTTTGTATTCTGGCTGTCTTTCTTTTACAAGATCATGCCACATGCGGACATTTTGTACAATCAGCTGCAGAAACGAGACTGCAGTGCAACGTTTGCCATCGCCCAGCTAAACGCATTTAAAAGAGAAGTGCAAAAGGTAAGAAATAGCGTGGACATCGAGGAACACGAAGAAACTGCAATTAAGAGGAGAAGAATAGAAGATCATGATGTGAAAAGAAGAGAAGCTCTTGAAGTATGTGACATTCTTAGAGAAGCAAAGGACAGATTTAGCTTCACGGAGCATCTGGTAGCCTCAACTTTGTTTCATCAAGAAAATTTCTAAGACATTTCCAGAGGATTCCCTTAGAGAAACAATAACGTTCTATCCTTTTATCATTGGAACAAAAATTCGTAGAGAACTGACTGTGATTTACAGTCGAGAGGAATTTCGTGGAATGTCCGGCGTTTTGTGCTTGATGGACTTCAATAAGGAAAACAATTTATGTACTACATTCAGCGAATATGTCAAACTCCTCCGAGTACTGTTAACTATGCCAATATCTACCGCTGAAGCAGAATGCTGTTTCTCAACTTTAAAAAGAATAAAAACTTTCCCTAGTAACACAATGTCACAGGACGGATTGTCTGCATTAGCAGTGCTTTCAATTGAGATAGATTTTGTTATGAAGATCAGCGACTTCAACGCAAAAGTTATCGATAGATTCGCCAGATCTAAGGAGAGTACAGCAGAGAATCTGTATAAATAGGTGAGTCATTACTACTCTGTATTTTATTTTTAATTTGTGCACCACCAATAATTTAACCCAAACCCACCAGCCGCCACTGCACTTGAGCACAATACTGAGAGGAACAAACCTAAGAAGAATTACTTTAAACGCCAAATATCAGTTCTAAAACACTAGAATAACAACACAAGTGAACATAAACATACATTTCGCGCCATTACACAGGAAGTATATCAAGGAAACGACAAAAAAAAAAAAAAAAAAAAAAAAAAAAAACCGGAAAAATTACTGCCATCTAGGAGATTCAAAAGAAATCTTGTTAAAATAGACTAAGGTGGCTCAATGCTATTTTAACGCGCATTTTAAAATCAAATCGTTCGTAAGTTCTCTGCATTCAAACATGTGGGCGTGCCATTTAAAGTATGGAGAGGCATTTTACCAGAGCAGATTGTTAAAAATGGCGTCCAGGACAGGTGTTCCATTTGCCCCATGGCTATGAAACTTTGTAAATAAGTAAATAAAATTATGGTGCATATTTTGCAACAAAAACCCAAAATTCCATTGTTTTTCACGACAGTGACTAAAACAGCACTTTTGTCCCCCCCCCCCCCCCCTTAAAGCGCACAGAAAACCATGCTTTTGTAAGAATAGTTTGTAGAAGTAACTGTTACTGTAGGCTACAAAGTTGAAACATTTGGGATCCATCAGACTTGTTGTCCAGCAAGTATTGTATTTTCAAGGTTGGTTGGTCAGTAAGATGCGAATAATGAAAGGGATCTAATGAATGTATGACCTACTTTGCAGATCCAAGCCAAGGTACATCATTTTAACCGATTACCTCATATGTAGACTCAGGGTGGCGGCGTGTAAATTAGATTACTCGACTCATATGTTGAGTCTTGCCATAAACAACTTTGTACCAACTCTATAAACTGTTTATAAACACACTAAGTATTTATCCATATATCGTGATGTCTGAGGATAATAAATCTTATATTCCAGATCTTATCGCGAAATAAGCCAGATGAAAAGACCATTAAAAATCGACGTTTCGGAATCGTACATCTCTCCCATCATCAGGATATTTTAATAAATATTACAACCGGAAATGTACGAGGATGGGTAAAAAAGTAATACCTCCTATTTTTTCCCCTTAAATAAGTAAGTTATGCGAAAACTTTGAATTTGGCGCATTTCCTCAAACCTCCTTCTCCAATCCCCTGCAGTAGTAACTTTCTAAGTCAACAGGTGGCAGCACTGCATCCTCTTGTACAATAGCTGACATCGACAATCGTAATAGACAGCGTTCTGTGATTGAATTTTTGACTGCGGAAGGTGAAACGCCAATTCGCATTCACGAAATGCTAAATAATGTGTATGGTGATGCAACGGTAGATGTCAGCACTGTTAGACGATGGGTTCGTCGCTGTAACGAAGCTGAAGGGCAAACACCATTGGCAGATGAAAAGTGAAGCGGCAGGCCGGTGACTGCAGTGACTCCATGCAACATTCAGCGAGTCGATGACATCATTCGTGGTGATCGCCGGGTAACAGCAGCTGAATTGTGTCGCATTACCTCTCTCAGTAAAAGCAGTGTGATGACGATTATTCAACAACTGGGTTACTCAAAAGTTTGTTCACGTTGGGTACCAAGAATGTTAACTGCCCAAAACAAAGAAACAAGAAAAATGACAGCCTCCGAACACTTGCAGTGCTTCAATTTGGATGGAGAGGAGTTTCTGGAAAAATTGTTACTGGAGACAAAACGTGGGTTCATTTTATTGAACCTGAATCAAAGAGGCAGTCAATGGAATGGCATCAAACAACGTCACCGAAGAAAAAATAATTTCAAAACTCAGCTTTCGGCAGGGACAGTTATAGCGACAGTGTTTTGGAATACAGAGGATGTGCTTATGATTGATTCTTGGAGCAGGGATGCACAAAAAATTCTGTCCAATATGTCAGAACTCTCAAAAAGCTGAAAGCACGTCTTCGCAGAGTTCGCCCAACGGGTGTTCTTCTTTTGCATGGCAATGCAAGACCACACACCAGCCGTTACACCATTGCAGGAATTGAGAAATTGGGATGGCAAGTCTTACCTTACCGCCCATACAGCCCTGACCTGGCACCATCAGACTTCCATCTGTTCGGGCCACTAAAGGAATCTCATCGTGGGATTTATTTTGAAGATGAGGAGGCTGTGAAAACGTCCGTGCGTCAATGGCTTAGGAAGCAAGACCGTGTGTTTTACCACCCTGGAATACATGACCTAGTTAAAAGGTGGACCAAAACTGTGGAAAAGGACGGGGATTATATTGAATAGTGATAAATTAATCGTCAATGTTGTAGTTTCCAAGCTATGTAAATTGGATTCAATTTCCTTGGCACTTAAAAGAGAGAAGAAAAAAAAATAGGAGATATTACTTTTTGACCCACCCTCGTATAACTGATTATAATCAAGTTGTAGGGTACATTCACCAGTTATTAATAATAAAGAACTCCTTGAGCTACTGTTTGCAGACGACCTAGTAGTTGGGTCCATATCAAGTGGAGGGCTGAGAAGAGCAATCGAGGCAGCCAATTCTTATTGCAATAAATGGGGTTTGAAAGTGAATGAAAACAAAACAAAGATTATGGTCTTCAAAAAAGGATACAGGTTGTGTAAGGATGAGAAATGGGAAGTTAATAGAAGGGAAATAGAGGTAGTAAGGAGATTTGATTATTTGGGGACAAGGTTGAGTTCAGATGGAAGCTGGAAAGAACAAAAGAAGATTCCTGTGACAAAAGGTAAAATGGCCATGAGAATGATAAGATCATGCTACAGTAAACTGTCAGATATAAATGTCAAATGGTTGGAGAGGATTTATACGGCAGTAGTAGAAAATAGAATGTTACATGGATCAGAGGTTTGGGGAGTAGATGAGGCTTGGAGAGAGACTGATAGAGTGCATATATCCTTTTGTAAATATATATTGGGATTACCAATAGCATCACCTAACGGGGCAGCACAATTGGAACTGGGCAGGCATTCTACTAAAATTAAAATCTTGTCAAGGGCAATGAAATATTTATACAGAATCACTAACTTGGAAGATGGCAATATTATTAAAGAATGGTTTCATATTCAAAAGAGAAGTAACTGGGGTGGGTCTTGGGCACATAAAATGTATGACTTGTTGAAGTAGATATGTATGGGTCATTCTTAGATAAATGTAGAGTATGGGTACAGAGGCTTCTGGAATGAGATATTGACAGACAAGACATTTTTGCCAGTACAAGTGACAAAAGTTCACTGAGATTATATAGAGAAATAAAAACAACCTGGAGGAGGGAAGGGTATATAGATATGTGTAGTAAGTTAGGGCGATAAGGTTTTGCTTGAGCGAGAACAGGAGTGAGAAACTTGAAAGGTATAGGTCAAGAGAGGGGGCTAGATAAATGTCCATTGTGTGGAGAAGATAATGCAGATTTCCATTGTATATTAAATTGTAGTCAAACAAAGATATGGAGAGAGCAGGCCTGGCTACGTAAATGGGACAGTTTGGGGGACGAAGTAGTGATTAGAAAAAAATTGTCAAAAAAAGGGGAAATGAACAAGAGAAATATAGGGAATTATTTAGGGAACGTTAAGGAGAGACGGCTAAGAACAATTAAGAGAAAAAAATAGGGTAGAATAAGTGAAATGGCAAAAGGAATAGAGGACCTCTAACACACAAAAACCTAGGGTTAGGTGTATGGCGACCAAATTATTTATTCAATGGCAAGCAACATGGTAGGAATTTCAGAATTTAGGAATATATGACGTTTTCCAGTATGGATTTTATAATTGTAATCTTGATTTTGTATTTCCATTTGATGTTCTAAAAGGAAAGATGAGAAATAAATTACAAATTACTGGTTATAACACAAATATAAACAAAGACAAAGCTTTGGTGAGCTTTGGCGATGTTTTCGTCGGTAGTTCCAGTTTTTAGACGTTGAAACAGTACACTAAGTTTGTGAGTGTACAGGAAGAAGTACCGCTAGGCGAACAAAGACAGGTAAGGAAGGGTTGGTTACCCCAAGAGGAAAGGGGTAGAGCCAACTGGAAAACCAGGAGACAAGTGATTACCTGGAGCCACTCTTGTTCGGAACGTCGATGGACACAGTGAGGTAGGATGGTGAGTTCAAACTTAGCGATTTTTGTAAGAAATGCGTGTGTCTGTGTGTGTATGTGTGTGTGAAACCCAGACCAGAAGAGTAAGCGGTGATGAATAAAGAAAAGGAAAAAAAGAAGCAATCTGTTGTGTATCACTCCTTGGATCAAAGAGCCATGCTCTGAGCTAGCTACGAACCCATAACCCGTCCCAATAAAGTCCATAAAACCAACTCCACGCTTATACCACGCTCGAGTACCCCCTCAAAGTCCCGAATGTTCATCGTCTCCCGAGCTCTTGCGGCCAAGTTTAAATTCAGCTGCCCAAAATTTCACTGTGGTAAATGATTGTGCAGAATCCCCATACACATAATACAACTCATATTTGATTTGCGTAGGCGTATTGGCTTTCAAAATCAAATATTTAATGACAGCTCGATACTCGATTTTGTCCATTTTCATAAAAACACTCACATCAACACATTCAAACGACTGTTACATAACAACTGAGCGTCCAAAATGGCTGAAACTTTGATGAGTAACTGTCAACAGATTAAGTAACGAAATTCACTAGCTTTTATTTACGAGTGCTGCCATCTTCATGTTGAGGTCGGAAAATTTTCAGACCACCCTCGTATATGAAAAAAGAAATGTAAATCTTACACTTTCCAGAAATATCCTGTAAGGAATTGGTAAGACATTTTTTATAATCATCTAAAAGTGAGAAGAAAGCCTGCTGCCCTACAAACACACAATTTATTCTAAATAATATCTTGTCCCATAAGACATTTCCTTGATATCCGTTATAAATAGCTCAAGCTGTTTCAATGGTTTGTTATTCTGTTAATATTCAATTGTTTCTTGTGCTTGTGTGGATAGAGTAATGGAAGCTGAAGTTCGGCATGCGTCCATTTCTTAAACATTTGACTATCGCGTTATCTTTGTTTCCATAAAGAAATATGGTTGTATTTTGATTAGCAGGCGGAAAAATAAGGTTTGGTAGGAACAGTTTGTATACTTATTAATAAATAATTGCAATTAGAGAAACTTACATTAATGAAATGATCAGATTTGTCAATTTCTTAGATATTCTTGTACCTCAGTGGAGACGGTCACACGTGTTTCGCAGCTTCAGTGTATTGAGTCCTTTTGTGTTGCTAAAGTGAGTGCCATAAGTGACTGAGATGTAAGATGGAGAAAATTGAAGCTCGTAGTGTGATCAAGTTCCTGCATTTGAAGGGTAAAACTGCCCGGGAAATCCATGATGAGATGACGGCGGTTTATGGAAATGATTGCCCATCGTATGACACTAATGTGAGGTGGAAAAGGAATTTTCAAACTGGTCACATGTCCCTGACAGATGAGCCAAGAGATGGTAGACCGTCAGCTGTCACAGTGAAGAAAGTGGAGTGTTTAATACTGGAAGACAGTCGAACAACGATCCAAATGATCATGAATGAGACACATCTTAGTTATGGTAGTGTGTGGATGAACTGCACATGTTCGAAGTATCTGCACGGTGGGTTCCACGTTTGCTAACCTCTTTCCAAAAGCAAACACGGCGTGACCTTTCAAGACAGATGTTAATGCCGTCGGAACAGGATGAATATGATTTTTTTATTGTCTGGTAACCATGGATGAATCCTGGATCTATCAGTATGATCCAGAGACAAAAACCATGAGCATGGAATGCAAACATGCCGATTCCCCCCTCTCAAAAAGACAAAGGTGCAAAAGTCAGCTGGGAAGGTAATGCTTTCAGTTTTCTGGGACTGTCGTGGAGTCATTCTTACAGATTATCTTGCCAAGGGTCAAACCATCACTAGCAGATACTACTACAATCTTCTGGACAAGTTACGAGAAGCTCTGATTAAGAAACGACGTGGTATGCTCTCCAAAGTTGTTAGTCTTCTGTCTGACAATGCACCAGCTCATTCATCTTAATTTATAATTGACAAAACAAGAGAATGTAGCTTTGAGACATTACAGCATCCACCTTATTCGCCCGATCTCACACCAAGCTACTTTTTCTTGTTCCCGGAAATGAAGAATCCGTTGCGTGGTCGCCGATTTGGCAACACAAATGACGTCACTAATGAAGTGGAAGAGTGGTTTAAAGCCAATTCTGCAGACTTCTACAATCAAGGGGAAGAAACGCCGGGAAAAATGTGTAAATCTGTATGATGATTACGTATAGAAGAACTAATAAGCACATATCAACAAAAGCTCTCTGTCACATGTTTTAAGGGTGATAATTAAAATTTTACGACACCCCTCGTATCTGTGTGCTAGTTTTATAATGAACTTGCTGTACAGCATTTGCTGTTCAGATCCGCTAGTTGCTAATAAAGTGCCCAGTGTTAAAACACTATAATTCCGCTAGAGTACACGCAAAACTTTCAACATATTAATAAAGAACAGAGAGAGTTTATTACTCGACGAGTTTCACCAATTTCTTAAGTGAATGGCTATAGACCAACATTTCGGGAAATCATGTTTTAGAACTTCTACTATAACTTTAAACACAGTACACACGAAGCAAAAGTGCTTTTAATGCTACTCAATTGTCACCAGTTTTTGTCTCAAGTCCAGTAATATGATATTTACTCTTTGTACTTACATACTTAATAAATCGACTGGGCATAACTATCCCTTACATTTCAGTATGTCTTTTAAGAATGACTAATTTCTTGATATCATACCTCAGCTTGCCGTAATGTTATGTTAAATTAACTTTTTCCTTGGTTGGTAGT
This sequence comes from Mantis religiosa, assembly GCA_030765055.1. Classification (NCBI taxonomy): domain Eukaryota; kingdom Metazoa; phylum Arthropoda; class Insecta; order Mantodea; family Mantidae; genus Mantis; species Mantis religiosa. The sequence continues at coordinate 25,463,788 of CM060957.1, forward strand.
CTTACATTGATTTTGATCTGAAACGTTATTATTTGCTTATGACAGATACGAATAGGGATACAAATGAATTCAAGAGCAAACCATTCTGTAAGCTGCAGAAAGAGTAATATTGGAATTGTTACAAAAAGTCTGATGTTTGTAGCGATATTTTCACCTGCCCACTATTCTAGTATAAAAATAAATACGAGGGCAGTTCAAAAAAAAAAAAATGATCATAAATTTTATGGTCATAATTTTTCGCACTAAAATTAATTCCTATTATATTCTGTTAGCTTAATGTGAAACAAACACGCCGTAGTAGTTTCATTGTTGGTACTCCTGGTTCCCGCCTGTGAGAACCAGACAAGTTCAGAAATTTTCAGTATCGCCTAACGCTGCAATGGAGGTAATACGCGAGGAACAATATGCGACGTTGAAATTCTGCTTTCGTCTCAACAAATCTTCAGTTGAGGCCTATACAATGTTACAGGAGGCCTATGGAGAGTCTGTTCTTCCCTATAGCACAGCTCGAAGGTGGTTTAAAATGTTTAAAGAGGAGAGACAATCAGTTTCAAAGGAAGGTGGACCCAGTGCTCCAGTTACTGCTCTTACGGAAGAAAACGTCAACACTGCTGCTACCATTATGAGAGAGGATCGACGACTTACCTTAACATCACTTTCTGAAATACTGAACATTTCATTGGGTGCCACCCAAACGTTGGTGACAGAAACATTATGCATGACACGTGTTTGTGCGCGATGGGTTCCAAGACTGTTGATTCCCGAACAAAAGGACATTCTCATGCAGGTCTGCATGCAGTTAAAGTTGATGTTAGAGGAAGATCTGGAGTTTCTTTCAAACGTAATCACTGCTGATGAAACTTGGCTACATAATTTTGATCCTGAGAGCAAACAGCAAAGCTCAGTGTGGAAATCTCCTTCATCACCAACCCCCCAAAAGCAAAAGTGGTTTCTTCTGCTGGGAAAGTTATGGTCATCTCTTTCTTTGATATTCATGGAATGGTTTATCAGCATGTTATACCTGCACACACATCAGTAACTGGACAATACTACAGGGATGTCCTAAAAACATTACAAGTCCATATCAGGAGCAAAAGACCACATTTCCGTGAAGCAGGCTGGATGCTGCAACCATGATAATGCGCAGCCGCATATTGCCAATATTGTTGCTGAATATCTTGCAAAAATCAACATGAAGTGCATCCCTCACCTTTCCTATACTCCGGATTTAACCCCATGTGACTTTTTTCTATTCCGTAACTTGAAGAAACGCCTTCGTGGGAGGCATTACCCATCATCAGAAGCAGTGGTGAAGGCTGCGGAGGCAATTTTGAAGGATCTCTCAAAAAATGGTTTCCAGCATCTCTTTGAAGACTGGCAGAAACGCCAGTCGAATGTCCTTTTGTTCTGGAATCAACAGTCTTGGAACTCATCGCGCACAAACATGTCTCATGTGTAATGTTTCTGTCACTAACGTGTGGGTAGCACCCAATGAAATGCTCAGTATTTCAGAAAGTGATCTTAAGGTAACTCGTCGATCCTCTCTCACAATGACAGCAGCAGTGTTGATGTTTTCTTCCGTAAGAGCAGTAACTGGAGCACTGGGTCCAGCCTCCTTTGAAATTGATTGTCTCCCCTCTTTATATATTTTAAACTACCTTCTAGCTGTTCTGTAGGGAAGAACAGACTCTCCATAGACCTCCTGTAACATTGTATAGGCCTCAACTGAAGATTTGTTGAGACGAAAGCAGAATTTAAAGCCGCATATTGTTCCTCACGTGTTACCTCCATTGCAGCGGTAGGCGATACTGAACATGTCTGAACTTGCCTGGTTCTCACAGGTGGGAACCAGGAGTACCAACAATGAAACTACTACGGCGTGTTTGTTTAACATCAAGGTAACAGAATATAATAAGATTGAATTTTAGTGCGAGAAATTATGACCGTAAAAATTTATGACCATTTTTTATTGAACAGCCCTCGTACAAGATATCTATTACGTCATCATCAAAGGTAAGAAACTAATCGTCAGCATCTCCCATGATCCCATTTGCAACAAAACCTGGTTGCTAAATAATCTTCATAACGCGGGTCTTGTAGAACTTCGTCTTGAAACACTGCACTTTGCAACTCACAATAAAAACAGTTGCAAACTTTATTTCTAACACTTATATCATAAATAACATTTGTCACTCTTCTCAAGGTCACATGGTATTAGTCTCAGTTTTAGCTATTTAGGTGTATCCGTGTGCTTGTGTTTTTCCAGGAGACCTTGGATGAGATACACCAGTTTAAGTTAATTAGATGAGATTACTATAATTACCTTCCTCTGGAAGCAACAAATTCGAGACGGATCTCCCTTCAGCCTTTCTTGGTAACAGCTACTGTGTTACTCTTAGTCACACACTTAGTAAAAAGATCTCATTCAAAAAGTTTTGAAATAGTTTGATATAACTTTGGTTCCAAATAACAAACATAATATTAAAATTTACTACTTCTTGTTGTTGTTCTTCTTCTTCTTCACTCCATGGTTTGGGCATATATTTAACTTGTATATAACCTCCACAAATTCCGAAGTCCGCACATATGAAACAAAGGGAAAGAATAACTATATAGTTAAAGGTCACAGGCTAAGCCCCAATACTTTGGTCCAAAACTACTTAATAAGCTTCCGGAAAGCCTAAAAAATACTGTCAGCTGCTAAGTTTAAATCTAAACTGACTAAATTCTTGTTAACCAGAGCCTATTACAGTATAGATGAATATTTTAATGACAACTTCGTTTATTTTGAATAATTATGCTTTGTATAAATACCAGGTACGTCCAGAAAGTAAGTTCTGTTTGGTAATAAAATTAAATTGTGTACAGATACAGAAAAATTATTTATTGCACAAAATTCTACAACTCTTAAACTACTTTTCCATACAACTGCCGAAATTTTGCAGGCATTTGTCATAGCGAGGCACAAGTTTTTGTATGCCTTCTTCATAGAAGTTTGCCGCCTGTGTCTTCAACAAGTTGGAAACATTTTCTTTCAACTCTTCGTCATTGTTGAAGTGTTGACCGCCAAGGAAAGATTTAATATACAAAAACAGATGAAAGTCGCTAGGAGCGAGGTCAGGGCTGTACGGAGGGAGGCCAAACACGTCCCAGCCAAATCCCCGTAGGATGTTTTTCGTCACATTTGCAGTGTGTGGTCGTGCGTTGTCGTGAAGAAACACAACACCTTTTGACAGCATTCCTCGGCGCTTACTCTGTATTGCGCGGCACAATCCTAGCATTCAGAAAACGATCATATATCTGATTTCACAAGCGGCGGGATTTTCAATCAACACCGACATTGTAAACATTGTGTATTAACTACTCCGAGATATACGTTTTCATTGCTTGGAACTTTACAATGAATTTAGATATATTTGTGTACTTCTTGGTATATCATGTAGAGGATAGAACATAGAACATATATCAACTCAGGTTTTAAATATTCAGCAACAGTTTCAGCTTGCTTTATTCCTCTTGTACTTACAGTAAAATTTTAATACCGGAATTCCTGACAAGAATTAATAATTTTATGATGAAATGATAGTGAGACATGTCACGTAAGGACGAGAGCTACCTACGTCGGATGTCAAATGTCAACGTGAGAGCTCAAAGCTTTCACCAGAGGTGCGATTTAAATTCAGTATTTTCCAAATAGGCGAAAGGAAAATTTACAAGGATATCATAAAACTGCTGGTTTTGATTATCTTACAATTTTGATTAAAATATGCATGTTTGAGATATGTATATGACACATAAAATGCACATATGAATATTCTAGGATAAGTCTGTGAATGACTGCGAAAGGCTTATGAATGACCTTTGTGTAATTGATAAAGCATAGAGAAATTTAGATCACAAAGTTAATGTCACACTTTTGTACAATAAGCAATATTTTTTGTAATTGCTCTGAAATTTTAAATATATGTTTTCTTGAAATGCTAGGAAAACATTCTTTTTGTTCCCCATAACACAGAAAGAGACATGTACTTTGGCCCTACTAATTGCAGCGGGAATTTGGCCATTAGATTAACGGGTGCAACTTACTGGCTAAAGAAGGAAGAATATGACAATGTTTTTAAAATTATGGGATAAAGATGCAGTACTAAGAAAGAAGTGAAAAATTATTTATTACAGTAATTGCAAAAATAGTGGGATAATGCACACGTAGTAAGAAGAGTACATGACTTATTTCTGGACATTGAGGCTAAAATTGGAACATATAAAACCAAGAAAGGGATTTTTTATTTTGTTATAGGATATGGCCCATACAATGTATATTTAAAAAGAATAGGAAAGAAGAACTCAGATTTATGTGTGCAATGTAATTGTTTAGATTCGTCTGAATATATTGTTTTTAGTGAAATATACATAGTGAACTAGTAGATGACGGTCGAAGGAAACTACAAAGTAAATGTTTATGGAACATCTTAAGAGATGCAGAAGATTATGCATATTTAGAAAATATGTCTCAGATAATATTGGCTAAGGCGTTGGAGGAATGTAGGATGGCTGTTCAATAAAGAATGGTCATAATTTTTACGGTCATAATTTTTCGCAATAAAATTCAATCTTATTATATTCTGTTAGCTTAATGTGAAACTAACACGCCGTAGTAGTTTCACTGTTGGTACTCCTGGTTCCCGCCTGTGAGAACCAGGCAAGTTCAGACATGTTCAGTATCGCCTACCGCTGCAATGGAGGTAACATGCGAGGAACAATATGCAGCTTTGAAATTCTGCTTTCGTCTCAACAAATCTTCAGCTGAGGCCTATACAATGTTATAGCCCTATGGAGAGTCTGTTCTTCTCTACAGCACAGCTCGAAGGTGGTTTAAAATGTTTAAAGAGGGGAGACAATCAATTTCAAAGGAAGGTAGACCCGGTGCTCCAGTTACTGCTCTTACGGAAGAAAACACCAACACTGTTGCTGCCATTGTGAGAGAGGATCGACGAATTACCTTAAGATCACTTTCTGAAATAATAAACAATTCACTGGGTACCACCCACACGTAGGTGACAGAAACATTACACATGAGACGTGTTTGTGCGTGTTGGGTTCCAAGACTGTTGATTCCCGAATGAAAGGACATTCGCATGCAGGTCTGAATGCAGTTAAAGTAGATGTTATAAGAAGATCCATAGTTTCTTTGAAACGTGATCACTGCTGATGAAACTTGCCTACATCATTTTGATCGTGAGAGCAACCAGCAAAGCTCAGTGTGGAAATCTCCTTCATCACCAACCCACAAAAAAGCAAAAGTGGTTGCTTCTGCTGAGAAAGCTATGGTCATCTCTTTCTTTGATATTCATGGAATGATTTATCAGCATGTTGTACCTGCACACACATCAGTAACTGTACAATACTACAGGGATGTCCTGAAAATAATGCATGTCCATATCAGGCGCAAAAGACCACATTTCCGTGAAGCAGGCTGGATGCTGCACCACGATAAGGCGCGGCCGCATATTGCCAATGTTGTTGCTGAATATCTTGCAAAAATCAACGTGAAGTGCATCATCCCTCACCCTCCCTATAGTCCGGATTTAGCCCCATGTGACCTTTTCTATTCCCTAACTTGAAGAAACGCCTTCGTGGGAGGCATTATCCATCATCAGAAGCAGTGGTGAAGGCTGCGGAAGTGATTTTGAAGGATCTCTCAAAAATGGTTTCCAGCATGTCTTTGAAGACTGGCAGAAACGCTGGGAGAAGTGCCTCACATTCAGGGGAGACTATTTTGAGAGAAAACATCAAATTTATGAGAATGAGTAAAGGTACGTTGTCAAACAAAATTGTGTTCATTCTTTATTGCACAGCTCTCATATGACCCGCGAGAAGTTACTTCAAGAAAGAAATGTAGGAACATTTCAACCTACGAGAAAAGAATATTACTTTAGAGATCGAAATAGGAGGGAAAAAGGACCAATAGGAACTGAAAATACAGATTACCAGACTTGAAGACCTAATTTAAGACACACAACCGATAAATAGAGGTCAGCAGTTATGGATATCAGGAAGAAGAGCAGAAACCATAGAAGGAAGGAGAATTCCAGGAGAGTCCGAGGAGATATATGGAGAATATCAGAGCGGAGAGGCAAAACTGATTATGCAGAAAAGGAAAGATGACAATCCGGATGTCTGGAACTGACGAATCAGCTCCATCTACTGATGCCAGTTTCTTTAGGAGATGGATACCAGTAGGAGGAAACTTTGGATACCAGTTGCAGAAGGGGAACTTTTAAACTTGTAGAAAACAGTCTTTCGTAGTTTGTTATAGCAGTTGAAATGTAGATTTGATGTATATTGTTGGTGTAGAAGTAAAGTTAAAGAAAGACTGTTTTAGATATAATACATGAGTAGATTTGTAAGGTTACTTGAATCCAGAAAATCTGTAGATTTAGTTAGTTAGTTAGTTAAGGCAGCAATTATATTATATCTGCAAAATTTGTAAATTGCTTTGTGTAATTTGATTTAAAAATGAATTAAGTTAAAAGTGAAGTTTTCCTGAAATAGATTCCAGAAACCGGGCTATTATATATGCAGGTTTTATTTTATTTTACAGCACAGAAAGATTTTGGAGTTCCTTAGTACACAGCAAAACATCGTTTTAAAGTTGCTTCATTTCAGTCTCTTGTAAACGTTTAATTCAATTAAGATGCAGTTTTTTGTATAGGAACGGGTAGAAATAATCACGTGAATGAATAAAACAAATGAAAGGATGCTCAGGTTAGCCCTAGGAGAGGAAAACAGCAGACAAAGTTTAACAAATGAAAAGTGTATTATATCAAGCTTCTACTGTTTTATGTTTTATTGAAATCCTGAAAAGAAGTATTAAAAACATGTGTAGTTTGTGGATAAAGAGAAGTTGTGAAGTTGTAAGCAGAAATATGTAGATAGCTGTGTGCTGTAATTAACTGCAGCTGCAGGCTCGCCAACATTACACAAGCTTGGATGGTCCGGTGTATGGATTTATTTTCCAGAGCTGATACCAACTGTTTCGTAAACATAATATCACGTCACGACGTCTTCATTCGGTAACCTAGTTAAACAAGGTCTTCAGATATGTGGGTCTAATTCCTAGATTCTTCCCCTCAGGCTATCCATACTTATTTCACAGTTGAAGACCACTCTTCTTCCTGACGGACTTAGACAACTGAATATTTACAATATTTTAAAACTATCAAGTTCTTCCCTCGAATTTGGAAGGTCCTAGGATATCATTCCGTTCCACTCTTAACTTGGGGTTTTCCATATTTTCGCTAATCCGTAGGCTAATGCTATGGTGGTTCCTCATTAATTATGATTACCACAATTTCCTCTACATTCCCTTTCCTTTTCATACTTGCCTGATTCTAGGTTTCGTGGCGTGTGGCGGTGCTGCATAAACTGCACGGTTGTTTGTTCCAAGAAAAAAAAATGTTCCTTGTGGACTTTAGAGGGCTGCCTAATCCGTGGGTCGTTCATCCACCTCTCTAGTCAACTCCAGTATTGGGACGAGTCTTCGAGCTAGATATACGAGGGCTGTTCAATAAACAATGATCACAACTTTTTTTGATAACGTACCTTTACTCATCCTCATAATTTTGATGGTCCTTCTCAAAATAGTCTCCCCTGAATGCGATGCACTTGTCCCAGTGTTTCTGTCAGTCTTCAAAGACATGCTGGAAACTATTTTTGAGAGATCCTTCAAAATCACCTCCGCAGCCTTCACCACTACTTCTCATGATGGATAATGTCTCCCACGAAGGCGTTTCTTCAAGTTAAGGAATAGAAAAAAGTTACATGGGCCTAACCCGGACTATGGGGAGGGTGAGGGATGTACTTCACATTGACATTTGCAAGATATTCAGCAACAATATTGTCTATATGCGGCCGTTCATTATCGTGTTGCAGCATCCAGCCTGCGTCATGGAAATGTGGTCTTTTGCACCTGATGTGGACTTACAATGTTTTCAAGACATTCCTGTAGTATTACCCAGTTACTGATGTATGTGCAAGTACAACATGCTGATAAACCATTCCATGAATATCAAAGAATGAGATGACCATAACTTTCCCAGCAGAAGAACCACTTTTGCTTTTTTGGGGGTTGGTGATGAAGATTTCCACACTGAGCTTTGCTGTTTTCTCTCAGGATCAAAATTATGTAGCCAAGTTTCATCAGCAGTGATTACGTTTCAAAGAAACTCCGGATCTTCCTCTAACATCAACTTTAACTGCATGCAGACCTGCAAACGAATGTCCTTTTGTTCGGGAATCAACAGTCTTGGAACCCATCGCGCACAAACACGTCTCATGTGTAATGTTTCTGTCACCAACTTGTGGGTGGCACCCAATGAAATGTTCAGTATTTCAGAAAGTGATCTTAAGGTAATTCGTCGATCCTCTCTCACAATGGCACAATGACAGCAGCAGTGTTGATGTTTTCTTCTGTAAGAGCAGTAACTGGAGCACCGGGTCCACTTTCCTTTGAAATTGATTGTCTCCCCTCTTTAAACATTTTAAACCACCTTCGAGCTGTGCTGTAGGGAAGAACAGACTCTCCATAGGCCTCCTGTAACATTGTGTAGGCCTCAACTGAAGATTTGTTGACACGAAAGCAAATTTCAATGTTACCTCCATTGCAGTGGTAGGCGATACTGAACATGTCTGAACTTGCCTGGTTCTCACAGGCGGGAACTAGGAGTACCAACAATGAAACTACTACGGCGTGTTTGTTTCACATTAAGCTGACGGAATATAAGACAGGATTTTAGTGCGAAAAATAATGACTGTAAAAAATTATGATCATTCTTTAATGAACAGCCGTAGTAGATATGTTGTTTGTTAATAACGTTGTCAGTTAGCTGCATATCAGCGCCACCAGAAGGCCAGAATTTCATCTAGCAGTTCTTTTGCACTAGTAGTATTTAACCATACTTAAAAATGACCTGTCTATGTCGAGTTTGGGCCCCTACCTTAAGATCAGTGGAGCAGCGTCTATTATCTGAGCCGCCTAGTCTGGACCCTTTTTTTCTGAATGGCTTTTGTATAATTGCTAAGTCGTAAGAGATAAAACAAAACTTCACTATACAATAAAGGAGAATTTGAGTATATCAAATATTTGAGATAGCACATACAAAATATATGAAAATAAAGATAATGGCTAGAGAAAGTTATGTGAATGTTGCACATAAGATTTGTTACTAAGATAAACTAGTCTTGAAACTGAACTCGTTTTTCTCTGTGAATACCGTGTTAGTTTTTGTGATCGAATTTCACGCTTCACTTTTGCCAGTAAACTTTCCTTGTGGCTAATTTCCATATCTTTTTGAATTAACCTTAGAATGAAAGTTAAGTTAATGTTCCAATTCTTGGTATCTTGTTCTGGTTGTTTGAGGTCAAACTGGCCTCTAAGGACTGGTTGGACCACTCGCAGAATCTCCAGTTTGGGCCCATTAATAGAAACAAAAGAAAACTGAAACTTTCAACTGGCTACGAAGTCGAGCAAGTGGTAATCATATCATGTCTAATATTAGAAGCAAAGTTTAAAAACCGTTCTTGGATTTTGTCTATGTTAACCTCATCCTGTAAATACGGGGTTGAAATGAAGATTGAGATAGCTTTTCAAATCGTACAGGGATGATATGATGTATATGTTAGTTTTTATTTTATTGCACTCCACTCAAAAAAGTCGACACATTTCAAGTTAAATACAATAAGGGGGTAGAGGATTTACTAATAAAAGTAAAAAAGAAACAAATGAAAAATATAAAGAAGAAGGATTCATATTTATTGAAACTTAATACAGTGTTTGAACACAATTAAGCCATATCATTT